>JAHTLZ010000007.1:29186912-29244466 GCA_023846285.1 Phrynocephalus versicolor
CTATCTATCTATCTATCTATCTATCTATCTATCTATCTATCTATCTAAATGGAAGGCCTAAAATGTAAGCTGTTTTAGAGACAGGAATATAGGTAGAAGATGCCTTATCCTGATGCCGAACCATGGGTCCATCTCACCCTGTAATGACAGCTCTGACAGGCAGCCATGGCTGTCCATGATTTTAGGGATGAATCTTTCTTAGCTCTATGTGAAGATGTGTGACATTATCTGCTGATCAGCCATCTGAACATTAACCAGGTCTGACTTGGGTTAGCTTAGCATCTAGGGGCAATGTGTATGGTGGTACAGGAGTAACTGTTTCAACACATTTTGTTGCTGTTTACCCTTTGATTTGCCTTTCTTTTAATGAACTGTGAAAAGGGGAGACATTGCACTTCCTTAATGTCCAGGCACTCCTCACTTAACAACAGAGTTCTGTCCAGATGACTAGGTCATTAAGTGAATTGGTTGTTAAGTGAGGAGCTTGAGGTGGATGCCTTATGGTGTGTTGAGGCTGCCCTTCTTGCAGGCAGGCCGGAGTGAGGAGGCTCTCTGGGAGGCCACTGGAGAAGCACAGAAAGGAGGGGGAAAGAGAGATGAAGATGGCCAAGAAAGGTGCAGGCAAGCAGAGGCAGGCTCAGCACTTTGGCCCAAGCCCTGTGGTCTGGAACAGCAGATTCTTCCTGAGGCAACCACTAGGTGGCAGCGGCAGCTTTAGCCGCTGCTGCTGTTTGTAAGTCTGAGTGGTCATTAAACAGGAAGGTTGTTAAGTGAGGAGTGGCTGTGTATGGCAGTGATTATCTCCACAAACTTCACAAAATTATTTTATTTATTTATTTATTGTTGGATTTTTATACCATCCATCTGGCAGGGAGGTCACTCTGGGCGGTTTACAACAATTAACAAATTCAAACAATTACAATAAAGCCATAAAATAGTAACACAATAAAATAAAAATAAAAATAAGATTACTATTAAGATAATAATCTTATATTAATAATATAAGAGTAATACTTTGCACCTCAGTATCTGACAGCCCTCTCTAGCCCAGCATTTGGAAATTCCCCAAAAGCCAAATCAAAAACCTCAAAATCAGAAAAACCACCCCGAATCTTAAAGAAAGACCCTCTGCGAAAAGAAGGCTCTCCTTTTCAGTCAGCTGCCTTTTCCACAAGGAGACCATCAGAAACAGACAAGTGGGTCCAGCACATGTTTTCTCCTCTCGTGGTTTATCCACCGGCATTTATAATGTCCAAACAGAACTTGGAATGCATTTTCAGCGCTACACACAAGGAGAATGCCACAATGAAGTGGATTAAAAAGCCTTCCATATGCCCAGTACACACCTCTCCTTTTAATCTGGGGTTAGCACACAGCAGTGCATAATCTGATAACTGCTATGGATGGGGAAAATAAATAAATAAACCCAAACAGTGGCATCTTAATTGTCTTTCATAGAACGACACTGTGTGGAACAATAGGAATGACCACAGACGGTGTAGATCCAGCCTAAAAATTGTCAGTTCTAACTCCTGTCTCTGCTTTTTGGTGTTGCAGAAGAAGATCATGGGAATTACAGAGTCTGATAAAGAAGAAGTTAAATAGTTACAGGGTTGCACACAGGCTGCTGTTTCTGCCTCTTGCATTATCAGTATTGCTGTCATTTGACAGAAATAGAAGATAATAAAAATCCGGGACATTTTGTAATAATAATAATAATAATAATAATAATAATAATAATAATAATAATAATAATAATAATAATAATAATAATAATAATAATAATAATAATAGATACACATGCCTAGTTGTAGATTCACTGAAAGAATAGTTCAATTTAGGGATGGGCTATTCATTTTGGAAGCTACCAGTTCTGAAACGAGCCGCGTAAACCCACGTGGTGTTTGAAAGCCTGTGAAATGCAATCAGCCAATCCCTTACCTTGCTCTGTGCCCTCATGGAGCTGAGCTCCAACGAGGAAGCAGCCTCTGACATCATCA
Source organism: Phrynocephalus versicolor (assembly GCA_023846285.1). Classification (NCBI taxonomy): domain Eukaryota; kingdom Metazoa; phylum Chordata; class Lepidosauria; order Squamata; family Agamidae; genus Phrynocephalus; species Phrynocephalus versicolor. The sequence goes on from JAHTLZ010000007.1 coordinate 29,188,913, forward strand.
TTCCTTCTCCCTGGTGCTGGCCAATCAGGAGCTGTGCAGGAAAATGCATCATCCTGCCTCCCTGTCTGATTGGCCGGCACCAGGGAGAAGGAAGGATGACGTTGGAGGCAGCTTCCTCATTGGAAGGAACACACTTTTCATGTTGTTTGTGGGTGCAGCTCCTGCCAGCCTTAGGTAAAAGAAGCCATGGTGAGAAATGCTGAGAGTTGAGTAAAGAACCCAACACAAACATCTGGGAAGCCAGATTTTGCCCCCCTTTCTGTAACAGGAACATAGGAATCAGACTTTTCCAGAAATGGACCATTGACCCATCTAATTGAGTAACTATCTACACTGATGATATTCAGGGCTTCAGACATGAGTAGCTACCAAGATCCCCTTGGAAGTGAACATGTGGTTTTCCAGAGGTTCTTGGTGTGCAACTTCCACTCATCCCAGCCTGTGTCGGCAATGGGTATGAGCAGTCCATCAACCTCAGGAGGGCTAAATGTTCCCCACTGTTGCAGTGCACATATGTAAGAAGAGCATCTCTTGTCAGGCACCTTGTTCACCCCAGCAGCCAACTATGCTTATGGGAAGCCCACACACAGGACCTAGAACAGAGTCCCACCCCACTGTTGTTTTCCAGTAGCTGATACTCAGAGATGGTAGAGGCAGCCTATACTTACAATTAGAAGCCATTGCATCTTTATTCTCTATTAGGAGATACCACGTATTGGACATAGGTTTATTTTTTTTATTTTTTTATTTTTTACAAACCAGAAGGATATAGCCACCTGCTTTAAACATTACAGGCTGATTAAGACACCTAAGCAAATACTGGCCAGAAATCTATTAGTTATTCACACCGGTATAAATCCACCAACTTAATTCTCAGCTGAGAAGAAACACATGTGAAGAAGCTGCTGCAGGCATTTGCAGTCATGCACCATTCAGGTGGCAGCTAATGCCCACATTGATTTGTTAGCTAGCAACAAATTCACAGCTGAATTTTACACCAATGGATTTACGTTTACAGGTGGATTCCAGCCATCAGTCACTCCAACACAAAAGGCTCACTAGACAATTCTGTTTGATGAAGTGATAAGGAGATATCAAAATTCAGGCCCAAACCTGTGTGCAGGTACTGTCCTAGATAAAGTTTATTGATCTCTAGTTAAGAAAAGAACAAGATGATTCTACCTCTCCTAGAATCCCTCCAAAATCATGGTAACTATGGATGTGAAATGTGGTAATTTGAAAAGCAGCTTTCCCAAGCTCTGATCTAGGCCTCCAAGCTGAACAATGTGATCTTTATGCTATCATCATCAGGGTCACATATATTAGATTTATCAGAGGACATAAGGTTGTGTCCTACATCTGTAAGGTGAAACTATAAGCACATGCTTTGTTGATAAAAAGGTTTCTTAAAAAAAAAAGAACAAGAAGATGAAGTTCAGATAATGACTAAGCTGACTCAAGGTCATCCAGCTTATCTTTCTGTTGGGCACACAGAGCTTTGCTTGACACACATTAACTAAATCTGACGCTGTTTCAGTTCAGTGCTCTTGAGGGCATGCCTTCCTTAAAGGGATCTGACCGCCTCCACCATCTTGGAAAGTGGGTGAGAAGCATATTTTCAAGGCCCCCTTTAAGTTTTCTGAGATTCCCCAGAAGTCCCTTTGTTGCCCATAAGTCCAATGGTGACATCTGTGTTGTAGTAATCCTTAGATTAGACCAGCTATCAATATTTGTGCACCCGTGCAAAGGAGTTTGCATTTTTCAAAGTGGAGAATCAAACCACTCAATGTTTCCTGCTCCCAGCAGGTGGAGGAAATACTCAAGGTAAAATTTAATATACGTCACACCATCCAGTCAGCATTTGGGAACTCACAGACTTATTTTTCATTACAGCTCAACCATACACAGACTTTATGACTTTAAAATTAAGTGTTCTTTCACCCCCCATTTTTTGGCAGGAGGAATATCTTGTTTGGTTAAAAAGTAGAATTCTCAAAAGCCTCTGCACACATTTTTGTACCTTTTCCTTTGGCTTAGTAGAAATTCTTGATGCAGTACAAATTTTGTCATTGACCTACTATTCGTTCAAAATATCTGGTGCATTTCTTCTGGTGCATAAATGAGGGATGGAGGAAATGAATGACCCCCTGGATATTCTTGAACTACAGCTCCCATCATCCTTCACCCACTGATTCTGCTTGCCTAGGGCTGATGGAAACTGCTATCCAACACCTTGTCCCCCACAAAACACACACTTTCCTGTTTTAAATACTTCTCAAAGCAAACATGGAATGAAGTTCTGAAGATGATTAACATGGTTCAATAGCAGAGAACACAAGACACATTGTAGGTGAAAGCAGCATTAGAGGTTTATTGATGAAGATGTTTTTTCATTAAGAAAAAAAATTGTTCCATTTTTTCCAGCATGCAAGTTCAGACATATGTCCTTAAAGCATGCATAAAACAGATTTTATGAATCATCCAGGACAGGAGTTGCCTGAAGGGGTGTGGTATACACAGAAGTAAGCCTTTTGGGGTGGTGGTGGAGGAGAACCCAAACTTACCTTGCTTTTTACTCCTCTGGTTTGTTTTTTGCATGATCGACTGAGTCTTTTTTTTTTTTTTGAGTTCTGAAATGCCCTTTCAGCTAAAAAAAAAAAGGCATGGCAATTCTTAATAGGCTGCTCAATCCCAACGGAGCCTGATCCTGCAAAAAACCAAACTCACCAAAGCCAGAGGAGTGTTTAGAACAGGAAAAGTAAAGAAAACAGCAGGGGTGGTGGGGTGGAGAACTCAAGGAAAGACGGAGCTGATCCTGCACAAAAACAAACCCACCAAAGCAGAGAGGAATGTTTAGAACAGGGAAATTAAAGGTAACAGTGGGGGTGGTGGGGGTGGAGGAAACCTCAAGGATGATTTATTAATTTTATTTATTTGGGGGTCTAAAAAGTGGGAGGGGGCATCTAATAAAAGGCATCATAATATAGTAATTGACTGTTACCCAGCGCGCGTGGGCACACACACACACACACGGAAATCTCAAGGCAATTTAAATTAATTCAAACTAAATTAATTATTTAATTTAATTTAATTTAAATTAATTAATTTAGATTATCTGGAAGTGTCAATAGGGAGTATGCACGGTGGATGCTTGCCCCCCCCCCAGAATCTGAAATGTAATTATTATTATTTTAATTCTAAAAAATGTACACAGTGTTTGTGTGATGCATTTTATGCCAACGTATCATTCTACATCTTTGTCTCCCACTGTTTAGCAATTCCTGGAGACACTCCTGCCAATGTCCTTATGGCTTCTCGAGGGTTTGGCTTTTATCATGTTTCAAAATCAGATGCGTGAACTGCTTGCATCAAATTAAGCTTGACTTGAACACTTTCCTAAAAAGCACAATTTGATGGAGATGTCAACAGTTGTCACCTCTTCAAATTAAGAGTAATTGGCTTTTATAGCAGTGTATAAAGATATCAGCTGGGAAAGACCAGGCCATCAGTGGTGCTATTTTCTTCCCCTTTATCTATTGATATAGCCCTAATTTGACACGTCTGTGTAGAACAAGCTTGTAAAGAGGGTAGTCAACCCTATAAAGTTGCTTACATTTAGATTAACCTTACAGCTCACTTAGAAGGCCAGTAAAATGACAAATTAACTGATGCAGCTGTAAACCTTCAAGTATATGAAATTAGTTTTATGCCTACTTGTGTCAATATAGCCTCATTAATACTTACTTCTCAGAACAAACATTAGCACTGTAGGGAAAAAAAACAATGCCCTCAGCCCTATGTGTGTAGAAGTTCCAGGCTGGGCACATTGCCCAGCTCATCCCTGCAATCCAAGGATTCAGCATGATCCACTCACCCTTCTTGGACCTAAGAGCTTCCAGATGTGTTGAAGATCTTCTGTTTTCAATGTGAGTGATCCCTTGCTGTTCCAGTTAGGGTTTAACGGAAGTGGGGTCACCCAAAACATCTGGGAGACACAACATTGAACCAAGCGCAGGGATACTGAAGGTGCTACATCCTTCCCACACTTCTTGGCCTACTCTTGCCATCAAGTTCATGACCCCTTGAATTTGTATCACAGCTGGGGAATCTCAGACCCTGGGCTCAGTCTAGCTCTCCTGGGGTCCCAATCTGGTCTTTTGAGGAGTCCTTAGATAGACACACTTCCTCATGACTTTGTTCTCTGTGTTGAACCCCCCCCCCCATTTAAAAAGGATTAAAATTAGAGTTGTGCACAGTCTTCAGAGAAATGCGTAAACACAAACTGAAGGGGTGGGTTAGACGTGTATTTCTGAAGTGACTATATGGTAGATCAAAGAGCTGGGAACATCCCCAAGGCTAGGCAATGCACCCTTTTTGATGGCTTGTGTGAAATGCAGCATTCATGGGGATAAAAACATGTTCAAATATAACACTAAAATATAACTACTACTAAGCATAGTAAGTTGCAACTATAGTAGTCCCATTGAATTGGACCAATTGCAACTTACTATAGTAAGTAAGTCAACTCTCTAGGTGCCATTAATTCAATGGGTCTACTCTAGTTGAATTGGGCCTACTCTAATTGAAACTTACTATAGTTAGCAAGGAGATTCAGTGAGTCAACTCTCTAGGAGCCATTAATTCAATGGACCTAATCTTGTTGTGATTTACTATGCTAAGCAACAGGAATTCAACTAGTGTGGTCATTATCTCATGCTGTACATGTATTATGTCAATAAGCTATATTGTATTCATATGATCAAATACCAAGGTGGTGTAGGAACATTACTTTGCTGTCATGGGCATAATATTGATACAAAATACAAGGGAACTCAACTGACCTTTCTTCAAAATCTTTGTGGTTTCTATTTGTGTAAATATATTCAGATGGTATCTCCGAAAACTCATACTTGATCCCTCTCAAATCTTTGATACTAGTCTGGAGTGTGTACAAGCACAGTTTATGACAGGTTGTATACACATGACCAGTGCTATATAGTATGATTGGCAGTGACTGGTGTGGACCACAAGAAAAGGTCTTGCTGGACCTGTTACTAGGGTTGAGACTTCCTCAAGTGGCAGGTGCTGATGCCAAGTCTGTGACAAAATGTCTGGGGGAAAAGGCAGGAGACAGGACTTCTCAAACTTAACGTGTTTCAGTGACAATGTCCACAGATCTCAAACAATGAACCCAGAGAGCTTCATTTCCCAAACAGCATCGCCAGAGATCATGATGGCTGGAAAAATATGTCACCCCCCAAGAAAAGTAACATTTGTAATTTTTGTATAGAGCCTGGTTAAACTGCTGTACTGCAGCTGTAACTGTGCTCATGACCTGGGGTTCAATCCCAGGTAGCAGGCTCAAGGTTCACTTAAGAGGCATAGCTAGGGTTTTCAGTGCCCTCCTGGCCCCCCTCATGACAAGGTATGAGCCATAATGGGGTACATCAGTAGCTGGTGGGGTGGAGTCCAGGGCAAGTGCCCATCATCCCCCCTAGCCAGGCCCTTCCTCCACAACGTGCCCCCAAACCCTGGGTTCGCTTGGCTGCTGGAGCAGGGCTTCCTCCTTTCCTCCCCCTCTTTTTCCAAAGACAGCAAGGTGGAGGCATCCGTGTCTCCCCCCCCACACACACACACACATCTCCTGCTGCCTACTCCCCATTGCTAACTACGTGGCTGTGCTTGGTCTCCTAAATCACAGGAACCATGCATCCCTCGTGTCCTACAGAGGACTCCTTGGCTGTCAGGTGGTGGACGAGGGAAGGAGGGTGGGATGGGAAGAAAGTAAAAGGCGGATCTTTGAAATTAAGAAGAGATCCACTTGATTTCATATGATTTTTACACTGAATCCTACTAAAACCACTGTCCCGTGTTAGATGCCTTCTTGGTTCACAGATTGCACACAAACAAAAATAATGGGTCTATCAGCACATGGCCCCACAGTGGCACAAATACATAGATCCAAGGCACGAATCCTCAGAGATCTACCTGATTTTTATTAGAATGGGAGAGTGGTTTTGGGGTGGTATTCAAGTAGTTGTTGGAAGTTATCAAGATTTAGGGCAATGAATGCATTTTTAACAAATTATTTCCAAATGCTGGATAGCTAGTGACATCTAGTGTTGGGTCCCGGTCAAAATATTTGAACAATGTCTGCAGACATTCTTACAAAAAACAGCTATAATTTAAATGGAAACGCCACACATCTCACCCTAGTAGCTATGCTCACCACAGGACTGTGATGAAAAAAAAGACTGTGCTTCAAATATAAGAACGTTCTAGAAACACACGGTCACTGTTACTAGTCAGGAGGTGGACAGAAAAGAAGGAAAAGCAGAGCATCATGAATCACTTACATGTTCTCTAAAGAAAACAAGTGATGAGTTAGAAGCAGTTCAGAGGAGAGTGAGGGCTTTTGGGGAAGACTATGGTGAGTTCCCCAGCAAGGGTCTGTGCTACCTGGGGGAAACAAGGATTCCATGTGTTGTCCTCCCCACAATAGTACAAATGTTATTTTGTCATTTTATTGCTCCTCCCCAAAGAACGGCACCTGCCTACCCTCCCTAGTTCCAGGGAGGCCAAGTATGCCAAAGAGATGAGGGGAGTGAATGTTACCTATCCTAGCAGCTTTCTCATTATTGATTCTAGCCCCCCCTTGCTTTGCTGCTCACTGCAGACTCTGACCAGAGTTCCTCACCCTTTAAAGGTTTCTCTGAAACATCTTTAGCAAAAATAAATAAATAAATAAAAAATTTTAAAAAATGGAATAAAGAAAAAGAAAAAGAAAAGATATTTATTTCATGTGTTTATTTAAAATATTTGTCTCCTGTCTTTCTCCCCAAAAGGACTCAAGATGGATATCCTCTTATAAGTAGGAATAGAACTTGCAGAGAAGCAGAGATTAGAAAAGTTACTTTTTGGAACACAATTGGGAATTGCAATCTTAAAAAATAATGATGTAAGTAATATTTTGCACAGATGTGTGACTTTTCCATTATCTGCATAACCACAAAGAAAGAAAGAAAGAAAGAAAAGAAAAGATGAATGTTGGCACCAATCTTAATATTCATCCAGCACAGCCTAATATTTCCTGTTAGTGGCACCCATCATCAGCTTGGCACCAACACAGCCTATGTTGCTTATTTTACTGATATGTATTATATGTAGCAATACTGCCATCTTTTGGCGAGAAGGTGATTTATGCACTTGAAACTAATCCCTGATATCAGCAGCAGCAGCACTAGTGCTTATTCAATCCAGTTCTCTGCTCAGGAAAAAGACCCATTTATTTCAATGGAACTTATTTCTCAAAAGTGCACAGGGATACATTTAAAATATTGTCCCCAAATGCTGACAGATTAGTTTGCTTCAAGCATATTGACAAAAGTGGAGGGGAGGAGAGGGAGGAGAGAAAACATAAACCAAACCAAACCAAACAAACAAACAAACAAACAAAAACAGGCTGGGTTCCCAGTGTGGTGTCACGGATAAAGAGATGGATTAGGACTCTGGAAAAGAGAGTTCAGGTCCCCTCTTGGCCATAAAAACTCACCGGAGGAGTGGAACTGGTAAGGCCGCTCTTTAAATATCTCATTTACCTTGAAAGTTCCATTAGGATCATATAAGCTCTAACCACTATTTGCTACTTGCCTTATGTCTTTTCCCTCTTCACAGAAACTGATTTTTCCAAGAGAGTCAAAAAGGCAAAAATGTTATTTATTATTATAATTATATTCTGCCCATTTGGTCAACAGGCCACTTTGGGCAGCTTACAACATTCAACACAACAATAATTGCCACGAAAAGCAGCATAATAACGAACCACAATGGACAGAAGATAAATTATAAGGCGTAATATAAAGCATCAACAACAACATTAGCATTACAATTATTGCCTCTGCTAGCAAACATTGTTATATGATTTGCTCCTACTTGGAAAAGTGATTTTAGCAGAGAATCTCATGTACAATTGATTTATGTTTTCTTCACACTAGGGTCTGGTTAGAGTCTGTTAGGGACTGGTTAAGGATTGTTCAGGGAACAGCTGAAGAAGGAAATGAGCCAAATAATTCTTTTTGTTTTTAAAGTTAAAGAAAAGTACAGGCCTCAAGTGAATAGTATGCATTAGTATTTCTTTTTATTTCTTTAAATTAAATAAACTCCATTGTTATTTTGAAACTTTAAATTAGGCATCTGTCTTCATTTATTTATAAATTCGGGCATAAATATTTTGGGAAATGGTGGCAGCGGAAAGAAACCAGGTCACATCCAGTTGTTAATGTGTGGCAGGGGTTTGGAGAACCCAGATTCGCCACAGAACTCCAAAAGAGTTCCCATGCAGTTGCAAGTGGCATACTCCATACCCAGTATCTTCATTTCTCAGCCACCAAGGAAACATCTTAGGTAACCTATTAAAAGCATTCAGCGCCTACAAAGGAACTGCTAACAGGAGTCATTATTCAAGACACAAATAACCTTGTTTCCCACACCCCAAAACAAGACACAGGAGCACAGGAAGAAAATGTTTGTTATGAGGATGGGTGATAGAAGGCTGAAACCCAGAAAATGGGGAGGAGAATATATGCGTGAACCCACACACGGGAGATGGGGAGCTTCTGCTGCTGCTGCATAGTCACCCCAAATGGCAGGCAGATGCCCAAGAACCTGGATTGGCATTCATCTCTTGGAACACATAAATAATTTGCAGCACAACTCTGAGAATGTGCAAACGGACCTTGCTTTACCACAACGAGTAACCCAGGCTACCAGATAGGGAAATGCATTCTAATCAGAAATCTGACTACCTCAACAGCCAGCCAGCCAGCCAGCTCAAAACAAAGATCCTGATCATCATACATTTGGCCATCAGGGGATGGGCCCCACTGCCCACCAGAACAGGAGTCGGGGGCAGTTTATGCACTAGACAGGGGTGGTCTTCCCCCACCCCCAAGTTTAAGAATGGGGGAATCTCACACACCAAGCTGCCTGTGGCAAAGACATCTGGAGGAGCAGTGTTCTATAGAAGCACAAGGATTTCCTACACTGCTGACGTCCCAGGTCTTTAACCACAGTGCCTCTGTGTGGAGGTATAAGCACACAGATAATTGTATGGGACAATGAAGCTCCTTTTGTAAATGAACACTATGTACCTGCATACCATGTTCTAAAACGGCAGAACAGGATGACAAATGATTTGACAGTGTTTCACAATGGGAAAAGCATAGACGGCGACTCCCACAGTAAATTTCAAAACTCACCTGGGATTTGAGCATAGGGGCACCAATCCCAGTTGAACCCCTTATACAGTGAACAAGCCTTCACTAGTTTCCTGGTTCCTGGAGGCATTAGATGACAGTCCCCATTGTTCCTGGGCATGGGGACATGGCTGACAGTTGTGCTCGCAGGAGATGTTAGCCTTTGTAGCCCAGTGCACCTGAGTGGTGCTGAGAGGAGAAAACTATGCTGCACCATAATGACCTCTAGCTATCAAACAAGACAGGACAAACCCATGTAAATATAGTGTTCAGTCAACCTGTAGTCATATTAAGTGCTTTTTTTCCAAAAATGTGCAACACGACTGTAAGCCTTTAAGGTAGGTGATCATGAAAGAAAGATTGCTTGAATCAAGGAAATGAGCTCTTAATAAGCTTGATGAGTCCTTATTTGGATAAGCCTGGATACAAAGCTCAGCTACTGGCCCTTCTGAGAGCTAGAGACAAGCTGGAGCCAAATGTATCCCCAAAAGACCCATTTCCCAGATTTATAGGGACATCTCACTGGACTGGGATCTGCCTTAATATAAAAACATTGCATTTTTACTATTGGTTTTGAAGTTCAGTTTGTCAGGGCTTTCACATGACTTCCTGGTTAAAATAGAATCAGGAGAGCCACTGCCATTGTTCACTGGTAAACAAAATACAGTTTGTAGTGTACTTTGTACCAGCAGCTGGGAAACGGATCTCCTTCTCCATGCTTTTCCCATCTTAAATAATGCTTGGAGTTGGAGGGTAAGAATTTCCTAGGTAGACATTGCCATTCCTTCTGCCCAAGTGGAGTCCCTGTGCTTTTGAACACCAGCCAGCACCACAGGGCTTAATGGGGACTATCCTGCAACGGACTGCTTTTCGGATCCCGGTGTCTTCCTTCTGCAAGGTCATCTGTTAAAGGCACGGGAGCCACGACAAAAGAAACTGATGGAAACTAATAGCTGAGCCGTCAAAAAATTAGTGGCCTGTTTTTCTTCAAGAATGAAAGAGTTCCCATGTGGTTACGAGTTGCGTCTGGGCATCAACATATGGCATGTTGAAAAGTTTCTCTTGCTCTCTGCTTCTTTATTAGAGCTTCCTGGTGCAGTGGGTACACTGCAGTACTGCAGCCCAAACTCTGTTCATGACCTTACTAACAGAGAACCTTGTCTGAGTCATTCAAAGAGGTGCCTAAATGTACCTGGATAGGACTGTTGGCTAATTAACAATCTTGATGCAAATTTCAACAAATGGGAGGAGGGGCCTCTTTTACAAACTAATTTGCTTGCTTGCTTGCTTGCATGCATGCTAACTAATCAGAGGGGCTTATCCTTTCCCAGAGCTAGGGAAAACTTGGCTTTTCTTCCTCCCTTCTCCTCCCCATGCATTTGGAAGCCACCATTACCGTTTACCCTTGCAAGATGCATCATTGCAATTTCCAGATGGGCTCAAGCCACATGGGTAGCGGAAGCAGACTTCTCTTTTTTGCTGCTTTTCCCAATCAGTCTTCTCCTATCAACTTTGACCTGCATGTCATTGACCTTTGCTTTTTGTCTGCTTGTTTTTGTTTCTTTAAATGTTTTTCTTTAATGTAGTTTATGTTATAGTATTATGTTAAATTTTCAAAAAGTCAAAAATAAAAAGTATAAAAAAAAACTTTGACCCGCATGTCTGCCTGCTGTATTCCTGGGAATTTAAGCGAGTAAAGTACCTTTTTGAGCTTTAAACCCAGAAGAAAGCCTCCTATTTCATCCAAAGGATTAGGCTTTGGAGAGGTTGCAACCTTGGGAACGTTAAAGGAAACGGGAAGGTGTACAGCCAATCCTGACCTTTATCAGGCTGCTCTTCCATTGTGCATTTCATTGGGAATCTAAGCAAGTTTCTAGAACTCTCAACAAGGACCAACAGCAAAGCTTCAAAATAAGCCCAGTGTCTGTAGGGAGGATGGAATGGTCCACAGCACTTTCACCCATGTCCTGAGCATGACTGGAGTGGGCTGGCCGTTTGCCTGAGAGTACAGAAGTAATGGTTCTCTGGGTGAACAGCTCTCCAACACAGGAGAGACCTTAACATTCTCCATCAATAGCTACCACCTGTGCAATGCATTTTCTGAAATCCTATCCATGCAAGGGCAGCTGCAGAAGAAGGATGGTGTCACCAGCAGGGACAGTTTTCTAGAAATTAAAACCTTCCTTCATGTGTCCCGTGGTTCCCACGGTTCCCATGTGACTCCTTTCATTGACCCAAAGAAGTATCTGGGCAAAAACAACCACCACCCCTATTGATGATATCAACAGCCTCCTGTGACCATAGATGAAGAAGCAGAATCTCAGTAGCTGAATCTGAGGCATACATGTCATCTGGTGGCAGTCTTTAACACTGGCCTCTATCAAAACACAGGCATGTTATTTTTCTTTTCTCCAACTTCCAGAGAAGGTTTTGGCCCAGTGGGAGGATGTAAATCAGGGAATCAGTGGGCTAGAGCACTGAAAACTGTCAGCTACAAAGTCAGCAGCTCAGCAGTTCAACTCCCGGGTGCCACGCAGCAGAGTGAGCTCCCACTGTTAACCCCAGCTCCTGCTAACCTAGCTGTTCAAAAACATGTAAATTCAAGTACAGTGACCCTCTGCCTATGGTGGGGGTTAGGGACCCAACCCGACCCACGATAATTGAAAATCCATGGAATGCGGATGCAGGTTGGGTCGGTCCTGGGGGGCCTAGCTGGGGGGGGGCTCTTGTACTTATCTCCAGCCTGCTTCTGCCCCGAATGGGCCTGTGAGGGCCTTCCCGAGGCCACAAAAGGGCCTCTCTGCAAACCGGAAATGACTTCCGGTAAACCGGAAGTGAATTCCAGATCGCCAAAAATCATTTCTGAGGTCTCCAACAGGCCTAGAAAGGCCCTCAGAGGCCTCAGAAATGATTTTCTGGGAAGCCATTTTCGGGCCTCCAGAAGGCTGGTGAAGGCCCTCGCAGGCCGACTCGGGGCAACACCAGTCCTGGAGTAAGTATGAGAGGCCTGAAACAGGCCTTCCTCCCTTACCCCAGGGGAACTTTTTTCATATACTGTGGTCCTGCGATATAGTGGGACCACAGTAGATGAACCGCAAACGTGCGGGGGACTACTGTAAATAAATAGGTACCGGTGTAAAAAGTAGGCAGGTAAAACAGTGTTTCCTTGCAGCCATGCCAGTCACATGACCATGGACGTGCACAACACTGGCTCTTTGGCTTGAATATGGAGATGAGCACCACCCCTAGAGTCAGACATGACAAGCATGCATGTGCGGGGGGAACCTTTACCTTTACTTTAAGGCTACTAGCAGGCGTGCTAGTGGCAGGATTCTTAGAGTGGCAGCAAAAACCAACTTTCTAAGCTTCAGCTGCAACCTGCAATATTGTTTTGGATATAAAGTTTAGGCAAGAGTTTCTCTCTGTGTGTTTTTAACTGCAGGAGAATGTTGGCAACACAGAGATGGCATCAGCTCTATCAGCCACTAACTTCAAAGGAAATGAGGCTATGAAACTGCACACAAAATTTCTAATTGAATGATGAATATGTCCTCTGAGATTTCATGTTGCCTTCTACTGCAGCTTGATCCAGGCAAGAGGCAGCATTTTTCCAGGCCATAGTGAATCTTGTCTGTTTAAAATATGGTGTACAGTTATAGTTCATTTCATATGTGGCTTTTTGCCACATATGAAATGAACCGGACAAATGAACCGGACAAAGACTGGCATATCCAAGTGAGATTATGGTTCCTAATGTATTCAGGAGCTGCAGTTCACCCTCATTCTTGGCTGCAGCCAAGCCCACATTCACTGGGGATTGATCTGAGGTACTGCATAGTGCAAGCATGCCAAAGGTCCTCAGGCATGCTTTCAATAACTGGCACCAGTTCTTGCAAAGTAGGCATTAGTTTTTAATATACCTGCCTCCCTTGAGGTCTGCCTTACCACCTGTAGACTGATTAAGAGGTGAACTCTTGATATTGAATAAGGAAGCAAAGAAAGTGTTGGCAAAGCTTGGGAAATCCGTTTGAATTTCCTCTTAATATGCAAGCGAAGTGTGGCTTTGCTTACAAGAAAATTATTTGCAATGATTTTCAACCATTCTCATCATTCCCCGAAGAGTCTGAAATTGGTCTCTTGGTAGAGGTTGCATGAGTACGTCAGCCACCATCTGCTCAGTAGGGCAATAATTTATTTCCATGGTTCCTTTGTCAATCAGATCCCTCACAAACTTCAGTTTCATGTCAATGTGTTCTGTTCACGGGTTCAGCTTGTTTCCTTCCATTACCTTGATGCAGCTTTGATTATCTTCTAGGAGTTGGATGGGTTCTAGTTGTTCCATCCCAAAGTCCTTCAGCAGCTTTCTGAGCTGAAGTAGCTCTCTGCGGGCCTCTTCCTCAGTGACCAGCTCGGATTCTGTGGAAGACAAAGCTATGATCCCCTGTTTATGACTGCCCCATGAGATTGGCCCATTTGCATAATGAAACAGGAAATCACTGGTCGATTTTCAGTCTTCAATACACTCAGTCCAATCAGCATCCACCCATCCCATGAGCTTTGGATTTCTATCTGATGGTAACTTCAGCTTAAATTCTATGCTCCCTCTCAGATATCTGGCTATTCATTTCAGGGCAGTCAATTTATACTTTGGACGAATCATTTTGAGTCGGGCTACTAACCTTCCTGCTTAAAATACCCACAGCTGTAGCTATATCTGGTCTTACTGTAGTAGTGAGATACGGCAATTTCCCAATAGCTGTTCTGCATTGGTTTTCTGGAGGTTCACTTTCTCCTTGGTTCTTGAGAAAATCAGTTTGCATAGGGGTTGCAACATTCTTCGCTTCCTGCATGTTTAACAGATTTAAAAGTTCAAGTATTTTTATGCTTCTGGCTAAGCAAATAAGAACCATCTTGTTCCTTTTGTATCCAAATTCCTAAATAATAATTGGTGTCACCTAATTCCTTGGTTTCTACTTCTTTGCTGAGTTGTTGGACTATTTCAGTGTCTTCTTCTTCTTGACTTGTTGAGATTAAGTCATCCACATATGCCAGAATAAATGAAGACCCATTTTTGGTCCTAGTGTACAGGCATTGATCTGCCTCTCCTTGTACATCACCTTGTTGAAGAAGCATTTCATTCAGCTTTGAGAGCCAGCCTTGACCACCTGTTTCAAGACATAGAGCCCCTTCCAGAGTTTGCAGACATGTCCTGGGTGTTTCCTGTCTATAAAGCCATCTGGCTGGTCCATGACTATTTCTTCTTGAATTTCCCCATGCAAAAATGCCGTTTTGACATCTATGTGCTTAACAAGCATTTGTTTGGAAGCCGCAATGCTCAAAAGCATTCTAACTGTGCTGTGTTTCACAACTGGAGCAAAAATTTCATCATAGTCCTCACCATATTTCTGCATGAACCCCTTTGCTACAAATCATGCTTTATAGCATTCTACTTGGCCATCAGCTCCTAGCTTCTTCTTGAATACCCATTTCCTTTTAATAGCTTTCTTCCCTGGTGGACATTGTGTCAACTTCCATGTTCCATTCCTGTGTAGAGCTTCAATCTCCTCTAATGCAGCTGCTTTCCATTTGGCACCCTCATGAGTTGGAAATACCTTCAACTTTCACCCAAGTCACTGGTTTGTCTGTGTGTGAAGTTGTTGCAAGGTAAGACAAGTGGAGAGGTGGCACACCTCTGTTGGGTCATGATGAACATCTGTCTGCTGATTCTGGAACTTGTGGCAACTCAGTCCCTCGTTCAGGCTCCTCAGTTGTCTTGGCTTCTCCATCTGCACCCCCTTCAGAAGGTGTACCAACTCTCTCTTGTTCATCTCCCTCCACTGTCTTATCATGTTCTGTGAATAAATGATCATACATGACTGTGTCCAGGAGAGATTGGCTTTCTTGTTCTGGTTCAGCAAGAGTGCCTTCCTCTTGTCTTTCACCAGGAATGTCTAGCACAGTTCCTGTCTTGTCAGTCTTTCTTTCCTCATCATAGTAGACTACATGTCTGATATTGACCTGACCAGTGTTTAAATTCATCATTCTTTATACCTGCATTTGTGAGGCATATCCAACCATAATTGTTGGTTCAGTTCTAGGGTACAATTCCTCTGACCATGTTTTTCTTATACAGTTCTAGGATTGTGTGGGTGCCTCTGGGTCCAAATCTCTGATGCCACAGATCCAGGCTTGTTTTATCCTCTTGCATCATCTGTGCAGTGTTGACTTGTGCCTGTTCATCTGAGAGATTAACTTTGAAGATGCCATTAGATTTATATGCTTCTAAAAACATGACACTATCTTTTTCTACTGTTCCTTTTCTCTTATAAAAGCACACTTTAAAGCATTTTTCTACAAGAACAGAAACACTGAGCATACTACATTTTAGTTCTGGCACATATAGGACATCATTTACATTGTTTATATTGGTAATGTTTCTACTGTACATGATAGAGAGCCAGATCCTGTGCCTTGGATTTTTGCTGTTTTCCCAGTTGCTACTTGGATTTCTTCCTTAGCATTTGATTGAAAGTTTTTGAAGAATTTTCTCTGATTTGTGATATGGTGGCTAGCCCCACTATCAAGAACCCATACATCTGCTTGGTCATTTAGATCTAGGGCAGCTTTGTAAAGTATAAATGCATGGCTTGGGGTAGTTTTGCTTCTGTGGCCTTTAAATTTGCTCTTCTGACCTGAAGGCATGGCCTGTTTCTGGTGCTCCCTTTGTCCAGAGTTAGGACAGCTGCCATTGGCTGCAGACTCTACAGGCATAACAATTTTTGGCTCTATGATCTGTCTTGCTGCAATGGCAGCAGGTATCAGGTAATTGGCCAGGAGGCAGGCCCTGCTATGGTCTCTAGTTTGAACCATGTAACCTGATACACTATGCTCTGAATCAGAGGAGGAGGAAGCTGAATCCTCCTTGCATTCCTCTCTGAGCTTTAATGCATGCATGGAAAGGCAATATTTGAGCAGTATTAATAGAGTCAAAGCCACTACATTTTCACTTAAGACAGAGATACCATGAGAAAGAGTCCCATCTGTTCATCATTGAACCCAATGCCTATGATATTCAGATTATTTGGTAAATCAAGAAACTGAGATATATGTCTCTCTGAGTCTCTCTTATTTTGAAGACGGAGGCCAACCAATTTTCTTAGGAGGGCAACTTGAGACTGTTGATTGGCGGCACCATATGCTGACTCCAATTTATTTATCATCTCTTTAGCTGTTTTACATTCTTGAATATAATGCATCTGGCTATCCTTTAAGTCACGAGCAATAAGGAAATGAGCCTTTGCATCTTACCTTTCCCATAAATCCTTTCCATCCCCAGAAGGTTTCGCATTGTTCACAGAAGAGTCAATATCTAGGGCTTCTAATGCCAGCGTTAACTGCATCTTCCATTTTTCAAAATTTTTAGGAGTCAGTCCGGGCAATTTTCCTGCATCATTCTGAATAGTGCCTTCCATGCTTAGACAATAATAATAATACAGCTTCTCTACTTTTAAACAAAGAACAGTAGCAGCAAACAAAAGAATCTTTTAAGCTTGTTTGCATATATGGAGAGGACAAAGAAAATGAAGTCACTTTTTAAAATAATAAACCATGAAAAATACTTCTATGTTGATTTTTCTTTTGTAAGCCTAAACCCTGGGCTTCATAACCCATTGGCAAAGCTTGAGAAATCCGTTTCCTCTTAATATGCAACAGAAGTGTGGCTTTGCTTACAAGACCAAAATAGTCAACTTGAGAAGTCCCACTCTCCACCCCTTTTGCAAATCTAGCACTTTAAGCAATAAACACACAAAAGTCTTCTTTTGTTTAAAAAAGGGTATAAAACTGTTTACTTACATAATTCTCTAGCAGTTTTCTATAGCAGTGTTCTCTAGCAGGCACTAACAGAGCTCAGATTAATGCAGATTTAAAGAATGAAAAAAGAAAGAAAGATATTGCCGAAAAATGGTTGTGTCTGTGTGTCCTTTGTCCACATGCTGAGATAAAGGCAGACATCAGAAAGTCGCATCTTCACTCTCTGAGAACCAAGGCTTGATTGTGGCTTCTTGCCAAGGCCATGTGGGGAGAAGGAGGAAGTAGGTGGGTGTGTTTTCCAAGCCCTGGGAAATTTAAATCTCTCTGGTTGGTCCTCACGCATTGTCCCTCCTATCTGAGCTGAAAATCAGCCTGATAGATTGATTTATCCAACAGAAAGCTGGGGAGTAGAGATGGGCACGAAATGCCAAAATGGCATTTCATTTCATTTTTGGTTTTGTTTCCCCACTTCATTTAATTTGAAATGCATTTTTTTTTAAAAAAAAATCATTTTGTTTATCGTTTATTTTCATTTTTCATTTTATTTTAAAACCCCGTGCCAACCCCCCCCCATGCATCCGGGTTTGGGGGGGGGAGGCGTGGGGGTTTAAAACTTTTTTTGCTGCCAAAGTAAGCAGCATTCGGGACGCCCATGCCAGAGCCCGAAGTGGGGACACACACACCCGGTGCTGAATGGGCCATTTTTAAAGGGGTCCAGCCAATGGCAGCTCGGCTCTGAAAATGTTCGGGACGAGAGCCCCACACTGGCAACCTGAACATTTTCAGATGGATTTGGGGGAAAGCATGGACTTTTAAAACTTTTTTCTGCCACCAAAGCAAGCACTGATTGGTGCTTGGGGGGGCGGGCGGGATGGCAGTGCCCTGCACCGCTTGTAAAAAAATAAAAAACAAAACAGAATGGAATGAAAATTTCCAGTTCATTTCATTTCCCTTTTTTTAAAAAAATACTTTGTTTTTTGTTTCATTGGGAAACTGAACAAAAAATGAAAAATGAAATTAAAAAATTGTTTCTTGCCCATCTCTGCTGGAGAGGGAAACAAAGACAGAAGGGATCTACAGAGAGATCTGCATTGCACAGTAACCCAAATACTGTAATTCATTGGAGGTCCCCATTCTGTATTTAAGGTTATCTGGTCTTCATTTGTATTCTGTCGAGGTTGCTTCCAAACTCTTTCCAGTCTGTTTTCTATCATTTATTTTACTGCTCTCCCCCCGCCCCCCAAAGCACTCTCCCCTGACCCCTGACCTTAAACAATTTTTTTCTAACATTGAAACAAAAATTTAAGAAGACTTTTCTGCATTTGGTGTACTTTTTGGGAGTGTGGATTGGGCAGATGGTTCTAAATCCAGTCTTGGCTCACCTATGGGGTTGAGTCATCTGGCCATTGGCCTTCTCCATATATAACAGCTGTGTTTAAGGAACCATGTCTCAAACTCTCCTAACACAGTCCATCACTTGAAGCTGCTGTGCTGTAACTCATCGCTCTAGTGCTTGGACACTAAGATTTGCTCTTAGGTAGAGCAAGATGTAAATGGAAGAGGCCCTTCTCTCACCACTTCTGTTTGGAACCAAGTTGCTTTCTTCAGACTAACAAAGCTATTTGGATGAGCAGCAAAATGTTTCAATCTCTCAAGAAAAAGAAGTCCGGTTGCCATGACTCAACTTCCAGATAAACTCGCCTGGATGACTGAAAATCTTCACAGACATATTGAAATGTTTAAGCCAGTGGTGGCCAAAGTTTGGCCCTCCAGATGTTTTGGACCACAACTCCCAGAATTCCAAGCCTGTATTGTCAATGACAAAGGACTGTGGGAGTTGTGGTCCAAAACATCTGGAGTGCCGAAGTCTGGCCGCCACTGGTTTAAGCAATGGTTTTACCACGTGCACACACCTCTGAGTGCTTCAGTGGATTAGAATCTACAGCTCCTGAGTCCTAGCCTGTTATTGTATCCACTCTATATACTGGGTATCCCTTAGGTTGTTTACTGTAAGATTCTAACTGAGGTATCCTCTTGTTTTATTTTGTTCAAAAACAACACTTTGTGTCCTGCCACCTCAGCCCCTGGGCTGTTGTCTCTAGTCATGCCCTCATTCTGCCCAGCCCTGCCTCGCTAAGAAAGATGGATTCAAATTCCAGGCTTAAAACAAGAGAGGTAGGAAGGATCTCGTTCGATAGATTCGTAAGAGCAGATGGTGGGGGCTTCTTCAATCATTATGAAAAATCATCTTGCTGGTAACAAAAATCAAGAACCCCCAAAGAGAAATGTTAAATTTCCTGCAGCTTGTCAAAAATAACAACGGGGACAATATGGCAGCTCTTGATATAAATAGCGAAGCGGTGGCTCATTTATCAAGATAGACTTCTTATAATAGAAAACCTTAGAAAAGCATTTGGGAAAAGCACATCCCACCAGTTATTTTTGCATTTTCAAATGTTACTGAGTCACTGCCTTCATATCTTGAGTCTGCAGAACTATAAATCAGACAAGGAGGCTCCAAATTCATCCTCCTCCTCACCAATGCCTGCACACAAAAAAGTACAAATTCTCCCTGGAGGTGGAATGCAAAATTACATAAGTATGGAAAGCTTAGCTGTCTAGATAGCATAGCGAGGGCGCAACTATACAATGGGAGGAAATGCAAATGGATCCGTTGTGAAGACACACCGGGAAGTGAGATTCCCTCCCCCTCCACAAGTGAATTAGCTTTCACTGACCACCCAGCCGGAAAGAGAGAACAGACTTGTTTGGCGTTTGTTAAGGTGGGTCTTATGTGGAGCTGTCCAGAGTTCTGGCGTTTAGAGCCATCAGGACATGGGATGACACGAAGCTCAAACCCTCCTTTCCACCTCACTCCACGGAAACTCTTCCTGTTATGAACCTGTGTCTGGTGCTGATAATGGACTGGATGAGAACAAACTTAATTCATACAAAACAGAGGTCCTCCTCTATCAAGTAAAGGCCATCCTTTTTAGATTTAGTTTTTTAACAGCTAATTGGGCAGTGTTGAGGTTGGGTGCTGTTGTACCTTATTATTATTTTACAAGGTTTTTTTTTTTTTTTTTTTTAGGACATGTCGATCCTGACTCTTTTGGAGTGAGCTGGTGTAAATTTCCTGAATCATAACATGGGTCATAAGAGAACCACTTCAGGATATTGACAAATTGAAAACTTCCCCTGCTCCTTGGCAGGGGATGATGATGGTGGTGGTGGTGGTGGTGGTGGTGGTGGTGGTGGTGGTGGTGGTGATGGTGGTGGTGGTGGTGGTGGTGGTGGTGGTGGTGGTGGTGGTGGTGATGATGATGGTGATGAAACCATGGCAGCAGGCAGTTTCTCAAAGAAAATACATACTGTATTTCTAATTTAATCTAGTTGATGCAGCACATCAGCAATTATCTAGCAGAGACAAAAAATAAATTTCACTTCCCCTGCCCTTCCACATCTGTGTAGGCTAGCTATAATGGAACAAGAGGAAGGTCCATAACCAAAATGGCAAAGGTAAGTGTTGCCATTGTGTGTGCATTGTATGGCAAAGGAAACATAAGAAAAAAGCAAATAATGTGCCACTTTCTTCTGGAACAGCTACCTATTGGATCTAAAATCCCACTATCCTGTGGGTAAGAAGATTTTGTGAGCTGTAGTCTACTAAGTAACCTTTCCAAGTTCTGGACAATATAGTAGCCGCTTTGTGCAATGGAGAGAAACACAAGCACTTCCCTATATGCCAGTGCGGTAAGAGGAAAGATAGGAGACAAATTGTCTGTGGTTAATGATCCAGTCTAGTAAAAGTTGTGATAGCTAATCAGTCATCAGGCAGACTGGAAGGTCACTCATTAGTCAAACTGGAAGTCAAACACCATCCTTGGGGTTGCTAATGAGGCTGTATCTGTTATCACTGCATATGTTCATTTTGATCAAACATATTGGAAAGCCTGCAGCACTGGAGTGCTTACTTAACCATAAAGCATAAGAAGTACATTAACATCTACCCTGGGCAACCTTTTTAAAGTCTTTGAGTCAGCCTCCGTAGTTCCAAAAACTGCAAGGCTCTCCATCTTTTTTGATATGTCATTGGCAAGAACTGTGATACACACCTGCCCATCTTTCACTTCAACTATGATCTCTCTTCTACCGCTCCCCACTCTCCGGCCTGCTATCTTGCTCATTGTCATACCTAACTGAGGAACAAACTGTATGCTATGAGAGTGTGTTGTTCTAGCTGATACCAGTGCAGAACTTTGTGTCTAAGAAATCAGACTGGCAAATGAATACAAGTCAGTCACAAGGCAGAGCCAGCTTATATGCAAACTGCAGATGGTGTGGAAAGTGTCTGCTGTTCTAGACACTTTCAGCATTTAAGAAGCATCCTTTAATCCTTAAGGAGCTTAAAACCAGCCTGTTTTAATTCTGTGCTTTCCATAATGCGCACACGCTCGCGCGCACACACGCCCTCCAGCAATCTCAATACTTGCTTCCTTCCAACTCCAGAATTAATGCAACCTCCGTGTCTTCACCTTCAAAGTCCATTATGGTCTTGTACCCTCTCTTCTACTAAGACTGGTGTGTGTGTTGTGATTTTACAGTCAAGACTGACTCTTTATGAGTCCATGTCTATGGAGTTTTCTTGGCAGGAATACTCTGCTGCCACAGAGAGTGGTGGAGTCTCCTTCTTTGGAGGTTTTTAAGCAGAAGCTGGATGGCCATCTGTTGGAAATACTGTGATGGGGTTCCTGTATGGCAAGGGGTTGGACTGGATGGCCCTTGAGGTCTCTTCCAACTCTATGATTCTATGGAGTGGTTTGCCAGTTCCTACTCAAGGCACCTACAGCACCTGGTATTCCCTGGTGGTCTCCCATCCAAGTACTAACCAGGGCCGACCCTGCTTAGCTTCCGAAATCAGGCCAGAACGGATGTGCTTGGTGAGGGCTGAGGAAATAGGCACAGCAACCAAGTCAAGGGCAAGCCAAGGATCACAACCCTCTGCTGTTTACTGTGTCTTCCATCTTCTTCCTACTTCCCATAGTGTATGAGGCTGGGAGCTGAAGAGGAAACGAACCCAGGCTGCCTCCCTGACTTTCTCTCCCTCTCTGCTAAAAAAGGCAGGCAGGAGTCAGCGGGCTGGATAGAACCTGAGCTACAAGAGGGGCACAGTCCCATTGGACTAGCTGCCATATATCCCAGCATGACGACACCCCATCTCAACACAGCTATACATTCCACCATCAGTGGAAGGTCTCTTCTCCATGTGCTTGGAATTGTCTCCCAGAGCACTTGAATGCTGCCACATCTCCCTTAACGTTCTTCAGAACTGAAAGGTCCATCTTTCCTGCAAAATTTTAGGTTCAGGCCTTAGCACAGACTTTCCTTCTTCATGTCTTGAACCCGAGCATAGAAATGTGTTTTTAACTTCATTAAAAAAACACTTTAACACTTTTTATTATTTTAAAACAACAACAAAAAAGGAACGATAGCCTTGCTAGCTAGGGGATTCTGAGAGGTAGTCTAAATATTAAAACCCCCAAGATCTGTGTTGAACTACTCCTATTGTCCCCAGTCAGCAGAGCAAGTGATCTTGGGCACTGTAATACATCAAGATAATTCTCTTCTTGTGTACTTTTTAAAATGTGGTGCAGTGGTGGCACTATACCTGTGCTGTGCTAGACTGCCTGATGGTGAATTTAGTCCTTTCTCATCTGAGCCCTTAGCACGATCAAATTACAGGTTTGGTACAGTTACAGGATCGACAAGCAATTATTTGAGACAAACCTCTCCAATCTAAGTAGAAAGTCCTCTTCATTGTGCATGCTAATGAGGCTGAGGAGTCTCAGGGAGAAGCATATAATCCACACCTCTTCAAACACACAGGAATGGGGTATTTCCAACTCAGCTCATTTATTTAATCAAAATTAGCATAATTAAATACTAAGTATCACCTGTTTTCATCACTTGGTTGCTATGCCAAAGACTTCAGAGACTAAATTCTCATGAATTGATTAATATTCATCTGGTGTGGGCTTACACCAGGGGTCCTCAAAGTTTTCAAACAGCGGGCCAGTCCACCACGCCCCAGACACCACTGGGGGCCGGACCACAGTCCAAAAAAAAAGAAAAAAAAAAAAGAAAAGGCCGACATGGAAAAAAGGGGAGAGGGAGGGGCGAGTGGGCGGAGCCCCCCATAATTGGCCCGTGATCATTGTGTCTCCAGGGCCCCAGCAATGCCTCCTGCTCCAGATCACCACCCTGAGGTGCCACCGCTGGGATCCCTCTGCTGCGCCTCTTCCTCCTCCTCCTCCTCCTCCTCCTCCTATAGTGGCCGCGGCTGGAGCAGCTCTCCTTCCTTCCTTCCTTCATTGCATCGGGAAGGAGGTGGCAGCCCAGGTAAACTCAGGCCCCTCATCACCTTCTGGGTGGCCACTCAGGATGAGGAGCAGCAGCTGCAGCAAGGCTGGTGCCGCTGCACGCAGATCCAGCCATGTGCCCTGGCCATCACGTCCTCACTGTGCCCTGGAGGGAAAGCTGCCTCCTCTCTTGGCCTGGCCCAGCCTGGCCCGACTTGGTGCACTGCAAGTGAGGGAGGGAGGGAGGGAGGGAGCAAGGGATGGGAAGGAGGGAGGGGAGGCAGGAAGGCCTGCCCAAAGCCACCTGCAGCCCGCTCACTGGCCGAGTCCAGCCAGGCTGCAGTGCTCTCTTGGCTCACCAGCCCGCCCATCACCAACCAGGGACAAATGCAGCCCCACCAGCCTCCCAGGA
The DNA here is from genome assembly GCA_023846285.1 of Phrynocephalus versicolor. NCBI lineage: Eukaryota > Metazoa > Chordata > Lepidosauria > Squamata > Agamidae > Phrynocephalus > Phrynocephalus versicolor. Next base: position 29,212,750 of record JAHTLZ010000007.1, read on the forward strand.
ACCAGGCCCAGGCCACCGTTGGCCTTCTCTTCCCTTCTCTTCTTTCTCCACTCCCTCCTCCTCGCTGGTCTCTAACCCAGTGATGGTGGCGGCAGCTTCAGCCCGGCCATGGCTGTGCTCCATCCTCCCCTCCCTCACTCCACAAAGCAAGGCAGCAGCTCAGAGGGGGATGGGTGGGCAGGAATCAGCTCTGTTTCCCCCTCAGTTGCCTGTCATCCATCCCTCGAGCGGTCCACTGCCATGGCTGCTCTGGCTCGGAAGGCTGGCTGGCGCTGCCTCCGCCTGCCCCCTTCATTCCTCACAACTACAATAACACAGGTGGCAGCCACACAAGGAAGGCAGGTGGGCAGGGTGGAGGAGGAGCAGGGCTGTGGCCTCAGGGCCATGGAGTGTGAGACCCTGCTGCAGCCCTCCTGTTTTAAATTGCCCTGCTTGGCTGCACCCGGCACCCCGACCATCTGGGCAGTGGGTGGGGGGAGTGGGAGACCTTGCCGTAGCCCTCCCACTTTGAATGCCCCACTAGCCAGCATGCTGATCATTTGGGCAGTAGTTGGGGGGAGTGGGAGAAGCGACATAGCCCACTGCTTTGAACTGTCTCGGCAATAGAAGCAGCTGCGGAGGCTTGCTGGCTCGCAAAGCAGGATGTAGGTGGGGGGTTGCAATTGGTCCCAGGGGCCAGATTCAGGACACTGGGGGGTTGCATCCGGCCCTGGGGCCTTAGATTGAGGACCCCTGGCTTACACAAACAACACAGAGAAAGAGCACCCAATGAAAGAATGCTATATAGCCATTCTCAGAAGAGCTAGAGGGGTGTAGTGCTTAGAAAGCTGAACTGGGGTATAGGCAACCCAAGTTCTAGTCTCCGCTGGACCATGAATCTCTTCAGCTGACCGTGGACCACATAATCTTAGAATTGTGGAGTGAGAAATGACCCCATGCATTACTGAACCCAGTCTCCTTCCAAGGCTGGAAATCTATGGGTAAAGCATCCCTGACACATGTTCATCAAACCTCTGTTTAGAAACTTCCAGTGGTCAGCAGAATTAATAAAATTGACTTCTCATCAGAGAAATGCTGTTTTGCTGTGAAGTGAGAGGGAGAATATTGACCAATCTTGGTGATTTTTGTAAAATTTGTTTGATAAAAATTTACTTAAAAACAATTTCCCCTAATGTAAGGCACGTGACTTTCATTTTTCTTGAATTCACCTGGAATACCCCAGCCATAATTCTGGGGCCTTTAACCACAAAATCAAAGTACTCACAGAAATTGTGCACAAATAAAGAATGAAGGAACACAGAGGACAGGTGTGGCTAAATTGTGGGGGATGTACAAGGAATTAGGGGGCTCTGCTCATTAGGCTCTGCAGAGGGTACATTTAAAGAAAGAAAATACAGTGGTACCTCGGATAACGACTGCCCCAGATAATGAATAATTCGGATAATGACGTCAATTTTTTTTAAAAAAACCACAGCCCACAGCCCCAGCCTCCCTCCACATTTGTCCTTAACTGACCTGCGGGGGGAGGCAAACATGCAGAGGTGGGGTGGGGGAAGAAGAACCGTCACATGCTGCCTGGCTCTTGCCTGCCCAAATGCCTGGCGGTGGCAGAGGAGGAGGAGGAGGAGGAGGAGGAGGAAAGGCAGGTGCTGGGGTGGAGTGGGGGAATCCGCTCGCTGCCGTGCAAATGCCCGTCGGCGGCGGCGGCAGTGGAGGAGGAGGAGGAGGAGGAGGAGGAAAGGCGAGACCGGCGGCTGTGGCAGCGCTTGTGTGGCGTTCCAGCCGGTCTTATCAGGCCCCGCTTACCAGCTGAGAGCCCTGATCGGAGGCCCGATAAGGAGCCTTGCCGCAGGAACAATCTGGTTGCTGGGGCGGGGCGGCAACAGTGCTGAGCTCGGGAAGAGCGCCAGAGGGATCTCGGAGGCGGCGCTGACATTTTCGGCCCGTGCTGCAGCCTGGCCACGCGGTTTACCAGTGGCAGGGATGGGCAAGGAGGGGGAGGAGTGCACTTTGAAAGTGCACTTTAAAGAGGTCTGAGGGAAAAGAAGCTTTTTTGGCCTTTTTTCCCGGACCTCCGGAACGGATTAAAATGGTTTCCCATTCATTTCAATGGGAAACCATGCTTCGGATAACGAGGAACTTCGGATAACGAGGAACGTCGGGGAATGAATTACCGTCGTTATCCGAGGTATCACTGTACTACTACTACTACTACTACTACTACTACTTTTCCCCCAGTAGTAGTAGTAGTAGTAGTAGTAGTAGTAGTAGTAGTAGTAGTAGTAGTAGTAGTAGTAGTAGTAGTAGTAGTACCCCTCCCTTGATTGCTTGTGGCTCTCACTGATCTTAGCCACACCTATCCATTTCATTTGTTTTCTTCACAGGAACAAAATGGTTAACAGAGCTTGTGGGATTAGGCTCTGTGGAACTGAAAATTTACATGAAGAGTTTGCTTTCTTTGCTGGCTGGGAGAATTCCAGGTGAATTCAAGGGGCTGAACTCCAAGTAATTTCCCATGCCTAATGCTCTTTATTACTCCTCACTAGTAAAGAATATTACCCAGAGATGGATGGAAGAGCCTGTTTTTGGTTTGGTTTTTTTTTTTCACAACATCCATAATTCTACAATTGTTTGTGGAATTCTGAGAGCTGTACTACAGAAAAGCAACATTTCCCATCTTCAGTCTAATAAGTCAACACATTAATTGCAATAATTAATGAATATTGAACAATGCGAAATGCAGTGATTTTGAAATTAGTAATTCCAAGCTGTACCTGGGATAGGGTTCACCTTTTTGCTTACCCTCAAGACGATTACTTGCATTGATGACAAAGATGGAAATAAGGAAGATACTGAAGATTGTGCAGATGTAGTTCATAAATCTTTGCCTTTTATTAGACACAGCAATTTATACCAAATTTCTGTTCCATGGAACACAATTATCATCTGCCAGAGTTTTACTAAATATGACTTAATTTACATTTCCTCTCTCTCTCTTTACAAGATAAATTATATTGTGTTAAAGCTTATCCGATATATAGAATATATGTTGGAGTGAAAGCTGTAGAAATAAAACTACAGTGACTGTGGGTTGTCTCTAAGTAGATGCTAAAATATCTATTTGACTCCAAATAAATGTAATTTATCGACATATTCATTAGTTTCTCCCGGAGCAGCTGTGAATTTCAGCCCACTGAATGAAAAATTGGTATCGAATATCATTTATTACTGCTTTGGCCTTTACAAAGTAGTAATTTAGTCCTCAATTGGATGGCTGACTTTGCAGAGCATAATATTTCATCCCTCTGTCAGCAGAAAGGACTAAATATTGCTTTCTCCTCCTCTGTTTTTCTCTTTTATTAATAGGAGAGAGCATCCTATATAGTATACTTACCTATCCCTTCCAAATATTAGTTGGGTACATAGAGTTGGGGGAATGCACATAACTAGCCCCTGTGTATTTATTTCCAGAGCTTAGAAAAGGGCACGGCTTTGGACTACATTTCCCAGAATTCCTCCGCTAACCTTGGCCGCACTGGCTGAGGTTTCAGAAGGCTGCAGTTTAGCAAAGTAACTTTTTGCAGTTTACTCGTCTACTCCATGCTTCCATTCTCAACAGTGTTTGCTTCGTTGGCTTGCAACATGAGTCATGACTATAAAAAAGAATATAAAAAATACAATACATTAAAATTATTGTAATGCATTAATGACATTAAATCACTGAAGTGCAATGCAGTGTCCTGAGAGAAGCAAACTGAAGACAAAACAAAATGAGTGCCTCTGAACCAGAAACGCTTTCTCAGGGTGTGATCACATAGGGCAGGCATGTCCAAAGTCTAGCCCGGGTGGCCAAATGTGGCCCATTTTAAAATTTCGAGCAGCCCGTAACATCTTCTCCCTGCCAACTCAGTCTGTCATGCACCCCCACCGGCCGGCTCCTCCCTGTGCTGGCTGGAGACATTAGCTTGGCAGTTTTATGGTTTGCCTACCCTCCCTGCCTCCCTCTGTACCCCCACCCACCCAACCCACCCCCAGCTCCATTGCTGCAGCATCCTACCCACCTCCTTGCAAGGGAGAGCAGCATATATGAGCAGCGGTGCATCTTGGGTGCGTGCTGGCCAATTCCTGGGCTGTGCAACAGCCACAGGGCGCTTTGGGCACCTTGAAACCAGAACGTTTGTGCCTGTTACCATTGTGTGCGGGCCCACACCCTTTCTCCACTGTTCAGGCAGAATGGTCTCTCTCTCTCTCTCTCTGTCTCTCACACACTCACACACACACACACACACACACACACACATTTTTACTCCACAAATCTGGCCCTCCTTGCAAAAAGTTTGGACACCCCTGACATAGGGAATAGATTGCAATTAGGACTGCAGGTGGAGTGGTCCATTGTGATCTATTTCAAGGCAATCACGTGACACATGGGGAAAATGAGCTCCAGCCTGATCCTGACATCATCTTTCCTTCTCCCTGGTGCTGGCCAATCAGACAGGGAGGTGGGATGATGCATTTCCCTGCACAGCTCCTGATTGGCCAGCACCAGGTAGAAGGAAATATGATGTGGGAGGCTTCTTCCTTGGAGTTTAGCCCCATGCAGCCCCAGAGCAAGGTAAGGGTCTGGTTGATTTCGTTCCTCTGGCTTCAAATGCCAGCTGGGCTCCCGCGTTTCGTTTTGGAAGCTGACCACTTCTGAAACGAAAAGCCCATAGCTTTTGGACCACAACTCCCAAAATTCTGAGCCTAGACTGCCAATAGTAAAGGACTTTGGGAGTTGTGGTCCAAAACATCTGGAGTGCTAAAGGTTCACCACCACTGCCCTAGACCAATAGCCCAAGAGGATTCTGGCCTGGTCGGGGGGGGGGAGGTATTTATCATGAGCATTTCTAGACCAAAGACTCTTAATCCTCACAATCAGAAGACACAGTTCATTTATTCCATCTTCCCCACAATAGCTAATTTTATGTGGTAGGAAGAAGTCAACACAGTGGGCAAACAGGGTGGGGTTACAGCTGGATCACACAGGGTGAGTGAGCAATAAATGCAATAAACTGTTTCTAGACTCTTCACCGTTTCACTAGCACACAAAAGTTATGTTAAGAGAAGATGTGTTTTGGAGCAAGAACTTATAATTGTGGTATTATTTAGCAGGCAATAGATTTCTGTGAGTTAGATTAGATCAAGCACACACTATTTTTCATTAAGGCCATATTATTGACATTTTGCAGGAGTTAAGTCTGGGGAAACGATAAATTTCAGATATCCCAGCAAATTATCTATCGACAAACCATACAATTAATTCTCATTTCAGGGCAGAAGACCTTGCTACATATTTAAATCCAATTGCACATTAACGCGAGAATATGAATGGCTGATCCATAACCACAGACAGGGGCAACCCTAGGGCATTAAGAAGGGAGGAGAGAGGGACTGAGATGATATATTTTTGAAGGCCTTCAGTTGAGTTTCCGATCAATATAAATTTAATGGGTTTCCCCTTCTTGCTCTAAGAAAAATTAATTTTAATATTTTATGAAGGAATCCCTCAATGCATAGGGCAAATCATTAGATTTTGTTCCCGCACTGGCTGGAAGCCTTTGAATGAAACTATGAGAAGCATGAACAGCTGGAGTGGGAGCGGAGCGATACCAAGTGGCAGGCCCCTGGTCAAATGGAGTAATTCTTCACTTTTCTCTTCCACTGAATTTCAGACATAAAGAGCAATGGTTGTGGTGCCTCCAGGTTTTCATTGTTCTCCATCCTGCACTCATTTCCCCCTTTTTTTTTACTTTGAGTGATTAGTTGCAATCATGTCTGCTTTCCGATTCGTGTTATGTGAGCAGCGTGTTCTTGCTTTGGGCATTTTATGCATATTTTATCATTTCTTCATGTTTCATCCTTAGCTTAAATAAGTAAAGTCCATGCTGACTGTATGCCACGTAGTAGAACCGAGAATGCAAAGTACTGTACTATATGATGCATGTACTCCAAGCCAATTTTGAGTTTTTGTTTTATCTTTCATCTTAGGAAAGCCACTTCAGGCCATCTCTTATGTGTCTCTATGATATGACTATGATCTCATCATTGATTCAGTATTTATATTTGTCAAGACACTTGGCCCTTGCATTCTGGATCTTTAACTGCACTGTCTTTAATTTATTGACATTATTGAGCGACCTTTGCGCGCCATCAAACCTGTTGGCCGGTAATAATGTATCATCGACAGACTGGATGCTGTTGATTACCTTCCCATCTAAAGATGCAGGAGCTGTGATGTGCACATGTATTTTTGTTGTACTCTTCTTCATATTGCTAAGTCACCAGTCACCTGATCTGCAAAATTCGCTGCTACTTGTTACCAGTGCAGCTTGCCAATTATCTTCCAAATGTATCTTGAATTAAGACCTTTAGTTATCAATAATGTCATCAGCTCAGCATGCCAGTCTTTATCCTACACTTTCTTGTAGTCAATAAAGCAAACATACAGATCCATGGCATCAGAGACTAGGACGTAGGACAATGGTCTCAAACTACAAGAAAAGAGATTGAATTTAGACATTAGGAAGAATTTCATGACAGTTAGAGCTGTTTGGCAGTGAAATAAGCTGCTACGGAGGGTGGTGGAGTCTCCTTCTTTGGAGGTTTTTAAGCAAAGGCTGGATGGCCATCTGTTGGGACTCCTGTGATGGAGGTTCCAGCATGGCAGGGGGTTGGACTAGATGGTCCTTGAGGTCTCTTCCAACTCTATGATTCTATGGTTCTATGATTCTATGTTCATCTTATGGCATTTCTGTCGTACTACACAGACTCAGAATGCTACTTTTCCAGTCCCTGAAGGCAAACTATGTGTCCCCTGCTCATTTCTTCTTCTTGTAAGTTCTATTTTTTAAAGAATTCATAAGCCATTATTTCCTGAAGCTTATTCTGTTCTCCCTAGAAGAGGAGGGAAGGAAGCAAAAGTCTGTGGAGCAATTTATCTATCAAATGTGTGATTCCAAATAAAAGTTAATCGGAGAGAGATGGTATAGCCTAGTTGCGTGTCTGTCTATTACTCATCATGGGTCCTATAACGTCCTAATTTTACTACCTGCTCACCATAACACCAGCTTGTTCTCCTCAACCTTACAGGGCCATTGCAGACAAGCAACATAAGCATGTCAATAAACAGTACCAAAGTGCTTTGTGAACAATACTTTCCTATTACGGCTATGCTGTTTAAGCTCATGGCAAGTGATGTCACAGAGGACAATAATAGACTCATTGTGTTTGACTGTCATTTAGTCTTCATGAATTTGTGCCTGATTTGTGACTAATTTGCTCGAGTGATTGACTGCAGGATGGCATCCCTACTGCTCTGCCCATCTGTCAGCTTACTATTTTGGACTCTTGTTCTTCGACTGTGCAAATGACGAAGGTGCAAACTGGATTCAGGAATATGTTTTTCCTTTCCCCTATAACGATTGAGCCGTCGACCTGCTATTACATGCAGCTAGTTGTCCTGTGATATCTTTTTCTTTCCTCCCCATTTCCCCCTCAGGGAATGACATATGTCGGGACACAGAAGTAATGAATAACGGCCAAAGGAGGTGGCTTTGAAAGGCAGCTGAAGGTTTTTCAAAACAGGGGAGTGGCTAGTGAACCAGGATTTGTGAGTATATGTGGAAACAAAGCAAAGCAAAGCGTTCTGCTTATATACCACCCCATACCACTTCAAGTAGCCTCTGGGCCACTGATGGTGAACCTATGGCACGGGTGCCAAAGGTGGCACTCAGAGCCCTTTCTGTGGGCACCCGACATCGCCCCTTCATAGCCACCTGTATACAGGCTAAATTACTGTATTGGCACTTTGCAAAAAAATCAGTGGGTTTTGAATTGCAGTTTGGGCACTCAGTCTCTAAGAGGTTCACCATCACTGCTCTGGGCGGTTTACAGTTTAATTATGCAGGCTACACATTGCCCCCCCCCCCCAGCAAGCTGGGTACTCATTTTACTGACCTCGGAAGGATAGAAGGCTGAGTGAACCATGAGCCGGCTACCTGGGATTGAACCCCAGCTTATCAGCACAGTTTTACCTGCAGTACAGGCATTTAACCACTTCGCCACAAGGCTCTTAACAGCCATTTGGTTCCCATAAGAGGAAAGTCAACATCTACAGGCAGGAAATGCCAGCTAAAATTCCACAGAGGTGTGCATGTGTTCAGGTTCTCCTCCAGGATGGATAACTGCAGTAACCCCCTGCCGATCGCGGGGGTTAGGGACCCACCCCACCCGCGATGCATGAAAATCCGTGATATGCGGAAGCGGGTGGGGGGGCCTGGGGGCCCTCGGGGCGGGGGGGAATTACGCACGCCGCTTGCCCCGACCTCCCGGGAGGTCAGGGTGGGCGGCGTGCAATCGGACAAAGGTGCTTCCCGCCGCGGAGCCCAGCGCTGGGGTTCCGCGGCTGAAGCACCTTTGCAATCGTGCACCGCTTGCTCCGACCTCCTGGGAGTTCGGGGCCGGCAGCGCGCGATCGGACAAAGATGCTTCGGCGGCGGAGCCCAGCGCTGGGGCTCCGCAGCCGGAAGCGCCTTTGCAATCGCATGCCGCTTGCCCGGACCGCCTAGGAGGCGCAGGCGGGCGGTGTGTGATCCCCCCTCCCTCAAGTCCTTTCCTGGTACTGTGGTCCCACAATAGAGTGGGACCGCGGGACCGGAACCGCGAAAGGGCGGGGGACCACTGTACCTTAATTAAGGAAGCAGAGTTTAGACAAGCCGCCTTTCCCCTGCTCCACCATCTCCCTGAATTCTACAGCTTGGGGCCATGCCAGTTGGGTGACTCGAGAGCAGAGGTTCCAAACCTTGGGTTCCCCAGGTGTTCGTGGACTAAAACTCTCAAAAGCCTTTACCACTAGCTGTGCTGGCCATAATTTCTGAGAGTTGTAGTACAAGAACATGTGTGGACGCAATGTTAGGATCCAGCGCTTGAGAAGTTGTTAGCAAAAAAATGAGGTAATTGGTTCATCCTCTGCAAGGAAGAATTACCGAACAAAACAGAGTAAGATTTTTCTGTGGATTCTTTCTCTTTTCCCCTCTTCAGCCACACCCTTGCCATGCTTCCTTCATGAGGAAACCCTCCGTAATGAAGGGGCTACCGCCCCCTTCTCAGCCCGCTATCATTTCCATGCTTCTTCCCTCTTCCACTGCACACCAAGAATCTGCTCCTGAGTCTGAAGCCATTTGGTAAGGTGAGACTATGCCCTGCCAGCACCACCATCACATTCACTCCATGTAGCACGTGGTGCATCCTGAGCACCCTTACAACCTTCTAGTCTTCTTGGCCCTGGTGCACCACTGTGTCGTGGCTTTCCAGCTGTCATATATATTGGTAGGAATTTCAGTCCCCCAAGTACCAGTTGTTCTATGGAAAAAACAGCACCATGCCTGCACAAGAGGGAGGTGTCAGGAGGCCTTCAGCCTCTGGAATTGCAAGCAAAAGGACTTCAAATGATCCCACCTCCTCAATTTAAGAAAGAAACCTCAAGAACAGAAGGCAGTGAGAATGGAGCATGCTGAGGGAGCATGGGATGGCGATCTGCACTGCTAGATGTTGGGCATGTTGGACTGAAGATCAGAAAGGAAGGGATGAAGATGGAAAGGAAAATTCTGGAAGAAGACCTGCTAAGTGCCTGGAAACAGCACTTAAGATAGTAGGATTAGAATCAGAATTTTTCAGATCTACTACCCTTCTGGAATCACCACCGTACCCCCACCCCGGACAGCACTGTGGGGTTTGGGAGAATTAGCCCAGAAAAGGAATTTTTAGAGGTTCTGCTTGGAACAGCAACAGACCATAATGAAATCTTTTGTTGCATGTTGCATTTGTTTCCTCTGTTTTTAGTTCTCAAGCGAAAAACCAGGCATGCCCAAACTTCGGCCCTCCAGATGTTTTCGACCACAACTCCCAGAATTCTAAGCTTAGATTGCAAATGACAAAGGACTGTGGGAGTTGCGGTCCAAAACATCTGGAGGGCCGAAGTTTGGGCATGCCTGCTTGTAAGCTGTTGCTTCGGTTGCCAAAGTGACATTAGATGTGCATAAGAGGGAGGAATCACAAGTCTCAAGGTTTGGGGGGCAAACATGAGCATAACATATAAGAACATAAGAAAAGCCATGCTGGAGCAGGCCAAAGGCCCACCTAGTCCATCTTCCTGTATCTCACAGTGGCCCCACCAAATGCCTCTGGGAGCACACAAGACTAGATATCTGTCTCCTGATAACACTCCCCTGCACCTGGCCCTTGAAGGTCCCTGGTTTTAAGTATGGATATTACACATCTCAATCATGGTTTGTAACTTGTGACGGACTTTTCCTCCAGGAATCTGTCCAATCCCCTTTTGAAGTCATCCAGGCTAGATGCCATCACCACATCCTGTGGCAGGGAGTTCCACAGACAAACAACACGATGGGTAAAATATAATAACTTTTGTCTGTTCTCACTCTCCCAACCCTCAGTATGAGTGGATGTTCCCTATTTTTGGTATTTTGTGAGAGGGAGAAGAGTGTCCCTCTATCCACCTTACTCATGCCCTGCATTATTTTGTATGTCTCGATCATATTCCCCGCCCCCTCAGGTGCCTTTTTTCCCAGACTAAAGAGGGGACATGGATCCCAGACACAGCCCTAAAAGATCTGTATAAGTTTAGAGGCTACCTGATGCTGAGTGCCGGGAAAAATATGAAATCTGGTGCAAAATAAATGGGATGGAATATCCTCCAGGAGAGAAGCACTAAAGGTTACAATTACCACAATATTTTGGAGTGGGTCCCAGTTGTATTCATCGCAGCATGTATCAATACTGGAGGTAATAATTACACTTTAAACTATGATCTTTCTTAATGCATGGATATATTTTTTCTGGAGGCCATCCAGGCAAATTTATCCTATTTATCAGCTCTGGTCACTCTTCCAAAACCTCCATTGCTTTCTGTCTTTAGTGACATTTAGTAAAGGACTGTAGATTTACTGGAGATCTTTGTCATAATTAATAATGTAACTGAAAAAACAAGTGAAAAGGCCAGGTGAATCTTCATAAGCAAAGGCTGCTGGGCAGGTACAAGAGATCTGTCTCAACAGGTCTGTTAGGCTTTGAGTGGGAGCACAGGTCAGAGTCAAGGAATGAATAAATGATTGTGGATGCTTCTGAATCCATTGGCAAAATGCCTAGAGGAGAAGAAATGTGTGCAACGTTAATATGTCATCTCTCACTTCTCTGTAATTCCTTGACAGCTCACTTGACTTCTGAGTTCAAAAGGTGGACACTAATTAATGGTCTCATCCCTATTCATCATTGCTGGCGCAACACAGAGACTCAGCTGTAGGCTATGGATTGAGGAAAAAGGAGCAAATGAGTTTGTTCGAATGTGCTCTGGGCAGTTTGAGCATGATTGATGGGATGGCAAATGAAGAACGGGACACATGGCTTTATTAAATGATTAATCAGCAGCGGGTGCAAATCGACCATCTGATCCCCACTCCAAAATTCATCATGCTGGGAGTCTCAGAAGGCACACCGCTAGCTCAATATTAAAGGTGATCAGGAGAACACAACACAAACACAAATGCCATAAAGCTCCCAATGGCTTATTCTCTGCTTACCAGGGAATCTGCTTCATGCATCACATTCATGTTAACCATTCTTGCCTGCACCAGAATATGTCTCCAGATGCTTTGGACTTCAACTCCCAATAGCCCCAGAGAGCATGGCCAATTCCAAAAGCTATGCCAAAACCTCTGCAGGATCAAGCAGTAAGGATGACCAGGATACACCATTCATGTACCACTAGGAGAAACGTACGCCTTCAACCTCTTGGTATTTGTATATTAAATAATGGATTTTTCTACTCTTGGTGACCCATCAGAATTTACCCTCTAGTATGGATTAAAAGAGATTAGTCATGGGCCATAAGCCAGGTCAGTTATAAGAGGGCATGAAGAAGCTGCAGCTTCAGGAATGGCTAGGAAAAACTCTCGTCCAAAGTGCTGGAAAGCCTATATCATTCAGTGTTGACCAGTCTTCCCAATATGGCAGCCCCTGGATTTGTTGGACGACGGCTCCTGTCAATCCTCATTGATGTCCCAGTGGGGAAGCTGACAACTTGTTGTTTTAAGTCAATGCTATGTCACGTGTCACAAACTTTTTTCAAGGGATTTCAGGAGCAAAAAGTGCCCAGGGCATCATCAGATCAACCCTCCTTGTTTAGTTGAGACCTTACACCAATTAAAAAACAGAAACAGAATTTTGATTCTCTGGGACTATTGACACTATTCACTTGAGAATCATTACATTTATGGTGGAGAGAATGGAGATGAGATTATTAGGATCAGAATGACAGGGAAACCAGCAGATGGGTTGTAGTAGGGTGGGTGGAAAGAAGAGTTTTGATAATTCATGTAGCTATTTGTTTCTCTCTGACGCTCAAAAGAGAGATGGATTGGGTGAGAAAAATAACCTTTTTAAAAAGGGGGTTTATTGTAGCTGTCTCACTTAAATCTAGCATCAACTTAACTGTTCAAAATTTGCCCCCACCAACTGAGACATAATTGACTTAGATCTTTGTGTTAACAGATGATAAAGACGTTAATCCTTTTCTACTAACTCTTCCATCTCTGTTAAGTTCTAGACTGGAACATGGGAATTGTCTTACTGATAGAGCCTTGGTTTGTGTGATGGTTCACTACCACCACCACTACCACCACCACATTTCTTAGGACACAAGCCAGCTACTTTCCAGCATAGCTCTTTCCATGCAAGAAAACAAGATGTGAATCTTGGAGACTCTCTGCACTCTACAAGATGGTTCCTTAACAGAAATACCATCTGTGGCAGTGATTCTCTTCTAAGCCACACAGCTTGTTGCTTATTGACTACCTCCAACCAAATAAAACAAGGAAACAAAGAGAAATGAAAAGGGAACAGGCAGAGCTGGACTTCTCCTTATAGCTACTCCCCCATGGAGATGTCTGCTATAAGGTTAACATATATGAAGGGATGTCTCCTGAGAGATATTGGGTATTGATGGGCACATCCAGCAAGCTTCCTGCAGGACATTCTGGGGGGCGATATTTTACCCTTTCTCCTGCACGGGAAAGACCTGGGAGAGGGGAAATGGAGCCTCTAAGACTAACACACAGGAAGCAGATGGCTAACTATCTTGACCTTCCATCGGGGCCAGAGCATGCCCAGAGGAAAAGGCAAGGACATCCCTTTGTGCCCCACTCAGGCACGAGAGGGCAGGTCAGGGAAGCAAGCTGCTGGGGTATCAATCATTACCATCCCTTACTAGGTGACATGTCCACATCACAGAAAGCCCTCCCCAGGAGTCCATCAAGCCAATGACAGGCTGACACCTAGGATACCACACGATATCTGTAACTCCGCCTCTTACAGCTAATAAAGGTGTGCCTTGCAAGCCTGCTCGGAGAAGAGCATGGCAGCCTGACACTTGAACCCAACCCCGTGTCCGTGTAGGTTATTTCCCTACACATATATTCATTGCAATAATAAGCTGAAGTAAGATTAATGTGCACATGTATCTGCCCACTTCTTCCTATGACAATCCTTCCACTCAATGTGTAACAGAGAAGCTTGGGGACCCCTATCGAATGTGAGGAGGGAAATTTGAAAACTGAATAGTGGCACACCTTGTGAGTGAAGCTGGAAGCTGAGTCATTGCAACTGGACTTCTTTTCTTGAGAGATTAAAATGTTTTCCTACTCATCCAAACAGCTTCGTCAGTCTAAGGGAAGCTAGTTGTGAGTCCTCCATTTTTTAGTTCACTTTGACCTCATGTCACCCTGGTCTGAAATAGGCCATTGACTTGAATAGGCTTGGTAGGTGGACAATAGTCTGAATAAGCTCATTAGGTATTGAGCCTATTGAGACTACATGTTGTTCACCTACCAAGCCTATTCAGGCCATTGTTCATCTTGTGAGCCTATTTCAGACCAGGGTGACATGAGGACAAAGTGAACTATAAAATGAAGGACTCACAACTAGCTTCCCTCAGACTGACGAAGCTGTTTCAATGAGTAGTGAAACAATTCAATCTCTCAATTAAAAGAAGTCCAGTTGCCATGACTCAACCTCCAGATAAACTCACCTGGATGACTGAGAATCTTCACAGACATCTTGTGAGTGAAGCTTTTCCATCCATGAAAGGCAGATACTTAAATGCCTTGTCTAAAGATCAAGTTAGAGCAGCCCCACTGAATACACTCTATGGTCTACTCTTGTTTGGGGGCAACAATCAGATTTTGCTCAAGAGCAACTCAATCCCTTTTCTACCCTCTGCCCTATTCTACATAAAGAATATTTTACATACATATTCTACATCCCTTGCGGGGATGCCTCATGACCATATAACTGACACAATATTTAAACCAGGAGAATGGCTGTAGAATTTCAGTTCCCACGGACTAAGCTTGCTGTAACACACCAAGTATTTATTTATTTATTTATTATTTATTTATTGTATTTATATCCCGCTTAATATCGAAAGATCTCTAAGCGGCTTACAAAGCCACAATTGGCACAGATAATCACAATTGAACAAACAGACGATACACACAACAAACTAATATAGTTAAAAACCTGATAGTGTTCCTGATACTATCTAATAAAAATCTAATAAAAATATCATTCAGAAACATGGCGATGGCGGGGTAAAAAAAAAAAAAAAAACACCTAGGAATCGCCGAAGGCCTCCCGGAAGAGGTAGGTTTTTAAAGCCTTCCGGAAGGCCAGCAGGGACTCTGCAGAGCGCACTTCAGGAGGGATGGAATTCCAAAGGCTAGGGGCCGCCACTGAGAATGCCCGGGCCCGAGTACTCGACTTCCGGGCTTCTCGGGGAGTGGCGACCCGCAGCAAGTGCGCTCGCGCCTGCCGAACGGGACGGGCCGAGGTGGATCGCTGAGCGATACGCTCTGTCAGGTAGTCCGGTCCCAAGCCATGGAGGGTTTTATAAACTAAAACCAAGACCTTGAATCTAATCCGGGCTGCAACGGGCAACCAGTGCAGGCGGGCCAGAACTGGCGTGATGTGATCATACCGACGCACGCCGGCCACCAGCCTGGCCGCCGCATTCTGTACCCGCTGCAGACGCCGGAGAAGAGTCAAGGGCAACCCCATGTAGAGGGCGTTACAGTAGTCCAGCCTCGAGATCACCAGTGCCTGGACCACTGTTCTCAGAGAGTTCGCGTCGAGGTACGGGCGGATCTGGGCGATCCGACGGAGATGGTAATAGGCGGACCTGGTCACCGACGCCACCTGGGATTCCATGGAGAGCGCCGGGTCCAGGAGCACGCCCAGATTCCGCACCCTCTCCGCGAGCTGGAGGGACACTCCCCCCAGACAGGGGAGGGGGCCACCGTACCCCGACGGCGAGCTCCCAAAGAACATGACCTCCGTCTTCTCGGGGTTGAGCTTAAGCCTGTTCGCCCCGGTCCAGGTCAGTACGGCCTCCAGGCACCCATCGAGAACTTCAACAGCTTCCACAGCAGAGGTGGAAAAGGAGAGATAGAGCTGCGTGTCATCAGCGTACTGATGACAGCAGACTCCAAAACTCCTGATGACCCCCGCCAACGGCCTTACGTAGATGTTAAACAGCATGGGGGACAGAGACGACCCCTGAGGAACCCCACAAGGGAGAATCCAAGGGGCCGATAACTCCCCCCCATGCTGAACGTACTGCGGCCGGCCCTCCAGGAAGGAACGGAGCCATCTGCGAGCAGAGCCTCCGATCCCAACCTCAGAGAGCCGGTCCAGCAGGATACCGTGGTCGACGGTATCAAAGGCTGCTGACAGATCCAGGAGGACCAACAGGGTAGAGCAACCCCTGTCGGCCGCCCGGATAAGGTCATCTTGCAGGGCGACCAAAGCTGTTTCGGTACCCCGACGGGGCCTGAACCCGGACTGGCATGGGTCGAGGCACTGCCGATCCTCCAGGTATGACTGCAGCCGGACCGCCGCCACCCTCTCGATCACCTTGCCCATAAACGGGACGTTGGCGATTGGGCGATAGTTTGTTAAATCGTCAACCGCAAGGCCGGGTTTTTTCAAAATGGGCTTAACCACCGTCTCCTTCAGACGGGAGGGAAAAACCCCCTCACTGAAGGAGGCGGTGGCGATGACAGAAGCCCATTCGGCCATGGTCCCTCTGGCAGCTCTAATTAGCCAGGCAGGGCAAGGGTCGAAAGGGGTGGAGGCAGGCCGGCAATGCGCCATAGCCCTGGAGACCTCGACAGCGGAAACAGGCCCAAGCGCATCCAACCGAGGCGACGAAGGCGGACCAGGAACTGGTGATGGCGGGGCGGGACCACTGCAACCGGAGTCAAAGCCGGCACGGATGGCCTCTATTTTTGTTCGAAAAAAGGCTGCAAACTGCTCGCTACTGAAATCAGTAGGAGGAGGCCTGGCCAGACTAGGATTGCTGAGGTCACGAACCACCCGGAAAAGCTCCGCCTGGCGGTTCGAGGCCTCAGCAATTCTCAGGGAGGTAAAAGATGTTCTAGCCTCCCTTATCGCGATGGTGTAGCGACTAGACTGGGCATCAACAGCAGCCTTACTCAACGCCGTCCGGGTTTTCCTCCAGCTGCGCTCTAGCCTCCTCCTCTCCTGCTTCATTGCCCTAAGCTCCCCGGTGAACCAAGGGGAAGGCCGGGCTCGGCAACGGAGGAGGCGCTTGGGGGCGATCCGGTCTATGGTGTGGGCAGCTGTTTCATGCCAAGTGTTAGCCACAACCTCGGCCGGAGCGCCAGTCAAACCACCAGGCAACCCCCCGAAGAGCTCACCGAACCGCTGAGGGTCCATGAGCCTCCGGGGGCGGGCCAAAACAGAGGCCTGAGGGTCCCCGCGGGGAGGGGCCGGAATCGCCAGGGAAAAAGAGAGCAGGTGGTGGTCTGTCCATGACACAGGCAGGGAAACAATGTTCCCCACCTCCAGACACGAGTCCCCCGACATGGAGGTAAAAACCAGATCCAGGGTATGACCGGACCTGTGGGTGGGGCATAAAACATGCTGGGACAGACCCATGGAAGCCATGGATTCCATGAACTCCAGGGCAGCACCGGAAAGTCCACCGCCGGCATGCACGTTGAAGTCACCCACCACCAAAAGGCGCGGGGACTTCAACAGAGCAGCGGCGATGAACTCCGTGAGCTCTGGAAGGGATTGTCCTGGGTTGCGGGGAGCTCGGTAACCCAGCACAATGCCAAATCTGTCCCGCTGACCCACCAACAGGTGAAGTACTTCCAACCCCTGGCTAACCAATGTCGAGGCCCTGCTGACATGAAGAGAATCCCTGTACACGATCGCAGCCCCTCCCCCCTTTTGACCCCCCAACCTTCCCACTCCCTCTACCAAGTACCCGGGCGGACACAGGAGAGCAAGGGAAGCCCCACCCTCCGTGCCCACCCAGGTCTCGGTGATAAACGCCAGGTCGGAGCCGCCATCCGCGATGGAATCATGAATGATGGGGATTTTGTTATGCACCGACCTGGCGTTCAACAGGAGACAGGTAAGATTGGGGGCGCTGGTGGAGTGACTCCCGGATACGTGACAGAGAGCCGAGGGGTCAGAACGAGGGACAGGCACAAGTTGCCTGACCCGAGTTCTTCTAGTCTGACGAACCCAACGGCTACAAGCGTACCGCCCACGGCCCGACACCGTTGGTATATGAGCCCCTGCGAACATGGCGGTAACGTAGGTCAATCAAAAAAAAAAAAAAAAGCTACAGCAACAAGCCCCAAGAACAAATATACAATGCAAGCAAGTAATAAAAATACAATACAAATAAGTAATATACAATACAGAGCAAATAATAAAATACAGTGCAAAATAATTCAAAGAAAAATAAAGTAAGCAAATAACAGGAAAGCCTTAGGCTGGAGGGAGATGGTTAAAATAATAGGAGCAGGCTAACTGCCAAGGTAGAGATCGGATGCACCTGGGAATGGGGAGAGGGAGGACCATAGGTAGGAGGACTGATTAGCAGCAAGGTCACAAGTAAGGGGGCAGACAAAGATGTAATAATAATGCTAGCCACCCCAGCTAATCTAAAAAGTCAAGACCCCAACCGGTCCCAGAAAATATTCTCAATCCCCGAAAACCCCATAAGCGCCCCATAAAACGCCCTCCCACCCCCAAAACCCCAGTTTCGACCCCCGGGAAACAAACAATGGTGGCCGACCTGCCACCCGATAAATCCAAGTCCCACAGGAGGAAAAGGGAAAACATCAACATCTGCTTCTGGTCCGGTGCCCGCACTAAAGCTTGCAGATTAAAGAGTGCAGGCTGAGAAACCCCGATGTTGATGGGTTGGGCACCGGAGACCGACACGCCACCTGAACCCCCCAACGGCGCTGCCAACGCCGGCGGCCAAGCTGCCACCCGAGAAAACCTTCCGGCTCCCAAAGATGTAGACTGGGGCGCCAGGAAAAGACCAGCCGCAGCAGCAAACCGCACGCAAGCAGCGACCTCCGAGGCAGGCCCGCCATGGTGGAAAACGGCGGACCACAGATGGAAGAGGGCGGCAGCGACGATCATCCCGGCTGGGAAAAGACGGGCGGCAGCCCGCAGATGGAAGGGAGCGGCGGGCTGCTCGCTCTCCGCGCCGGCAGTGGTCTCCGGGGCAGGCCCGCCATGATGGAAGGCGGCGGGCCGCCGATGGAAGAAGGCGGCGGGCTGCAGCTGGGAGAAAGGGCGGCGGACCGCAGATGGACGAAAGCGGCAGGCTGCTAGCTCTCCGCACATGCAGTGACCTCCGGGGCAGGCCCGCCATGATGGAAAGCGGCGGGCCGCAGCTGGAAGAAGGCGGCAGGCTGCAGATGGAGGACGGGCAGCGGACCGCAGATGGAAGAAAGCAGCAGGCTGCTTGCTCTCCGCGCCGGCAGTAACCTCCGGGGCAGGTCCGCCATGATGGAGAACGGCGGACCGCAAACGGGAGAAAGCAGCAACGGCGGTCATCCCGACCGGGAGAAGACAGGCGGCGGGGTGCATGCCCTCCGCGCCGGCAATGGCCTCCACTTCAGGGTCGCAGCTGCAGCGGTCGGCGGCGAGCCCCACACGGACAGCCTCGGCGGCAGCCTGGCAGCCTCCTCAACTTCCCCGGCGGCCCCCGGAGCAAATCCTCCGGCGCAAGTCCTCCGTGATGGGGGTTGGCGGACCGCAGATGGAGGGGGCAGCGGCTGGCCCGCAACGGGGACGCCGAACGGCGAGCCGCTTACGGCAGCAGCGACGACAGGAGCCACAAGACCCGCAGAGAGATAGTGGGAACGGCGGGTTGCTGTCAAAGCCGGTGGCAGCCGCGGTCGGCTCAGCTGGTAAGACGCCGAGGGCTAAAACGATGGGAGGGACGCTCGAACCTGTTCGTCGGGAAGATGTTAAAACTCCCTAGGTGGTCTTCAGGCAAGCCCCTTCAGTACCCTTTCCATAGCCCTGGCCGTCCAAGTAAATTAAACAAAAATAGAAACAAAAGTAAAAACGCAAGGCAGCATAGTCAGGAACAGAGAGAGCAGCCGGTATGAGCAGCTGCTGCTGCCGCCCGCCATCTTGCTTGGATGTGTAGCCTGCTCATGGAAAATGGCTCAGGATTATCTATTGCTTTATGAGTTTGGGGGATGGTGGTGGTGTTATCTATTTTAATGGGAACCAAACTAGGCGTGAGTTTCAATTTTTATTCTCCCCACAAAGGCAGCCATCAGGAGAGTGGAGTAGAATGCAAAGTAGACTGAAGCCATGCCATGGTTCCCCTATTCCCCATTCCTCCAATTAAAATCAGACATATGTGTACAGAGAGGTATGAATGTCGCAGTCCCCACCTTCCCTGCTGCGGTTCAGACTTAGACTCCTACCCCTTTCTCACATTGCCAGCTAGCTACCCTTCGAACAAATTTAAGGAGACAATTGATGTTACTCTGTTTCAGCCATTAAAGCCAGGCAAGAATTGCTATGCTAATAACAACCATCCAGCTTTTGAAACATAGAATGATAAAATCAATCTTTATGTTTCCAGTAAATATTAAAGACATTCTAGATTTTTAAAAATGACCTATTAAATATAATACAATGCACTGAGGCTTATTTCTACAATTGCCTTAGTCTTTCATACTTATTATAATTCTTCTTTCTGCTCAGAGCTGATCTTGAAGCTGGATATCAGAGTGGCTTGGAAATAAACAAATGAATAAGTTTTGAGCCTATCGGGCAAACACATTTATACTAGACCTTTTTTCACTGCTGCAAATTATTTCTATTTATCACTGTTTCTTTCGCCCATTTTCCATTGCTATTGCTTTGCCTCTGTAAACGTTTATCATTAGTGCTGTTCCATTTTGATGGAAGGGATGACCGAAAGAAGAGATAGATATCTGTTTACTGCTCAGCAGTCCCTTCAAAACTGATTTAAACTTTCATCACTCACAACAATAAACAAAATGAGGGTGTCTCAGATGGTTGCAACCATATGGACGTTCAACACTGGGAAGCAATCTTGCCCTAAAGGTCCCCAAATATTTCGTGTGACTGATGCTTATGTCCAGAGGTGGGTGGCAGTGAAGTAATTTCAGCTTGGATTTAATGCTTTATTAGAAAGGATTTATAATTTGGAAGAGATACTCAGAATCAGGTTCCTAGTGAGTAGTGAGTATAGACTGATAGATGAGGACTCAGGAAACATGAGTTTGAATCCCCACTTGGACATGGAAACCAGGGATGCTGGCAAGTCTTTGGATCTGAGTCCTAAGTCTGAGTCCAAGTCTTTGGTATCATGTCCCAAGTCCTAAGCCCCACGCCCCTCTTAAAAGCAAGCTTTTCCACCCAGGAAAAAAGTTGTTTGAGTCAAGTCACTGGTGCAACTTAAATCCAACTTGACAGTGAGTCCCACAACTTGAGTTCCTATACCTGGGAGAGACTGACAAAACTTCTTGCTTACCTTGAAAGCCCTGCTATAAGTCAGTGCCAACTTGATAGTGCATAAAATACAGTCAACATTCCTGCTCCTTTATCCTTGTGTGTGAGAAAAAAAATGATGCAGAGCTATCATTCAGCTTCATCCTCGGGCAAGGAGAAGCTGCAAGTGAAAATTGTCCCAGGCACTCTGCACATGAAATAATGCTGGCAGCTGCCCCCCCAGCTCTGCACAAAAATGAATGGGCCCTTGTGGGGGGCAGCAGCGGGGCTCCCAACATCACATCCATACTTCTTCAAGTCTCCAGGTATTCCTGCAAAGGTATGGAGGGACATCAAAAACACTGTTCACTCTGGATGTTATTTATCCTAGAGCCAGTTCTACATGTTGTGGGATTGGCATGCAACCGACTATGTTGATAATAAACACATAAACCTACCATTGTTCATCAGCATAACCAACACTGAAGGATTGCCTGAGCAAGTTGATCCAAGACCTTGAGGAAAGCCGGATGACTGGTAGGAATCTATGAGATGGTGGAAAACAAAACTTGAGAAGTGACCTAAAGCATGGGTAACTAGCCTCAAGAGAGGCTGGACCCAATCAAGAGAAAGCTAAAGAATTATTTTATTGTGTCTGTTCCTTCAGTTTCATCTCAGCTCACCAAGTCCATTCACAAACTGGAATCAGAGTTGTTACTAGAATGACTTGTCTTGGTGCTTCTTGATTAAATTAAAGATAACACATTATTTCTTGCAAAACTAAGGTGAGCCTCAAAGCTGTTTCCTCAAAGGACCAAAGGTTCACACAACCAAACAGCAGACAAAGCAGTAGACAAAGCAGGAGGCATTTCAAACATCGCAGCTAGTGCAGATTTGATGCATGTGGGATGCTTTAATCACGTTCC
Source organism: Phrynocephalus versicolor (assembly GCA_023846285.1). Taxonomy (NCBI): domain Eukaryota; kingdom Metazoa; phylum Chordata; class Lepidosauria; order Squamata; family Agamidae; genus Phrynocephalus; species Phrynocephalus versicolor. The sequence continues at coordinate 29,234,604 of JAHTLZ010000007.1, forward strand.
TAAGCTGGCCAAAGTCATACATATGCAATGGTCACATGACTCAGACCACTTCATGGCTAATTTCAAGAATGTGTGGACGATGAGCACAGATGACATCAGCCTTAGAAGCTCATCAAGAATTGCCACAGTCAGAGATGTAGGTCCAGGGCTTCAAGTTTTGGAGTCCAACAATAATGCGTTGAATTATTTTGTCGGCACCCCTGCAAGAACAAACAAAATGAAAGTAACTTAGGACTGGAGGTAAATTTAATAGCAGCAACTATTTCATAAAAGAAGTCTTAACTAGTCATTAGACTTTTGAACCTTCAGGGGAGCATTAAGCCATCTACCAGAATTTGAATTACAGATTATTATAGTAGGACCAAAATTACCTTCTATTAAGTAACTCAGTTCTCAGCAGAGTTTATAGCTTGCAGTTCTAAAGCTTTGTCTGTTGTGCAACTCCAGCAATGGTTCAATAACCTACATCCCATCTCTCCCCTTCTTGCAATCCTAGACATGAGAACAGCACAGCTCTCCTTCCATAAAACAGAGAAGTTTAGACAGTAAATCTCTTCCTCTGAGACTGCACCTCATGGTCAAGCAGATTGAGGTCTGGGAAATCCCTTTTTTTTCTGATAAGTAATCAACGGCAGTAGAATTCCAACTGGGCAGAACTTGGCACAGGAGGAGATGCCTACAGAAGGTCCCATCACAAAGTCACAGTCTAAGCCATTTCAGTTTTGTATTGGTACGAAGTGCCAACATTTCTCTGAAATTCTTGAAGGAAAGTTGGAGTGGAAAAAAAACACATGTATCCCTGTGTATGTCCGTATTTGAACTGGAGGAACACTTTTCTCCTTCCCATCCTTCTTCTACTGGAGACTGGACTAGCCATTGTAAATGAGATTGGACAGAGCTTGTCTAAACAATGATGTCATGCTGGATCTAAATCTCTCTCTTAAATTCTCCAGGTCCTTCAGAACTCTTCTGTTCTTCAGGAGATCCAGGAACAATGTAACACAGCACCACTTGCCTTAAAGGTATTGAGGCCCTCCCTGGATCAGCTGTAGTAAGAGTGGTTTGAAGAGCAAACCCATGTCACCTGTAATATGAAGGCCAAAACCAGATAACTTACTGTTTGCATCCGTTCGTATCCTTGGTTTAGCGAGTGCAGCAATTCGTTCAGAAGGTAAGGCTGACAGTGCTGCTTTAGTCACCTGAAAGCAAGGTAAGACGGTGTTCTAGGCTGCTCATTTTGAGGTGCCTCTCAATGTCTGTGCACCAAGAGCTGATGTGACCAAAGGCAAGGTGAAAGGCAGCATAGCGATTCATAGCCATAACCAACCATATTTTCCTTGGAAAGACATTCCCATTGTCTGTCTCTCCCCTCCACAATAAACATGCATAGAACAAATTTAAAAATAACAGCTGTGCCCCAGCTTCAGCCAATTCCAGCTAATGCATCAATGAGCCTGTGGTCAAGAAGGAAGCAGAATAGGTAGATCCATTTCTGGGCAAAAGTCTGTTATGCCATTTGATGTGATCCTTCCATCCAAATGGCACACACACTTGAAGTGACCCTATTTGGGCTGGCTCTTTCTACTATCAATTTCCCATATTGTGAAGTGACTTAAGAAGTCAGCCACATCAGGATATTGGCAAATTAAACACTTAGAATCATAGAATCACAGAGTTGGAAGAGACCTCAAGGGCCATCCAGTCCAACCCCCTGCCATGCAGGAACCCCCATCAAAGTACCCCCGACAGGTGGCCATCCTACCTCTGCTTAAAAACCTCCAAGGAAGGAGACCCCACCACCATCAGTGGCAGCATATTCCACTGCTGAACAGCTCTAACTATCATGAAGTTCTTTCTAATGTTCAAATTGAATCTCTTTTCCTGGAACCTCTTTTCCTGTAGTTTGACAGTGTACCTTCACTGCTCCATGGAAGAACAGAGATTTGGACATGAGGGATACAGGACAAGGCAGTGAGGAACATTTGTGTTTTGTTTTCTTGACTTATAAACTGCTCACAGCTATGGATTCAGCTGTGAGCAGTTTATCAACCAGATGTTTTAGACAAGTGAAAAAGAAGGAAAAACCCTCTTATTTCCTCCCTTGTAGCCTCCCAACTCAGAAATGTTCTATTACAGTCTAAAACAAATTTCATATTTGCAAGTGTTAAATATGCACATTTGCAAGTGTTAAATATGCCAGTATCCTGAAGTGGCTATCTTATAATGGCAAACTGACAGTGGCAGACAACTTGACAGCTGCAAGGCTCACGGTTCACTTCCTGCAATTGCATGTGCTAGAAACAAACCAAAATACAGCAATCCTGCCTGCACCAACAAAGTAGAATCCCTAGACAATGGCCCAGGGAGATGCTGAGAGGAACACTTGGGGGACAATTTGGTTTACTCCAGTGATCATGCCATGTGATCACCAGAACCAACCCATCCCCGCAGCAGATTAAACAGTACACTAATTAGGATATATTCCAATTTGACAATCTGCCCTCCAAAGTATCCTGGGGGACCTGGGGGCAACCCTTATATATAGATCAGAGCTATCCAACTTTGAAGAGCCCGCGGGCTACTTCCAGCTGCCACACGTTCCTGCAGTCCACTTCCTGAACCACCACACGTCTTTGCAGGCTAATTTCAGAAGTGTGCGTGCACGCTTTGCAGGTACTCCTGAGTAGCAGTAGGAGCCGAGCAAGGGGTGTGGCGTGGCGGCAGCAGAAGATAGGAAGGGTAAAATCCAAACCAAATGCCCAGGTGGGCCGCCTGGCACCAACATTGATAACATTTCGGCGCCAGGTTAAAACCTTCCTGTTCCAGAAGTTTTTAAACTGATGATTGTGGGTCCTGATGGCAATTTTAGTCTTGTGTTTTAATGTATTATATTTATTGTATTTATATGTTTTTATTGTTCTAATTTTATTGTAATTTTGATGTTTAATTGTCTATTTTGATTGTGAGCCACCCAGAGACCTTTGGGTAGTGAGCGGCATACAAGCTATTTAAATAAATAAATAAATAAATAAATAAATAAATTTTATTTTATTGCTGCCGACAGGAAGGGCGAGCAAGGCCGCTGAGAGGCCCCATGGCTGCCACCGCCACTGCTGCTGCCAAAAGCCCTGGCCAGGAAGGGCGAGAGAGGCCACCTGCCCCCCTCCCCCGCTGCCACAGACAGGAAGGGCAAGCAAGACTGTAGCATGTCAGGAGGCTGGCAAGGACCTGGCTGGAGACATCTGACAGCACCGCAGGCTACTGGTCACCTGCGATCGATGGGTTGTACAGGCCTGATATAGATCATTTCCACAGGATTGACTGCCTGCCATAAAGGTGCTGCAGGTAATGGTTTTTAAGCTTAATGCATATTAAATTTATGTTTAGTCCTGCAATAAAGATCTGAGATTCAGTATGCGGTGGTAGTTGAGAGTGTTAGACTGGGACACAAAAGATCCAGGCTCTTGTGCCACATCATGAAATTCATTATTTGATATTGACCTAAGTCAGTGTCTTTCAGCCCAACCTTCTCTACAAGACTTCTTCCCAACAGTCTTGTAGAGAAGTTATTATTATAAGAATTATTTTTTAATTTGAAGATTTATTATTTAATTTGTTCTTTCCCCCCCCCCGCCCCCTGATGCATCTTGCTGAGGGTTTCCCCCCTCTTTTTGCTTATATTGTGGTTTTTAACTTGTCTAAATTTTAACTTGTTATAAACCGCCCAGAGTTCCTGCTGGAAGATGGGCGGTATAGAAATGAAACAAATAAATATAATAATAAATAAATAAGTGAGCAGAAGAGGAGTTTTATATATATACTACCCTGAGCTCATTGAAAGGTCAGACAAACAATGATGCAGTAAAAATAAATAAATAAAAACAAAATGCAGCCCTGAGCTCATTGCCCCCTGAAGATGCCGGCCACAGAGTCTGGTGAAACGTCAGGAAGAAAAACTTCCAGAACACGGCCAAACATCCTAAAAAACTCACAACAACTATTGGATCCCGGCTGTGAAAGCCTTGAAGAATACAATATACAGTACATTTCTTTTAGGGTGCAAAAATGAAAATGACAGAGATGGAAAAGGATGCAGAAAGGTAAATAATGTTAAGTACCACAGAATAAGGGGACCGACGGAACTCCCAACCAGCTGGGCAAGGTCGGGGCTGTGCCAGTTCCTTCACTCTAGGAGACGCTGTCGCTTTTAAAGCTGTGACTGCCACAGACCATTCTGGAACAGATCTGATTTATCAATGAAAGGGAAAGAGCAACAAAAATGATTATTTTAACAGAAGCACACACATGCACAGAGAGAGAAAGAGAGAGAGAGGAAGGGAGGGAGAGTGAAACAAGCATTGTATAATAAAATATTGCTCAGACTAAAGACAGCTGCACATTTGTATATCATTTAAATTATTTTGTGCTGGAATGCAAATCAACATTCTATGAGGCAATTCTAAAATTGGGGCAGCCCAAACAAACAATTATAATTTTTAAACTGGGATTCAAATCAGCATGACATCTGCTTCTTGTTCTGTGCAAAACCTGGAGAAATTTGGGCAAACGATTTCAGAGTTATGGTTTTTAAAAAGAAATACCCTTCATTCATAAATAGGCAATTTTAAATATTCCTATATTAAAAAAATTAAATAAACTGAAAAGATCAATATTGCTCATCTTGAAAGGCAACAGTTGGCTCCACTCACTTTTTTATTTGGAAAGAATTTGGTTTGCAGGGGCTGAAGTACTGATCCTCATAAAAAGTGTTTCTAAAGGGAAAAACAACTACAGTAGGACCTTGGTATCTGCTGATTGGTTCTAGGCCTTCCTGTGAATAATGAAAACCGTGGATAAAAGAGAACACCAAAAATCCTCCAAAACTGCTGTTTTATGACAGTAGATTGCTCTATAGCTGCTGTTTGTGATAGTAGCTTGCTTTGCAGCTGCTGAATTATTTATTTATTTATTTCCTCTGCCAACCATGGATAAATGAATCAGTGGTCAATTAATTAACCAGTGGATATGGGAATCCTATTGTATTTTGCTATAAGATGGACTGACTGTGGTACAGACTAACCAACAGTACCTCTACAAAATGAAACACTGTATATAATGATAGGCAGGAGAGAGAGCTATTGAGAAAGTAAGCTTGCAAAAGCACTGAAAAAACAGGTGCCTGTCGTCCAGGAAGGATAATATTTAGCTATGCATCTTCAGTGAACTTCATGCATATCTAAGACCAAACAGCCCTTCACATGTTATCGAATGGGAAATCAGCTCCAGATCTGGAGCAATCTGAACTTTTGATCCTGTCGATCATGATGACACCTAGATATCTAATTGATGGAACTCGTCAGCCATCGTACATAATACTCTTAGAACTCCAGAGCGGGAATAGATCCTAAGGATCACCAAGTCCAGACCCTCTAAAGGAGGTACAGTGAGGATTCAAACTCCCAACTCCTGGCTTCACAGCCAGATATCAAAACCACTGAGCTAAAAGAAGAGAGAACAAATATTCAGAAGCTCACTCATTTAAACTACATGAAGTTACTGGGTTTTGTTTTGTGTCTGGAAATGATGAGATTTGGTGCCTATATCACCTTACAGTCTCCCATTAAGGTCTCCATTCCACTCATATTGTCACTATCTTATTACTTGTCTTTATAGGCTCTTTCCATCTAAATAATTCTATGATCTATGATTGTATATAATTGCTTGGTAATGTAACAAACAAACAAACTCCAAACTTGTTACGTGCTATAAAGCCACTTCTGATGTGCGGTAACTGTTATGAGATAGTGACAAGATAATGACACACACACACACCCAAACAGCGGCATAGCTAGAGTTTGGAGTGCCCGGGGACAAAGTCTGTTTTTGTACCCTTTCCTCCGCCCCCATGTCTCACCCACTCAACAGGATGGGGGCAGATCCTGGGGGAACAGTGAAGGAGGGGAAGAAGGGTCTGTCCTTCTCATGCCCCTTCCAGATAAGGCTCTGCTGTGCTAAACACACAGCGCGCAGATAGCGCCAAGCAGGCAATTTTTTCAAGCAGCACCTCCATCGCACACTTCCCTTTCCTCCCCCCTACTAAGGATCGCCAAGTCTTAGCCGGGAGGGAAAGGAGGAGGGGGAAACATGCAACGGATGTGCTGTTTGGGAAAAAAAGTCACCTGCTTCCCTCTCCTCACCCCCCCCCCCCCACTAAGGATCAGGATTGCTTAGCTGGAGGAAACGAGGACTGCTGGTGGTAGGGCGCTTCTCCTGCTCCCCCTCCAGGTGCCCCCAGATTGCTGCGCACCCGGAGGAAATGTACCCTTCCGCCCCTTCCTAGATACGCCAGTGTCCCCAAATGCCCCTAACAGCTCTGCTCAGATCTTGCAACCAGCATCTCATGTTGGGTTCTCTCTTCCTACTGCCTCCTCCCCAGAAACACTGTCTTTTATCTTTCTCGTGGTCTGTGGTATCTGTAAGGCTCACCTCCAACACCACAGTTCCCACAAATTGTTTTTCCCCTTGTCTTCACTGCTCATTTTCACTGCTCATTCATACATAGTATGAATGATTCTGACCTTGACTTTCAGTGTCAGCTCTTGCTGATTCCGAGCCTGTTTTTTTTCCAAGAGACAAGACCTATTTTCATAGAATCATAGAATAGTGATGTTGGAATGGGGCTATAAGGCCATCAAGTCCAATCATCTGCTCCATGCAGGAATACAAATCAAAAGATATATGCCAGGTGGTTGTCCATATTTTTTTTTCTTGAATGCCTCCAGTACTGGAGCACTCACTACCTCTTCCATTGCTGTACTCCTGTAACAGTTAGGAAGTCTTCCCTGATATTCAGCCGAAAGCTGGGTTCTCTTAATTTGAACCCACTGTTGCAGTATGGGATGATCAGATCCTGCCCCTGCTCTGTATGACAGCCCTTCAAATGTCTGAAAAGTGCTATCATATGGCCCATCAGTCTTCTTTTCTCTGTAGTAGTCTGATCCATGGGAGGAAGTCCAGAGTCCCATTCCAAGAGAGCAAAAGCACTCCTGATGGGGCACTCTGCTGAATCCACATGAATCCAACCCAGCCTGGGTAACCTATTATTTGCCTTTAATTTCCTCAGCTTGTTTATTCCTGACTTGATGCTGTCTGCTCATCTCCACTTTATTTATTTATTTATTTATTTGGAGCATTTATATACCGCTACCTTTTTCCATTCAGGAACTCAGGGCGGTTCACTTATTTACTCCTAGTTACTGGGGTAATTCCTGTTTGCTTTCCTGTTGGCTTTCATTTCTCCTTACTTATTTCTCCTTATAATTAACTCACCTTCCTCTCTTTCATTAACTCACCTCCATGTGCAAACAGCTAGGGCATGGGTTATGGCAATCAATAACTGGGCAAGGCATGCTCCGTTCACAAGGCAGTCACAAGGCAATCCTCTATACAGCATCCTAGCCAACCAGCATATGTAACGTATGTAGTGTTTCCCTTGTAACCAATCACTGATTCTGTGTGTACTATGGAATGTAAATGATATGTAATAAAAACTGAGTGGCAAGGGGGATGATGATGATCATCAATGCTCCGCTGGTCAGACAACTTGGACTAGAGTCTACGTTCTTTCATCCAGATCCCCGCAGTCAAACATGCCCAAATTATTTCACTTTTTCCTCATAGGGCTTGGTTTCTATCTCCCTGATCATCCTTGTCGCCCTCCTCTGAACTTGTTCCAATTTGTCAGCATCTTTCTTGAAGTGTGGTGTCCTACACATGATTAGAAAACATGCACACATTCTAGAGCAGGGATGGGGAACCTTCAGCCTTCCAGATGTTTCGGACCCAAACTCCCACAGTCCTTGATCACTGGCAATATAGGTGTTACAGTCTAAAACATATAGGAAGTTGCAGTCTAAAACATCTGGAGGACAAAAGGTTCCTCATCCCTGTTCTAGAGCAAGGGTTTCCCTTCAGACACCCACATGAAAATGACCTCTATGAAAATGACCCTAATATTTTCTGGCACTAGGAGAAATCTATTTATAATCTCAAATTCAACTGGCAGCAAAACCATGCCCCGACACCCAGCTCCACACTAATAAACCAGGTAGGATAACAGGCATTCCAGATCTTTATTTGAATAGTCATCCACGGACAACACCCTGAGATCATAATACTGTTTAATACTGCAGGGGTAAGGGTGGAATTTGAGGTAATGCACAAGACATCTACCTGAATGTTCTTTCTCTTGCCCTGAAACAGTTTTGCACTACATTAAAAATGTTCACTCAAGAGTTGGCTGACCATTTTAACATCTTGGCAAATATGTTTGTGGATACCTAGTTACTTTTGTCATTACAGCCCTGTTTGGCCACCCACAGTACTCTTTCTTGAATTAATGAAGTTTTGTTGTATTCTCTCTCACCGTGGTTTTCTGATATCCGAACGAACCTTTTTGGATTGAGACAGCTCTTCTATCCTATCAGATACAGCTACAAAGAGAGATGATATCGTCATGTTTATCTCCGTCCTTTATAAACAGCAATGCAACGACAATGATCACCCCCATGTCTGGAACACAACCTTGGTTTTCAAAGCCCTCCACAGCTTGGGTCCTGAATACCTGTCGGACCGTATCACCCAGAGGTCAACTGAGGCCAGGCCCACTCGAATGTCGCAGGCACGCTCACTCAGGGTACCCACTCCTAGGGAGGCATGGAGGTCGGCTACGCGCGGCCGTGCCTTCTCCGTTGTGGCCCATCGTTATGGAACTACCTTCTGAGTGAGCTGCGCCTTGCACAGTCCCTGCCCGCCTTCAAAAAGGCCTTGAAAACCATGCTTTTTAGGGAGGCATATGGCAACCTCAGGCCATCGGATTCTGTCCGGAATCTGGGAGTAGTCCTGGACCTGGCGCTCACCATGGAGGCCCAGGTGTCCGCTGTGTCCAGGGCTGCCTTTTTCCACCTTTGCCGTATTGCCCAGATTTGTCCGTACCTGGATGGGGACTCCCTTAGAACAGTGGTCCAGGCGCTGGTGATCTCGAGACTGGACTATTGCAATGCGCTCTACATGGGGTTGCCCTTGACTCTCATTCGGCACCTGCAGCAGGTCCAAAATGCGGCGGCCAGACTGGTGGTGGGTGTGCGTCGATTTGAGCACATCACCCCAGTTCTGGCCCGCCTGCATTGGCTACCCGTTGCAGCCCGAATCAGATTCAAGGTCCTGGTTTTGGTTTACAAAACCCTCCATAGCCTAGGACCTGGCTACCTGACAGAGCGGATCGACCAGCGGTCAACTTCGGCCCATCCGACTAGGTTGTCGCGGGCGCACATGCTGCGCGTGGCCACACCCAGGGAGGCTCGGAGAACCTCCACCCGCTCCCGAGCCTTCTCTGTGGCTGGCCCGACGCTGTGGAACCATCTCCCAGCAGAAGTGCGCCTAGCAGAGTCCCTGCCTTCCTTCCGGAAGGCTCTGAAAACCCTTCTCTTCCGGGAGGCTTTTGGATGATTCTTTCCCCCTCCCCCCCGCAATCGCCATCTCCTGCAATTGTTGTTTTATCTGTCTATTTTATTAGTTCATGCAATTTGTTGTTCCTTTAATTTGTTGTAAACCGCCCGGAGTTCCCCTCCAGGAAGACGGGCGGTATATAAGTTCCATAATAAATAAATAAATAAATAAACCTACTTTAACTTTATGTTTTTGGTTTTGTTTTGTTTTCTCTAATCTCCTCCCGCCCCCCAATGTATCTTGCCCAGGGTTCCCCCCCCTTTTTAATCTGTATTTTGATGTTTTTCACCTGTATATTGATGTCTTTTTTACTTGTAAACTGCCCAGAGTTCCAGTTTGGAAGATGGGTGGTATAA
>JAHTLZ010000007.1:29275944-29333354 GCA_023846285.1 Phrynocephalus versicolor
GAAGGGGATTGGACAGATTCCTGGAGGAAAAGTCCATCACAGGTTACAAACCATGATGGAGATGTGGAGTCTCCAGGCTTTAAACTGGGTTACTTCAAGGACCAGATGCAGGGGAGTGGTATCAGGAGACAGATATCTAGTCTCATGCACTCCCAAACGCACCTGGTGGGGCCGCTGTGAGATAACAGGAAGCTGGACTAGATGGGCCTTTGGCCTGATCCAGCATGGCTCTTCTTATGTTCTTATGTTCTTATGTTATCAGAGCTTGGAGTGTGACCTGTTAAAAACAATTCATTGTGTAACTCATGGCAAAGCCTCCCTATATTGTACGTCTTTATGATTAATGTGACTAATTTCTTGGTCTCTTCTCTTTAATATTTAAAAAGTCATAGTGATAATTGAGGGGCATAACACTGCAGAAAACCGATCCAGATTAAAATACTTCTAAAAGTACTTAAAGAGTTCCCTAAAATGCTTTTTAGATAAAAAGTAACTAGCAAATGTTCATCATTACTTCTGCAACAAAACAGCGCTTTTGAAACGGAACTGTTACATCTTCAATATACTAAAAGAGCCCAATTGCAGTTTACCTATAACAAGAGATGGGCAAAGTTACTTTTGGGGGGGCCAAGTCACTGCATTCCACATCTATTAGGACTCTAGTCCTAAACGTAGCTTTTCTTATATTTCCTGATAATTGTTTGTGTTCAAGTTTCATAGAATGTAGAATGGATAATGTCAACATTGATCGTAGTCCAGTTTAGAAGGTCTCCTGTGCACACAGCAGGTATGCATGCACAACCAAAAGTGGCAGCTTCCAGGGAATACTCTTCTGCGAGTCTTGATTGAAAAGAAACGACAGCCCAGCTGCTTCCACTGGCTTCGGTGGAACATACGCAGAACAACCTACTCCATTCTGTATTTCAATCTGTACTTGTATAAAGAATGTCCTCTCCTGGTGTAAAACCATAGTAACCTTGCAAAAGATGTGAAATAAAGGGTAACAATGTTTTGTACCAAAATAGGGAAAGTTATTCTCTCTCTCTCTCTCTCTCTCTCTCTCTCTCGGACTATAAATTTCAGAATTTTTCAGCTGGCATGACCAGAGGCCATTTTGGCTGTGGGAATTCTGGAAGGCGTAGATCTCTGAAAGCCTCCACCACTCACTGTCCTGGAAGGGATTTCTGGGAGTTGCAGTCCAGGAACATCTGGGGACCCATGGGTTGAGAACCACTGGCGTAGACCAAAACACCAATGTTTTCCATCTTTGGTTTGGTATCACTGATAGTGGAAATTCTTGGATGCATTTGAGTTACATAGGAAACCTCTTTAGGCTGGATATTTAGAAAGAAGAAAATGTGATGAAGAGAGGTGTGTGGCAAGAGGGCAGATGTATTTAGGACATAATTTGGCATCAGGTTTGTCTCATTTCTTCTTTCTGGTTTCAATGCTGAGCTGTATCCCCCTGTTTTTATGTGAGTCACACAGGCTGATATTCAGTGAACTGCGATCAGAGCCAATGTGTCAGCAGAAACCTGCAACTGCAAAGAGGTGGCAGTTCAGAGATGCTTCATATCAAATAGTAATAGGCTGAAACACAAAAGAATTTGCAGGATTCTACTGTAGATTAGATGTTCCTATTTTGCTGCAAAGAAAGAGAGAGTGCTCATTTCCCAAAATCTTTTGTTGATCCATTGTATCATCAGAGATTCTGAGAGTTGTAGTCCTACAACACTGGACATCACTCAGTGGCCAGCACCAACTTTGCATGCAGAAGTTCCTAGGAGGGCAGACTGGGGGTGAATTCTAGGAGAAATTTCTTGACCATACACAGTGTTCACAGTGGAATCAGTTACACGGGCTCTTCATCACTGTTTTTTACGCACATAGTCTGTACACTCTCTGCCAGATAATCTCTTAACTTTAGCTTCCCCGGGCCAAATGGGAATCAGATTAGATGATTGCAAGAGCCCATCTCATTCTGTGATCATCTTTAAAAATAAACAAGAGTGCCTGCGAAAAAAGATCTAGGTGTCTTAATAAACCACAGCATAAACTTATCACAAGAGGGTAGCAGAGGAGCAGAAATGCTAATGGAATTCTAGGCTATTCCAACAGAAGTATGGTGTCCAGTTCAACAAAAACAATGGTACCAATGAATTCCCCTTTTGTCAAACCTTGCCTCTACTGCCTCCAGTACTGGAGAGTGCTAATTAATTTAAGGAGGGCCTTTACAAACTGCAACATGTCCAGGAGAGAGTGGCCAAACAATAAAAGGGTCTAGAAGAGTGTTGGCGAACCTATGGCACGGGTGCCAAAGATGGCACTCAGATTCCTTTCTGTGGGTACCCGACATCGGCCCTTCACAGCCACCTGTATGCAGGTGAAATTGCTGTATTGGCACTTTGTGAAAAATTAGTGGGTTTTGAATCGCAGTTTGGGCACTCGGTCTCTAAAAGGTTCACCATCACTGGTCTAGAAGCCCAGCTCTGGGGAAAAGGGTTGAAGAAGCTGGGTATGTTTAACCTGCAGAAGAGAGACGCAAAAAGTGATATAATAGTTCTCTTCTAATAGGACAATACTATGCCAGGAATTAAGCATTTCTACCTTGCACTTATTCCTCAACTCATGCATTGAATTAACAAAGTGCAGTGTGAAACGGAATGGCATGGGTATAAATGGGTGGTATCTTAGTGGGAGGAACTGCCTTCATAACAGTCTTTGAACTGAAGCGGGGCTTAGCCATTACTTAGTTGTAGTGGTGTCTTGAGTGGGCAAAAATTGGAAGGAGGCAGAGATCGGGGCTTGTAGATGTCATTAAGGAACCCTCAACAGTTCATAGGCTGAGTACTGCCCCTGGTGCTTTTTCGTCCTCCAGTGAACGTTGTAAAAAGTTGCTTTACAAATCCCTTGCAACCTGCAACCCTTCCATCATGGACCGTGACATTTAATATCAGCCAATGCACGTTGCCTAGGTTCAAATTGCAGCCTTCTAAAACTGCCGCACCATCCTTCCAGTTATGAATCAGGATAAAATTGGACAGGATCCTGTGGGTGACTCGCTGCTCCATTTTAATTGTGTCATTGTGTTATGACAGGTTTCTACAAGACAGTGCTTAGGAGGATGGAACTCTTTTATTTCGCCACCACTCTCCTCCTCCACTACTGCTGCTACTGCCTCCACTCCTATAAAAAAGCAAACTGCTATAAAAAGATAGCTGAAAAAGCAAGCGGAGTGGTCTCCGGCGAGTGCAGAATACAGATAGAATATACTGTTACTGGTTTTATATAGAACACTGCTGCTGCCAGCTACACATGCAGGAGAAAAAATTTCATTCCCACCCTTATGCAGCTCTAAGTGTTGGAGTGTGGGTGCAGTGGATGAAGGAATGTCACAGTGACAACAACCTGTACATGGGTTGAGGTTTGCTTTTGTGGATCTTACTCTCCTGACATGCAAAACACAGAGACACACACCCACACCCTCCTTCCAAGGCTGAACTCTACAGCTGTGTCATCCAACATTCTGACTTTTTATGCAGGTCGTGTTGATTTTGGAAGCCTTTTCACTTCTGGATGCAAATATGCAAAGGCCTAGGCCGTAAGTTAGGGGGTCTTCTTTGCCTACCTCCAAACCCAATCTGTATCCCCCGCAGATACAGGTGCCCTACTGTATGTCCTGAAAGTTGATGGCTCCATATGATTTTGTAACTGCCCCGGGGGAGTTTCCTACCTCTCTGATGGATGATTCTATTGAATTTTTGGTTGATCTCCGAAATGGGGAAATGAGCAAAGTCATTGACCAGATTGCTCCTAAACATCTCATTCCTCAAAATAGACCAAAATTTGCTGCTTGGTTTTCTGCGGAGCTGGCAAAATTGAAACAGGTGGCCTGTTGAGGTGAAAGGCGTTGGAAGAAACCCCAGATTGAAACAGACAAAGAAACAGTGAAGGACCTTTGGAAGACTTATTCCAAGGCAGTGGAGGAAGCAAAGAAATAATTTTTCTGTACCACCATTGATTTGACACAAAATCGTCCAGCGGAGCTTTTCTGAATAGTTAAAAGTCTGGTACATGCTGAAACACGGGTGTATAACACAGACCACTCTGTAACTCGCTGCGAAGAATTTGCACAACACTTTGCAGGCAAAATTGAACAGATCTGTGCTACCTTGAATGCTGCTACTGATCCAGAGTCTGTAAATAAAACAGACACACCCCACTTGTCTTGTATTAATGGATGACTTTCAGCCCCTACAGCCAGATGGTGTGGTCAGGACCCTTGGGGAGGTGAAGGCCACCACATGTGTGTTGGATCCTTGCCCCTCATGGATCATTAAGGGCTGCTAGAGAAGGTATGGCAGACTGGTTTGGAAGAGTAGTTAATGCCTCCTTACAACAAGGCAGGATTCCGGCATGCTTAAAGGAGGCAATAGTAAAACCACTGTTAACAAAGCCCTCCTTAGATCCAACAATCTTGAACAATTACTGACCAGTATCAAATATCCCACTCTTGGGGAAAGTACTAGAGTGAGTTGTGGCCTCACAGCTTCAGAGGATTCTGGAAGAGATAAATTACCTGAATCCATTTCAGTCTGGCTTCAGGCCTGGCTATAGGACTGAGACGCCACTGGTTGCGTTGGTAGATAACTTACACAGGGAAATGGGGGCAGGCCTGTCCAACTTTGAGCAGCCCGTGGTGTATTTTGATCTCCCCAAGGGCCCCAAGGTCTACTTACAGCTCCCCCTCCTCTGTTGTTGCCCCTCCTCCTCCTCCTCCTCTTCCGTTGACATGGCCTGAGCTGTCCCTTTCCCCGAGAGGCCCCCTCCCCAAGATGAACAGCTGCCCCCCCATGGGGCAGTTTATTTTGAGCATGTGCACTCCCCATCCACACCCCAGGGAGTGCTCAGTCACAACACAAACAACACAATGTAGCCATTGGTGACCTGAGGCCTAAGGAGTCCTGTCTGCCCCCCACCCCCACCCCGGACGGGCTCCTTCCTTCCTTCCTTCCTTCCTTCCTTCCTTCCTCCCTCCCTCCCTCCCTCCCTCCTTCTCTGGGGGAGGGTTCCCTCCCACAGCCACCTCACTTTCATTGGAATTCTGCGCATGGGCACTGCACTCCCCCTCCTCCTCGTCAGTGGGGATGTGCAGCACCTCTTCCTTGTAGCTCTCAGCCGAGGCAAGGATAGTGGTGGCGGTAGCAGCCCCAGAGAGGGCAACATAGGGGAGACCAGTGTGGCTACACTAATGGCAGAGGTGGGCTGGAAGAGGAGGTGGGGGCTGGTCCTCCTCCCCTCTAGTCTCAGAAAGCCTCCCTCAGCCTGCAAGCCTTCTGGCTGCACTGCACAGCCGCTGAAGCCATTTCTGGGTACTGCCGCCGCCGTGCGACCATGCACTTGCACGCTAGGCAAGTGGGAGAATCCCCTCCCCCCCCCACAGGCTGGTGGAGAACTGGCGGGCTACTTCCAATTGATCACCTGCAGTTGACGTATTGTGCAGGCCTGGGATAGGGGATCTGTGTGCCTTTTGGTTTTATTAGAACTCTCAGCTGGTTTTGACACTTTACACCATAGCATCCTCCTGACTCATCTCTCTAAAATGGGAATTGGAGGCACTACATTAAAGTGGTTCCAGCCCTTACTGCAGGAAAGAATGCAGAAAGTGGTGTTAGGTGATTCACATTTGATGCCATGAGAGCTGACCCGTGGAGTCTCCCAGAATTTTGTTCTATCTCCTATGTTATTTAACCTCTATATGAAACCATTGGGGCAGATTATCAGGAATGTTTGGGTTAAAGTGCCACCAGTATGCCGATGACACCCAACTCTACCTCTTGTCACCTCTGGATTCTAAGTGAGCTGCTATTTCGACTATACATGGGTGTTTAACTGCAGAAATGAACTAGATGAGGATGCATAAATTGAAACTAAACCCAAACAAGACAGAGGTGCTTCTGGTCAGTCAAAAGGGAGAATAAGAGATAGGGATGCAACCTGTACTGGACGGGATCACCCTCCAATTTAAAAAAGAGACAGACAGCTTGGGTTGCTCCTGGACTCACCTTGAGCCTAGATGTCCAGGTCACAGCACAATTAAAGCTGGTACAGTGACCCCCCGCCATTTCGCAGTTCAGGTACCGCATGTCAAGCCCTGCACACAGAGCACACACACAAACAGGGCTCACTTCTTTGCCAAGATCTTTAGTGGAATGCCAAGCAAGTTCAAGTCCTTTGCTAACAATCAAGTGCCAGATAAATAACAGAATCCAACTCCCAGCCATTACCAGTCCAAGTCAAAACCAGAATATCTCACGGAAACCAGATGCCAAACCCAAGGGAACAGATCAAGCCGTTGTCCAGGAAACCAGTCCGAAGTCAGGAAACAGAGCCAACGTCAGAAACAGACAGGAACATGGTTGCAAATTCAAATGACGCGTTGCTCCCACAGAAAGCTCAAGGTGAGCTTGCCAGCTTTATCCCAAATCAGGGAACACACCCTTACTTCTGGAAAGGCTTCTGCTAGTACTCAGGGCTTGCTGACCTGATTCTCCGCTTAGCATCAAAGACTCTTTCCGTAGCTCTTCTGGTAGCACGTCCTTGCAGAATCCTGCTCATGGCCCTTCTAGGAGATGAAGATATGTTTTCAGCTGAGTCATCAGACCCAGCTGCTTGCTGATTTGAGCTGCAAGGCTCCTCCAGCAGCTCTTCACCATTTAACCCCTCAGAATCAGGTTCTGTGGCAGGTAGGGTCCTGGCACCGTGGGCCCGCTACATCGTGGGATCGCGGTACCTGCACTGTGGGGGAGGTGGGGGGCGATCGTGTCGCTTTGCGCCACCCTCCCACGCACCCCCGAGAAGCCTCGGGGCGGCGATTGGGTCACTCTGCACTGCCCTCCCACGTACCCCCGGGAAGGCTCGGGGCAGCCAGGAGGGGCGGCGCAGAGCAATCAGGTCGCTCCGTGCCACTCAACAAGGCTCCCCTGGGAAGGCTCGGGGCGGCCGGGAGGGGCGGCGTGGAGCGATAGATCGGGTTGCTCCGCGCCGCTCAACCAGGCTCCCCCGAGAAGCATCAGGCCGCGCGGGCGGGCGGCGGCAGGAGGTAAGATGCCCCCCGCCCCCCTGCTTGCGCATATTGTGGATTTTCTTGCATCACGGGTGGGGTGGGTCCCTAACTGCGTGATTGGCGGGGGGTTACTGTATGCCAGTTACATCCATTTCTTGAGAAACCAGCTCTGGCCATGGTGACATATCCCCTAGTGACATCCCGGCTAGACTACTGTAATGCGCTCTATGTGGTACCAACGATGGTAAGCCTCAGGAAAATTCAGTGGGTCCAAAATGCAGCAGTCAGATTGCTGACTGGGGCAGGGTACAGAGATCATATTACACCATTATTAAAGCAGCTCCACTGGCTACCAATCAGCCATTGGGCACAATTCACAGTGCTGATCTTAATCTACAAAGCAGTATACGACCTGGGTTCTAGATACCTCAAAGACTGAATCTCACAGTATAAACCGGCTCGAGTATTAAGGTCATCAGGAGAGGCCTTTCTCTCCATCCCGCTTCTCTCACAGATATGTCTCGTGGGAACACATGAAAGGGCCTTCTCGGCTGCTGCACTGACTCTAGAACTCCCTCCCACTAGAGGCCAGGACTGCCCATTTCTTTCAAGAAACAGGCAAAGACCTTTCTCATCAGGCAAGCTTTCCCTGAATGATGGACTACCTATTATGTGTTTTTTATATGAATGTACCATAAATGACTACACAGACTTTGTTTATAACCACTCATAACTTTGTGTTTATATCTCCTCTTGTGTGATTGCACTGACACTATGTTTTCAGTATTAGTTTCCCTCATAAATTTTAGATGGTCTACCATACATGATTACAAGGTATTTTTACTCTTCTCTTTAAACTGCTTGCATTCTCTTGTAGCTTTAATGTTGCCTTTTAATGCTGTAAGATGCCCTTCAATTCCCTGTTCTCAAACTTAAATATGTCTTTAATTGTACTGGACTGTACATTGTCTCTCACTGCTGTAAGCTGCCTTGGGTCTTTTTCCAAGGAGAAAGGTGGGGTAAAAAATACGCAAAATAAATAAAAATATTCACCATTGTCCTTCGGGATCCCCCCCAGACCTACTATCAAGAATTATTTGAGATTGTATTTCTTTTATTTTGAATATGCATTTAAAATAATTCATGGAAAAATAATTTAAGGAAAACAAAGCCAGGAAAGTGCAACTGAATGGATCTTCCATAAAGCAAATATTAATAGGGGGAAAATCCCTGTGAATATTCTGCAGAAATTGTTAGTACTGTATTAGCAAGCACAGGCCAAAGTGTTTTTAACATGTTAGTCATCCTAATAAATGTTTTATCATTCTATATATTGGATGGAGTGCTTTGTCAATTGGAAAAGAAAGGTTAGCTATTTTCCATCCTACAGTACACTAAGCATGGAGAAGTTGTTTGTGATTAGAAATGAAAGGCAGCTTAGGGATTATTTTGTCTGGTTGATTTTGTCCTTTTGCTTCACAGATCAGCATTAGTGGCCGACAAGCTGTAGGCCTGAATGAGAACAAAGGAAAAGAGTAGCTGGGCAAGGGAATACAAAGCTGTATAAGAAAAGGTTGCATGAGAAAATTGCAATTTCGATCCTTTACCCATAGGGAACAAATTGCCTAGATATGCTTCTCTTTGCCAAATGCATTTATTCGTGTCAATAATTAGGGCTTAGCTCTAGGCACTGCATAGTGTGCTTGCTTTTCATTTCCTTATTGGGAAGAGGCAGGTTGCAGGCAACTGGAAAGAATGCATACTCAACAACTTATGATTTATGAAAATATTCTTTGGAAAGAGAATGTGTGGTCTTTGATTTCATGGAAAGTTGTAATATCCAGTGATCAAAAGCAGTAAAATGCACCACAAGTTCTTCCTTACTCTGGAATGAACACAGACTTGGAACATCAGTGGAATGATCAGTGGGACTTGATTGATTCCTTCAATCCCATTGGTTCCAGTGAGTCACTACTATGTATTACTAATTCTGGATTGAGTTCTCCAAACAGTAATTCATATATCTGTGAAGAGTCTCATCCAGGTGAGTTTATCTGGATTTTGAGACATGGCAATGGGACTTTTCTTGAGAGATGGAAACATTTTGCTATTCGTCCAAACAGCTTCGTCAGTCTGAGGAAAGCTAGTTGGGAGTCCTCCATTTTATAGTTCACTTTGACCTCATGTCACCCTGGTCTGAAATAGGCTCATAAGATGAACAATGGCTGAATAAGCTCCTTAAGTGGACAAGTCTCAATAGGCCATTAGGCGACAATGGCCTAAGGTGCTGAAACCCATAAACTATGGGTTGTTAGCTACAGCCTTAGTGGTGATGTGAAGTATTTTTATTTGTTGGGAGATTGTTGAAATCATTGCCTGCTAAATAGCAGATAGAGGAGACTGTCCCTGAGCCCCTCACCTCTGTTGAGGGGGTTTCAATACTCACATGAAGGGCTTCCCTGACCCCTCTCTCAAACTGCCTATCTTCTCTAATGTGTGTACGTTTTCATTTTTAAACTACTCCCCTTTGTCCTTCAAGCAAACCTCTACATTGGAGAAACTAAACTGCCATTTAACAGGAAAACAGCCCAACACAGGAGGGGCAACAGCTCAGAACCAGAATCAGCAGTACACCTCCATTTGAAGGACAAAGGGCTCTCATTGAAGATGAGGATGTACACATATTTTACACAGAGAATAGGTGGTTTGAGAGAGGGGTCAGGGAAGCCATTCATGTATTGAAAACCTTTCTCTCAACAGAGGTGGGGGGCTCAGGCACTGAAAACCTAAAATATATCACCCACTTGAGGTAAATGTCTTGGCTACAGTATATAACCTACAGTATGTGTTGGGGTGGGTGGGTAAAGGTCTGTTTTGCCCTTTCAGCTTTCTAGACTTATGTGGAGATAAGTACACTTCTCTGAGGTTATACTCTGCTTCTTCCTACTAAAGACAGACAGCTCATACCATATATTCTCCATTATGGATGAGTACACCAGAAAAATCAGCCTTACATGTTTATAAATTTCTAGAAGTTACTTTCAGTAACCACTAGCTTAACACAAATTAACCTGTGTAATGGGAATACACAAAGTATGACTCAGATCTAAGGGTAGTAAGTATGTCTGCAGGCCAGTCTTAGAATCATTGAATAGTGAAGTTGGGAGGGGGTTTACAAGGTCACCAAGTCCTACCTCCTGCTCTTTGCAGGGATACAAATCAAAGGATATCTGCCAGGTGGTGGTTGAAATTCCTCTTGAACGTCTCCAGTGTTGGAGCACTCACCAATCTCTTGAGGTCATGGGTTCCATTGCCATATTGCATATTTCCCATGATGAACGTCTCTGACCCAATAAAATGATTCAACCACTTAAAGTCTGGATGTCCTGATTCTGAGAGCATTGGCAAACTATGAATATACCCATGCTGACTTCTGAAATACTATCCTCAACTTCTAGAACAGGTAAATATTAGTTATCTACCAGGATCCTTCTGTACTGTTTCTCAAAATCCCACATTTCACATGATTGCTTAAAAAATGTATTTGAGACTTGCCGTATACATGCCATTTACACTGTGAGGGTGTACAATACAGAAACTACTCTGCTATCATACTCGAGGCAGGAAGAGGCAGAGACAGGTCACATAGAAGCAGAATTGCTGACTCTGAAGGTCAGACTTGGATGCTTTATTTTTCCAATGGGAAAATTATAAACTCAATTTTTTTCACTTTACCTCACTGCAGCAGGCGACATGAGATGCTTACTGAACATCTAGCAAAACTGTAATTTAGCAGTCTGCAGCTAAGAGCCAGAGGGAGGATCCTAAAAAGCCTCTGGATTGGTCAGAATAGACAGGAAAAGACAAAGGGGCAGTGAAAAGTAATGCAGCATTTTGTTTGTTGGTATACTCCAGCCACATTTACATATGATTAGACGCACTGTACCATTATTTTCTATTCCTGCCATTCCGCAGAGGTCATGACTACTATGACTACTGGCCACCAGGGGTCACTATCTTTCCATAAGAACGCAGCTGTCCTAGCAAAGCTGCCTAGAACTTACCCAAGTCCTTCTTACCCTAGATGCCAGCATCTTTCCACTGCAACAAAAAGCACACTGAGAATGCCTTTTCCACATTTATATCCAGAACATATAAATAAAAGCGAGCTGAAGAAAGATATTTGAACTGCAGAGCTGGAAGGGACCCTATGGATCACTGACTCCAGCCCCTGTCAAGGAGGTGCAGTGTGGAACTGAACAGCCACCCTCTGGGTCCACAATTACCCAGCAGTTCCATTTCCTTTCAGCAATAGAATGGCCGTGTACCTAACTTGCTCACAGTGGAATAAATGGACATCCTCACCACAACTGGTATGTTTTAGATGCTTTAAAACAGCTGGTATAGCATCTCTACCTGAGTGCCCAACACCTCCCACCACTTGTTAATACTCAAACTGAGAAAAGATAGCAATATCTCCCAAAATGTTTTCAAACTGGGGCAGGTGAGCAGGGAATTCAGCGAAATTCCTAATCATACTCCCTAACTAAGTGACCACTACGGCTACTCATGCTATTCAGAATAAAAAATGGGATGGAACCATCCTTTGAAGTCCCGTGAAGAGGGGAAGCCGTTGACCTCTGGAATTGACCCACCTGTTTCAGATTATACCTCCCACTAACCCTCCTAACATAGAAAATGCGTGGATAATATGGGATTTGCTGCCCAAAACATCTGGAGGGTACCCAGTATATGTCTCAGCATATAATAATGCACCAAACTTAAAAATTATGGCCAGGTTTGCTTTTGAAGCACAAATTACAAAATAAGATATGCTATATGTGTGGTGTAACAGACATTTTTTCACAAATTAGAAGAACACCTATATCAAAAAGTTGAACATTATTTTCACTTTAATACTCCAAGTCTGCTTTACCTAAAACCAAATTAAACTGAAAGATTAAATATGAAGAAATGTTTTGAACTTTTTTCTTTGAAATTCAAACTTTTATTTGTAACTATAGCTCTTACATAAACAGAATTATATATGCAAGACAGAATTATCTAAAATGTTAATTTAGCTTGCTAAATGTTGATTTCCTTTTCTAATGCTATATAGTAATACTAAAGAGAAATGAGAAAATACTTGAAGTTAAAAAACAAAAAACAAATTGACTACCCAACTACAAAATTTTATAAATACTGTAGCAAATTGCTTATTTAGTATTAATTCAAAATACAAATATTTTGCAAATATGTTTCTGTGCTCCTAAAATATATCTCATATTAGAAAAAAGTATGATGTCAGAATGTTTCATTTCAACACAGATAAAAAGAAAATCTTTTGAAAAAACCATGTGATATCCTGACACTAACAGAGAACCATGTAAAACTGAATTCTTGTAACCAATACTGTCACCATGTGATAATTAATCCACAATGGACTTACATCATTACTGTATGTGATAAACATATTATGTGCTAATTCCACTACATTCCAGGAAGCATAGTGCAGAACTATAACAAGCAGAAATAACAAGAGACAAATCCAAATCATATTCAGGGTGCAGTATTTTACCCAAGAAGACAGATCAAATGCATCCACTGATGGGCCCTTCTGCTTGCTAGAGCTTAGCAGTACAGAATTCTGAGCATACTGTAGAATTCACAGATGTATTGATTGAAGACCATTTCAGACCTAATGAGGGTCCACCTTTTTATGTTTAGTGCATACATGCAGTTTCTTTCAATTCTAGATACAAGACCAAGAACAGTTTTCTCCCTGTATTTTAAGGAAAAATCTTGAGTACAGATCAAGGTGTCACGTTCTAGAGGCTACATCAATTGTGCTTTGTATCAGTGCTATACAACCTGCCAAGTTCATCTAGAGCAGTGATGGCGAACCTTTTAGAGACAGAGTGCCCAAACTGCAATTCAAAACCCAGAATTTGTTTGCAAAGTGCCAATACAACAATTTAACCTGAATAGAAGTGGCTGTGAATGGGCGATGCCAGGTGCCCACAGAAAGGGCTCTGAGTGCCACCTTTGGCACCTGTGCCATAGGTTCGCCAACACTGATCTAGAGTTATCAATATGTGAAACAAAAAGGTGTGTACACCTTTCGTTCCTCCCATTCAATCTCCGTGCCAGTTATATGTTACTCATTTCTTAATATGTCATTATTGCATCTCAATTAAATGGTCAACACTTCTGATTTGAGAACCAATAGTGATGGAAATGGAGAAAAGCAGCACTGCGCAAATATTATGCATTTCAATTAAAAGCGTGTTGTCTCAAACTGCACTGTTCTAGTTGTCTACTGCTGGCTTGAGTTTGATTCTTGATATAGCAACACCTGCCCAGAGTAGCCTTGTTGCTACATGGGCAGTACAGAAATTCAGTCAACAAACAAACATACAAACAACTGTTTCCGAGCCCTTCAGGAATGAGTCCCTAAGATTTAATCCAACCACCAGTTTCAAGTAGAGTAACCCCAC
Source organism: Phrynocephalus versicolor (assembly GCA_023846285.1). NCBI lineage: Eukaryota > Metazoa > Chordata > Lepidosauria > Squamata > Agamidae > Phrynocephalus > Phrynocephalus versicolor. The sequence continues at coordinate 29,289,508 of JAHTLZ010000007.1, forward strand.
TGAATCAATAGGACTTGAAAAAGTGTTACCCTACCATAATTTTCCCAAACATTTTCTTATCCTACAGGTGCAGTTATTCTGGTAAGCACTTGTGTGGAATATTATAGGTAAGGATGGGGCCTGAGGATTTTGATTCAGTGGGTCTACTGCAGCTTGTACTAAAAAAATTATTTAGTAACTTATCTCCAAAAGACATAAAACTCATCAAAACTGGGGAAAGAAGCCAGAAGGGAAAATAAATTGTAGGTTCCTTCCAACTTCACTATTTTAGGATTCTAAATGCTAATGTTCAAACCCCTCAAGAAGCCCAGGAATATAAACAACCACCCTGAATAGTGGTTCTATATATTTACTTAGTAATAAAGGAAAGGCACACTGTATCTGTTTAAGAACATTTTACTGTTAGTTCATATACAGCAACTGAAGACTGAGTTTTATAACAGAAATGAGGTTCTGAAGCTGGGCCTTACACTTGGGGTTGGGGTGGGGTGGATGCTTCTGGCTAGCTTGCAACTGACGCAAGTTCCATGATTGTTAAAAATGAAAACTATACAGTACTGTATTTCTGATCTCTTAAAATAGGAACCACCGAGATATATCCCTGTCCTGTGTTCCTGACTGACTGCTCCTTGCGTAGAAAAGGAACTCCCAATTTACGAACAGCTATTTTAGAATTATACTTCCACACGGTTATACAGGATAGTATTTTCATCACAACAGAGGAGATATGGTGACACAAATCTCAGTTGTGAGGAATCTTGGGCTGAGCCTGGATATGAACTTTTTCATCATTCATTCATTTGGAAAATTTATGTTGATGATTTTCTACATCAGTCACATAGCAGCATCACAAATAATAGTCCAGAAAGGCTATGTTTCAATGCAATTCTGCATTATGAATAATAATAGAATAGAAATGACATACTGTACTGTGTGAAGTGCAAAACATAGATTAAAATTGCCACTGTTCTAAAGGATCACATGAGAATACAGTAGTTGTGTTAGTCTGTGCTAGCATACCAGGCAAAGACAAAAGAAAAATAATAAAATAAGACAAAAACACTGTGGCACCTTAAACAGCTATGTTTTAATGTGAGCTTCTGCAGACAACTTCCTCTGACAAATTCTCCACAAAACTCATTATTAAGATATAGCAGTTACTTCCAGGAGCCACAACATTGTTGTCTTTAATTTTTATTGTTTTTGCCTGATATATAAGAATATAGATGACACAAGAACAGCCATAACTTAACACACTGTATATTCATCAGCATGAAATATATGCAATATTGTAAACTGGGAAAGGGAACTTGAAGCCCTGGGAACAACTTTACTTCCTAGGATTTTATTTCTGGCCTATATGGTTCTCCCAATGGCCACCTCCACACAATACTAGTGTTTGGTGGTCCCCCAGGTAATGATTCCACCCCCTCTCCTCATGTAAAGGGTAGAAATGCCTCTCCTAAGGCTAACTTCATGGCAATAACAGTTTTAAGCTAAAATATGCTGGTGCTTTGGTCACACCTTTTGCCTCACCTTCCACTGGAATGCAGCCATCAACAAAATTTCTGAAATTGAATTCAGTCTGAAATAAATCCCTATCTTAGCTGTAATTATGCAGGAGAGGTAGACTATTTCAGAAACTTGAGTTATAGCATTATCTTTAATTTTACAACCTATCTGCATCACAATACTGGAAATTATTTTTCTAGTCACCAATAAAACAGACATTTGATGAACATGAAATGCAAATAAACTTATGAACTTATTCTATCACAGGCTTCAGAATGCCTGGTGTAAATTAAAAATGACTATGAAAACTAAGAAATTAAAGCAAAAAAAAGGCTAAATAAGGACAGAGGCAGAAAATTCAGCATTCCCGTATTTAATCTGATTCACTCATTCTTCAGATGTACAATATGTTTAGCTCCTAACCCCTGCATAAAAATACTGTTATGATAAAAAAAAATCATTCATATACAGGACAAGGCTTTTAAAAAATAAGCAAGAGAGATTTTTATCTGCTGCCAATTTCATGCAGGCTGACATAAATGCAAAACTGATAGCATGTTATAGCCTGAGCATAACCCTCTGCCAGCTTCCTCCAAGATCTAAAACTGTACTAGTCTCCAAGTGCCAAAGGATATAGTTGACAATATGCAAATATTAGTCACAGTCACAGATGTTCATGGTCAAGCAAACTCCTGATTTGGGGTCAGATGACCTGCTACATTCAGTGGCACTTGCATACTATGCATCAAATACTGAAAATAAAATAGAATATTTCAATCACATAAGCATACACTTATGCCAAACACTGGCTAAATATATCCTTACTGCCATCATAAATTTAGGTTCCTTGTCCCAATATATACCAGTGCTTATACAACATGAATGATTTCCCTAAGAAACTGATGGGCTCTTTTGGCGCAGTGTTTTCAGTCTGACCAGTCATTCTCATCACATTCCGAGTCGTCGTCTGAATCACTGTATTCCACAGCAATGCGCCTAGAAAGAATGGTGGCCACATCATTTCCCACTGGCTCACGCTTGGCTTCCTGTTCACGTTGCTCTTGTACCTTTTTCAGCTGGATTCCTAAAGTAAACAAGCAGAAAGGATAACATAACTTTTATGGACAGTTTGCCTTTTGAGAAAAAATAAACATAGAAATGCACAGGATGCAAAAGATAAGGAAAATATATTTGGGTTTGTTTTTGTGGTGTTAGAGTTCTGAGATTGTTATCTTGATATACATACTGATCTACAATGGAGAGATTCAAATACTATATCCCCTTCTTGAATGCTTTTGCCTATCTACTGAGCATTTTTAAACTCTCACACACCAGAATTTTAAAAAATTGAATTGAATTCTGTGATTTTTTTAACCCATAAACACTGCAGTGTTTTGAAAGAGAGCTGTAGGGATAACACTGTGGTTTGTGTTAGTGAAATGATAATACAGTATATTCTTCATGTACAGGTATTTCCTGAAACCACTGGGAATTCCATTGTCCCTACCCCACCGCCACCCTAACAGCAACAAACTCACTGACAATTTGAGTCCATCACTTCTGCTTCCTGGCATCAGTTTGTCCCAAAAGTAGGATATTTTGTTCTTAACACATCATAAGGTAGGATCCAAAAGTAGCCCAGTGGCAACTACCGATAGATGGAAATAATTCAGCATCACCACCCATTTTTTAAAAATAAAATTTAGGAAGGGTAGTTGAAACTTAGCAAAACTGTTTAAAACTCTTGGTGTAATAATGTTCCAGAGTGTCTGCATTACAAGTGTAGTGGATACCTTGACAGAATATGACTCTGGCAGACTAAAAGGTCAATCCTAGAACTTGAGGATTAATGCAACTAAGAGATTATAAACTCATCATCGAATTATAAACCTGTAATACCCTAATTACAAATTAACAATATGGATAATAAATAGGTGTGGAGAGCCAAGAGATTACCATGCTTAAAAATGATCACCAGGACTGAGACCTCTTAATGTGCCCTTACCCATCCGAATAGCAGCCAGAAGATCACTTCGAGCATCGCTGATGGGTGCCTGCATAGGCTCATGCCGTTTTGCCTCAGCCACTGCAGGAGCATGCATCGGAGAGGAAGAGAGAGAGGATCCTGCAGCAGGAGGGCCTGGAGGGGGAGGAGGCGGGCCTGGAGGAGGGGGAGCTGTAACAACAAGCCCAGTAGAAGGAGGATGAAGAGCAGCAGAATACATAGATCCAGTCACTAGTCCAGGATGGGAAGGTAGCACAGGGATTTGGAGAGGACTAATAAAAGCGGTCTGTGCAGAAGGAATCATGGGTGGAGGGGGAGGCGGCGGGGGTCCTGAAGGATTGTAATAATCCACCATCTGAGCTGCAAGCATCCTACACACAAAATAGAACACAATATTTGTTAACTGAAACACCAGCTGACAGATCTGCAATGTACACCCATTATGGATGCCGTTTCATTATGAATTTGATGGCTATAAAAATACCAGGCCACATTACCTTTGCTTTTATCCATTTTAATCTCAAGCACCTTAAATGCATTATTGGGAAACAGTAACTTCTCCTTGCCTATTTTGTTTGGCTATTTCATCTAAACAATAAAACTTCAGGTACAGGAAGAACTTAACCATTCCACAGACATACACCCCACTGAGATTTGCAAACAGCACCAATGGATACAATTTTCTCTGTCCTTCCCATCTCTTTTTGTGTGTGTTTGTGTCTCTTAGACTGTAAGTCTGAGGAACTGTCTCCTTTGTTGTTTATTTCATGCAAGCCATTCTGATAATATTTTTTGAATGAAGAACAAGACAATGTTGTTTTCAATAAAGAATAAAGAAGTATTTTACCCATAGTCTGTTGGCACCAACGTAACTGTGCCCAGAGATCCATCTAAGGCTTGGGGTGGGGGTGGGGGTGGTTGCTGAGGCCTGTTCAGTGTAGCATGTCGCATTGTTGTAGAAGGTGGTCGATATTCATGTTCAAAGCCTTGGTTTGCAAGCATATACTGAGGGCCATCTCCTGATCCATATGAAGGCATCATTGGCTGCTGATGGAGGGAATGATTTGGGGTCGCAGGATATGAATAACTAGTAATATCAGAGGCATGAGATCTAAATTGCAAGTGGGGAGAAAAGGACCAAGTATGAATAAAATGCATTATTTTTACTTCTTCCTCATGAAATTTTGTTCATTTGTTAGTGGATCACAAAATTGCAGCTTTAATTATCTAGCAGCCACCAAAGGCAGCTCATATTCACAGGTGCTGAATTTTCTAATCAATCAACATTCCCAAAGCACAGGAACATTAAAATGATTGTATTGGTATACTTTCACATACAACGGAATATTAGTTCTGCAGTGGAAATTGTAAAGAAGCACCATTAACAAGAAAGGAAAAAGATGGCAGCAAAACCTTAGGATAAGACAGATTTCTTAAAGACTTTAATGTCCTAGAAACTGTCTGTTTTCAGCAAGCAAATGATATAAGAGGCAGAGAAAGAACTATTAGCTGGACATATACTTTATTTTTTTTTTAAACTGCAGCTAAATTCAGCAGACAATGTTGTGTCCATGAGATGCAGAAAGCTGCATTAGTAAGACATATTGTGCCATGTTGTCATTTGGTTATAAAGGGTGTCAGGAAAGTAAAGTGAATTCTCATAATTTTATTCAGACAGGAAGCCAGGCAAGCAACAAAGCGAGAGAGCTTTGAGTAAAACAAAATACAACAAACCCTCTGGGCATCTTGGCCTCTTTTGTGCCTCCTGCCTGCTCTTGTTTCTTTATGTCACTTATAAACTCAATGCCCATTTTCCTTCTCTCCCATTCTTCTCGTCTTGTCTTTACTTTCCTCACATTAATTTGCTGATGACGGCTTGGATTCAGCTTGTGTTTCTCCCTCTGAATCACAATGGGCAGAGTATAAATGCATTGTGAATAGAATTTCAAATTCCTGTTGTTACATGATATGGATATGGTTGCATATTGATACACATTTAGACTTGAGCAATGCCTCATAATTATAACAAGAAATTGTGAAGTTGTATGCATTTGCTTTAATGCAACAGTGGCCTTTATATTTCATTCAAAGCAGAATAAAATTAAATACACACTGGAGAAAAGGAAAAATGATTTAGTTTTTTTTAAAAAAAATAAAACCAGCAAGAAGAGCACAGTGGACCTAGAAAATTGAAAGAATTAGTGCACAAAGATGTATTTCTTGGCCGCAAAGCAGAAGAGATTGCTATCTGGCTAAATGAAAGGATATTTAAAAATACATTTTGGGAAATACGGGCCAAAATCATGGCAGAGAACCTCTGCAAATTAAGAAACAATGTCACATATGCAAGAGCAACTGCCTGCTATGGTAGAATTAATTTAAATCAATTTGATTTAAACCATGATATAGATTTCTAAAAAACGATTTTTAAAAACAACTTAAATTGTGATTTTTAAAAACAATTTAAATTGTGATTTAAATCAATTTGATTTTTAAAATTGTTGGTTTTTATCCCCCTGCTGGCTACACAGACTTACTAACAAACATGGATTTGTTGCTAGGATTTACAACAGGACACATAACTAATAAGATTTTGTCCACTGTCCTTTTATAAGTCATAAATTTCCCTTTATGTTGACAATACCACATGCTGGATAAGAACTCTTGAGATAACTGATGATGACAATTCCCTTTAAAATTTACTACAACGGCACTTACTGTAACTTTTGGGAATCTCCTTGCAATTATTTTTTTGTTTTAATGGCCTGAGTGTAAAAATTCCTACAAGGCATGAACAAGTAATAGATGTTAGTAGAATTATGAAAACACACTAGAATACAGGACACTACTGTGTTTGTTTTTTCCTTCCAAGGAACAAATACAAAAACATTCATCTCTAAAGACTGTTTGGCCAATCAATTTTAGCTGCTTTTCCTGCAGGCACAGACCTCCCACATAGCGCAAACAAGGAAAATACCAGTGGCAAGTGAAGCAGTGCATATTGGGAATCCTTTTTTTCTTCATAACATAATTCTAAACAAGAACAAAGCTTTGCAGATCCTGCTTGACTCAACACTGAGTAAAAGGAGTTAGCTCCAGACTGTCTGCCATAGTTGTCTCTCTACAGCAGTATGGTATTCTAATCAAGAAAACACACAATCAATGAACAGAAACCTTTTGGATAATTTTGAAGATATACTTTGGAACATTTATGGAGTACTTTGTTGTAATTATTCTTATCCTGTAAAAAATTTAGGAATACTGTGCTACAAAACAAGAGTCTTGCTGTAAACAGACCTAGTATCAGGGGACAGAGATCCCTCGGATGATGCTCCATGGTATACATTTTGAGACAACCTGTTGTCTGGTCTAAGCTCTTTGTCATATGCCATCATATTCCACTCCTGGCGCCTGTTTCTTGCTTTTCTAACTTTTTTCACCTCGCGAGTTGTGCCATCTATACGCTTTTGCTCCTAATGTTACAGAGAGAAAGCATGCAAATGGAAGAGACAAGGAAGGAAAGTACAAGTTAAATGCTGTTAAAAGTATGAAGAACAGAAATACAAGTGAGCCAAGCAAACTAAAAAGAAGGCATATACTAAAGATTCCACAGGAAGTTATTTAGCCAAGAGAAATCAGTTGCATTTTAATGTATCTGGCAAATTTACTCATATGTACCCAATATGTGTGTTTTCCCATAACAAAATTACTGATGATGGTCTGGTTTAAAAACTTGTTTAAAATTCCTGTCAGAGCATTTGTGATCATCTCACAATCTGTTAGAGAATATGACATGAAAATATTTTCCCATTGCATACTAAGTATCTGTACAGATGTGTCTATAGACAGTAGCAGCTTTGTTTTCTTCCTGCAGTGGAGCAAGCTTGGCTTTCCTCCAAATGCCATGTGCATCTCCTATGAAAACAGCTGACTTCCTCTTCATCTCTCTTTTGGAAAGTCTTTGGGCTCTCTGCTTTTTTCTCTTTTTCAATTACTTTGCATATTTATTTGATAAGAAATGTTTTGGGTCTTTCAAAGCCAAGTCATTTTTTTAAAGTTAAAGCAGTCTCTGAAGCAAGGAAAATGGTTCATCATTCATCCTAAACCCTTTGACTAAAGACAGGGACAATGAATTCGCCCTCTTTTTGATCCTAGAGAAAATAATACATGTCTAACCCAAGTTTGGGAAATATGTGCTCTCTATCTGAAAATACGCATGACTGGAAGAATGGTGACCTTCAGGCAGCCACATTACAATATAAAGTCTCATGTTATTCCTCCTCAGAAATTAGGTCACAACTGATCAGACAAGATAGATACCAGATCAGATTTCATAAATTACAAGGGACAAATGGATCACATAAAATACTCAAATGGGAAAACCCTGTGTTTGTGAATCAGTATGATAAAATATTACAGTAATTTTCAATAAACCCAGTTAAGATAAAGCCAACATTAAAACAAAAAAGAAATATCTTTCTGTCACACAGCTACTCACAAATATTAAATAACTTTTTCTTCTGTATTGCACAGTCACTCTTGGATAGGACAACCTATTTCTCAATCTAATCAGCATCATTTCTGGACTGGTTTTACCATCAAAACTGCCTTGCTCACCTTGTAGATGACATATTAAACAGTGAGGGACAAAGGAAGCATGACTGAATATCCTGCAATGCCCAGCAGGATTTAATTCTGCTACCAATGCATTCTATCTCTGTATACTGGTTGGACAGAAGACTTTTCTTTGTAGCACTTTTATCCATATTTCAAACATCCATTTTGTAACAAAGACTGAAATCCCACTAATGGAATTGACAGTAATTGACAAGACTATGCAAGAATCATCTGAGCACAGACACAATCTGCAGCACAGTATATTCACCAGTTTACTTGATTAATGTTCCCCACTAGTAACATTCAAACTAAAATACATTGTTTCATATGTCCGACAGAAAAGTAAGTTCTACATATCCACCAAAAAGCATTAACGAGCATATCTGCCATATTACTCCCCTACCCATACTTCCTCTATACAGGTGAAACTCGAAAAATTAGAATACTGTATCGTGCAAATGTTCATTTATTTCAGTAAGTCAACTCAAAAGGTGAAACTAATATATGAGATATAGACTCATTACATGGTAAGCAAGATATGTCAAGCCTGACTTTGGTATAATTGTGATTATTATGGCGTACAGCTTTTGACAACCCCAAATTCACAATCTCAGAAAATTAGAATATTACATGACATCAATTACACAAGGATTGGAAATAGAACAATATTGGACCTCTGAAAAGTCTAAGTATGCATATGTACCCAGCAGCCCCATATAGCTCATCTGTGGAAGGAAACGAAGTGTTCCAAAATCTCCTGGTAGACGGCTCCACTGACCCTGGACTTAATGAAGCACAGTGGACCAACACCAGCAGATGAGATAGCTCCTCAAATCACCACAGACTGTGGAAAATTCACACTGGACTTCAAACATTGTGCATTGTGTGCCTCTCCATTCTTCCTCCAAATGAACATTTGCACAATATTCCAATTTTTGAGTTTCACCTGTATATCTACATATATCTTCTCCTTATATAACTCGTTATTAGTCTCTCTACTGTAGTTATGGTTTCATCCTCTCCACATAAAGTATACAATTTATCAATATTTCCCATCACTGAAAATAAAACATGTTTCTCATTTATCTGGACTTCCAGATCCAAGAGCACAATGCATAAATATTTGAATAAAATTATATGAAATAACTTGATGTTTTTCTAGAACTTATGCAGCGTCCCAGAGGAACTAGTACGTTGCAAGATCTGGAGACTATACTTCTATCAATACACTCTAAAATAGCATTTGCCTTTTTTGTAGCCATCTCACACTGTTGGTGTATGGTCTGCTTTTGATAAAACAAATACTATTGAAATACTACAATTTCAATATTCTTCTCACCTGTAGTATTGCTAAGCTAGGTATCCTCCATCTCATGTGTGTCTGATTGCTTTTTCTTAGGTGCAGTACCTTATATGTATCCTTGCTGAATTTCATTTGGTGGTTTTAAGCCCAGTGCTCAGACCTATCTAGATCAGGTGGCCTTTCTCCTTCATGATCTCATGTACTGTACATGCTTTGCACTTTTAGACAGTAAACATCACAGTCTGTTCAATCATTCATATCCACATGGACCACTGTTCATCTACAATCCTGCTATGCTACACGTTTAACAGAATAAGCAACTATCAACATTCAAAAGCTAAAAGTATCTTTAAAAAGTACACTGCAGAGATTACCTTTTGCCTTCTCTTCTCTTTTCTCTTGTCTTCTGTATCTTGCAACATTTTTTCTTTCCAGAGGTCAAAGAAATAGGAGGGATCAGTATAGAACTTTAAGCCATCTTTTTTATCATCTCTGCAAAGAAAATGAACAAATACTGGAAGAACGATACAAACTTGCTTAATACACAACAGTCTTGCTCACCAACTGATCTATTATCAATAAACAGCAAGCCTGCTATTTTACATGAGAAACTGGAGTTTATATGTTTATTCATGTGCAGACCTAACATTTCTCATGAAACAAGTTCTGATAACTGAGATCAACACAATGCAAATGATATTTTCCTGCAACAGAAGTGCAGCCATTAATTGGTAGCAATGCTCAGAATGTAGCACAAACTACACTAGCGTGAGCAAAAATACCCACTCAAATAAAACTGGAACAGATGGGTCCTTGAATTAAGTATGACATGATGTGACAGGAATTAATGTTAGTAACATGCTTTAAAATGTCAAAGCACAACTTATGAGCATTTCTCACTCGTCTTACCTTTGCTGACAAGTCAAATTATTCCTATTTCTAGATGGAGACAGTCTGGCCACTGTGATCCATATATTGATAACTTCAAATTTAATTATCCCAATGCATTTTATGTGGGGTTACCTTTGTGTCTGAATAAGAAATTGCTATGATGCAATGGACAGTATTCTGAGGCTGTAAACATACTGCATTGGTATTAAAACATCCACACTGTCAGACTATTAACGTAATGAACCAAATTCAAGATCTTATTATAAAAACATAAAGCCTTCAACAAAAAGCTATCAAAAAGCAAAGCAAAGCGTTCTGCTTATATACCGCCCCATGTGTGACGATCCCCCTTTTCAGACACTGAATTGTGATGGGAATGGTACCGCTGCCACCTTTTATTTACTTAGTAATGCTGCCACCTTTTAAACTCGTCGCCTCATGAATTGGGACTGACTCAGAGATATATAATAAAACAATGATGAAGTTTATTGAGAAGATAATAACTATAACAATATCTGAGGTTGGTATGTGTTGCCTTTAACATATACTGTAACAGATCTAATCAGCTCCACAAGCCTCCCTGCCTTAAATAGCTAGTAAACAGTGTAGCCCTCACTGCCTGACAGAACTCTCAGAGAGCAGTGCTCTCCCAGCACTCTTAGCTCTCAACTTAACTGAACTCAACTGAACTCTTACTGCCTAGGCTCCACACTTTTTATATCCTACCATTCCCCGCCCTCCTGCTGGGATTGGCTGATGATTTGCATATTCATCACTCCTGTCTGCAGGGTTTGTCACACCATGCCACTTCATGTAGCATCTGGGCAGTTTACAGTTTAATTACAGTATGCAGGCCACACATTGCCGCCCCCCTCCCCCAGCAAGCTGGGTACTCATTTTACCGACCTCAGAAGAATGGAAGGCTGAGTCAACCATGAGCCTGCTACCTGGGATTGAACCCCAGGTCGTGAGCAGTGCCACCTACCTGATTTGATAGGGGCCTAATGACGTAACACACACACAATGAGAATTACACTAGAGATGGCTTTGTTGGTTGTATTTCAAGCTGTAGACTGCCATTTGATAAAAATCTGGAAATTTTGATTCTTCATAGCAGCACCCTGTTTGTGGAATAATTGCCCACCCATGGAACATGACAGATGGTGCACTTTAGGCACCAACTGAAAACAACTTAACCTTTTAACCCAGGTTTCTTCTAAAAGTTAACAAGTTCTTGTATTGCCAGTTTTGCAGCAAAGGCTTATCTTGCTGAGTGGATAATGGAATAAATGAATGCCCACCTTTAAGAATGTGGGGTTCCAGTCTGCATATAAGAGGCAGTTTTAAATTAAAACCACTATAAAAAAGTCACTCTGTGACTTCTCAGGCAGTCTCCAATGTCCTATTCTTGGGCAACTTGCTTCAGCGAGTAGTAGCCTTCAAGTTCCAGAGATGGACTGATTATTTATCTGTAACTTTACTTTTCTGAGTGATCATGTGTTATTATGGGTTGTTTACATAACTGCTCAAAACACCTCAGAACATTCTAGATCTTAAGCAGGCAGGTGTTAGAACAGCTTCTCCCACTATGTATGTCTCTGAGACCAAAGATCATCCCTCAATTACCCCAGTCCACTGCTGGGGTTGTGTAGCATACTGAAGAGAGGATGTATAGACTGCGTTAATTCAGATGACCAACCAAAGAACTGCAGTCACAGGTAAGTAACCTGTCCTCTCCTTTCACAGTCTCAATGGATCAAACATATAGATGATTATAAAGCTTGCTTCCCAACTGGTAGGATGTCATGCCACTACAGAAGAGATCACTGACCTACTGAAGGAGACATCAAGCCCAGGCCTAGCATCTGATCTATAAACACAGAGGATTGGGACCAGGTTGCAGCCTGACTGATGTACTGATCTGGCCTCTTTTAAGGTAAGAAAGGCTGCTGAAGAAGCAACAGCTAGCATATACCAGGAGAAGAATTAATCCTTTTCTGGAAAGAAATGGGGAAGTGTGAAATATAAGAACAAAGGATATGAATCTACTCCTGAGGGGAAGGTGGCACGGGTGGAGAAATGTGGATATGAGTAACATGGTTTAATTTTAGCTGATGTAGTATCATGTATCGTAATTTTTTTTAATGAAGAAGCAACAATTCTGGTTGAATGACCCTTTAGGAACGTAGGAACTGGTTTCTTTACAAGCTGATAGCAGAGTTTTATTGTACAGATTAACCACTTTAAAAATAACTGTGGTGAGACTGATTGAGTGATGCTTGTTAATTCACAAACAATATGTTGGTTTTCCACAAGTACTGGGTCCTTGAAGTATAGAAGACCAATGCTCAACATACATCCAAAGTGTGTAGATCTGAGGAATATGACAGAAAAAAGGCAGGGAGCACAATGTGGTGATTGCGATGAACTAAGAAACTATTTTAAGTAAGGAGGAGACATCAGGAAAAGTGAAGGCCTCATTCTTGTAGAAGTGTAAAAAGGGTTGTGCCAAAGGTTGCATAGTTCGCTTACTCTCCATGCACAGTGACAGCTAGGAGAAAGACAGTGTTGCATCTAAGTAGTCTCAGATCCAGTGTGGACAATAGTTCACATGGAGGCCTAATACGTTGATTGAGAACCATGTGGAGTGACCACCAAGAAGATGATGCTTTAATGTGAGGAAAAACATTCTGCAAGCCCTGGAGGAAACTTTTTAAGGTTGGAATTTTAATGAATTTAGAGTCTGAAGAGTCTTGAGGTGGTTTTGCCATAATGCCAGATAGGTAGACTTTAATAGAAGACTAAGATAATCCATTTTGCTTTAGCTATAAGAGGAAATGCAATGCTGTATGTGGTAAGGGTGAGTGGTCAGGTATACCTATTGAAGTAGCAAAGGTGGAAAATCTGTACCATTTATAGTACTGTAATTCCTTCTCCTAGTGGAAGGTTTTCCAGATTCCTCTAGTATTCACCATGCTGTCAGTCTCAATAATGCGATATCATGTGATGCCTCATGCTGTTTTGAGAAAATACTATATGTGAGGGTTCTCCCTTCAACCTGACTGGTCATGTTAACTCTTGACTCTCAGCTTCCTTTAATAAAGAATTCAACTCTGTCTTTCCGAGACTGGGTTTTTATTTACTGAAGGTTCATGAAAAACAGAAATGTCTACAGGAACTCGTGGATTCATCCACTGTCCCAACGGGAAAATAAAGGGCTTAGAACCTGGATACAGAGCAGTCTCATTAGGCAAACATGGATCACAACAGGGATTCCCATCTTCCCAGATGCTCATCAATCCTGACCAGGGCGATGTTGGCAACAAGGGAACCTGCTCTTCTGCTAAACTCTTTCCCAAACCCAGTCAGGACCACTGAACATGGTAGTCCCTGCTCCTTCCTCTCCTGCCGGTTCACCTCCTGATATCCACTCCATTTAGCCTTTTCTCTTTTTCTCTCTATTCAGGCCCTTTCTTAACTTTCCCCTCTATAGCTCCCCTTTTGTCCCAATAAGATGAACCTTCTCTTTCTGCTACCCGCCTTTGAGGTTCAGCCTCCTCGTTAGCCAGCATGGAGACTCAAGGGAGTATCTTCTCTATTGCTGTTCTGGAATTCCCTGCCACCATAGATTTTGTTTGCCACCTCCCTGATGTACTTCTGGCGTCATGCAAATGGCTAATTTTAAGACTGGTCATCAGCAATTAAGAGACTCAAATCATAAAACCTAGGCCAACATGCTGTCCTCTTTTGTTTTAAGACAAATTAGTATTGGTATTTGTAACTGAGTGATTTTAAATGTTTTAATTTTAAAAGCACGTTAATAACACTATTGAACTTAATTCAATTTTAATGTTTGTGATTTTATTGCATTTTAGTCCTTTACTGTTTAAAGCTTCTTGGGTCCCGATTCTGGGAGAAAGGTGGGAACTTAACTAAAAAAAATGTTGAATTGTGGACTTTACAGTACAATTTAAAAAAAAATCAGCTGAGGATGATTTGTACATTTTAACAGACATTGTGTTTCTCATTTTCAACTGTACTATAAAGACAGTTGTGCTTTATACTTATACACAGTATTGTAAACATCTTCAGTATGATCTTGGATGTGGTAAGATCATGTTCAGTTCAGTATGTTTCCAACCACAGAATCACAGAGTTGGAAGAGACATCAAGGGCCATCTAGTCCAACCCCCTACCATGCAAGAACACCCATCAAAGGAGGAGACTCCACCACCCTCAGTGGCAGCATATTCCACTGCCAAACAGCTCTAACTGTCAGGAAGTTCTTTCTAATGTTATTGGTGCTTGCCATTCAAATAGCAGCAACACTCAAGATCAAAATGTACATGTCTATTTAAATACAGCATGTTGTTTTTAGTTTTCTTCTGCATGATTTCCATTTAAGAGAGCAAAAAGAAAAAAATTACATTTTCATGAAGGCCAAAGCAGGAGAATTTAGCAGTTTCAAGCTACTGTACCTATATGAAGTAAGAATATTCAATGGAGGTGGTTTGTCACTCTGATTATAAACATCTGCTACAGGATTAGGAAGGCTGCTCTTTGAAACCACCTGCTGGTCCTGCACTGTAGAACTTTTGAATGCCTTTTTCATGTTGATATCCTGTAATGAGACTATTGACAAGGGGAAAATGTAAACACAATTAGAACAAGAAAATGTAACTGCACGTTATATTGCAGGTACATTCGTTTTCAGAAGCATAGTTCACAGATGTCGCTCTTAGATTTTTAAATTCTTATATGAATCTGCAAAACAAGCTACGTATCTTTTGTAATGCCAGGGACAACAATTCTAGATAATTCACAGACCTTATGCCTTTGTAAATGTGTAATTACTGAAGATGGCATCCCCAATGAACAAAATCTGATTCTAGAATAAACCTGAGTGAAAGAAAACACACTTAATCTGCATTAAATGTAATATTAAACCCAACATGTGGCACTAGGTTAAAGGCCGAAATGTTTGTGACTATCAACTTGATCCCAATCAAATACACAGGAGGACTGTTAAAATGGCATGGCTGCCATTTTAAGCCCCTCCCCCACAGGTCCATTCTGCATGCAGAGCTGAAAATACTATGCTTAAGATTATGCCTGACCTACCACCACACCACTGACTCTACATATCATATGTAGATAGATGTTCCTTTGCATATTCTCAGCCCTATATATGGAAATCATGAACAAGTGTGATTCTATACCCGACACTAGAGAGTGAACACATGGAAGAAATTTCAAAATATATAATAGTTACTCAAATCTGGTTCTGAAAGCCACCTGCTCTGCACAGCAAATAATTACATGTGAATGGACCAACGTTATAATTCCATGACACTTTAACTGATCCATGAGAAGCAGTCTGGTCTCAGCGAAATTAGTAGGCGTTTACAGAGCACAGACTATATAGCATCACAGGACTTGTTTTGTTAGATAACAGCTTACTCTCAAGTAGGTCTATTTGTAACAATGGCCTATAAATCAAACATTTGTCTCACTCAGAGTAGATTCATTGAAATCAACAAGATTGAAGCTAGTGTTAACTAATCAGTCCCATTCATTTCAGTGGCTCTGCTCTAAGCAGGACAATGAGTGTTACTCTTCTTAAATAAAAGGTAAACAGGACCTCTGTTGACATTCTCATCCATCTACAGTAAACAAAATTAATAATAATCAAAACAGAATTTAAATAATAGATCCAGTTTAAAGTAAGCTTCTTAGAAATATAGCCAAAAGAATGTACTCTTAATTGGAAATATTAAGGGGTAATAGTTTTAAAAGATTATTGATGTCCCAGCTCCCAGCTTTATTACTTTATAAAAAGGCAAGATAAAATATTATTTAATACCAATTTCAAAAGAGAAAGTAGTGACAGTTATGCTATTAAATTACAATGCCCCTGTCAATATTAAGACTGGCTCAGTGCACACATACAATTACTTACCTTCTTCCACTGTGGAATCTAGTTGGGTAACTTTAACGGCAAGACGGTCAATTCTGTCTTGAAGTGAATTTGCTCGGATGTAGAAGCTGTTTGCCTCATTAAACAGCTCACCAAATATGTCTTCAGCATGTTTGCCTGAAGAGAAACATGACAACATCTCCCTAAATACTTTAATCATTGTAAACCACACTGGTTCTACATTTTTGTATAAAGCAGCATAAGGTTTTAAGAGAAGGTTAAATATTGTCACTTCACTGAACTCTGTGATTCTGGGATAGCCAAGAATACTGAAGGCACCCAAGCTAGCATAGGGAAGCAAATAGAAGAAGCAATAACAACATCCATGTTTAAACAAAACAAACAAAAAAGTAGCCTCACCACAAAACGGGCATATCTAAAACATGGAAACATGCTTCATGAGACATCATAAAGTTTTGGCAAACCTATGGCACAGGCGCTGAAGGTGGCACTCGGATCCCTTTCTGCGGGCACCCGAAATCAACCCTTCACAGCCACCTGTATTCAGGTTAAATTGCTGTATTGGCACTTTGCGAAAAGTTAAGTGGGTTTTGAATCGCAATTTGGCCACTCGGTCTCTAAAAGGTTCACCATCAATGTCATAGGATAAGAATTCAAAGTGACAGTGCATCTATGCTATTGAGTCTCCCCTTTCACAGAGCACAGGTGCTAGTATTCCTATCCCGAAAGCATATTGGAGAACTGAGATAAACTTCAAAGATCCCAGACTTTTCATGTGTTCATAATGAAAGTAAGACAAAGAAAAGGATTTTTAAAATCATCCAGCGACTTACTTAAACTGCTTAGCTGGCGTATTATAGCAGCAAGAGTACCATTGGTCACACATTCTAACTCACTAGTAATTCCTTCTGGTAGAGCCCCTCGGCAAAGGTGCCGAGGCTCAATGTTCCTTTTTACTAAAGGCATAGCTCACTTTCCTGTGGAAAGAACATAAAATAACATTAACCATTCACAAACATATGCACACAATAAAAGTTGTAGTTGTTCTTTCTATTATTGAACAATTGGGTTGGAAAGTGGACCTCATGCTAACAAGGAAGAAAGAACACTTGGTCCTTTATCATATGAACATTTGATGAAGAGCACAAAGCAGTCTTCTTCCTTAGTTGATGCATGTCTGGTGTCTCAGCCAGTGAGTGAGTTGTGTTCTTTTTGGGTCATGCCAGGATTTTCATAGGATCAACCTAAGGATGTATCACACAACAAAACACTCCTACAGACATCAAATAAATATAAGACTGAATTATCCTGCTGATCAGAAAATATGGGCAAATTTCGAAATCCATGGCTATACAGTGGGCCCTTGTATAACGTAGGGTTTGTATAACGTAAAATCCGGACAACGTTAAAAAAATCCAGAGATAGGGGAAATTTGCTTAAGGTACAGTACTGTAATTGCCTATGGGGCAAACCCATATAACATAAAAACCGTCGCGATTTTAAAAAACCTTACTTTTCAGCATTTGAAAATGTTCCCAGAACTGAGACACCGCTCACGCAGTACCCCACCATGGCACTACGCTGGCTTCACCACCTCGTCCGCCACTCTTGCAGGTGGGCTGTGCCATGTCCTACTCCTCCGCGGTTGCCACTGCCAGCGGGGAATCAGCACTAGAGTGGGTGTGTTGGCACCCTGCCAAGCCTGGGAGCAGGGAGGGGTGGGTGAGTGGGAGTGGGAACCTGGGGATCATGCCCAGCCTTTCTATTCACCACTACCCTTTTCAGCTTGGCCCCCTCCCCTTACTTTCATCCCCACCGCGGCCTCTGGTCTGGCCATCAGGGAATCAGTGTGCAGCGCGCTGATCATCTGTAGAGTGGATGCATTGGCACCCCGCCAAGCCTGGAAGCACAGAAAGGTTGGGCGAACAGTGGCAGGAGCGGGAGCCCGGGGATCGCGCCAGGCCCCATTGCGTGGGCGGCACACCGCCAGAAACCTTTGTCGCCTCCACCCTTCAGTCTTTATTAGCCTTGGCTCCCCCCCCCCACAGCCTCTAATGCACTGAGCCCATAGCACGCCAACCACCTGTAAAAGCGCTGATCAGCTGTAGTGTGTGTGTGCGCTGGCGCCCCGCCAAGCCTGGAAGCACTGGAGGGTCGGGTGAGCAGGGGTGGGAACAGGAGCCCGGGGATTGCGCCACAGCCCCATCAAGTGGCTGGCACACACCTCTGTCGCCTCCACCCTTCAGTCTTCATTAGCATTGCCCACCCTTGCAGCCTCCAACGCACCCAGCCCATCACGCGCCAACTGCCTGTAAAATGGGGTGCATTCGCATCCCACCAGGCCTGGCAGTGCAGGCAAGTTGGACTAGCGCAGGCGGGAGGCAGGAACCGGGGGATGCACCACAGCCACTTGATATGCAAAGGGGCTTTGCATGTGGCACAGACAGCAACCCCAAGATTAGAACTGTGGCACACTTAAAAGAGAAGGGGAGTTCAGAATGCCAAGTTAGCATACATGCAGGCAAGACTAGAGGAGACTTTAAAATCTCTAGATTTTTAGATTCTAAAGGAGTGAGTTTGTCCCTTAAAATTCAGGGCCATCCTACAAGGTTATCAATTGCCACCTGGCTGATGTACTGCTGTTCAGACTGCATAAAGCAGCAGAGGACTCTAGCTGGCTAGACAGCTCAGTGGCTTATGTCTCTGACTATGGACTGTACAGTACTGTATCATTTTAAAATTATTTTTTACATTTTTAACACTTATTCTTAATAACTAATGTTCTTGCACAATGTCTTGGACTTTAAGGAACACTTTAATAATTTTTCTGCAAAAAACAGAAGTTTGTGTCATTTTTCTATGCATTGGAACGGATTGATCCATTTTCAATCCATTCCTATGGGAAATCAAAATTTGTACAAAGAAAAATTTGTTTAACATAAATTTCATTTGGAACGAATTCATTACTTTGTACAAGGTACCACTGTACAGAACAACCAGAAGCATGTGTGGAGAGTGTTTCCTCCCCTTCCCCAAGAATATATGTTAATTTTTTCCATTGCAGAAAACTGAAACTTTGGGAAAATAAAGAAAAATCTGTGATAATTTTCTTTCCTCTTGGAATGAGCAAAATGTTTTTAAGGCAGCTTTACAGTAGTCCTCCGTTTATTGCTACTTTAGTCGATAAATGAAAATCCATGATATGCAGACGCTGTGATCCTGATGACATCCACATATTGGGTCAGCTCCAGAAGCCTCCATTGTGGCTGCAGCTTGATCTGGAGGCCCTCCTTCCATTGCCCTTCCTTCTTTTGCCTCAGCTGGCTAAGGGAAAGGGGTCTGTCTGCTCCCAGCCATGCCGCTGTGGTGGAAAGCTGGTGAGTGAGCAGGCAGATCAGGGGAAATGCAGGCAGTGGTGGCATGGCTGGGAACAAACCCTTTTCCCTCAGCTGGCTGAGGCAAAAAAAAAAAAATGAAGGGTGAGGGAAGGAG
This sequence comes from Phrynocephalus versicolor, assembly GCA_023846285.1. Taxonomy (NCBI): domain Eukaryota; kingdom Metazoa; phylum Chordata; class Lepidosauria; order Squamata; family Agamidae; genus Phrynocephalus; species Phrynocephalus versicolor. The sequence goes on from JAHTLZ010000007.1 coordinate 29,309,266, forward strand.
GAAGAACGGAGGAGAAGCCGCCACCGCTGCTGCATCGGTTGAAGGGAAGGCATGCAGGGAGGTGCTCCGGTGGCTGGATGGCTGGCTGTGGCCGCTTCTCCTCCTTCTAGTCCCTCCTAGGGGAGGGCTCCTGACCTGGGGGCAGAAGCCTCTGGCTCTCACAGACCCAGTGGAGTTCCTGACTGTGAAGGCCTCTGGAGCCAGCCATGGCCAGGAAGTCTCCATTGGGGCTGGAGGCTTCTGTACCCGGGTCTACAGCCTTTTGATTAACAGAGCTCCGTAACAACTACTCATACCCTGCCTGATTTGGCCAACAAATTTCATTTACTTTAAGGATCTGAATGCTCATATTTTCATTTTTATTTATTTTATCGTATTATATAGTTGTCCATCCTCTTGCCTTTAATGAATACTGTAAATATAGCTTTCTGTGATGAAGCTGAAAGCATGGGAAGGTAGACCAGCACTTTATTGTTTTGAGAACCCCCTCTCCAGTATTAAATAGCATCTTGAAAAACATAGGTATTCACCTGCCTCATCACAAGATATAAACACCACTTTGCACTCTTGTTCTTCCACAGTGAATAGATTATTGAACATGAGAAGATGCTAACAAGTTAATCCTATTTTTAAATGTAAGAGCTTATCTGCACGTAGTAATTTCCAGACAGCTGTTAATGCACAAAAGGGGCCAAGCAGAATCCAGAATATATTCAACACCATTTGAAAACTCAAATGGTGTTTATAGAAAATTATTGCTAACTCCTATTTTTATAAATCATTTCCTTGCCTTAAATAGCAATTTCATAAACTGGCAAAATCAAGAGCGCTTAGTGCGGCTAACACAAAACTTCTATAGTACCTGCTGAAGGGCGTAAGTATGAAGTTGCATGTTCTTTTCTACATACCCAAAGAAGTGTGCTTAGTGCAGAACCCCAATTCTTAGGATCACCTGGGTTCTGCCACTTCCATTGCATAGCGTATTAAGTGAGTTCCAAGCAACCCAGCACTCTCTGTGGCCAGAGAATAGACCTTCCTGGAGTTTTATTAATTTTAAGAAGTGGATAGTTTTTTTCTTTCCACATTGTTGCCCTGACATTCTCTCATATAGTTTTTGAGAATTCACCAATATTTTGAAAACACATTTCCTTTATTTTAATCTGGTAGTGGTGGGATGGTATTCAATCACTGGATGCACACGATGTAAATACTTTGATTATTTCACTAATTACCTCTTTAGCGGCTGCTAGGTAATGGATATTATCAATGGGGTAGGCTTCAGGTATCTTGTAATGATTCTACAGCTTTCACTGAGTTGTACATCAACCCATTTTGCATGTGTTGAACTATATCACACTGGGCTGGCACATTCACCTACAAAGCCACATTGGGCCACGATTGTAGTCCTTAGTGTTTGTGGCTGTCTCTCAACTGGCTCCTAATAACTTTCAAAGAATATTGTTCCTTAAGGACATCTTTTGCTTTCTATTTTGGCAATGTTTCTAACAGGTCAGCATATCACCCAAAGTCACTTTGGATGGGAGGAAACAAAGAGCTAGTTGGATGCCCTCCCAGGTAACCTGATGCTTCCAAGATACCTGTTTATTTCTCAGATGAAGGCAAATATTTGAGTCTTAGTAGAGTTGGATTCAAGTTTCTTTCTATTGTGATATATGTTAAGTTCTTTTAATGCATTTGTCAGGAGTTCCACCACATGAAAATTGCTGCCATTTTTATAGATGAATTAAATAGCATAATGCAGCCAAAATGAAGCACTTTTATGTGCCACTGATTTCAAGTTAGCTGCTTACTTTGAAATTTATTGCAAGATTTCCCTTCAATATTTCATCCTTAACTCTCATCCATCTTGGGCATTCTTCTCCCTGGATATTTCTTACTATGGGATATTATCTATTGTAGTATTTCCTTAACTTTCTTGAAATCAGATCCCCTACAGTTCAGAGTGCTTGTTATACTATTCATTTTCTCAGTATAACAAAACCCAGCAGGGAAGGGTCACTTCCACCCCAGCAGGGTCAATGCTTTTATCTCATTGACCAGTTCTCTGTTACTTAGAACAATTTTAGGTCCTAATTCCTGTTGCTTTTTCTGCCTCCTAGAACATGAAGCTGTCAACAAAGCAAGTAAGGAATTTGTTGGATTTACAGTCCCATCTGCGTTGCACTTACAACAGGTATCACAATCCATTAGTACAGTCTCTCTCTTTGAATGTTTGGTAATCTGACTTAGGAGGACATTATCCAGGTTCTAAAGCTATAGGATGTCTGTGGCAAACCCAAACAATGATGTCAGTTATTTTTCTTTTATTTCATTTATACTGAAATCTATCACTATTCCATGCTCAAACTCATGGAACTTCTCACAATGTTACACATTCTCTACATCCAAAGTTATTTATCCTGCTATTTTATTTCACAGTATTTTGAATATTTTGTGACAATTACATGCACAAGACACATTTCAAAATAACTGCTGCACCTTTCCAGCTCAACACATATTCGCAACTGTCAACAGCACCTTCACTCATGGTTGAAGTCTCAAGGAATAAAACTTTCTAGTGGACCCACAGGTTTTGCTATGGGATTATGCTCAAATGCAAAGTGTTTTCTAGTTCCTAAATCTTTGTAGGATGCACTAAAAGCCATATTGTTGTTTTCACGACTCAGATACTAAGTACACAAATAATCATACATTACAAATTCCTACTATTTCAATAATCCAAATAAACAGCCTTTGTTGTGTCTTTTCTAGGTCCCACATGAAGGCACTCAACTCATAAATGATGAGGAATTCCTTAACTGACTCAGAGGGGCAATTATGTAGAAATTAATAATAGTCCTAAATCAACAAATGTCTGTCACCAGAGTCCAAAGCAAAGATCATCAATATTATTCCAGATTACTATGTACAGATATGAATGGTTGACAATGAAGAAAACTGGCAGAAAATAACTGCAACATTTAAAATGTGGTGTCCATAAAAAGCTTTAAAGGTCCCATGGACTGCCAAAAAGGTAGATAAATGGTTGCTACATCACATTAAACCTGAATTATCACTAGAACTTAAAATGAAGCTATTTATCATTATATTATGAGAGCCCAAGCCTTACTGGTAAAGTCAATCAAAGTAGAAAAGTTGAAAGCAGTAGTAAAAGAAGGCCTGGCATGATATGAACTGACTCAGCAATGTAAAGAGCTCCAGAAGGATCTCTCCAAACTGGGGGAATGGGCGGCGAAATGGCAAATGTGTTTTAATGTAGCCAAATGTAAAGTAATACATAATGAGGCAAAAAAATCAAAACTTTATCTATCAACTCATCGGCTCTGAGTTATCCATGACGGATCAGGAAAGAGATCTTGGTGTGTTGGTGGACAGCTCCATGAAGGTGTCTCCCCAATGTGTGGCAGCGGTGAAGAAGGCCAATTCCATGCTACGGATGATCAAAAAGGGGATTGAAAATAAAACAGCCAACATTATAAGGCCATTGTACAGAACAATAATAAGGCTGCACCTGGAGTATTGTGTACAATTCTAGTCACTGCATCTCAAGAAAGACATAGTAGAACTAGAAAAGGTGCAAAAGAGAGCGACTAAAATGATTACTGGGCTAGGCCACCTCCCTTACGAGGAAAGGCTAAAACATTTGGGGCTCTTTAGTCTGGAAAAAAGTCGCCTGAGGGGGGGGATATGATTGAGACATACAAAATAATGCAGGGCAAGTGGATAGAGGGAAACTCTTCTCCCTCTCACAAAATACCAGAACTAGGGAACATACACTCAAATTGAGGGCTGGGAGAGTAAGAACAGACAAAAGAAAATATTTTTTCACCCAGCGTGTTGTTAGTCTGTGGAACTCCCTGCCACAGAATGTGGTGATGGCATCTGGCCTGGATGCCTTCAAAAGGGGATTGGACAGATTCCTGGAGGAAAAGTCCATCACAGGTTACAAACCATGATGGAGATGTGTAATTCCCCAGGCTTAAAACTGGGGTACTTTAAGGGCCAGATGCAGGGGAGTGGTATCAGGAGACAGATATCTAGTCTCATGCGCTCCCAGACGCATCTGGTGGGGCCACTGTGAGATACAGGAAGCTGGACTAGATGGGCCTTTGGCCTGATCCAGCATGGCTCTTCTTATGTTCTTATGTTCTTATTTAAAGCAAGCTACTGTCACAAAACAGCAATTGGGGTGTTGGTGGCATTCTCTCTTATCCACTATCTTCAGCGGGTACTGGGGTCCTACTGTAGATGTACATCTTAGAACTTCGTTAACTTTCAGAACATCCACAAAGCCTCAGTAACCAAACAAAGGTTGAAATTCTGTTGATGCAATGTACACTAATTAAGAATGATATCACCAGCAGCAGTGATAATTGAACATTCCTGATTTCTCTCCCTACATTCATGAAGGTCTGATGGAATTCTTTTCACAGTAGGGAAGTCACGGAAGCTGCAGAATAGAAGAGCAAAAATATTTAATTACTGAAAAGCACTGCTGCCAGAACCAGCAGTAGCAATTTTCAGCAACTGAAAACTTGCCTTTACAATCCCTCAGCTTTTTGATAGTGACTTCCGCCTCCCATCCAACCAAACATCGATGTTGATGATATCAGCCTTATGTAGCAATGGGATTTCAGATATAGTACAAAGGCAAAAGGGACTGTTTCTTCAGGGAGGGGAGCATGGATTTCCTTCTGCAGACAAGGTAGTGATTTGAGAGGGGGACATGATGGTTGGGTGGAAGGAAGAATCATAATCATATAGAAAACAAGACAACTCAACCACTACTGCATTAAAGTAACAAATCCTGGCACATTATCAATACACTCTCATCTCAAAGGAAATACATTACAAGGCACAATTTGGTGGCTAAAAGAAAGTAATGGACCTAGTACACTGATGGACACATACAGAAATGCACACAGGAGCCACATACTAAGGGACAGTTGGTAATAAAATCTTTCCTCTCTTTTTTAGGATGTGACACATGTAGTAGGCTCTTCATATACTTTCTAGAGAGGGTAAAGTAAAAACTTAACAGAAACTATGATGTATATGAACACAGGAAACAAATTAAAAACAAACAAAGGAAACTGAACAAGATAGTAACTTTTGTCCTGTGTGATTCCTTTCTTATTAACTTGCATTGGAATGTTGCATTTTATATTTTGAGCAATAAATGTTAAATTTATAACCTATGTATTAAAACTTTATTACTTGCATCTGTCATTTGAAAGTGTGATACTTCTCTCTTTACATCCCCCTCATTTCAATACATGAGCACAGAGCGGCTTATAAACAATTTAGGTTTTAGAAAGGTACCTTAAACAGTATGGGTACCTAATTCTTCACTAAAGTCTCAATCCTCTGTTTACCAAATATTAGGTCATATCAATTTAGTTTTTTGTCTTTATGTCTTTAAAAGTGGTACTTCTAGAACAAAGCTAATACATAAGCATTAATCTGGACTCCACACTTTGTAATTTGATAATTTAAAGATTTCCATTATGGATTAAACTCCTTAAGTGGTAATTCAATTAAGAGCAATTAAAGGATGCAAGCTTAATCAATATCACCAAGGTTAAAGAGAAAAATGCAAGCCAAGGATTCCTGCCAGACTTGGAGGGGGAAAAAACTTACTCCTGGTAGTTACAATATGACCTACGGTAACTGGAGTTAAGGTACTGTATTTTTATTTCCAATTTTTCATTTTCATTTTTGCTGTAGCACAACATATAGTATCAAGAGTTACAATTTACTGTTGCACATTATTTTTCTTTTAAAACTCAAAAACATTCAGGAAAATAACTTACAACACCACAGAAACAATAATGTTCCTCTCTCGACCAAGACCATCCAAAGATATGACCAAATTTCCTGCATTACAGGCCCCATTCCCAAACCACACTCTTTCTTGCAAAGGCAGACAACCCTTCCTCTTTATTAACAAATAGGGTTTAATATGGCTAAATGAAAGATAAATCAAATCCTATTTTTAAAAAGGAGTAACATTACAGTTTGAAGAGTATGATAAGAAAAGTTAACTTGAAAGATGCTTGGAGAAAGTTTAAAGAAGAAAATTTAAAAGTTTACTTTTTATTCTTCAGTGCACATATAGATTATTATATTTTGTACCTAAAGATTTGATTTCTAGTAAAGTTGGGAAATGTAAAATACCCTGTAACCACCCCCGTTTTCTCTTCACAGCTTCAAAATTTCTCAAAATTTTAAATTACTAGAGTGCTTAACATTGATGTTGTTATAAAGTTAATATAAAGTTAACATGCTTTGTTGATTATGGATACTAAAATTAGATGTGACTATAATGAAGCTAAAAGATGAAGGATATATAAAAGTAAGAAATATTCCTTTACAGATATGTGGTGCAAGCATGTAAGCTGACAGCTGTACAATATGATGTTGTGTCGATTCTTACTTACAGAAACCCTTTTCAGGGTTTTCTAGGTATACAGTATCCTGTACTTAGAAGTGATTTCCCTCTTTGTAGGACATCCAGAGGCTCTGCAGCTTGCCCAAGCTCTATGCAAGCTGACTCCACTTTTGCAACGCACAATTGGGATTTGAACTCCTAAACTGTGGTTATGCACCCAGATGCTGTCCAGCCAGAATTTTGACAGCCATATACCAACAACCAAATGAACTGGTGAGTACTGCAGTCAGCCCTCTGTGTACTAGCCAAGTTTGATACCAATGAATTCAAGTAGCCACCTCAAAGTTGACTCCACCTCCCATATTTCTGAGGTTGGTAAAATGAGTACCAAGAATGCTAGGGGAAGGAGCTGCTGTCTGCACAATTATTTTTCAAACCACCCACTATGTAAACCATTTTAGCACCATGGGGCAGCATTACCATATTTCCCCATCTACAAGATGTCCCCATGTATAAGACAACCACCACATTTCCAACCTAAAATTACAGTTTTGTAACCATGAGGTTCTCTCCTTGGCTTACTTCCATGTATATAAGATGATCCTCAATTTTTAGTCTAAAATTTGTAAACAAAAATATCATCTTATACATGGAAAATACTGTAAGTTGAAATTATAACAACATACCAGGCATTTTGTTTATTTCACACATGCATACACCATTCCAAGAAGGGGTGTACATACGTGGCCCACTTTCTCCCTACTTTATCCTTAACCAATTCTGTGATGTAAATCAGGAGACTAACTGGTCAAGATCACCCAATGCATTTCACAGCTAAGTACAGTACATTTGAATCCAGGACTATGAATGTAAGTACTGAACAGTATTTTCATATTAAACAGTACAAGCAAGATAAACTTTTCCAGAAAACAAAAAGGAATGCTGTTTTACATCAGGACATATTCCAACTTAGATGACACAAACTTCATACAACTAAAATGAGAAATACACAGAAATTAATAGTACTGCTAGAACTCCATCCATACCAGATACAATTACATACTATTTCATTCTATAAATGTCAAACTGATGCATAATCAGCAATACAAAATTAAATGCTTGTCAATTCTAGACTGATACGAGGCTTCTAAATGCAAAAACAAACCTGCAATATACAGTATTATATTCTGATAAGATTACAGAGCATGAAATGGGCTGGACAGAGCCATAGCACTGTTGTCATCCTTCATTTATACTGAAAACTATCACTTAAAGCAAAATGTTTCAGGGCTGAATTACTATACTTTTTTAAGAAGTAAGAGGCAAATTTAAAATAAGGCAGTTAGATGTGAAAAGCTAACACATTTTTTCTTTTGTTCCTACCAGTCAGCAATATAGTACCACCACTCCTGAACAAAGCATTTAAGTTTATTATTTTAAATGTAAAATAATGGAGAATTTCCAAATACTGTACATGCTGAAAGCAGTACTGAAGTGATCTATCTGTATGCAACACATGCCTAAGACAAATCATAACGCTAATACATAGCTAAACATTCCTAAATATTCACAAGGCTATTCAGTAGTACGAGCCTTCTGGTCCAAGGCCTTTCAGCTTATTATGCACAAGAACCAAGCATAGAGACCACAATGGGTTTGATTAGAAACTACAATATCCGCTTAATCAATGGAAGGTATTTATAAAATTAAATAATTTATTATTCCTACTATTTAGCTAGATTGAAAAATACACAAAGAATTTTATCAAGTCACAAACAGACACAAGTATGTATTCTCTCAAACACCTTTCAAGTCTTTTACTGATAATCCACTCTGGAAACTGTTTAAGATGAAGAGAAAAACTTTCAGACAGAGTACTATGAATGATAATTGCTCAGCTAACTAGTAGTCCTCATAACAAACATAACACAGCAAACATGATAACGGGGTATTCTACCAATTTGAAGCAGTGAAACATCTTCTGATTTAAAGTTTCCCAGAAAACTCACATTAATTGTAATAATTAAAAAAGCAAGTAATATCACTGTCGACCATACATTGCAATCCTTTAAGTATCTATTGGGATGTAGTTCTCATTAATTAATGTAACTTACTCCCAAATAAAATAAGTGCAGGATTATAGTGTTAGACACTAGCTACTTTCAACTGAATATTAAGTGTGGAATTACAAAGTAGACAAACTGTGAGTATACAAAACCAAGAGAAGAGACTATAATATAGCCACACAAATTGATTGAATGTGTTTTGTTCTATTGCACAAAGCAAAAACAAAATCAACAGGAAAAAACTCCTGATTGGAAATTGTCCCAAAGACAGAGAGCCTTTCCTTCCAAGTGTAAGCTAGAGGTCATCTGTGAATCATTTCAGTAAACATCACCCTCAAAAGAAACTGGAAAACAAGAGTGTTAGCAAAAATGCATTGTTCATCAAGGTCTCTAATATGACTAATAAAAATTATTTCCTGGAAGAACTATATAGTTTTTAAAACCTAGTATTTATCCCTCAATTTTTACCATTTAGGAGTTAAATTCTAGGTCCTGACTGGAAACAGAGCAGTCAAACGATGTGATCGTTCATATGCAACCAAGATGTATGTTCAATGTCTCCTGCAAGACTTCATCTGCCCACATGGCATCTATTTAACCATGCTGATTTCTAAGAGAGATAAGAATTCGAATTATGTTCCCCTTTTTAGGTTGCTCCCTTATTCTTTCCTCTTCTATTGCCAATCTTGACTTAGTGCTCAAACTATACATAATTTTCCTCATACACACCTGCAAAAATGCCATAGCTGCTCCATTCATCAAAAGAAATGTGCTTCGATGCAAGAAAGCTAAACATTATATAATTTTTTTGCTATACAACTTCTGGTTTCTCTTGTGCCACAACAGACTAACATGGTTAAGTAGTAGATTACCATATATGCAAAGAAAGACTTCATCTGGGCTAGGCAGAGCAGAAAAGACAGTAGAAAAACCCAAAGGTCAAATAAAGGCATATATTAATGTCTGCTGAATAACTTTGTGTATAATTTCCCTGAAGCTACCAGTCTAGTTTTCCTTGACATCACATGAAGAAGACAGTACAATCTGATGAAGAGGAAGGCTTACTATGTCAAAAGAACCACAGATAATGTGACATATATGTTACAGTGCCTTGGGGAACATATAGTGCTCATGAGCAGTGGCTGCCGTCAATGTCTTGTCTGTTATTGATGTTACAGCTACAATATACAGTACTGCTTTTCCTACTAACAAACAAGCACACATCCTTAACAGTTACTATTAGAGATGGGAATGACCAGGAAAAATGACGTTTCGAGTTGTCGTGTGTCGGAGCCGGCCCGTTTCGGCTCGTTTCCGTTTGTCGTGAAATTTTTCAAAAATTTGTCGTTTCGTTTGCCGTTTTTTCGTCTGTCGTTAGTACTGGTTTGGGGGGGAGGGTAGCAGGCTCCTGGAGGCACCTCTCTGGGGTGGGTGCCTCCTCTGGCCCGCTAAGAAGGGAAGGCATTTAGCGGGCTCCTGGAGGCACCTCTCTGGGGTGGGTGCCTCCTCTGGCCTGCTACAAAGGGGAAAGCACACGTAGCCATTGCATGTGTATGCGTACAAGTGGCACTGGCAGAGGCACCTCTCTTTTGGGTGCCTCTACTCTGACTCACTAAGAAGGACAGCATACTGGCATACGGTGCACTTGTTGGGCTGGGGAGCGAAGCCCTCTGGACGCTCTATGGCTCACCAAGAAGGGAAGTGTACTTGTGTAGTAGTGCAATGCGAGTACAGATCTGGCTTAGGGTTGGGGTTAGGGCTAGGCTTAGGGTTACGGGTAAGGTTAGGGTGAGTTAGTGGGCTGCACCTCTGGGTGCCTCTGACCCACTAAGAAGAGTGTACTGGCGTATGGGTTAGGCTTAGGGTTAGGGCTAGGGTTAGTGGGCTTTTTATGCCCGACTGGCACATCCCAGAAGTCTCAGTCAAAACCTGGCCAAGTGGCCATGCGATTGGTGGAATGGCTCCAAAAATTTGCATGGTCCCATCCCATGGCCAGCCCATCATTGCGCACTGCGCAGGTGTAAACAAATAAAAATAAAAATAAATTTAAATAAAATCAATGGAGACGTTTTATTGCAAGACAAACCCACTGTTGCTACTGTAAAAATTCAGGCAGTTAAAATAGCTAATTTTTGCATGTTTCTGTGGTGCTTTGGTGTGTTTTTGGACCACGATATCAAAATAAATATTGCGGTCGCCATTTTGGATCCCCCGCCCGCACCGCATGGCATGGCGAGTTGGCGAGACGACGAGGATGCCCCCCACCAGAGCAGCCCAGGACAGGAGAGGGAGGAGGCCGGGGACCCCCCCCCAGAAACCACCCCTCTTTTCGCATGTTTCTGTGGTGCTTTGGTGTGTTTTTGGACCATGATTTCAAAATAAATATTGCGGTCGCACTCGACATTTTGGATCCCCCGCCCGCACCGCATGGCATGGCGAGTGGCGACTTTGGCGAGATGACGAGGATGCCCCCCACCAGAGCAGCCCAGGACAGGAGAGGGGGGAGGCCGGGGACCCCCCCCCAGAAACCACCCCTCTGGTAGGTGCCCTCACTCAGGCAGGCATATTTTCGCCTGCCTTTTTGGCCGGGCTTTTTTTTTTTTTTAAAAAAAACTTTTTTTCTGTGCCGCTGGGCATCACGCGATGGCATGAACAACAACGACAAATCAGACCCAATTTTTGTTTTATCGGTTCGAGTTCGAGTTCTGGCGCATTAATTGTCGTTACCGTTTCCGTTACGTAACGGAAACGAGGAACGGAAACGGAAATGAGAATTTTGCCAAGTCGTGCCCATGTCTAGTTACTATTTTTGTATATCCAAGTACATCAGTATGGAATCAATACATAATCAGAAACAAACCTACAACACTTGTACAGAGAGAACAAAAGGTATCTTCATGTCCTCAGCTACCTCTTAACTGTGAAAAAGTCCATACTCTAGGTGCACGTACATATTCTGAAATAAGCCATCCACCAGAGTGTTTGAAATTTCTCTGGGGAAGTTAATATAGATTATAAGTGGTGACTCTCCAATGATTCAACACTCATCAAAAAGATAGCAAACTTCTCAGTTCAGGATTCAAGACAAACTACTTGAGCTGCCCATACTGTAGAAACATAGTTTAAAGTTATTGCTCCAGTTTGATTTTCCAGGTCTTCTTATTCAAATGCAAAAGGCAACATATGTAATGATTTCCAACTGTGTCTGTGAAGATTCTCAGTCACCCAGGTGAGTTTATCTGGAAGTTGAGTCATGGCTACTGGACTTCTTTTGGAGAGATAGAAACGTTTCACTGCTCATCCAGTTTCATCAGTCTGAATACAGCTAGTGCAAATCCTCCATCTTATAATCAGTCAGCTTTGACCTCGTCACCCTGATCTGAATTAGGCTCATAAGATGAACAATGGCCTGAATAGGCTTTAGGGAGACAATAGCCTTAAGGTGAACAATGGCCTAAGGTGCTGAAACCTATCAAGAATGTTCACCTTAAGGCTATTGTCTCCCTAAGGAGCCTATTCAGGCCATTGTTCATCTTATGAGCCTAATTCAGACCAGGGTGACAAGAGTTCAAAGCTGACTATAAGATGGAGGATTTGCACTAGCTGTATTCAGACTGATGAAGCTGTTTGGATGAGCAGTGAAACGTTTCTATATCTCAAAAAGAAGTCCAGTAGCCATGACTCAACTTCCAGATTTCCAACTGTGGTTTGTCAGATGATAACAAATTACTGCTTGGAAATTCAGGCACAATGCAGTTAAATTTTCTTAATTATAATTGAGTTGCCTAAATTGAGCTATGTTTTGCATCCACTGTCTGAATTCCAGTAGTCAGCCAGACAGTTTGCTAATTCCTTAGACCAATCATAATCCAGCAGTATAATTAATGCCACACTAGGATGATGTCATCAACCAGTGACTTTAAATGAATTTAAAAAAATCTCCCCCCCCCCCAAAAAAAGGTTTGAGGCTTCCCTTTCAGCTCCTGTTCTGTTGAAAGACCACAGAAGAGATGAGGAAAATATTTAATTACTCCAAGTCATCACCACTGGGATTACTTTATCAGTGGCAGCAATTTTCAGGATTTCAAGACTTCTTCCTGCAGGTCTCACATCCCCAGTGATAAAGTGGAACCCAGGATCTTTGGGAGAGGTGAGATTTTTTTCCAACATAACTTATGGCAACAGGATTTCAGCCACTGACACTTTTGTGAGGCTCTCATTTAAATCAAATACAGTGGAACCTTGTATAACAAACATCTTGTATAACATAAAATATGTACAACATAAAAAAATTCCAGAGATGGGGGAAATTTGCTTAACATAATCGCCTATGGGGAAAATCTGTACAACATAAAAATAGGATTACTCTGTTTTCAATGCATTTCTATGGGAATTTGTATAAAGGAAAATTTGCTTAACATAATTTCATTTGGAACGAGTTAATTCCTTTATACAAGGTATCACTTAATGTACTACACTTATCCAATCACAGTAATGAAACTGAAAAGCAATTGTTCAAATTAATGGACATCTTACACAGCTTTACTGTGGGATGAATCAGGAACTTATTTTGGTATAGTGGGAACAAAACCATAACCTATATACAGTACTGAATGTATAGTGATTGTTATAGTAACCGTTTCTTTTGTTAACTCTATGACTTTTTCCCCTCTATCGTCCCAATCTTATTTTAGTCTCTTGGACTTCCAAAATTACATTGCTGGTAACCTTCATATGAAATAATTTCTCATCCCACTTCCATGCACCTCAACATTAGCTAAGATTCCCTTATTTCATTTCTCCACTGCAAGGGGGGGGGGGGATGAACAAAAAACAAAACTCCAAATCCCTCATCTACACACACACAGCCACAGCCACAGCCACTTTAAAAAATTCACAGAAAACTACTCTTCTTAGTTTAGGAGAGGATACCAATATAGCAAAGTTAAGGGACCTCTCACGGTATCGACAATAGAATGTTTTCTAACCAAAACACTTTCCCTGGATCCTAATCTGAGGCAAACACTCCGAATTAGAACTTCTAAAACTGTCTAGGAAGATGCTTCGATGGAGAAAAACACACACATAACACGCAAAAACAATATAACGTAGTGAGCGTTGAGTTCCCTACTTTCAACACTACATGTTTAAAAGACATGAAGCTGGAGACGTTCTACCTGGTTTATCAACAAACGAAGAACAGAAGTTCGATCGGGGGGGATGTGGAGCCAGGAAGGAGGCGACCAGGCGGAGAGAAAAACGCCGGTCTCTCCTCCTGGCAGCCACGGCTGGTTTCAGAACGGAGCTGCCGCCTGCAAAAAGCGGGTCACCAAAGCCCCCCGGGGGGCGAGAGGCAAGGCCGGTGGGGAGGGGGAAGAAGAGGGGCCGGGCGCCACCGCCACCGCCACCGCCTCCTTCCTCGCCCTCCTTCCCCACCGCCCCAAATTGGGTGGGTGGGAAGGGGGGGAGGGAAGGGAAAGGAAAGGGGGGAGCCGCAACTCGTGCCGAGAGTCAGGCCGCCTGCCTGGAGGACCGCAGCCCCGGCCCAAAACGGCAACGGCTCCCCCGACAGGGACCTGGGTGACCTGGCTGGGTCGGCTGCGGAGGAGAACCGGGACACCCTCCGCGTGAAGGGGATTCTGACGACCGAGGGGATTATTTCCTCTCTCTCTCTCTCTCACGCGCACTCACGCACAACATACACACAACCCCGGAGGTGCTCGCTTTGGCGCGCGTGCGCGCGCGTTCTGCGAGCGGGCCGTTACTTCCACGTTCCTCTCGGGGAGTAGGAGTAACGGTAGGGGCGGGGTGGGAGGAGGAGGAGGAGGAGACCATTCCCACCCTAACCGTCCTCAGCCCCCAAACTCTCTCCGCTAAAGAGGTTTTCTAATCGCGAGAAGGGGCCGCCGCCGCCGCCCGTCGCCTCGTCTGGCCGAAGAAACGGGGCGCCACTTAATTAAAAAAAAAACAAAAAAAAACACCGCAGCACCGGACTTCTTTTTTCTTTCCTCCTCCACATCTCTCCCTCAGAAAGAAGAGTTGTTAAAGAGAGGGGTGCCTGTTCTAATGGGGGTGTGAGTGGATAAATGGGGGCGGTTTAGTGTACCCTCTTTTTTCTCTCTCTTGAGGGCGCGCGCCTCCCTCTTCGCGCTCCAACCGCCACCCCGACCCCGGCCCCCTCCCCCTCCCTCGCTGATTACCTCGCACCGCCACATTTCATCTGCTGCCTCCTCAGGCAGGCGTGCGCGCGCAGGCCGAAGCGCGCGCGAGCGGTTCTCTCTCTCTCTCTCTCTCTTCCCCGCCCCCCCGCCCCCGTCCGTAATCAGCGGCTGAAGAGCAGAGGTTCCTCTCAATCCTCTCTACAGACCCCCCTCCCCCCCATCCCCGGAGTTTGTAGAAAGTAGCCCCGCCCACGAAGCCCTATCTAGGCTAAGAAAGGAGGTGGGTCAAGCGGTGAGAGAGAGAGAGAGAGAGAGAGAGAGAGAGAGAGAGAGAACACGAACGGAGGGGAGTCCCCATTCGTGCCTGCGTGCGACCAATCTGATTGGCACGGCTGGTGACCAGTGAGGGAGCAGATTAGGAAAGAGCCGCCAGGAGATTTTCCCTCCCCTTTTTAAATCCGGCGGTATTTACTATTATTATTATTATTAGCCACCCAAGGCCGGATTTGCCAGTGTGTTGGGCACCTGATCCGAATGTTCCTCACCCATTTAATAAAGATAGATTTATTCATTGAATTGATTTAGCGACCAAATAGGGAAGTCCCGCTCCTATGCCCGGTGTATCCACCAATACGCCAAACAAGGGGCAGCGAAGCAACGAAGAAGGTTGAACCATCTTGAAGAAACTAAACAGTTAAATCGGTTTATTAAAGGAGCTGTAAACTGTTCTCTCCGTAGTTGTTTGTCCCCTTTTCACGCCTTCGCATGTTTGCCTGCCCGTTTCATCTTACATGCAGACGCTCCACGCAGTACCTACAAAACTCCGTGTTTATTTACCCTGGAGAGGCGCTGAGAAGATATCTCACCACTACCACCCAAAGTGTCAGAAATGGTAGCAGTGGAACGTATAGAAACTGCATAGAGCCCTAACCCATCCTAAATGTCAATACTTTCTTTTTGATCTTCTGTAATTCTAAAGAGAGATCAAAACTATTATTTCTCATGGAGTCGGGAGGGAGGCAGTAAAATACGCTCTACTCTACTAGCAAAACAAAGAACAATCTACGGAGGGACTGTTTTGTATCAAGTCGGCCGTCCTCAATTAGCTTATGGAACTAATACAGCACTCATGACACAACATCAGACGTTTCGCCGCGAGCAACCGATTTTAAGGATCCGAAGCTAGAAAAAGAAAGCATTAAATGTGTCGGCATTGTGTTTACTATTCTAGAGAGCATCAAAATGCGTTGACACTTTGGTCCCCTTTATATGCAATTCAGAGGTAAATGGCATTCCGTTCAATTAAGCTGTCCTTCTGTCTCAGGGAAGTGTGGGTGGTGGTGGTGGTGGTGGGGTATGTACAATTCTGCAGCCTTCAATCGCGCTCTTTCTCAACTTCAACATTTGTTGCACCGAATACAGAAGGAACGCCCCACCGAACTGCAGTCCTCTCTTCTCCAAAGTTGCAATCTTCTGAAGCAAACATCAGTGGATGCAAACGTCACGTTTTGCTTCCGTTAAAAAAAAACTGCTGTCTTCTTAAGGCACATCTTGTCACGCTCCAAATTTCAAATCAACTTGAAAAGTCCAGTAGTTTCCACTCGGGCTTTGTTTCTTGCATGGCCAGAGAAGATGCTGAGGTTGCTGCACGCCTGGCAGCCTTTACAATCATTGATTAGCTGATGGGATAGGATATTGATCAGAGAAGGGAGGTACCCTACCGACGGTTGTAGGGGGCCGTGAACGCTGAAAAGAAATGAACATTATGACCCGAATCCCTCCCGCCGCCGCCGCCCTTTCCCCTCTTTTTGTCCTTTGCAGCTTGCTCGGCAACAGGGATCTTTGTTCAGATTTGTTAACTTCTTTAGGAAGAAATTAGGACAGACTGCAAGTGGGTAAAAGATTTTGAAGAGGGGAAAGAAAACCAACTGACCTGGTACAGTTTCTGTTAAACATAACTAACAGTAGTACAGTAACAGCAGCAGGACAAATTAGTAATTTGTTTTTAAAGTATTTCAAGCTAACTAGTCTTTTTAAGCTGCCTAGATGCCCTAAGCACATAGATCTTGCCTGATTTCCAAAGCTAAGCACTGCAGGGTTGGCCCTGGTTAGTACTTGGATGGGAGACCACCAGGGAACACCAGGTGCTGTAGGTGCCTGGAGTAGGAACTGGCAAACCACTCCAGTATTCCTGCCAATAAAACTCCATGGAGGTGGTTGGCCAGCAATTATTAATGCAATTGTTAGATTTGCAGAAGACATGCAAATTAAAAAATGGCATGTAGAAGAGTGAGTGACTGGATCTTCCATACTGTATTAAAGACCCCACTTTGTGTTTCTAACCCAAAGCTTTTAAATAATGATTTCCATTTTCATGAACACAGAAGTGCAAAAATGACCAAAGAGTGGCAGATGTAGCATAGGCAAGGAGATAATGGTTTTGCCATGTTATAAAAATGGATTCTACTGCTAAATTGCTAAATCATAGTGAAAATTAAATATTATTGCCAAAATACATGGGAGAATGCCATGACGATTCATAATATCAGACACAATAGTAGTAGTAATTGCTGAGCTCATTAACAAAAGCGTACCATTATAAAATAATTATCTTGAGGAGAAAAAAAATAATCACTGGATTATTTGCTCTTATGAAAACCTTCTATTTTGATGTAGACTTTTAAAAAGAAAAATGTTTCTGCTTTTCATTTTAATAACAAGTGGAAAAAGTTGTATGTGAGCCACTCAAGTTCAATACTTTTTACTTAGTTATAAAGAAGAATCAATCGAATCTGACAGCAATCACAGGGTGAACACACCAGACATGACAGTGCTTAAAATGTTTGCTTTGTTTAGCACAGAATTCGGCTATTGATAACTTGTCTGTTGACACATAATGCAAGAGACAGGCTCCCAAACATATTGTTATCAATCATGTCTCAGGAAACATAGAAAATCTGTTTTTAACTAAAGAAGACATTATCTTGACATTGCAATCATCTCAATTTGCAGAAGCATCAGAAAAGTGACTGAGTCTGATAATTTATAATTGCAATTAAAACATTTACCATATATACCTCAATATAAGCTGAGTTTTTCCAGCCCTTATTTTTGGCTGAAAAAAAAACACCCTCGGCTTATACTTGAGTCAATAAGTTTCTCAGTTTTGCGGGGTAAAATTAAGCCCCCGGCTTATACTCGGGTCGGCTTATAATCGAGTATATAGATATTCTGAAATTCATACTTGTCTTAAGGCAACCAAAAATGGGGGATAAAAGGTAAAAAAAGTTTGTAAAGGCACAAAAAGTATTTAAGCTTTAGAGCATGCCCAAATAATAGAATAGAACAGAATCCCCCAAAGCGTAATCACTTTTCAATGCATTTCTTCTTTACTTGATAAAGGTGCCACTACAGTATGGATTTTGGAATTTGTTTGGGACCACCATAGTTATCTCCAGTAGTGCTTTTAAAAAAGGCATTGCATCTTTTTAACATAGTAAAATATTATATTCTATGAGTACTGTTGTTTTTTCCAATCTTATTTTAAAATCTAGTCGAAACTGCTTTGAAGCAACTTGGTGAAAAGGAGTACAGTGGACCCTTGTATAACAAACAGCTTGTATAACATAAAATTTGTACAACATAAAACATTCATGAGATAGGGGAAATTTGTTTAACATAATTGTCTATGGGGAGAATCCGTACAACATAAAAATGGGATCACTCCATTTTCAATGCATTCCTATGGGAATTTGTATAAAGGAAAATTTGCTTAACATAATTTCGTTTGGAACCAATTAATTCCTTTATACAAGGTATCACTTGTATATAAATATGTTAAATTATCCTCTGTTGAATGAACCTTGTGTTATTGAGGTTAAACTGCTTTCTGCAGGTAAAACTGTGCTCATGACCTGGGGTTCAATCCCAGGTAGCAGGCTCAAGGTTGACTCAGCCTTCCATCGTTCCAAGGTCAGTAAAATGAGTACCCAGCTTGCTAGAGGGGGGCAATGTGTAGCCTGCATACTGTAATTAAACTGTATACCATCCAGAGACCACTTGAAGTGGTATGGTGTGGTATACAAGGAGAACACTTGGCTTTTTGCTTTGTTGGCTTCTGCTTGGGTTCCTGATGGCACAACCTGGGTCCGTCCGTCCCCAAACCCCTCTCCCTCCCCCCCTTCTCCCTCCCACATATTGTGGTGGAGTCGGTTCGCAGCACCATTTGTCCAGAATCTGCCTTTCCTCTCCAGGCCCTGTGGAAAGGAATGGTTACTATAGGTAACAGAGGAGGGAGGGAGGAGAGAAGGGAGTGTTAATATGAATGAACCTCCAAGTGCCAGAGATGAAGTATTTTCGAACCGCCTGGAGTCCCTTTACCAGGAGACATGTGGCTAAGAAATACAGTGCACTAATATGCATACATTTGGTGATGTAATGGAGAAGGCACCACTTCTAGGTGGGCCTTATTTTATTTTCCTGCATCTGTAAACAATTTGTGGTTGATAATTAGCAAGTCTACTAAAAAGAGAGTCTGTTATTTTTCCCTTCTGGCTTCACAATGAATGCCTTGCAAGGTTGGTCAGGCTGAGAGAGACAGCTAAAAACACAGAGGAAATGTTTTCTGCACACACCTCTAGCTCTAAATATTAAACTGGACGGCAGGCTAAACCTATAAAGAACAAAGCCAACTGTGGGAATAACTCCCACGGGAAGCCCCAATCTGTGAGGCTTGAAAAGTTGCTTGCCAACTGTAGGAATTAACTCCTGCAAAGCCTTAACGTTTCAAAGTCTTGAAAAACTTGGGAAGCCTATTTCAGAAATAAGCTTGAGTATTGGGAACCCAGCAGGGAAGCTTAATCAGCAAGCCCCCCCCCCCTAATGGGTTGGAAAATAAAGAGTCGACACGTGTTTCTCTTGGTGCAAAATGGTGCAGCTCTCTCTCTCTCTCTCTCTCTTTTTTTCCTCCTTCTCCTCTCTTCTGCATCCAGCAAGAGCCTTTATTGAATACCACATGACTACAAATCCCATATAGCTTTGCAGCAATCTCTCAACCAATAACAGACTTATACGTCACATAAAAACACAAATACAGACATTTCTTTGTTCTAAGAGCTGAGCTCACTACGCATGTGTGAACTAGCCTGGGAAACTGATGATAAGTGAAACATAGTATTTCAGCATATCTAAACCTTGACTTTTCAGTACAATACGCTTGTGTTAAACTGTCCTAACTTGCTAGTGATTTTCTAGCTTTCTGATAATGGCGATGCCACAGAGACACCGTGAGTGAGAAAGATTCCCGACAGCCAACATACCAGTACCTTGCCAAAGGGTTCAATGCCAAGGAGTGTCTCCATCAGGACAAGGCTCAAGCTGGACTATCTTCAAGTCATTTATTAGATATTGAAGCAGAGTAGGAAGATCAAAGGATAACCAAGTCAGAAGGGGCTACTAAGCCACAGGATAAATCTTCTGTGACTGTGGAGAAATTCAATCAGTGCAGCATCATGTATATCTGAACTTCTTTTTTTGAGAGATTGAAACATTTTGATGCTCATCCAAACAGCTTCATCAGTCTGAGGAAAGCTGGTTGTGAGTCCTCCATTACAATGGACACTCGTATAACAAACGGTTTGTATAACATAAAATCTGTACAACATAAAAATTCTGCAGGAGAGGCTAGGATAGTCGCTTGGTCTTTTGCAATGTTGTAGGTCACTGAGGGGGATTCCTTGCTTGTGGATCTTGGGAAGTCCGTAAAAGCAGGGGACAGTGTCTCCAGGATATAACCAGTGGTAAGTCACCCTGTCAACTGTGTTCTCCTTCTCTAAGAGTTCATGTGTCATGTATACAAAAGAGGATCTGGCAAATGACCAAAATAATGCCGCTGAAGTAGCCTATTTCTGGTTTTAAAAAAAAGTCTAATTATCTCAACATTTTAATTTGTATTGAATCATATAAATCCATAACTTTAAATTGTGCAGCACTCTGATACAAAGCTGGTGTGTTTGTTGCTTATTTTATTTGATATGTTGTTTGTTATCAAATAGATTAGGGGGCAGTAAATGTGAATAAATTATCTGTAACATAAAGCATTCAGATGTACAGTACTACTGCAACATTGACAATAATAAAGAGGTAACAGCCAAAAGGTATAGCAAAGTGAAAGTTTGTCCTGTACTAATGGCTCAAAAGAATAGAAAGTTACAAGCAAATGCACTCTTATGTCTTAAATATTAATTGGTCTAAAATCCCCCTGCATTTTCTGACAGTTCAAGTTGAAAGCAATATATTAAAGAAAATATTAGCCATAAAACACAGGACATATGATAATAAATTATCATTCAAATAAAAATCAGTAAGAAAAGACTGTGTTCCTTGAGGGTTACTCACAGTACACCAAGGCTGAAATCCTGTTGCACAGTTACACAAATGACCTAGTTTTTGGATTTGGTGTGCAGAGGTAATGCCTGTTTAGGTAATGTAAAGAAAGAAAGAAAAGCATGCAGCTTATATACCACCCCATAATGCTTAAGACACTCTCTTGGTAGTTTACAATTTAAATTATGCAAGCTACACATTGTCAACCCAGTGAGCTGGGCACTCAAGGATGGAAGGCTGCATGATTCTTGAGCTGGCCACCTGGGATTGAATCCAGGTCACGAGCAGAATTTTGGATACAGCACTTCTGTTTAACCACTGTGCCATGGGGATCCATAGGAATATAGGGTAAGTAAGTGGCAGCTAATACGTTCAGTAACATAAAATAATTCCCTGCACTGCACCACTTGGAACTGAGGATGGAAGACCATGTCCTGCAGTATATTGAGATAAATGTTTAGGATAATTCTCCTTTATTTCCATGGCTGCAAGCCAGCAGTAAGGTGTAACCAGAGTAGGCCCGCTGATTCAGTAGGATGACTCAACTCCTATGTAAATCCCACAGATTCAATGGGCTTATTCTAGTTACTACTGGATTTCAGCCAGTAGAACTTGATTCTAAATAAATATCCATGGAGCTCATAGATTGAGCTTCCTAAGAAACTGTGGGAAATTCCAGCAAAAGTGAGAGGTTTAAGCATACCCAACATTAAGCTATATTATATAGCAAACCAATTAAAACATGTTCTGGATATTAAACAATAATAATTTGATATGGAAGGAATTTGAAAAGGGTAAAGATGAGATAAATTTAGAGAGATTTCTTTTCAAATTATTGTGGCCTAATAAGAGAATACCAGTAAAGAAATACCAGTACTTGAGACATACCATAACCACAGTTGTTGCACTAAGATCTGGATAGTCTTGTACACCTGCCTCCTCCAATAGCTGCTACTACAATGGTGACACCTCCTATTGTTAGATGTCACAGTGCACATAGCTCTTTCATGGTACATATCTGCATACAGGTGATAAGGGACAGACCATGTGCTACCTCTAACAGCACAAGGGACAGACCATGTGCTACCTCTAACAGCACAACTGGCCAGAGTTGTGACATTTGCTGAGAATATGTGTCTCTTTATAGCACTCTACCTACTACAGTGGCACCTCTTAAGACAAATGCCTCATGAGACAAAAAAAATTGTAGGAAGAAAAAAAAATCCAGGAATAGGCATGCTTCGCATGACAAAATATTCCCTATGGGATGCTTTGCAAGACTAAAAACTGTTCTGCATGTACCCAGGGGGGGAAATCTGGTTATTTTTGTCTTTGGTCTAGCCTCGGGAATGGATTAATCCATTCCCAATGCATTCCTATGGGAAACCGTGTTTCATAAGACAAAAGTTTTGTAAAATGAAGCGACCCATAGCCTCTGGAACAGATTAATCCATTTTCAATGCATTTCTTAAAACAAAAATTTCTTAAAACACATTGACCTACAGAACGAATTAAATTCATTTTAAGAGGCACCATTGTACAGTATTTGCAACACTAGTTTGATGAAAGGAGCACCATGCTTCAATGCATCTAAATCAGGGGTGAGAAACATTTGAGTCTCCAGATGTTTTGGACTGCAACTCCTACAATTCTGAGCCTATACTGCCAATGATAAAGGACAGTGGGAGTTGTAGTCCAAAAATTCTGAAGGGCCGAAACTTGATCTAAATGAAGGAGTATTTTGGTGAAGGATATGCTCCATGCATTGTTTAGATTTTAGTTAAATGAAGGCAAGATGTAAATGTTTTTCACAATGGTTTGTCACATACATCAATGGACATCCTTCTGGTTCACATCGCGGAACCCCATACATTCTGAGAATTTCTTGTCCTTGGTTAAAATTGCCCCTAATCTTCCGAGCAGCATTTCAAAGTAGATAACCATGTTGCATATCCATATGTAATTTGCTTTATCACAAGCAACCAGTAATAGTTAAATTTAGCCCAAATTAAACTGTTGAAACTATAAGTATAAAATATGGCACTGTTTAAAAAAAATTACAATACTAATTGCTGTAGTGAATGCA
Source organism: Phrynocephalus versicolor (assembly GCA_023846285.1). Classification (NCBI taxonomy): domain Eukaryota; kingdom Metazoa; phylum Chordata; class Lepidosauria; order Squamata; family Agamidae; genus Phrynocephalus; species Phrynocephalus versicolor. The sequence goes on from JAHTLZ010000007.1 coordinate 29,332,375, forward strand.
CGGTGTTACTATCTGTATCAACTTCCCCCAATCTGGTACTGGACAATGTACTTCATAATCCTCATGTGGAGTATGGCATTAAGGAAGTTATAGTCCAACACATCTTGAGATCATCATTCTGTGAAATGACTAGTGCATACCTATATTCACTGACAGAATTTCATCAGTTTTGTTAAACATTTGGTTTGACTTATTCATCTACAGACCTTCTCATTTATACAGAGCCAAAGCAGAATGACAATTTGACACATATTCATTAAATTTGTGGTAGTCTGTAATTGATGACTATGAAACCAAAGCTAATTACTGATGGTATGGGGTTGAAAACAGCATCAGAGTTTTCTATTACTGGGTAATGGATCAGAGTTGCTTCCTTTCTGTCATTGATCAAAGGATCATTCAAACCAATGATCATTCAATAGTGTTCTATCTTATATTCAGCACCATGGACAGCAACACTTTCTGCTGCAGAGGTAGCCTGGAACAGGTAATAGTTAACATTGGACATCATGTTGCCTTCTCTTTTAATTAGAGCAGCAAGTGGGTTAATGGAATACATTCTCCAAGGGGTCCTATTAGGCCAGCCAGGAGTGGATTGGGCTGCTACAGATGAACATATAACTCTTGCGAAAAGTCAAAGCTGATTGCCTACTCAGAGCTTTTGAAACTACACTCAGGGCTTTTGGTGGAAACTCTGTTCTAATCTACTAGCCTCTTTTGAATAGCCTGCTATATAGTGGGACTTGCTAACTAGTCTATTTCCTATGCCAGTAAGAACACAGGTTCTCATTCTCCCATCTTCCAACTACAAGAAATTCTTTCAACACCACCTGGAGTTGTTATAAAAAGACATGTTTCCCTTGAAGTAGTCAGAAATTACATCAGTTCTCCCACACATCTCTTGGACCCTTTTGCCCATTTCGCCATCATTCCAGTAGTAGTAGTAGTAGTAGTAGTAGTAGTAGTAGTAGTAGTAGTAG
>JAHTLZ010000007.1:29333364-29404374 GCA_023846285.1 Phrynocephalus versicolor
GTAGTAGTAGTAGTAGTAGTAGTAGTAGTAGTAGTAGTAGTAGTAGTGTGTTGTATCATTATAGTTGTGGCCGACTCTTCGTAACTACATGTCCATGGAGTTTTCTTGGCAGGAATACTGGAGTGGCTTGCTCATTCCTACTCCAGACGCCTACAGCACCTGGTATTCCCTGATGATCTCCCATCCAAGTACTAACCAGGGCCGACCCTGCTTAGCTTCTGAAATCAGGTGAGATCAGATGTGCTTAGGGCATCTTATACACAACAAACATTTGTTGAAACATGTCTCATATAATATTACAATTGTACAAAATCAGAAGGAAAAAACAGAAAAAACATAAAAACATTAAACAAACAAAAATAATAGAAACTAAATAAAAAAGCAACAACTACAAAGCCTCATGATTTTGTGGATCCTTCACTGTCAGGGCTATTCTTCTGTTCAAAAATCAACTTATTATATTATTGTTTTGTTGGTTAACACCCTTCCTAATTCTGCCCCCATTCTCTCCAGAAATACATGTGTCAAAAGTGAAATATACCTTTCCTTTCCCAAATGCATGTGTCAAAATGGGCTCCAGATATCTTTAAAGTCATTATTATGGGATGCTCCTTTACTCATTTTCAAAGCACAAGTTAACTTATTTTAAGTTAAATATATAGATGCTCTAAGCACATCCGATCTCGCCTGATTTTGGAAGCTAAGCAGGGTCGGCCCTGGTTAGTACTTGGATGGGAGACCACCAGGGAATATCAGGCGCCTGGAGTAGGAACTGGCAAGCCACTCCAGTATTCCTGCCAAGAAAACTGAATGCACATGGAGTCACGAAGAGTTGGTCACGACTGTAATGACACAACACACACACAAGCTAATTTGAGGAGCCTCATGGCACAGTGATTAAACTGCTGTGCTGCAGCCTAGACTGTGCTCACTGCCTGTGGTTCAATCCCAGGTAGTTGCATCATGGTGGACTCAGCCTTCTATTGTTCTGATGTCTGTAAAAAGCTTGCTGGGGGGGCATGGTGGAGGCAATGTGTATCCTGTAGAGATTGGCATAAAATGATTTTTTTTCTTTTCTTTTTTCGCTTTTTCGTTTCATTTCATAATGAAACAAAAACAAAGTGCCTTTAAAAATGAAATGAAATGAAATGGAAATTTTCATTCTGTTCTGTTTTGTTTTTCTTTTTTAAAAAATATATAATAAAAATAAGTGCTGCACGCCAGCTGATCGGCATTTGGGGGGGGGGGGAGGAAGTGCTGATCAGCCAGCAGGGCCCCAACTAGTTGTCAAAAAAATGAAAAATGAAAAACAAAACATTATTTTAAAAAAAATTATTTCAAACAAAACAAAAAAATGAAATGAAAAATGGAACGAAACAACATTTTCATATTTCGTGCCCATCTCTTGTATCCTGTATAATTAAATTGTAATTAAGCACTATGGGGCAGTATATCAGCAGAACTCTTGGCTTTTGCTTTTTAAATTTTTTATCATTAATATACACATACCACATTTCTTTATACTAGTCTTCTAGCACAAAATCATTTGCATCTTCCTCTTCTTTCACACACTGATCCACAGAACTTACTTACTATTGGCTAAATTAGCCCTTATGTCAACCAACACGTTAACACCAAACAAATTCCCAAGACTGGCATCATGTGAGTGAGCTGCTGATCCACATTTTTGTTCTACTGTCATTTTCTCAGATGCCATAACCTGGATGATGGCGAGGATTTCACATGAATCAAGGCTGATCTGTGTGGAAAAATAAAGAGTTGTCTTGGTCAAAATAGCTCTGAATGCTGTGAGAGATCTTGGCATCCTATCTATAAAAGAGTTGTTCGACCAGATGGTGAATTTGGATTATCTGGGATTAGGAAGTGACCATGGAAGTGACCAAGAACATGGATTGGGGGTTAAGGAAGGTTTGGATCAAGAGTCTATTGAGCTGACTGAGGATGGAGAAAAGAGAATGAGGAACAGGGAGGAGATGGCAGTTCCGGAAGGGACACCAGAAAAAAGGGGAAGCAAAGAGTAAATCTAAATAATTAAAGTTTGGTTTACAGAGTGCACGTAATGATCTACAATATATATTATAATGACTTAAGTAGTAAGTACTGGTAAAATTTAAGGAGCAGATATTATTTTAAGATTCAGTAGGAAGAGATCCAATAAGAAACATTTGTTAGTTGTAGTAGTCAAATCAAGATACAACAATTAGTGATAGGGGGATGAACCAGTAAAAGTGATTTATTCAAAGATATACAGTGAAGTATGATGAAGGAAACAGATTTAGTAATATCCAGAAAAGCTAGGAGCTATTAGTAATATAGAACACACCTCTAACCAGGAGAACCTGACTGAAAGAAGTCTAGATAATGCGTTTCATCCAGGATCCTCTAGAGTTGCACCACCACCGCCTTCTTAACCAACTTTCTCAAAAAGCGGAGGTGGCAGACTGGATGAAAATTGTCTGGAATAGTAGGGTCCAGAGATGGCTTTTTGAGGAGAGGGTGCACCACGGCCTCCTTGAAAGCAGTTGAGAATACCCCCTCTCTCAAGGATGCATCTACCATCTTCTGGACCCACCTACATGTCACCTCCTGACCTGGCTTAACCAGGCAGGCTGGGCCTGGATCTAAATAACAGGTGATGGCACTAACAGTCCAGATGATTAATTAGTTGGGTGCTATAATTGAGTCCCCAACCCAGCCCTTTTAAAATATGTGATGTGAAGGTCAGAATTTATGACACAGATTATTATTTACTGAAGAGGTTTAGTGGCCAAATCTCATTATATTCCACATAGCTGTCATGCCCTGTGAAAATGCTATTGTGAATATTTTTTAAAAGGAGCTTATTTTACATCCTGGAAAAAGTGAGAGTGCTAGAATTGGAGCAAAATTATGAAACCAAGCATGTTGCACAGAGCTCAGCCTCATGGAGGAACAAACTCCTCTTGTGCATTGAGCTGTTAGCTGCAATCTGCAGTTTATGGGAGGGATATTCTGCATTCTGAAGAAACAAGACTAACTGGATGACAGATCAGAGGAGTGGCCAAACAGTCGGTGTTGCTGCTATGTGAAGAACAAATGAAACAAAATGTCCTTCCATCTCGTGTAACATTTAGGTCTCCTCTAAGAAGATTATTGCTGGGCCATGATGATAGAAGAAGAACAAGAACAAGAACAAGAACAAGAACAAGAAGAACAAGAACAAGAGGAGAAGGAGGAGGAGGAGGAGGAGGAGGAGGAGGAGGTGTACAGCAGTGTTGAAATGAGCATCCATCATAGTTCATTTACTATCTTCTATTCCATGGAGTTGGCTTATGCAGCCAAAGCCACACCCCAAAATGAGTATCCATAGATCAGGGGGTGAGGGATGTGGGGTGTGGGGGAGGACTGTAAAATATCCTCCCCTCCAAATATCTTGGGCCTAAATCCAGATAGTCCTGACTTAAAAGTACAATTTATTCAAGTAATCTCCTCTAGCTGAGAGCCACATTTGGATTTTATGCATTTAGTTTTGCATGAATAATTTTGGACACATTGTAGAGTGACTGTTGCCGGAAGTGGAGGTTGGGGTCGGGGGAATATTGAGAGAGGCAGAATGGAACAGAATAGCATGGAAGAGATCATACTCCGGCTGACCAAAAATAGAATACTGTAGTCGCACTATTTAGCTGCTCCCTCCATAGATATGCTCCTCACACTTAGAGGAATCCACCACTACCCTAGACATCACTTTCTACAAGTGGAAAGCAAGAAATCTGCAGCACATACATTCCTGTTCTCTTGGTCTATGCAGGCGAATAGAGACAACACACCATCATGGACACGTGACTTGTTGACTTCCTCAAACTGTAACTGTATAAAGAGGACTCTAAGTACAGCTGTCCCCCACCATTTCACAGCTCATATTCTGTGTTCCCGATATATTGTGGGATAGAGATGGGCACGAAACGAACAATTTTCCGTTTCCGTTTCTGTTTTTTCATTTCGTTACATAACGAAAAGACAAACAAATTTTGTCTCTAAAATGAAACAAAACGAACAGAAACATCGGAAATTTTGTCGTGCGTTTTGTTTCCGTTACTGCAATATGAGTGAATTGCTTAAAATCCTTTTAAAAAATCACAAAAAATTGAAATAAATGGTAACAAAATGTTAACGAAACAAACGAAAACGAAAATGAATTTTTTGCAAAAATTCACGAAAAATGGAAACGAACCGAAACGGACCCTCCAAACGACAAATGACAAACAAAATGCAATTTTTTTGATTCATGCCCATCTCTATTGTGGGACAAAAGTAAATGAAGGCAAGAGCCCCTGGGGCAAGCTGTGAGAGTCTGTTTGAGTCTCCTGCACTTACACCAGGTCTGGGAAGCCCATCAGAGGCCTGTTTGGGGCAGTGCCAGGCCTAAAGTAGGAGGCCCCAAACAGTTCCCGCAGTCCTGACCTGACCCAGCATCCATATATCATGGATTTTCCTTTCTCACAGGTCAAGTCAGGTCCCTAACTCCTGCAATAAATAGGGGGTTCACATCCCCTATGGTGAAGATGTCTAGGTAGGAAATAACAAAATACTACCCCAGTCTGCTGTAGGATGTACTTATATATCAAACAGGAACAATGGAGTTGCTCAGCATCCACACAGTTGGTTCCATGCACCCAAGAACTGCTTCTCTAACATGGCCACAATTTTTCAGGGTAGAAGGTCTTGTTATGAAATGCCGGAGAGAGTAATGGGTACAATATCCTGCATCTTTCACTTGGCAGGCCCAGAGCACTGAGCATACCTGCAGCATTAACTCTTTGGATCCCTGTCACCATACAGTTTCAACAGTTGAATTTAAAACATTTGGAAGACATATCTGTATGGAAAGAGAGAACCAATAAGGTAGAGTGGTTAGAGTATTGAACTGTGATTTGGAAAACTCATGTTCTCATATCTGCTAATCCATGAAACGCACTGGGTGACTTGGGGCCAGTCAGCTCTTTTAGCCTGATCTGTCTCACTGGTTTATTGTGAGGATTAAGTGAAGGGGGAAAGAGCCTCATTTCTTGCTCTGAACTCATTGGAGGAGAGGTGCAGTTATGTTAGTGATAAATATAACACAAAATGGCCATCATCCTGCTGTTCATATAACGTTTATGACATTTGCTTCAGCTAATTGGTGAGGTGCCAGGGTACTTCTTGGCTGCCCAGCTACACAGCAAAGCACATGATGTAGATTATATCCTAGCATTTCATCATTGAGCCACAATTAGCTACTGCAAGTTATGCAAAACATAGACACATACCAATAGGATTCTCAATATTCACAGAGAGCTTCTGCCTACATTAAATGAGTTGCCTTTGTTTCCCCTGTCTTTTCATGTACAGTATGTGCAAACAGTGTATATACCAGGGACGCGATATTTGGACTTTTTGGACTCCAACTACCAGCATTTTTAAAGAATTCCCCAAGCAAAATTTTGGGGGATCCAGACCACTAACTCAATATACTTTACATTTTGTTCACCTGGAGCAAGATCTAAGGCAGAGGTTCCATGATTGTCTCTGCCTTCCTTTCCTGTAGTTCATGTTTGGAAAAAGAAATTGCTCCAGTGCCTCCTGAGCTTTGTAGTTCTTTTGGAGTGCCCTCTATAAAACCTAAATACCAGTGAAATTGCAACTTGCAGAAGGCATCATGGTGGCTTTCGTTTCTATAGGAAGACTGCCATAGAGTGACTGAGCTAGGCCCTGATCCAGGTGAGCAAAAGGTAGCTGGTCTTTAGGGTTTGTGGGCTAGATCTCCCAAAATTCTGCCCGAGGAGTCCTTGGAGAATTCTGGGGAATGGTGTTCCAAAAATCCAAATGGCATATTCCCTAGTACAGTGGTTCTCAACCTGTGGGTCCCCAGATGTTCTTGAACTGCAACTCCCAGGAATCCTTCCCAGCACAGCAAGTGGTAGAGGCTTCTGGGAGTTGCAGTCCAGGAACACAGGTTGAGAACCACTGCCTTAGTACATAGACTGAATGGCTCAAAGCTGCAGAAAGGAAGCTGCAAACAATGTATAATTTTATTGTCGAGCACAGTCCTGGAGAGGGCTGTAATTTGTGTAAATGGCACTGCCGTACCTGCTGTTTCTTAGAAAGCTCTGATTTAAAACTCAGATTAAACACTGCAGTCGCCTTGAATGGAACAAGCAGGGAGTGTTGGAAAAAACTACCTCTACCTGTATAATTATGTCCAGAGCTAGGAAGAGTTACTCCCCCCCCCTTTTTTTGACTTCTCAAAGAGGTGTCCATATTAGTCTGTTTCAGCATATATAACAAAAATATCAGCAACCAAGTAAAACCATGCATACTATGGCAGAGTTATTTCAGCATGGGCTTTTGTAAAAGGCAATGCACATTCTAAGACATATGGAATTGAATTTTAGCCACTGCTTTATATGTAGTATCTATTGTGGACATCAGGACCCTGGGAACGTGGATACTGGTCCAGAAAATGTCCTTTAAAACTGACAATACACAAGTCATAAATTCTGAGAGTACTCAGCATATAAATCTCCTGGTCATTCCCTCCATGATTGCCTGTCAATCAGATCAGCATACACTGGTCTTTGAAGTGCAAAGATATAGAATTAGGAAGCAGTTTTTCTTGATTTCTGAATCACCTTCTGATCTGGAGGCAGAGTCAGTAACTTTGTCCACACAGAAAAATGTGGGAAATATTTAAAATTTTAAAATTTAAAACCATACTTATTCACACACACACACACACACACACACACACACACACACACACACACAAAAGCTAAGGATTCTGAACTAAAATCCTTGGTAAATATCCAGGTCTTTAGGCACAATCTGAAATGTTTGCACACAGCTGACCTATCTTCCTCTACCATCTCTAAGGTTGTCAGAATAGATGTGGGGGCACAGTCTCGATGGTCATACGATACGGCTTTTCATGTGTCAGTAGTTGTTTCAGGCTGTCAGGATGCTGGATTCATATTCTCCGATTTGTGGTCAAAAAGCAAAATTTCCAAGCTTTATGATCATCTGTTGCCACAAAAACTGAAGCCCGTGGAAGTTGGGCTCATGCAGCAGACACCCGAAGACCCACAGTAGCTGTTGTACAGCCTTAAAGGCTGCTTCCTATACGGAGCCACTGCGTTTTGATGTCTCAACATTTCCTTGTAAGACTTGTTTTATCTATGCCATCATCTTGTCTTCATTGCCCTCCTCTTGGCCCATTTCAATTTGTCAATGAATAATAGCAATTGACAGATATATATCTCCATTAATGTGTCTAATGCTTTCTAAAGCTATCTGTGCATAGGCCCATTTTGAGGTGTTAATGAATCACTCTTTAATTATGCACTGGGCAAAAAAACATCTTTCTCCTTTCCCCAAAACAGAAAAAAATAATAGAGAGAGAGAGAGAGAGAGAGAGAGAGATGCCTCCATCTCTCTCTCTCTCTCTCTGTGTGTGTGTGTGTGTGTTTGTGTGTGTGTGTGTGTGTGTGAGTGAGTGAGTGAGTGAGTGTGAGAGAGAGAGAGAGAGAGAGAGTACAGAAGGGAAAAATTAAACAAACATTCAAACCACATTTTTTCAAGAAAATGTGAGCTTGGAGACTTTGCATGAGAGTACCACCACTCCAATTAATTTTGATAGTACCGATACAGAAATCTCTGAGTGTGTTATCTTAAAAGTGTTTTAAGAACCAGCTGTGCACAGACAGAGAGGAAGCCTTTCAAATTCCAGGGAATTAAAGAGCTGGGGTGTGTTCAAATCTTATTATTATTTAATCTCTTGCCAAGTTGGCCCTCACTGCTGCTGCTTTTTCTCCCTTTTCCTTTTCCTTTTGATTTTTTTAAAAAAAGGGGGGGCTTTTCTCTGTGCCAAGCAAGGGGCATATTGAAATACAGTATAGATATATGCATAATTCTTATTTACTTCTTCCACCTTCAGATTCTAATAGGTTCAGATTTTGTTTGTTTTGTAGCTGCTTTTATGTTTGCTTGCCTACCTGTCTGCCAGTCTTCTTGCCATGCTGGAATTATTCATATTGTATTATTTTGTTTTTTTTGTGTTGATTTCTCCTTTGCTTTTGTATTTTGTATTGTATATTTATTTGTTGTACACCACCCAGAGTTCCCTTTGGGAAAGTCGGCACAGTTAATAAGTATAACATAAATTCATAAAATAAGGGGGGAAACTGCCTTAAACCTGAGTTAAATCAGCAGTCTAGGGACATTAAACTCCAGCTCAGCTAATGGTGTCTAATCTATATTACAACGGTTGCAACTGGAGAATATTGTCTCTCTTGTCATCTATGTGGCTTCTCAGTTATTTTTATTTTATGTTTTTATATGCTACCTTTCTCCCCATAAGGGATCCTATGTAGTTTATGAGATCCTAGCTGACATACTACACTATGCATATGTACATGTTCAAGTAATGATTTAAAAACATTTGATTAAACTTCCTCCCTAGAGGTAGAGGAAATATAGCTTCAAAGAATATTTTAAGTCTGAAGAGTACAGAGATTTATTCAGAATGTTGATCCATAACAAGATTGTATTTTAAAAATCACTAGGAAAGAGGGCTTTTTTCAAATAATTTCTTCTTCCCCTGCCATTTTAAGTCCCAATTACTGTTCTTTTCTAAATCTACAGTCTAATAATTTTGCAATATTTGCATACAAATATCTAAGGTATACAATGCAATTTGAACAGGGGTGTTGGTAGGGCACAATGTCAAAACCATGTTTATTCTAGGCTCAACAGGACAGGAGCAATTGGCAGAATGTATCTCTATGATATGGTGCTGGCCCTACCAGTAGGCAAATGTACTGCCTAATCTGAAAGGACAGCAATTTCTGAAGATACAGTCATTGGTTTGTAATTGATGTGTTTTGGTATTACTATTTTTTTACTGTTGTAGAGGAAAAGCCCTTAGACTCGCATGGTTTCTATTCTGAACAAACCACACATGTATCAGTTGTATGACCAAAAGTGCAGGGGGAAGTGTGTAGTGTCTGATAAGTGCATATCGGAAAAGAGGATTGTGTGAGTGTGTGTCACATGCTTCATTTTTCCTTTCATTAAAGTGATCTGTATCCAAGAAAACCAACATCCATAAGCAGAATTTGCTGCTTGCCTCTAGATACGGCAAGATGTGGAGGGTTTGGCCCTAAACCACCACAGATGGTTTACCTAATACAATGTTCTTCATCAGCCAAACCAAGTTGTAGGAGAGGGATACCAGTTCAGATCAGGATGTAGCAGTGGTTGTCAAAACCACACTCATATATTCCATATTACCTATTTGCTATAAAGGGGGAAACGTACAGACACCTTATGGGCTCAGATCACCTGCTTCCTTGTTTCTTCCTGTAAGCTGTTTTCATGCTAACCCTACAGGTAACCAGAGTTTTTTTTTATCACACACTCAGTGAGCATGACACACATCTTAATCCTGGCATAAGACCTGTGAAATTCCATGCAAAAACCCAAAGAGACTCATGGCTGGGAAATAACACAGGTTGCTTTACAGCATCTTAAAAATATTTAGTTGTCATCCACAGAAAATTGCAAGGCGGCAGACGACGTGTTTTCTTTTGCAGCGAACCAGGGCAGAAATAGGGGTGACCGTTCTGATTTTCCACTTTGGTATTTTCATTTGCATTTCCAATGCCTGTCTGACTCAATGGAAGCAAGAACAAGGGCAGCTGGCGAATAATCTACGTAAAAGTACAATGTACTGTATTGTGTCTTCATACCATATGAAACATAGGATCATAGAATCATAGAATAATGAAGATGGAAGTGGCTTATAAGACCATCAAGTCCAACCCCCTGGCTCAATGCAGGAATAGAAATCAAAGGATATCTGCCAGGTGGTTGTCCAAATTTCTCTTGAATGCCTCCAAGATTGGAGCACTCACTGTATCTCAAGGTCATTGGTTCCATTGCCGTACTGCTCCAACAGTTAGGAATTTTTTTCCTGATATTCAGCTGAAAGTTGGGTCCTCTTAGCTTGAGCCCCATTGTTGCGGATCCTGAAATCTGGGATGATCGAGAACACATCCTTCCCTCGCTCTGTATGATAGTCTTCCAAACATGATGCAAAGGAAAATACCAGTACAGGGGTGCCCTGACTTAAAAGCAGGTCAACTTAAGAGCAATTTGACTTAAGAGAGGAAAACTGTTGGCATTTTAACTGCCGCCTTACAAATTTCAGATATGATCTGCCTGACTTACAATTTTTTTTTCATTTTTTCATTTTTTAATCCCCCCCCAAATTTTCTTAGATAGGTGCCCCGACTTAAGAGTAGTTCGACTTAAGAGCATGCATCCAGAATGGATTAAATTCGTAATTTGAGGCACCACTGTACGTACTATGACATTCCACAGAATACAAAGGAATAAACGGTGCGGTGCAGGTTTCTCCAGCGACTGGGTCCTAAAGTCTACATCTGTTGGCTTCTTCCTTTTTTTTCCTTAAAAAATTGTGATTAAGATTTATGACATCAATTCGTTTCTTTTCTTGCAAATTCTGGATTCAGCTTTACTTTGTATTAAAAATGCTTATCGTTCTTGCAGTTTGGTTCTCACCTTCCTGGGCAGTTGCAATAGGATGGCCAGAATCCTAGTGTGAAATACCATATGCGTAAGGAAAACTGTGCAAGCGGGTATCACTACCATTTGCCACCTGTTGCACATTGGGCATATAATGGAGTGTGGGACACTGATATGATCAAATGAACAACAGCCAAACGGAATGATCGCACACACTAGCTATGCCTTGTGTACGTCTGATAGCATGCCAGTCGCTAACCCAGACGTAAATATTTGTTTGCTCTTCTTTAATGACACTTATTTATTTATTTATTTTATATACCATGCCATCTAGCAACTAGCCCACTCTAAAATTAGCTACCTTGTTGTACGGCCAGTGTGTTCTCTCTTGATCGCACATGTGCGCACACACATACTCCCAAACACGTGGGTGAGATGGGGAAGAGAGCGCACAGCCAGAGCTACAGCTCTTAAATTCAGGAACGGATCAGCTGTTAATTCCCTGAAGCTAAATCAGGACACACACACACACAGGCCCCTTTTGTTCCTGCCTCGCCAGCTTCTTAGTAGTTTCCTCACTCCTCGGACCTCTTTCCTCTTTCCACAGCCTCCATCTGTCAGTGTTTATGCAGCTAAGAAACAATGCAAGAAGGGGACGGAGTACATTGGACAAATAAGATACACTCCAAAAAACGAAAATCTGACATGATTTCACAATTTCTCCTTATCATACCATCCACCGCTTGTCTCACTTTTCTGCCAAATTGCTTGCTTTCTGTTGTTGACTTTTCCCGTATACTTTTGTTCTCACTCATTCCTTTAAAAAAAAAAACCTCTTTGTTCCTGTACAGTGAACAGTAACAGAGTGGGATTTTTTCATAGGGAGGGTACAGAAAAACTGGAAATATGTCCTGCTGTGCCATCAGCCCTTAACAGGCGGGTTCCGGAATACTGGAAGGGGTCGGGAAGGGGTAGGAAATTACTCTAATGGGATTTTGCCAACGTAGAGGAATATTCCTGGCTGTGCTGCTACTGTTAGTGGTGAAACTGCCGTAAGATTTATTTAATTAAAGCGGATAAAAAAAGATAATCAGGTCTGTGAGATGATGACATAAGAGGTAGGGTGGGTAGAATCCAGATTTCGCATGCAGACTGAAGGGATCTGAAACGACTGTGACCAAGAAAGGAGTAATGTGGTTGTGGTAAAGTGCAAATTGTTATAAGCTGCCAAACAAGTCCCAGCTTACAGTGACACTATGAATGATTGAGCTCCAGAAGTTTGCAGTCTTAGCAACCCTGCTCAGCTCCTGCAAACTCAAAGCTGTGGTTCGCTTGTTGTTGTTGTTGTTGTTGTTGTTGTTGTTGTTGTTGTTGTTGTTGTTGTTGTTGTTGTTGTTGTTGTTGTTGTTGTTGTTACAGTAGTGACCCCATGTCCATGAAGTTTTATTGGCAGGAATACTGGCACCTCGTGGCACAGTGGCTTAATGCCTGTATTGCAGCTAAAACTGCTCACAACCTGGGGTTCAATCCCAGGTAGCCGGCTCATGGTTGACTCAGCCTTCCAGCCTTCCGAGGTCGGTAAAATGAGTACCCAGCTTGTGGGGGGGGGCAATGTATAGCCTGCACAATTACAATTGTAAATCGCCCAAAGAGTGCTTGAAGTGCTACACTTTGCTTTGATTTTTGACACTTCCTACTCTAGGTGCCTACAGCACCTGGTATTCCCTGGTGGTCGCCCATCCAAGTACTACCCAGGCCCTTAGCTTAGCTTCCAAGATCATCTTCCTCTTTTCCTGCCGCTGTGTTCTGGTTAACAGATTTATCAGTGCAATTGTTACCCCTAAGGGGAAAGCCATTGTTTTTGAGTGTTTTCTTTGAGACACATTCCTTTCTGGCAGAATGAGAGAAGAAATTAAGAGCAAAAACGACCAATATAAATTCTCAGCTCATTACCAAAACAGTGTCCTGGCTAAGGATGCCATCAGCCTCACTTCATAACATTTACATCAGGGGTGTCCAAACTTTTTTCAAGGAGGGCCAGATTTGGTGAGGTGAAAATATGTGGGGGCCAAACATTCAGCCACATTTGGCCCCTGGGCTGCACTTTGGACAAGTCTCTATAACATGCAAGGAGGCGGGGAAGATGCTGCAGCAACGGAGCTGGGGGTGGGTAGGCTGGTCAGGTGGCTGGGGGTGGTGGTGGACGCCCTTTCGCGGTTCATATATTGTGGTCCCGGTATATCGCGGTCTGCAGTATATGAAAAAAGCCCCCCTGGGGTAAGGGGGAAAGGCCTTCCCAGGCCCGTCGGAGGCCCCAAAAGTGCCTCCCCGCAAACTGGAAGTGACTTCCGGTAAACCAGAAGTGACCTCCAGATCACTAGAGAGCACTTTTGGGGCCTCTGGGGGAGTGGAAAGCCCCTTGCAGGCCCGTTTGGGTCAGCGCCTGGGGTAAGTACAAGAGCCCCCAGACAGCCCTCCCAGTCCAGACCTGACCCAGCACCCGCATATTGCAGATTTTCAATTGTTGCAGGTCAGGTCGGGTCCCTAACTCGCGATAGGTGGGGGTTTACTGTATACAAAAACACACACACACACACACAATCCCCCCTCCTCTTGCAAAATATAATAAATGCAAAAATACAATAAACTCTGATGCTGACTAAAAAAAACCCTATACCTTTTAGCTCAGTGGTTTTGGTCTCTGGCTGTGGAGACCAAATGGGGAAGTTCAATTCCCCACTGCACCCTCCCTGACTGGGTCTGGATTCCATGATCCATGAGGTCCCTTCTGGCTCTGCAGTTGCAAGATGGTTATGATGACACAAATTAAAACCCATTTGAACATCTCAGAACCATAATTAAAACTTGTAGAAGGCAGATTTATATAATTCAGTCTAAATTAGCTTGCTAAAAACAGAGAGGGGTGGTTCCTGGCAAACCTCTGTAGGAAATAGTTGTGAGTTTTTTTTGGGCTGTCTGGCCATGTTCTGGAAGTTTTTCTTTCGGACGTAAAGCCAGACTCTGTGGCTGGAATCTTCAGAGGGCAAGGAACTTGGGGAGCTAGGAGTTCTCTCTGTGCTCTGGGTTATAAAATGAGTGAGACTGGGGTTTTTTAAGTTGAGGAGACTTGTCCTATGCAGGAAAATAGGTGTTAGTCATTGTATGATGGTGAAGGAATTAAGAAGTTTCAATGCAAACAGGAGTAGCAACGATCCTTGATGGGTCTGTTCTATTGTGTGAACTGATCGCTTTTTGTTTGTGGCTGGATGGGAAAATCATTGAGTTTTGACCTTTTGCACTTTACAGCTTTTAGTACTGGAAGCCAGGCTTTGTTGATTTTTAGACTATCTTCTTTTTTGTTGAAACTGTGCTTATGTTTGTGGATTTCAATGGCTTCCTTGTGTAGTCTGACATAGTGATTAGTAGTGTTGTCCAGTACCTCTGTGTCCTGGAAGAGGATTTCATGTCCAGTTTGTTTCAGGGTGTGTTCATCTATTGCTGATTTTTCAGGTTGTTTTAGTCTGCAGTGTCTTTCATGTTCTTTGATTCTGGTCTGGATGCTGCACATTATGGTCCCAATATATACCTGGCCACAACTACAAGGTATTCAGTATATTCCTGCAGTGGCGAGTGGGTTCCTTTTGTCTTTTGCTGACCGTAGCATCTGTTGTATTTTTGTGGTGGGTCTAAATACTGTTTGGACGTTCTATTTTTTCAACACTTTGTCCAGACAGTCCATGACTCCTTTTATGTATGGCAGAAATACTTTGTTTCACACAACAGAACAGCTGACAACACCACAGTCTCACTCACTTTATAACCCAGAGCACAGAAAGAACTCCTAGTTCCCTGAGCTCCTTGCCCTCTGAAGATGCCAGCCACAGAGTCTGGTGAAACGTCAAGAAGAAAAACTTCCAGAACATGGCCAAACAGCCTGAAAAACTCACAACAACTATCAGATCCCGGCCGTGAAAGCCTTCGAGAACACTCTGTAGGAAACTTATTCCAATGGGATGGTTCCATAACCAAGAAAGATCGGTTTCAAGTGCTGATCTTCTTAGGTGATTTGAATTGTTCCAAATGAATAATTAGAAATGCGCTGATCTCAAACCAATGTTTTCAATAAAGCAGAAATATGTTTTTAAGAAAAATAAAATTTATGCAAATATTATTTGGCTTTATATTCATACAAAATCTATATAGTATATCTCTGAGTGCATATAGTTCTCACTAGGTAAGGTATAGAAGTGCAGAATGTGATTTGTCCAGGTCTGATTTTTAAAAGCAATGTTATTGAGCTTTGCCCTCTAGTGGTTTCTTGAAAAAAATGCACCTGGGAAGATAGAAACAGAAATGTGACTTAAACAAGGCCGTACAAGTGCTTTGAGGATCCAGGTCTGAGCACTGCAATGGAAATCTGAGAGCAGCCTGAATTTCTAGACACTTTTGCCAAAGTGTTGTTATGCAGTACAGGAATGCTTTTTAGTGCACTCCAAGGTTTTATTAATGACCTGGATCCAACGGTGCAGGGAATGCTAATCAAATTTGTGGATGATAGAAATTTGAGTGGAAGAGTTAATCCCCTGCAAGACAGAAACAGAAAGGCTTGAGCACTGGGCTGAAAACAACAGAATGAAATTCAACAGGGAGAAGTACAAAGTATTGCACCAAAGAAGAAGAAATCAAACACGCAGTTACAAGGTGGACAATGCCAAGTTCAGCAATACTCCAAGTGAGAAAGATCTTGGAATCATCATAGGTCACAAGCTGAATATGAGCCAACAGTGTGATGTGGATACAAAAAAGGCAAATACAGTGGTACCTTGTATAAAGGAATTAATTTGTTCCAAATGAAATTATGTTAAGCAAATTTTCTTTTATACAAATTTCCCATAGGAATGCATTGAAAACAGAGTAATCCCTAATCATGACCATTTTTATGTTGTACGGATTCGCCCCATAGACGATTCTGTTAAGCAAATTTCCCCTATCACTGGAATTTTTTATGTTGTACAGATTTTATGTTATATAAACCGTTTGTTATACGAGGGTCCACTGACATTGTACTATTTTAAGCTGCATTAACACAAGTATAGTTTCCTGTGAGAGGCTCGTTCCCCTCTATTTGGCATTGGTTAGGCCTCATCTTGAGTACTGTGTCCAGTTCTGGACAATGCACTTCAAGGAGGATGCTGACAAATTGGGACAAGTTCAGAGAAAGGCAACAAGGATGATTAGGAGACTTGGAAGCCAAGTCTTACAAGGAAAGACAGAAAGAGCTGGGTATGTTTAGCCTTGAGAAAAGAAGAGAGAGGGGAAAGATGATAGAACTTTTCAAATACTTGAAAGACTGTCATACAGAGGAGCGGCAGGATCTGTTTTGATCGGTCCAGAATGGAGGACACACAACAATAGGCTCAAGTTATAGGAAGCCAGAGCTGCCTAGATGCCCTGAGCAGATCCAGTCTCGCCTGATTTTGGAAGCTAAGCAGGCTTGGCCCTGGTTAGTACTTGGATGGGAGACCTCCAAGGAATACCAGGTGCTGTAGGCGCCTGGAGTAGGAGCTGGCAAACCACTCCAGTATTCCTGCCAAGAAAACTCCATGGACATGGAATCACGAAGAGTGAGTCACTACTGTAACGACACAACACACACACATAGGAAGCCAGATTTTGGATGACTATCAGAAAAAAAGCTTCCTAACTGTTAGAGCAGTATGCCAGTGGAACCAAATGACCTTGAAATGTGGTGAGTGTTCCAACACTGGAGGGAAGAAATACAAGAGAAATTTAAATAACCACCTGGCAGGTATCCTATGATTTGTATTCCTCCTTTCTACAGAGGCTTTGACTCAATGGCCGTATAGGCCCCTTCCAACGTCTATGATTCTGTGAGAATAAAACTGAAAACCTGTGTTACACTTCTAGACTCAAGCTTTCAGAGTGCCCCACTCATTGTGGTTCTTGTCTACAAACTTATGATGCTTACACTAGCTTATGTGAGCCATAATTAAAAGCAAAATCCAAATCATGTCATCCTTCCAATAGATTTCTGTGAATGTTAACTTTTGTGCAAGGCATGCATGCGTATGAAATCTATGAGCCCTGTAAAGTTCAGCTGAGTTTGTCTCCTGCTCCTGCTGCACAATTCCCCCAGCCAGGAAGAATTCAGATCATTGAGGAAGGCAAAGACCTGACTGCCCCACAGATCCATGTGCCTCAGAGCAGGTGGGGAGCATACATTGGCAAATAGGGCAAATCTATCCCCAGGGTCAACCAAAGAGGCTGGACCCTCTCCAGGTGAATAATTCCTATATAAGGAATCTGTTCAGTTTGTGGTTATGGGGGGGGGAGCATAAGCCAAGGGGAGTGGCCCTTGGCAGCAGGGGACTCCTTATCCAAAATCCTCTCCGTCTAGGAAAACTTAATACTGGAATGCCTGCAGCTGGCCTCTGGGTGAGGCTCAGACAAATGTACTGTACTGCGAAAATGTACAAAATAATGCAGGGCATGAGTAAAGTAGATAGAGGAACAGTCTTCTTCCTCTCACAAAATACCAGAACTAGGGGACATACACTCAAATTGAGGGCTGGGAGAGTAGGAACAGACAAAAGAAAATATTTTTTTCACCCAGCACGTTGTTAGTCTGTGGAATTCCCTGCCACAGGATGCGGTGACGGCATCTGGCCTGGATGCCTTCAAAGGGTATTGGACAGATTCCTGGAGGAAAAGTCCATCACAGGTTATAAACCATGATGGAGATGTGTAATCTCCAGGCTTAAAAGTGGGGTATTTCAAGGACCAGCTGCAGGGGAGTGGTATCAGGAGACAGATATCTAGTCTTGTGCACTCCCATAGGCATTTGGTGGGGCCACTGTGAGATACAGGAAGCTGGACTAGATGGGCCTTTGGCCTGATCCAGCACGGCTCTTCTTATGTTTTTATGTTCTTATCTCTGAGTCATACTGCCTCTGTGTTTTGAACACCAACCCTGCCAATTGGCCCTGCACTCCTTGCCCTTGTCATGACTGTTTTGCTGGTACTTAAGCTTGCTTTTTTTTAAAAAAAAATCTTGTTTCAATTTTTGTCATTTTCTTGTTCTCTGCCTCTGCTAAGACTATCTCTCTCTTTTCCTGTCTGGAGTTTTATTGGTCTTGTCTGGATTTATCTACTTGCATTTCAGTCTTCCCAGTCCACTGTCAATGTTTGATTTACCAGTTTTTAAACCAGGGATGGGGAATATGTAATTCTCCCTAATTTGTTCATCTCCAGTTCCAGGTTGTAGGGGATGATGGGAACTACAGTCCAACAACTTTTGGAGGGTCACTTGATCTCCATCACTATGTTTAACTACAGTCTTAATTACTTCTATCCCTGCACTCTGTGGAACAAGACATAAACCTTTCCTCAACCTTAGAGTGTTTCAGCTTATAGCACAGAAGAAGCAAAAGGATGTGAATCTAATATTAAATTGAGCACTGCAGAAATCCCTTGCGTGTTTTCTTCAAAAAGTTTTGATCTCTCAATGCATGTCCTCGGCCTTGAGCAGGACATTTACTCTCTAAAAGCTGAGCCAAACTCAGCCTGGAGTTCTTCTGGTTGGATCAATGGAGACCATTTAACCTTGGATTCTGTTTTCAGGAGGGGCCAAAGCGTTACCAGTAACCAGCTCACAAACAAAGTAATACAGAAACACAACCTCAAAAGAGGGGAATTTCTAGGTCAACTCTAGTCCTTAGCCTTAAAAAGACAGGGTAAATATCCCACAACCTACTGATATTCTACCTTAACAGCGACCCTGCTACACTTCATAAAGGCCAACGCCAATGCTTAAGAATGAGATAGTGCTCCCTCATTGACCTCTCGTTTCCTTTTATTTGGAGATTGCCGCCTCTAGTTCTTGTACCTTTCACGGGCTCAAGGAACCCTATTAAATCTTCTTTATTGAATGCTTTTTAAATATAGCTCCTGGGATTACTGACTTTCAAGCTTGATCTTACCACAATGAGATAAATCACTAACATATTAACCTCTCTCTATTAAATGCATATCACCCGCAGGCATTTTGCTCATGACAGAAACGATACATCACGAGCCTGCATGCCTAAAGCAGCCACTTACCCCATTCCTGTTAGACAGGAACACAGAACCACCCTCAAGTGGCGACAGCCTCTGAAGCATGGTTATCTCATGTACTGTATTTATTAACTAGTAACACTGTCCTGATGTTTTGGAATTTAAATCCCAAGCTGTGTTTTTAATACATCACTTCAGATGCAAGTGAAGGAATATGCCCATAAACAGATAGGCTGATCATTCAGCAGCAATATATGCTGTTCATGATACTAGGTGTTCTTCTCTCGTGCAAAATACAGTAATTAAAAGGAATCCTAACACTGTGCTGCACGGCACAATGTAGTAGATGAAGAGGCCAACATTTTAGATTAGATCCTACCAAAGAAGTAACAATCCAGGAAATCATCACCTTGTTTTCTTGATTCAGTGAGCTGTTAATAGCAATGACCAGGAGGAAATATATCGAGAAATTAATGAAGCTTCAGCTTCAGACCTCCTAAAACTGAAGGGGGATAAGAAAATACTTGAGTCCATGTTTTATTTTTTATTTTTTGTGGTGATCTGTCATAGAACAATCCAATTGAAGAAGGTAACAATATGTCTGTGAAGATTCTCAGTCATCCAGCTGAGTTTGTCTGGAAATTGACTCATGGCAACTAGACTTTTCTTGAGTAAATTGAAATGTTTTGTTGCCCATCCAAGCAGCTTCATCAGTGTAAGGAAATTTAGTGGCGAGTCCTCCATTTTATAGTTTACCTAGATTTCACACCAACCTGGTCTGAATAGGCTCATTAGGTGGACACCTATACATCACTTCCCCAAACCCATTAAATATGGGTTGTTTGCTATGGCCTTGCTGGTGGAGATGTGAAGTGCTTCTGATTTGTCTGGGGATTGATAAAAGGGCTGCTTGATAAATAGCAGACAGATTGTGCCTGAGCCCCCCCACCTCTGTTGAGAGGGGTTTTCAATACACACATGAATTGCTTCCCTGACCCCTCTCTCAAACCACCTATCTTCTCTGTCTAATGTGTGTATATCCTCATCTTTGAATGAGTGCCTTTTGTCCTTCAAAGGTAACAGTAGTTACTCAGACCCCATGGCTGGTTGTGAAGTCCCCCACCCCGTAACAGACCCCAAATATGTAGGTTTGCCACTGGCACTGACACCAAGCTAACCATTGTGTTATCCCTTGAAATAAAAGGACATGTAGTCCAAGCAAATAGTATAAAGATGCGCAAATTGGCAATACCTTTTTCGGCCACTAAAAACCACCATACAGTACATGAGTTTTGGTGAACGAAAACTCCATCAAGTTTGTACCTCCTTAAATGTCCAAAAGTTCATGGCAAGATGGATTTTGCCAGGGAAGTTATTTTTAAATGTAAAGTCCCAAGAGTTCTTGGCAAGATGGAATTTGCCAGGCACTTGTCTCTCAGATGTAACCCAGGAAGCAAGTGTGGTTGCTGTTTTATGATTACAGCGGAGGCACCTGTGCATTGAGCATAAGCCCGTTCTCCAAACAAGGAAGCAATTACCACATGGGTACACACGCCTCCCATTTGCCCTTTCTCTGAAATGTACATGTTTCAGCTTGATAAGGGGAAGAGAAGGGTGTGACACAGAAAACCCAAGTCCGTCTGGAAATTCAGGTGACAATTTAGCACAACTCACTAGGTTTAGCCAGTTGGGGTCAGATTCAAGTCAAAGTAATATCACCTAGTGGTTGCAGTCCTGTACAACTGATGTTGAGAATCCACGTGTCCTCTTGTTGGTATGCGAGGTGGGTATTTCTTGGGATCTTCATAACTCCATTGAAATAAAGAGGAGGTGTATGGTCCAAACAAAGTCATATATAATGGAAAAATAGGTGATACCTTTATAAACCACTAAACATCATGTCATGGTGGGTAAATCGACAGACTTGGAATCAGGAGGCCGAATTCAAGTCCCATCATAGCCAAGGAATCTCAATGGGGGGGGGGGGGGAGAACTGGTAAAATTCCTTACATACCTCACTTACCTTCAAAGCTCCCCTAATGACACTTAATGACAAGTAAACAATGAGAGCTATTATACTCCTTTGAACATTTTGCTGGGGGGAAAATGGCAGTACTCTTAGTTATAACCCAGTTTTGGTGAGGCTAAACTTTTACAAAATTTATCTTATAGGTAAAAGTTACTTGTTCAGACTACAACTTCCACAGTCAGCACAGTTATCATGTCTCTGAGTTTATTATGCAGGTTTTACAGTTGAGAAGAGAGAGCTTTGAGATCAAGCTCTAAGAAATGAATGTGACTTTTCCTATATTAGATAACTGTCAGCCAGACCCAAAAGTATTGGGAGTTTTTACAACTTCACATGCTGCCTCTAGGTGTGGTGAGAAGGACCTTTCTGGGTTGAAGTGACTGTCAAGCTATCGAGCACTAACCAATTATTCCTTCTTGAATTCAAATTCAAAAACGGCCCTGCCTTTCTGCTGCGAGTTCTTTTTTCCTTATCCTCTGTTGCAGTGAGCTGTTGTTTGTTGTTTAGTTTTGCTGTTTCCTGTTCCCATCTGTAAGTAATGAAACGTTTATATTGTTTCTATGAATTTTGTCTTAGGCTGAGTTATTGAGACTGTAAGTGCCCATTGATGGGGAAAGGGGTGGACAATCTGGGAACTGAAAGCTATTTTAATTTGTGAGTCTCTGTACTTCTACTGTGTATCAAAAAGGAATTATAACCAGAAAATCAGAACTCTGCAACACAATATTCCATTACTGGTCAAGGTTCTTGTGTTTGTAACAGCCTCTCAGACCAAGGAGTTCCTGGGTGAAACGGGTATCTAGATCAGTGGTTCCCAAGCTTGGGTAACCCAAGTGTTTTTGAACTGCAACTCCCAGAAACCCCAGACAGCACAGCTATTGATGAAGGCTTCTGGGAGTTGCAGTTCAAGAGAACTTGAGTTACCCAAGACTGGGAACCATTAATCTAGATCCATTCCTAGTTATGGGACAAATGAGGTTTTCGTTGTCTTGGTGGACAATCTATGCTTGGGTCCCTTTGGGGAGAAAGGCAGCATAAAAATAAAGTTGTTATTATTATTATTATTATTATTATTATTATTATTATTATTATTATTATTATTATTATTATTATTATTATTATTATTATTATTATTATTATTATTATTGGAACCGGACAAGAGATCATGGCCCTTTGGGGTTTGTTGGACTTCTGGGCAGCTTTTGATACCATCAAACACCGTATCCTTCTGGATGGAATTTGGAGGCATTAGTTCTGGACCTTCCTGGAGGGCTGGACCTAGAAGACGAGGTTGTTGTTGTTGTTGTTTGGGGGGCTTTATCATTTCCCTGGCCATTCACCTGCAGAATCCCTCAGATTTCTGTTTTACTATCCATGCTACTGAACATCTACATGGAGCCAGTGGGAGAAACTCCCAGAAGTGTTGGATTTTTGCTGTCATATAGTATGCAAGCTGTATCCTTCCTTTCCAACTAATTCCAAATTGCCAGCTCTGTCTCCTCTTTCCGTCTAATTCCAATAAAGGTGTCCTGGCCCTAGAGCAACACCTGATACCTGTAATTAAGTCTGAACATATAGATTGATGCTTTATCCTGAGAGGGAAAAGGTGCTGCTGCTGAGTCATAAGGAAAATTAGGGGACAGGAACCCATTCTACATCAGATGAAGTTGCGTTCCTGAAAACTCAGGCTTCCAAGCTGGGTTGTCCCTTGGTTCATCGCCACGCCTGGATGCTCAAATTTTGATAGTGGCTAGGTGCGCATTTGCACAACAAAAGCTGGCATGCCAGCTTTGCAAGCTCTGTGCCTGGAAATATCTTACATGGCTCTAGTGGTATATGCAATTGCATCCAGTTTTATTACTATGGCATGTTCTATGTGGGGCTGCCTTTCAAGGTTTGGAAACTTGAGCTGGTTCAGAATGTCACCAGACCACTGTCTGGAGCTGGCTATAGGGATCATATAACTCCCTTGTTACAACTTCACTGGCTGCCAGTCCATTTCTCGGTCCAATTCAAAACGTACTGTATAAAACCCTACACACCTTCAGTCCAGGCAACTTAAAATACTGTTAACGTAAGTTAGACTGTTGATGCATAAATGCCCTTAATAAAAATAACTGCATTTCATGAGAAGTGATTTATCCTTCCCTTCTTCTCGGGACATCCTTCTCTGGCCTACAGCTAGAATCTTGGGGGATTGAATCAAGAAATGCAAGTCCTGACAGGTGTTCTTAAGCTAATGACATGTTTGGTCCTGTTTTTGTCCCTTTTTTGTTCTATGGAGAAAACAGAAGGGTAGACAGCTTTGTGAGAAGTAGCAAGTATGGGTGTGATAGTCTCTGCCAATTATGCACAGGAAGTCTCTCAAAAGCAAGCAAACAGACCCATAATTTCTTGTTGCTCCCAAAGAACTGAGCTCTGCCTACCCGTTTCTAGTTGGGAGAACACCCACAGACTTCCAGGTTGATGAATTCTGAAAATCCCATGCCAAGCTTTATTGATCCAATTCATCTCCAATTGGTCTTTCTTTTCCTGTTGCCTTCCACTTCGGAATTATTTGTCTTTTCTGGGGAGAATTTCCCCCCCTCATGATGTGTCCAAAGTACGATAGCCTCAGATTAATCGCCCAAGATTTCAAGATTGATTTCACCTAGCACTTACTTGCCTTTCTGCTAGTCCCTAGTGTCTGTTCTAGTTCTTCTTGCAGCTGCCCATCCAAGTCTCTGCCTTCTGATTTCTTGGCGGCAGTCTCCGTTTTAGACCGATGATTGAACTCAGGCATAGAAAATCTTTAACTATGTTTGGCACACCCGTTTCTTGCACAACAACGCACAGCTTCTCATGATCCACACAAAGACTTCACTGATATGTTGAGTGTTGTTTAAACAGCCTGAGTTTCTTCTGAAACTCAAGTTTTCTGAAACCCAAAATTAACACAGCGTAAAGGTCAAACTGCTTATTTAAAAAGAAATATCCTCTATGTACGTTAAGGCACCAGTTGTCTGATAATGAGCCTGTTCTGGATGTTAAAATTGTCAGCAGAAGTCTTCTTAAAAATATCAAGTTTCAAGAGCTTGCCTGATGAGCTTGTGGGAGACAGGCTTTTCCTTTGTGGCTCCCCATCCATGGAATTCCACACTGACTGATGTTAAGAAGGGGAAAAAAACCCATCCTTTTAGACTGCCATGATACCTAACCTGTTCTCCTGTGTTGTTTTAAATTTACTTCTTTTGTTCATTATAATGGTTTTTAAACATCCTTACTTAAAATCTAACGGTTTGTACAGTGGAGCTGGTTTCTATGATTTTATGAACATTTTAACTAAATATATTTTTATTTTTCTTGCTTCCAACGTTCATGAGCAAGTTTGTATAATTTTCATATACGATTCCTTCTTCAACTGTATGGATCTGAGGAGCAGTTTTGGCAATATACTCTCTCCCCATCCACAAATGAACATTCAATGCTCTGCTGCTATCTGTTTCCTGGAAGTAGCCTGAGAAAGGTGAGCTTAAATTACGGCCTTGTTGTTGGCAGTGTGTTGGACTGTCTGATGACAGTGGCCCGGCCAGCCCCCCTCCCCTCTTGTCATGGCAGCTCCACATGGGCAGCTGGGAAGGGTGCTGGATTATGTTAGCAAGCTGATGTGGGTAAGAGAAGGTGTTTCTCTGTGTTAATCAACTCTTTATACTTTGAAGTTAAATTGGGGAGGGCATAAGAGTTATACATGGATTTTGAGTTATATGGGGGGACAACACCTCTAACCTCAGTGGTGTATAAGGGGATAAATCATCATAATAAAAACCAAATGACTTTGTATACAGACTAAAGGGAATTGTATTCCTGGCCAAAATTACCTCTCCCTTGCAAACAGTTCAACAAAGTGTGCCCCCTTTTTAAATGGCACAACTAGCTTGCGAGGTGGGCTAAACTGAGAAACTAAATGGGTTGCCAGCAGTGAGCCTCCTTTCCTTGATCACACAACTATCACTTCTGTGCTGCCTTTTAAGACCATGTCCTATTAAGAATGTACTAGAACATACTGGACAGCTTAAAAGTTCAACATCAGTGAAACACTGACAGAACAGCTACATCTCTAGATAATAAAATATAAAAACAGCAGGGGAGTTAAACATTCCAAGGCAAAGCAGCTTGTTATGAGGGGAGACGTGGCGAAGTTGTTGAGGGATTCTTACTAACCACTGAGGAGGAGGGGGGCTGTGGAAAGGGATGATAGGAGAGGAAAGTGCGGGAAGTATAAAAGAGGAGGAGATGGTGAGAAAAGGGAAATCAGGAGACGGAGCGGTGAGAGAATGGAGGAAGGGAGGAAGGTGACTGAGGTGGAGGAATGGAGGGTGTTTGTTTTCAGGAAACCTGCGGGTCCAGGGAAGAAGGCCCCATCGCCTGGCCGAGGACGAGCTGACTGGCTGGAAGACCAGTGGACTAGGCTTGCCACCTGTGCTGTGGGACCTTATTGCAGGGTGAGGACCCCACCTGAGACCTCCCAAGGATGAAGAGAGGTTTCAGAAGATCCCAAGTCCTTTTGAACCCCAGGGATAAAGCTAAGTAATTGGACCTCACCTGTTCTGTTAAAGGATCCATATGCTGAAGTTGAAGTTGTTGTCCACAAAGCTGAAGGTGTTAAAAATAAAGTTGATTTGTGTTCACTATCATCTCTGCTTTTCTATGGGTCCGTGGATGAGGCTTTGCCAACTGGACGTTCTTGTTAATGGTGAACCACATGACAATGTCACCCAATGTGAGGCTGTCTAGAACCATGGACCTGAAGGACCACCACAGTACTGGACAATGGTGGAACAACAGAATGCTGTCATTGAGATGCTGACTGTGCAGAATAAGTTGCTGATGGAGCAAGGGGTCCATCAGGATGGCTCAGATCACCACAAGAAGGAAGAGGGGAAGAAGAACCAGTCCAAAAGTCCGTGGGTCAGAGGCCCTGCACCCATACGATTGCAAAGGATGACTGCAAACAATGATGTATAGGTGTATATAAATACCTTCAAAAGAGTTGCACTAGTGGTTGAGTGGCCTAAAGAGCATTGGGCACTTGTGTTGACGCTGTGCCTGTCAGGGCCATTGCAAGAACTGGTGGATGCGCTGGGACCAGAGGAAGGTAGTAAGTATGAGACTGTTAAATCCGCTCTCCTCAGAACATTAAACCTGATGGGCAAAGCACATTGTAAACAATTCAGGGAGTTGAGATTGAAGCCTGGGGAACATCCACGTTCCTTAGTTCAGTGCATGTGCATGAATGCCGTTCAATGGCTCAAGCTGGACGAAAGATCAACAAGCCAGTTGGTGAATGAGGTGGTGATGGTACAGCTAGTTGGAACAGAAAGCAGGCCCACTAATAATTGGGTATGCAAACACCATCCAGAAACGCTGGAGGAAGTGGTGCGCCTCCTGGAGGAATTTCAGAGCACCGAGGATAGTCCCGGATTTACAACAGGACAAGCCTAGGGGGCAAGAGCAGATTGTCGGATTACCGATGGTAGGATAGGGAACGAGGAGCATACCAGCAGAAGATACCAATTCGAGAAATGGAATGTCCCAGCGAAGGCAACCCTCAAGCAGTGATGCAGGTTAAGGCTGCAATCATAGGCAGCCACTTTAAGGGTGCTTTGGGATCCAAAAGGGGCCTGCTTTGCCTGTGGCATCAAAGGACACCACTGCTGAGAATGCCCCGGATATGACTGTTCATGGGTGGACGCTGAGAAATAGGAGCCAGTGGCGACTCCTAAATACTTTGTGTGGGAGGTAGACATTCTTGTTAATGGCGAACCTAAGCAAGCTCTGATTGATATGGGGTGCAGGAAAACACTGGTATGCAAACTAAAGAGGTCTTTATCTCCCACTACTCTTGCAGTGTGGTGCATACATGGGGACTTAAAATCATATGGGACTGCATGGGCCAAGGTGGAGGTGGCTGGGGAGCGTTGGTGCTTCATGTGGGGGTTGTCCCTGGACTAGCTAAGGAGATGCTGTAGGGCTGGGATTGGCCTGGACTGGAGCACTTAACTCAGTCTTCTGTTTGGTTGCAAGGCAATTATGTCACCATTGGCCCACCCAAAAATGTGGATGGAGGGGATGACCCATGCCCAGGTTCGTGCTGAGCAGCAAGACAATGCTGAATTACAAGGACTGCTAAGAAGTTATTGTAATTCACCCTGAAGGGGGTGTGATGGACGGGGAAGAAGGATGGGAACTAAGGGGTGGCTTACTGTACCAGGTTAATGGAGATGGGAATACCCAATTGGTGGTCCTGAAATGGTGGCAGAAGAATGTGATGGGACTCACACATGATGTACCTATGGCTGGCCATCTATCAGTTATCAAGATGTTAGCCCGAGTGGGACAGAGGTTTTCGTGGCCCAAGATGCGAAGGGACATAGACCACTATTGTAAATCTTGTCAGGAGTGTCAACTGACTCAACCTCAACCCCGTCCAGGAGCTCCTCTGATACCTATGCCCCTAGCGGAAAAACCTTTTGATACAACTAGTTTGGATATCATGGAACCCCTACCCAAGTCAACGGGGACATGTTCAAATTGGTGATAATGGACTATGCCATGAGGTATGCTGAAGCTTCCCCCCTGCATTCCACCACGGCTCTTATAATAACTAAGGAGCTGATTGCCTTATTTTCAAGGGTAGGATTTCCCCGCAAGGTTCTCATCGATCAGGGGACCAACTTTATGAGCACAATTCAACGTCAGAAGTGCCAGATGTTGGGGGGGGTGTCAAACTTTTTGTACTTCAGTGTACCACCTCCAAACAAACAGCTTGGTGGAGCATTTTAACAAAACGCTTAAGGGGATGCTTTGGAAATAGGCCTTGGACAAACCCAAACAATGGCATTTAATTATCCCTCCTTTGTTATTCGCCATCCATGAGGTGCCTCAGGGCTCTGTGGGGTTCTCCTCTTTGAAATATTGTATGGCCAAAACCCCTGGGGGATTTTAGAGGTACAAGAGAGGTGGGAGATGGGGATGGATCAGGCCAAAACTAATAGTCAACAAATCTTAGAAACGAGACAATTGCAGGAGGCTGCTAGGATAGCCCAGCGAAACTTAGGAAAGGCACAAAGTTTGCAGAAAGAACGATACAACTGACATGTTAAGCCTAGGGGTTTCAAGCCAGGCCAAAAAGTACTCTTGCTGTTACCGTCAGAGGAGTCTAAATTATTTGCTAGATGGTAAGGCCCTTATGATGTGAAGAGGCAGGTCACCCCCATAGACTATGACATTGAGATGCCTAAGAAGAAAAAGAGGGGCATTTCCCACATTAACTTATTGAAAGAATGGGAGGAGAGAGAATGTTTGGGGTGAGACGTAGATGAGGGAGACCTTGGGCCTGAGGTTCCTAGAGGAAAGGGACAAGGAGAAAAGTAAATTATGTGAGACCACTTATCAGGAGACCAGACTGAACAAATAAGGGAGCTAGAACATCAGTTCTCGGATGTCTTTTAATCTCACCCTGGGTTAACTCAACTAGCTGAACACTATATAGAAACTCCTGAGGGCAAAGTTGTACATAGTTCGGGGAGGAGTTGGCCACACCACTTGATACCAATCACTGAGAAACTGAAGCAATTGTTATCAATGGGGGTTATCGAAAAATCTACCAGTCCCTGGAGGAGCTACCTTGTTGTCGTACCTAAACCTGATGGGTCAGTACGATTTTGTGTAGATTTTTGCAAGCTCAATGAGGTGTCTAAATCTGATGTCTACCCAATGCCAAAGGTGGGCAATTTACTGGAGCACTTAGGGGAGACAGAATATCTTACATCACATGACATGACCAAGGGATACTGGCAGATCCCACTACGCCAGGTTGTTGTGGGACCTTTTGTGTGGGGCGAGGACCCCATCTGAGACGTCCCAAGGATGAAGAAAGGTTTCAGAAGATGCCAAGTCCCTAGGAACCTCAGGGATAAAGCTAAGTAATGGGACCTCACCTGTTAGGGGATCCATATGTTGAAGGTTCCCCAGTTGAAGTTGTTGTCCACAAAGTTGAAGATGTTGAAAATAAAGCTGATTTGTGTTCACTACTGTCTCCACCTTTCCACAGGTCCATGGATGAGGCCTTGCCTACTGGACCACCCGAACCACATGACAAATGTTAGCTTGCAAGACTCAAAACTACAGGCACTTTTACAGCCTTATGCATCATGTGTTCTGCTACAGGTCCTTTTAAATGCCAGAACCAACACTTTCTGTCAGCAAACATCATAACTCTGTGCTTGTTTACTCAGGAGTTTCATTGCTTTCACTGAGAAGTAGTTTGGTGTAGTGGTTAAGTACTGATGGGACATGACATTCATTGAGCAACTCAGCTACTCTCAGCCTGACTTACTGTAGATGGTTGTTCTGAGGATAAAGTAGGGACAATGACATATATTGCCTAAACTCATCAAAGAAAAAGAAAACAGATAAATATAACTAATCATAATGAAGACAATGCTCCCAGGTATATATATGATTCCATTCAAAACTATTCAAAGAACTTTCACAAGACTCTATGTAGACAATCTATTTTCAAGCTATGAAGACCTTGATATCTCATACACATTTTGGTACCCATTAAATTGGGTGGTTGGTAGATCAGGTTTTAGTTTGTTATTTTAATACTTACACTTATTTTAATTTTGCAATGGTTGTTCATTTCTGGTAATAAATAAAATGTATGACTGATTGTTAAAAAACAGGTACAGTATGCAGATTTATGAAAAATAATTTTATTACGTCAACACCTTGTTTTTAACAACATTGATTCTTTAAATTCAGAATACCTGTGTCATTCATGTAAAATAGTTTGATACAGTACGTTGTATGGTATAATTTTTCCTCAAATTCTAGGGTCCTCCTAAAACCTTAATCTTCTGCTTTAATTATGGTGCCCCTAAACAAACGTGCGAACATATTTAAAAATAATTAATAAAATTTAAATCCACTACATCAAGCCAGCTCTCAAAAAATAATGCCAAAATATCTGAATGAATGCCGCACTGTTTTGTTTTTTTGCAGGGAACATCATTCATGCTTTTTTAATTCCAAAGCATGCTCACAAATCAGTTAATACCAACAGGAAAAATAAAACACTGCCTGTGACAATCATTTTAGTTCGTTTGCTGAACCAAACAGGTTTATCTTAGTAACACACTCATTTACTATCGAATAGCAGCTTTAATACCAGTCAAGTCATAGATCTGAGAACAAAATAAACATACATTGCAAATTAATCTTTGGGAGGCTTGTAATTCTGCTGGAAAAATGCTCACGGTTTTCTCATTGTGTCTTTTAAAAAAATCTCTTTGCAGCAAATTTGTTGGTCAAAAACATTGATCAATGTGGAAAATGAATCAACCCACAAAAAAGTCACTAAAAATCAATGTGTATCAAAATTTCCTCAATCGGAGCCATGGTTAGTTTGTATTCATTTCGTTAACACATACCGTATGCTTCAAATACCAGTTAAGAGATTTTGTGTACTATTGGTCAGATAACGTTGTTAACATCAATAGAATTCACAACAACAAAAATGCTTGCCCCTAGCACATTTCACAGCTTCAACTGCTACAGACTGTCACTGAAAACAATGCATTGGTCAGTCTGAACCATGTCAAGTAAACTATGGAAGTAGCATATCCACGACACAAACTGTGCTAGTACTTTCTTTTCAAGTCTACAATCTGAGGGAGCCACTACTCGCAGCATGTGAAAAGTAGTGGAATGTGGCTATCAGACATTTTGAAAATGCGACGGTTACAGTACATTCTTGCGGCCCAAAGCCAGGTTCCAGGCAGACAGACAGCAGCACGGCCAGTCCTGCAGCCTTAGCGACAGTGCATTGACTTTATTCCGGTGCAGCTCAGTACCGATGCGTCTGGTGAGAGTACTGTGGAGGCTGCTGGGAGGTAGCTGAATATCCCATGCTGCTCTGCGGCTGTGATGTGCTTGGTCCAGGGTTTGGATAGGCAGCGTGGGGATTGGAACGCTGAACAAAGCATCAGAAAGGGCAGAGAGAGGAGGAATTAGTTACAAAAGGAGTTGGCTTTCAAGCGGCACATGTATCTGTACACCTGCAGTGTTTGACAACTGATATTAAAGGACCTTCTTGCTTCAAATCATTACGCTTCACATCTAGCAGTGGCTTCAAAATGGTTTCTGATGCTCCTTTACCCTGTTAAGTCAATGTTCACCTGTGGACTCAAAGTCATTACATGTCCATATATTTCTCACCATCATCTCACCGACCAATGTGTGGTAACCGTGGGGCTATTTCACATTTTATTTCTAGGCATACAGTAAATGACTGTGCATTTTCAAAGTTTACCCACAGCTATAAAGAAATGAAACGTCACAAGAGTACAGGGATATGTTTCCTAGCCATACTCTGTTTTGGCAATGGGTGATTGCTCATCTACAAGATATTTTTCCAGGACAAACTCACATAGAGGAAAAACTTACACCAGGGATGAGCAACTGTGGCTTGCAGATACTTTGTCACTGCAACTCCCCAAATTGGTCACAGTATGATATACTGGTTAGGTCTGCTGGGAATTGCAAGCTAAAAACATCTGGAAGACTACAGCTTCCCACCCCCGCTCTACACAAAAGCTTTTAAAGCAATTTGACCAAGTTACTTTTGCTTCCAGATGAATTATGCACCATGAAATATTTTAAAGCAGAATAAAAATGTCTTGAGTAAGCCACACTATTAAACATGAAAGAAGTACGCAACTATGGCAAGTAGTAATTGGTTTCTAGACAGGAGTGCTGTCAACTAAAGATGTTTTCTTTTTAAAAACATTTTCCCAAATGCTGAATACTCTGATTTATCTAGCTAAGCAGTCAGTCAGTGTCTAGTGCTTATATCTTTCGCAATTTTTTGTTTGGCATCTTGAATTTGACTTAAAGAGCTTTCCATTATGTAGTTGAGCTGACAAATACTATTTGGTGCTTTTTTCTTCAAGCCCAGAACCTGACTTCTTGAAAGAGTCCTAAACAAGTTTCTTTTCTCTTACCCAGATGAGAAGGAAGTGATTATGTGGTTCTGTTTATTTTTCTCATATTTTCTTTGCAGATGAAATCCGGAACTTGTCCTAAAGAGTTTCCTATGACACTGTTGGCAATGAATGAGCTCTTTCCTTGTGATGTTGAGACAATAGCTCCTACAAGTTAACTAGAAACCATGTGCAAAATCTTCTGTTCTACCTGCATCCTCATTTTGTGCACCACCCCCAATTAGCTGATTTAAGGTATTTATTGGAAATGGGAGGAAGGAAATCCCCATTCTGTGAACTCTGGAACTCTGTTTTCCTTTAAACAAAACAGTCTCAAAGCCAAACTCTTTCTGGGATGCATTCTTAGTTTTCAAGCATCTCCCCTGTGCTTCTAATTGTTACTTATGTTAAAAAACCAAAATGTCTGATGAACCTTCCACTGTGATCATCATTGACTTTAAAGACCATAAAAAGTAAAGGTAAAAGTTCCCTCTACACATGTGTGCTAGTTGTGTTCGACTCTAGGGACAGCGCTCATCTCTGTATTCAAGCTGAAGAGCCAGTGTTGTACAAGTCGATGGCCACATGGCCGGCATGGCTGCAAGGAAACACTGCTTTACCTTCCCACTTTTTTATGGCGGTGCCTATTTATCTATTTGCATTTACATGATTTCGAACTGCTAGGTTGGCAGGAGCTGGGGTGAACAGCGGGAGCTCGCGTCGCTGTGTGGCACCCTGGATTTGAACTGCCGAGCTACCGACTTTGCAGCCAACAGTTTTTGGAGCCTTAGTCTGCTGAGACACCATGCTTCTTCTTAAAAGACCATGTGTGTGTGTGTGTTGCGTCACTGACCAAGTCTTCATGACAGCATGTCCATGGAGTTTTCTTGGCAGGAATACTGGAGTGGTTTGCCAATTCCTACTCCAGGTGCCTACAGCACCTGGTATTCCCTGGTGGTCTCCCATCCAAGTACTAATCAGGGCCAACCCTGCTTAGCTTCTGAAATCAGGCGAGATCGGATGTGCTTAGGGCATACTCACTTCCAAAAGCAAGCCATACTGGCCGGTAAATTAACATTCCATATGCAAGCAAATAAAGCCTGGGAACTGAATTGCAGAATCTGATGGAGAGTCCAACATTCTGTTTTGCAGTAACAGGCTTGTCAAATGCAGCCCCTATATTCTACAGAGACACTCATGATCAGAGTATGTTGGTCATTTCCATTTGAGGGTTTAAAAAGGGGTGGGTGAAAGAGAATACCTACTTTGGGACATGCAGAAAACCAAGATACTTCTGCTTTAGTCATATGACACTTCTGACACAGGAGTTATGTGTCTATTATTAACATGTTAATATGTATAGGAAGATTGTACTGGGTATATTAAGCTTTAACTAGTTTTTATTCTAAACTAAAGATGGGCACAAAACGAACAATTTTTCGTTTCCGTTTTCTCGTTACGTTACACAACAAAACGACAAACGAATTCTGTCTCTAAAATTAAATGAAACGAACACCGGAAATTTTGTCGTGCGTTTCGTTTTTGTTACGGCAATACAGTGAACTGCTTTAAATGCTTTAAAAAATCACAAAAAATTGAAATAAATGGTAACAAATGGTAATGAAACAAACGAAAATGATTTTTTTTGCAAAAAATTAGCAAAAAACAGAAATGGACCGAAACGGACCCCCTAAATGACAAACGAAACACCATTTTTTTGATTTGTGCTCATCTCTATTCTAAACTCCCAAGACCTAACCTCTGAAGTCCTTAATAAAGGACATTATGCTTCTCGTTTTTGTAGTTTCACCAGCTCTGAGATAATTTTATTTTGACAGCTAGTCAGAAATACAGCTTTCCTTTTTTATCTGTAATAGACATACAGGCTTTTCTACTTTTGTATGTCCTTTACTGACATATTATCCTTCTGTGTACTATAGCAAGAAAAGCCCAGTTCCAATGTGACATACTTTTCAATGTAAAACAAATTATATGAAAGTCATATAAAGAAATTGATTTGAAATGACCTTAAAATATTGGAATAGTGTGTTGACAGAATTAACCATAAACCTCTCTACCTGAGGCACCAATTTCAGGAAAAATCCAATACAAAAAAGGCAGAAATCCCTCAGTCTTATTATCAATTAACTGTTCCTGCTCTTTAAAACTTTCAAAATTGTTGCCTAAATATTTCTTCCTAGCCATAGATCTCATCCTGCATTTTAAATGCCAAGAATGCTTAAAGTGAGAAACAAAAAATAAATAACAACAGAAACAACACTGGGATGGGGTGGGGTTATATCTCTTTCCACAGCACCCACCCTGTGATCATTCATTTTAAACAAATGGGGGCCTGAATAAACCATCTAGCTAGCAGATTCAAGCCCCCCCCCCAAATAACTAGATTTAGACATGAAGATGGTTTGCTACAAAACAACCTGGCTACCCAATTTAAAAACTGGGAATCTGGTGGCTACAGGCAGCTGGGGGAGGTCACAGTGAGCCATCTGCAGCCTCTGGACCATAATTTGTCCACCCATAATTTAGGCTTTAAAGGTAATATTATTTACAGTATTTCATTTATACTCTACTTACCGCCTAAAATAGCATTAAAGATAGCTAACAAGCTTCTTAAAGGAATAAAAGATAAAACCACATTTAGTTAAAAATCATAAAACCAGCCACATTGTAAAACCATTAACACAGTGTAAATACATTAAAACTAATTACAAAAAGTCAGCAATGTATACAGTTAAAACAATGGTGGAGGGCTAGCCTAAAATACCCACTTCTTTAAATCAGTCAGTGTGGAAACAGATTGCAACACATAATTAGGGAACAGCACAGAAGGCCTTCTCCTACATGTTTGTTAGGTGGGCCTCTGGAACTGCTAGCATTTTTAAGAGGGGCTTTTTGGAAGATCTTAGATAGCTGAGCCTCAAGCTGTTTAAGGCTTTAAAAATTAAAACCAACTCCTTCACTTTCACCTGTAAGCAACTGGGAATCAGTCCAGGACTGTCAGTGCCAACATCATGATAGTGTGGCACCAGTTAGCAACCTAGCTACTGCATGTTGCATTAAAGATCCCAGACTCTGTTTAAGGGTAGTGCCATAGTCAGGACATGGTATATGGCAGGGATGACTGTTACTATGTCAGGTCAGCTCAGCAAAGGTTGCAGCTAGTACAGCAGGTAGAGTTCTTCAAAGTCACTTCTCATTACCACTGCAATCTGGGAATCCAACGACAATGTAGACCCAAGGAGCACACCCAGACAACAAACCCAGCCTGTCAGGGAGGGTATCCCCTTCTAGAATAGGTTGAATCCCAATTCCAGACTTTGATTTTCTACTGACCTGAAGCACCTATGTCTGATCTTAGTTTAGTTTGCTTTTTCGAGAGGCGTTTGGTGACTGAAAAGAATTTTTTTCCTTTTCCTTTTCTCCGCCATCTGCTATTTTACCAGATGCTTTGGTTTGATTGTTTTGTTTTTAAATTATTTTATTTTGCTGTTTGATTCTGTTTGTATTTTCTTGTTGTAAACCGCCCGGAGTTCCTCCGGGAAGACAGGCGGTATATAAGCTCAATAAATAAATAAATAAATAAATAAATAGTTACAGCTTGCTCAACCTCATCCATCCAGCCCCATTACCAAGATTGAGGAAACACTGGAGAGTCATGATTTTTTTCCTCAGTGTTAGGAAACAAGAAACAATAGAACTGAATGTCATCAGTGTATCGGTGACATTACAGTCCAAAGCTTTATGTGACCTATCCCAGTGGGTTCATATTGATGTTAGAGAATTAAGGATAAGGTGAAGGCCTGAGATATTCACAAGCCAAAGTCCAAGGCATTGAAAAGTGTTCTCCAAACGCCACCTTTTATGTGTATGCTGACAGGAAGGATTAGAACCACTGCAATACGGTGGCTCTAACACCTGGCCTAGCCAGACAATCAAAGATGATACAATGGTCAATGGTATCAAAAGAGGCTGCACTCACTTTAACTGGTCGCAGTAAGGCATCTACCAATACAACCAATGAAGTGTGAGTTCAAATAATCAGTATCATCAGGAGAGTCTGGAGTTGGACAGCCACCACCTTCTAAATCATCTTAGCAAAACATTGTAAATTTGAGACCAGGCTATAGAACTTCTGGATCAAAGGCAGGTTTCTTTAAGGCCACCTCACCCTCCAGCCCTAGCCTAGTCAACCCCGGAGTAAGTTGGTGGGAAGAGCTGGGTAGACAGATCTCTTAGAAAGGAAGACTCATAGGCTAGAAATTCTATCTTTGTTTCTGCCATGTTTTCTTTGGCTAGATTCTCGACCGGAAAAGGGGAAGAGCAGCAAGCAGCCTGCTTTCATTACTTTGTAAATGTCCTGGTTGGAATATCCTACTGTATCTCCCTTTGCTGGCGAATAGGGACTCCTGCATTCCCTCTACCTTTCCACTCTCCCGAATACATCTTCCCGGCCTCTTAACACAGAAATTGAGTTGAACCCTTCCCCTCATCAGCTCTATTGCCGTAAGCAGGGAGACTGGTCTTCAGCCTCATGACCCACAAGTGGCTCCCCCAGGCTCCTGAACTGTACCTAGGGATGAACCAGTAGCCACTCAAGCTGTTCTCATGAAGGACTTGCATGAAATTAATGGTCTGCCTCAATCAAGATTGCAAGAGCAATCTACTTGGAAACCACACACTGAGTGTATTATCGTAGGCCTGCTGTGGACAACGGCAATAAGTACGGCAAGGCCAAGTCCTTATGCTATTCCAATTTGGCCCCCATCATGCAATAAATCATGAAGCCAGAACCTTTTTCCTGAAAAGGCCCCTGATTCCCTCTTGAAGATAACAGTTTTCATTAGCATTCTAAAGAGATTTAGGAGACTGATTTGCTTTCCCATTAAATACTGAATGACACACAATAACAGAAAGATGTACTCCTTCGAGATGTAACAATTTATTACAACCAAATCCCCAAAAGAAACAAACAAAAGAAGAAGAAAATGTCTTAACTTCTACATACATAGTGCTATCTACTATTAGGACCATTTGGGAGTAAAAACCTATGTGAGGCAGGTCAGAAAGATGTAAAGTAGGAACCAGGCCTTTTCGGTGGTGGCCCCGCTTCTGAAGTAGGTTGCTAATGAAGATATGCTCCTTTTTCGTGATGTTCATGAAATTGTGGAAAGCAGAACTATTCAGAGATGCTGTCAATAACTGAGTTTCCTGGATGGTTTTAATATTATTATTTGCTTTTTGTTCTTTTTCCTTGTACAATTGTTTTAAATTTGCTATATTGTTGAATGTATTGTTGTGGGAATGGGATTTTAAAGTGTTAATATAGAGTTCTTACACTAATGGGGCGACTTTACACATGGTAGAGAAAGTGAGGAGGAATTAAATAACCTCTTAATGATGGTGAAAGGAGAGTGAAAAAAATGGGTTGAAGCTCAACATAAAAAAACTAAGATCATGGCCACTGGTCCCATCACCTCCTGGCAAATAGAAGGGGAAGAAATGGAGGCAATGACAGAGTTTATTTTCTTGGGCTCCTTGATCACTGCAGATGGTGACTGCAGCAATTAAATTAAAATACGCCTGATTCTTGGGAGGAAAGCGATGGGAAACCTAGGCAGCATCTTAAAAAGCAGAGATATCACTTTGCCGACAAAGGTCCGGATAGTCAAAGCTATGGTTTTTCCAGTAGTGATGTATGGAAGTGAAAGCTGGACTATAAAGAAGGCTGATCGCCGCAGATCTGCTTTTGAGCTGTGGTGCTGGAGGAGAGTCCTGAGAGTCCCCTGGACTGCAAGGAGATCAACCTATCCATCCTGAAAGAAATCAACCCTGGATGTTTATTGGAAGGACAGATTTTGGAGCTGAGGCTCCAATACTTTGGTCACCTCAGGAGGAGAGAGGAGTCCTTGGAAAAGTCCCTGATGTTGGGAAAGATTGAAAGCAAAAAGAAAAGGGGACAGTGGAGAATGAGATGGCTGGATGGTGTTATCAACGCAACCAACATGGATTTGACCAAACTCCGGGAGGCAGTGGAAGACAGAAGGGCCTGGCGTGCTCTGGTCCATGGGGTCACGAAGAGTTGGACACAACTGAATGACTGAACAACACCACTAATGGGCCAGTACCTTCATCAAATAATCCTTTGTGTGTACATGTGCAGACAAGTGGTGACCACTGCTACGATGAAGCTCAATGCAGATACTGGAAACAAAGCCACAGATCTGAACACAGGAACTGACTCCACTGAAGAGTATTGCACTTCAGAAAAGGTAAGCTGATGTGGAAGTTCTCCTGCAGATGATTCACTCATATGCTACCGGCATCAAATGCCGTTCCTGGCTGAGGGCCAAATTGGTCAGGATATCTGGTACAACGTACCAGCAGTGGTTGGTGTCACAGCTCAAAACAGGGAGTCACAACTGACCCATTTTCTTTACTGGGGGGATCTACAACAGATTGTAAATACCATCTTTATATTCTTTAAGCAAAGTGACAGGAGAAGGTCTCATTTCCATCCTGTTTCTTGGTAGAAATTGTACCTTCCGCCCAGGGAGAGGGGACAGACCATAGTGAAGAGGACGGAGACACACACACACCCAGACTTATCTGGACCAACAGTCAGAGGTTCCACATATCTGCAATGTTGTCATCTAATAAAACCAAGTGGTGAGCAGTGGAAAATGGATCAAGACCAGCAGCTCTGAACATGGCTGGTTTCAACATTTATAGTCAATCATCATTTATCTAAAGGTTCAAACCACGTTTCAGCCTCTTGTGATTGCACAAACCACCTTATCAATGTCGAACAAGTTGAACCATCTGTTGTATAAATATTAAGGTGCTTGATTTGTGTTTTACTGAACATATTAACATAATTATATCTTATTTCTGACACCCAACAGAGCAAAGGTACCAAAATCAATTTTATACTTTAAATAACTTGGTTTATAGAGGGTACACAGAGGTCATCTACATAATGTAGCTCATGGAAATTGATTACTATTGACACTACTTAAGAAAACCCTTTGATTTAACAATTACAAGCTGTTCATATGGATGAACAGACAATTACTTTTACTTGGTATGGACTGAAAGCCTCTGTTAATGTAAATTATCCACACTTCATTATACTAAACCCAAAATGAGAAAGCTGAAAACAGAAATACCTGATAATCTGAGGTCATAATAAGTCCACCTGAGGTAGTGGTAGGAGGAACAACTCTGACTTTTTTCAAGGGAGGCCCTTGCGTATGACTGTTGTCTTGGTTCCCTGGATGACCAGTTCCATTTGTATGGTTATTGCCCTGCTGCTGCTGCTGGTTCTTCTCAATTGGTTAAAGAAAAAAATGTAAGATACAACTCAGAAGAAGTTCATATGCAAGGGACATAAAAGCCTTTGTAATGCTAAAGCAGATTCAGAGAAGACAACAACTACTTAAATATCTTCGTTTAGATCTCACAATACAAATCCATACAACTAACAGCCAACACAAACATACCATGCAATTCTATCAAAATATTTATTCCTAAATTGGATTCATTTACATAGGCTGTATTTTCCAATAATTCATTATGGAACTGGAGTTTGAGGCAGATGTGTTCATGAGAAGGAAATTAGAATAATCAGTATTCTCCCTCTCTAGAATTGCAGGCAATCAAGTGTACCTAAAAATAAATCACTGCTAACATTCTAATCATGTCTTACTCATCAATAATAATCTGGCTGTTAGGACCATATGCCTTTCTGTAGGTTTAGTGAAAGCAAGTCAATCAATACAGACACATTAATTTGTGTTTTTCTTACTGTATCTCTATCCTTAAAAAAGCTGGTCATTAAGGAATGTCTGACAATAAAATTAGTTTTCATTCTGCCACTGGGATTATATGCACAGAATTTCACAAGAGAGGACTCAAAATATGTACCAAAAATGAACTTTGCCTTTATGCTGATCTCAAACTGTTTCAATTTCAACCATCATTTTCTCAATAGTATGCTTTGCATGTTTTTTGTGTGTGTCCTAAACTTCACCCACATGTCATTACGTAGCCAACTGGGTTAGATACAATGTTAGAAACTGTGCAGTGGCATTCTTAGAGATTAAGAAAATGCCTAAATTATTGTTATACGTGTACAAATATAAATTTTTAATTTCTTATAATATTTGTTATATAGACTAAAAGTTTCCATAATCTTTACCTGTTGTCTATATATTACTGTATGTTCTACATATGATTCTAATTTCACTTAGACTGTATTTTCAATTATTTACTTCACACTGCTACCTTATCTTGGTATGAAATTACCCAATAAAATGACAACCGTCACAGATGTAATGAATATGAAAAGAACAACTCAACCATGTTGTCTAGATAAATGCTTTTAAATGGAACTATTAATCCTTCCGAAAACATGACTGTCCCAATTAGGCAAATTATAACATTGTACAAACAGATTAACTAAACAGATCTAAATGTACTTCTCTCATAATGGCTTTTAATTAAATACCTACTTTGTCTCCTTTGTCATCAGGCTCTTCTTCAGTTAAAAACTCTCGTTTTGGGTATGGTATCTGACAACCTGCAAACACACTACAAAACCCCACAACCAATTTTAATGGATTACAGAGGATACAATCAAGGTCTATTAGAGCTGCACACCATCCATCCATATTGTTTATTTTAATTTAGTATGGCCCATGGTTAGTAATAGCAATATAATGGCTATCGCACTGGTCCAAGCTGTGACCTACTTCATCTGACAAATCATCATTTCAAGCAGTGAATTCATTCATTAAGTGTTCCATAAAGCCCCCATTTTAAAAACAAAATGAGCCACATCTTCTAGAAAAAACTGGACCACTGTGAACTAAAGGTCTGCTTGAATAGCTAAAGGTCAAGGATAAGGCATTCACAACTGATGGTTCACAATTGTGGCCCCCTATTTACAGAACTTCCTACCAAGGCTTGTAGGGTTGGCCCTTTCAAGCTTGTTTCAAGAAATACTTAAACACCATTGGTTTCAAATTGCTTTGACTGAAAGTCAGGGTGCTTTATTCCTGTGATTTTGGAAAAAATAAGGTTTTGTATCAACAATATTTGAGTATAGTGTGGGAACTTGGCGTTCAATTTCTTCAAGTTGTAATTTTTATATGTAGTACTACATTCTAGATAATCCAGATAAAACAGAGGTACTCCTGGTCAATCAAAAGGCTGTTGAGGGAACAGGAACTTAATCTGAGCTGAAAGGAGTTACATTCCCCTTGGTTTGCATCAGGTATACTCCTGGACTCATCTATGAGCTTGAATGTCCATGTTTCAATGGTAGTCAGGAGACACAGTTGAAACTGGTACAGCAGGTATCCCTGTTCCTTGAACTGTCTGGTTTAGCTACAGTGACACATGCCTTAGCGACATCTTACCTGAATTACAGTAATGTGTTCTACATGGGGCTTCCTTTGGACTCATTTCAGATACTTTAGCTGGTTCAAAATGCAGCAGCCAGACTGCTGGCTGGGACTTTTACAACAGCATCACCGGCTACAAGTCTGTATTCAAGCCCAATTCAAAGAGATGGTTCTGACCTATAAAATCCTACACAGCATAGGTCTAGCGGCCTCTCTGAATGACTATATCTCCTCAAATGAGCATTCCAGACTCCCAAGACCTTCTAAGTATCTTAGTTTCAGTGTCTGACAGGGACACGAGAAGACATTCTTCATGGCTACTCCGAAGCCATGGAATGCTCTCCCCTGAGAGGTTAGACTGATTCCTTCCCTCTTTCACTTTCAGCAACAATCAGAGATCAGTCTTTTAAGGCAGGCTTCTAATATTTATTTATTTTAGGGTATTTTTACCCCGCCTTTCTCCTGGGAAAAGGACCCAAGGCGGCTTTGTGAATATGTGAATTGGACAAGATTCAGCCTCTTTTTAAAGCCTTTAAATGCTTAGATAATCTGTTTAATTACTATTATACGTTTAATAGATTTTTAACCTTATAAGTTATTATGTTTTTAGTTTATATTGGTTTAATCATTGTGAGCTGTGTTCAGTCCCCACACCAAGAGAAAAGTGGCATACAAATGAAACAAACCAAGTATATAAATAATAATATGTTATTTAATTCCATGCCTATATATTGTCTTCTATTGTCTTGGATGGGTTTTGTTCAGAAAAGTTACTTGTAAATGTCTGAAAAAATTAAAGACCTACATTGTTTATAATGAAAAATAAGCAATCTAAGGAGCCAAGTGGCATGAAGTATTGGTATCAGTTTCAAGTTTAATATTTGCAAGTTATCCCAAACACATTTCCCCCTGATATGGTGTATTTAGGTTGCTTTGCATCACTTCTACATAAGTATATAGACACATTACTCAACAATTATACTTTCTCCTATTCATATATTTAAAACGTAAAAGAAAAAAAAGCTGACTGTGTCCATCTTGTCTGTTAGACACACATACACACACACACACACACACACACACAGGGAAAACATGAAGGTTTGGTTCATTTGGAGTTCTTAGGAGGGGATGCTTAATTCGTTTTTGTGTCTTTCGTTTACTGGTCGTTCTTTTAAACATGAAAGAGACTGGCTTTCTGGTTCTTTTGTTTCACACACACCCTTTGTGTTTCTGGCACCAGTACAAATTAAACCCTAAAGAACCCTGAAAACTATTCCAAAAAAGCACAGCCAAAGCAACAAACCACCATCATAAGAAAAATCAGTCATCATCAAACCTCTGCAGGTGCTAATTGCATTTTAAAGTTCACATTCATTATAATCCCATCACCCTCCTCAATTCATCATCAGGAAAGAGAACAGATGAGAAAGAAGGATCACCAATCATCAAACTCATGAAGGGTAGACAGACACTACTTTATATTATCATATTCATCACCACCACCACCACCACCATCATCAACAACAAAGGCAAGCTGTTGCCTTGGTTGCTTGGGACTTGCAGACTATCTCCCTCCTTCACCTTTAGTGCACTGCACATGATGTTTATAAGTGCCTGTCATCAACACCAGCAACAAGTTGCTATCAGACCCCACCAGTAGCCATTGAGGTACAAGAAAGGATACTGGTTTCCCTGAGAAATGGGTGAAGAAAGTCGAGAGTTTGATTGGCTGGCATCATGAACAGCTGTTTCCATCCTTTCTCCTCAGGCCTGGCTCCAGTAAAGAGATAAAGCAATGCAGGAGGCAGGAGAACAAAACCCCTCCAAAACCAGGATAATGTTCTACATGGTATGGCTTTTGCTCATGACCTGGATGTGCAAGAGAGCCCAGTGGTATACTTGCAGTCATCCCTCCTCTCTGTAACTACCACAACTGGGGTGAGATCTGGCCCCCTCTAGCACCCAGCAGTATGTGATCAGCAAGAGAAAGCTGTGCTGCTTGTTCAACTTAGTTCAGAGTTCTGATGTAAAGTGGATGGTCCCACATGCTTGGTCCATCAAATTGTGCACCAGATCCCAGGCTAATATACAACATGTACAACCATCTGACTCATAGAAGACAAATACAAACCCTGGCAGGAGAGGAAGGAGGAGCTGAGGATAAGAATATTGTGGGACAGTGGTTAAAACTGCAGTACAGCAGCTATAACTGTGCTTGTGACCTGGGGTTCAATTCCAGGTAGGAGGCTTAAGGTTCATTCAGCCTTCCATCCATCTGAGGGCGGTAAAATGAGTACCCAGTTTGCTGAGGGTGGGGGCAATGTGTAGCTTGGATCATTATTGGTAATCCACCCAGAGACTGCTTTAAGTGCTATGGGGT
Organism: Phrynocephalus versicolor; assembly: GCA_023846285.1. NCBI lineage: Eukaryota > Metazoa > Chordata > Lepidosauria > Squamata > Agamidae > Phrynocephalus > Phrynocephalus versicolor. The sequence continues at coordinate 29,376,886 of JAHTLZ010000007.1, forward strand.
AGTATATAAGCAGCATGTTTTATGAGAAGCCTGTGGTAGCCACCTGCCTGATGAATGAGAATGAAAGGCCATCAAGATCACCAGACCAATCAAGAGAGTTGATTGTCCAAATCTGCAGTCTCCCCTTCTCTGCACAGAGCTGGAAAAAAAGGCATCTATCACAGTCTTCTTGTGTGTAGGCTTAATCTACTTGAACAGCAGCAGGCCTCTCACCTATCTCTACCCACGAGAAGTGGTATGCTACTGCCATCACATCATAAAGTCAATTGACACACCAGCCGCAGCCTCCTATGGTATGGTAGGGGTGGGTCCACCTCATCCATCTGGAAGTGCATCCAAATGTCAGCCCATCTCTTGAGCCCATTGTGGCTCTCACCACTTGCACACTTGAATCAGCAATTACAGTGTGGGTACCAAGAGGAGCAGATGCTGGTACTCTTCCTCATTAGCAACTAATGAGCTATAGGATCCAACAAGGCCATAGGAGTATAGAGGTGGTTCATTTGCTTACTCCTTCTCCTGGTTATTTGTTCTCCAATACCCTGTTCATCTTCTCCTCTTCTTTTTCTGCCTCCTCCTCAACCACAACCAAATTGAGCTCACCAGCCACAGACCCTTGGCCTAGCAGGTGGCCAAATATGATCTCCAGCTCCTTTCCAGCACTAATTCACTCAACTCCAGGGAGGTCCATTCTTACTGAGTCTTGATGGGACTCCCAATATTTTGTGTTTGCTCCCTTCAGGAAGCAGAAGATGAGGTCAATGCAAGGTGCTCTAGAGCAGGATGAACAGAGGGCACCAATGAGATCTGCCACTACCATCCCACTGCCAGTGGGGGGGCCCTAATCCTCGCCCCCACAAATGCACAGAACCACTGATATAAGCCTTCTCGCTGGCAGATATCTTCTAGCCTTACAGAGTTCTCCTCTTGGCGCCATAATTGCCACCACCATAACCACCAAGGCCCCTACCATTCATCACTTTTCCCTAAGTCTGACCAATAAGAAGGAGGAAGGAGGCAGCAATAATAATAATAATATGCACAGCAAATCAATCAAGTAGCAGTGTAATTTCCAACAGGCAAAACCTCATAATCAATTTAGCAAGCAGAAAACCGCACTCCCATAAATTCAACTTTAACCAAACAAACACACATAGTAAATAATAGCAATGTAATTTTTAAAAAAGAGTGCCCCATCTCCATCTATACGGGAGGGGGGGAGGGAAGGGGAATCAAAATAAACACACACACACACACACACACACACACACACACACACACACAGCCTCCTCTCCCAAAAACCAATAAAGGAAAGCACAGCAATAAAGATGAGAAACATGACCCATACAGCCCAAACCCTTAAAATATGTTTGGAGAGATTTCTCTCTCCCAAACCACTTAGATATCCTCACTCAGTCTAGCAGTCCACAGAGCACTCCAGGCAGCAGTGGGAGAAATGGGAAAAGGGCAAAATACAGAAACATTCCTCCCCCAAAAGAAGGAATCCAAAACAGAGGCATTAGGCAGAGGAGCAAAGCTAGGACTCCACCATAAGATAATACAAATTCAGTGGAGATCAGTGTGATAGGAACATCAATCCTATCAGGAATAATCAGCAAAGTCCTTTTAAGGATTCAAACTATCCACCCCTCGATATATTCTCCATTCTGATTGGATGCTGACAGCTCTTGTGAAACTATCTAATAAAAAAAAAACCAGTGCAGTGATTTTACATAACTGCTCAAGCGAAGGTAAAACAAATGGGAAAATCCAAATGATACCCAAATCATTCATAGCCCTCTCATTTGTTAAAAGAGATTGTTCAGATTTCAGAAGTTCTTTCAGAAATTAATGAATGGACACGAAAACGAAGGTATAAGTATCTTTTGTGTTATTTTTCATTACTGACAACACGAACGTCTTGCTCATCAACTTGCTTGCAACAAATTAGTTCCCAAGCAAGTTTTTCTACTATTATTACCAGCAACACTATTTTAAAATCAAGGCTGTGCCATTTTTTCATAGGAAGGATTTTGATTTCAAAGTAAAGTACAACTCCTCTATATATCCTGTAACTATCCATGAATTTATTTTTTCATATTTAGGTCTACTGAGTGCAAAACAATACTCCAATCTCCAATACTAAAATGGAACAATAATCTGAGTTTTCCTGTCTGTAATTTAACAAACAAAACATTAACATTTCAGTTTAATGGTTAATGAAAAACACTATGACACTTTGGGACTTTCATGCTACTACAGTAGATTATTAGTGGTTGCACTGATTTATAGTGTCTATTGCATTAGATTTTCTCCCAGCCAGATTATACACCATGAATACCTGCTTAAATAAAATGTGTTGATTTGCTGTTATTTAAGAGAAAACACCTTTCAAAGGGCCACACTGCTGCCATTAATTGCCTGTTTTATGCTTCTGAGTGAGAAAGTATCTTACAAATGGTTCCAGGTGACCTCCCATCCATAAATTTTATATGGCTACTTATAAGCTCATTAGCTTCTCCCACAAGCGTCATCATGCAGCTTGAAACCAACTCTATAGAGAGATTTGTTTTATGTGTGGTGTTATGAGCCATCTAGTCAGAAGTGACTCCAAGACACCCAAACAGGCTTTCAGTGTAAGCAAGATATTTAAAGGATGGTTTTACCAGTTTCAACACTACTGCCCAGTGAGTTTTCATGGACAAGCAGGGATTTGAATCCAGGTCTTTCAAGTCCTAATCCACGACTCTACTAGACTACACTGGGTACTGCAGTGGAGAGACTAAGAATGCCTTATACATAGTAGTTCTTCCCCTTATGTATCTGTATCTTTCAAACTGCTTGACCATCTATAGTAGCCCTTTCAGAATTCTTTGTAGTTTATTGTTTCCTCCAAATTGCAATATGGGAGAGGGCTGGATGGGGGCAAAGCTTCCTCTAAAGTCAATCCAGGTAACACCAGGCAGTCCGACATAATACTACCATATATATTGATGACTTGGTATGTTACACTTAGTTTCATTGTCAGAAATGGCTTTCAAACGAATTTAGAAACTTAACACACCTATATATTAATAAATCTAAAGCAAAACAGGTGCATTTGGTTCCAAGACTTTTGCCAACTCGCCAGTAAAAATAACCTTTTTGCCACAAAAGGACCAGTTGTGTCTGTCAGAGACTAATTTGAAAGTCTAGTTTACACATGTAGAGTGGAAATACTGAGGGGGGAAATTATGCCCTTCTATTTTTAAAGTAACTGTGAAGAAAAAAAATGAATGTGTCTTACACCCATACTCCAGTTGTAAAGTCAGGTTTTTAACCCCTCAGCCAATTCTGTGATTTTACAAAGAAATATACACTAATTAGAAAACCTCATCTGGCATGTGAGAAGGGAGAACTGGACCTCCAGGCAGTAAGCAGTTCACTATGAAGATCTGTAGCATGTATAATCAACTTGTCAGAGAATAACAGGATTTATGCAATGACTAACAGGATCAAGGATTCCTTTATGAAAAGATTTATAAGAACATTGCATTAAAATGTCAAATGGCACAGCAAAGCAAGTTCTCACTGCCTGTCAGTAGTGATAATTTCACTTATTCTGTTGCCCCACTCCATTCCACCTGTGAATATTGAAAGCAAGAGCATAAAAACAATGTAGCTAATACGTTGACAACTTACTCAGATGTTGGAAGTGGATCTTCCAAGAAATAAGGATCCTGCATAGCCTGTTCTGAGGTAATTCTCTTTATTGGGTCCATAGTAAGCAATTTCTGTAGCTATGTATAGTTAAAACACAAGATATTTGGTGCTGTCAAATCAATTGGAAAAAGATTTTACTACACTTTGAACATACAAACTTCCTAGGCTCAGACCATATATTATATATGTCTCTGGCTTAAGCCATTGCATCAATGAGTAGGATTGGCAAAGACCCCCACATGAAGCTCCAAACCACACTGATAGTCATTGAAATAGATGGAGAAATGGCTTGATTTAGTATAAGCAGGCTTCTAATAATCACCTGCAGATCCATAACCTGAGGATTAGACTAACAGAGTATGCTCTATGAGAAACCACCCACAAGGAAGTTATGACAACTGGACTTCTTTTCTTGAGACTGAAACGTTTCGCTGCTCATCCAAACAGCTTCATCAGTCTGAGGAAAGCTAGTTGCGAGTCCTCCATTTTATAGTTCATTTTGACCTTGTGTCATCCTTGCCTGAATTAGGCGCATAAGATGAACAATGTATTTTTGGTTTGTCTGGGTATTGTTGAAATCACTGCCTGATAAGTCAAAGATAGACTGTGCCTGAGCCACCCCCCAACTTTGTCGAGAGAGGGGTTTTCAATACTCTCATGAATGGCTTCTCTGACCCCTTTCTCAAACCACCTATCTTCTCTGTCTGATATATCTACATCTTCATCTTTGAATGAGTGCCCTTTATCCATCACATGGAGGTGTACTGCTGATTCTGGTCCTGAGCTTCTGCCCCTCCTATGTTGGGCCATCCTCCTGTTTAATGGCTATTTAGTTTCTCCAGTGTAGAGGTCTGAACGCTCCTCACTCTACTGGACTGCATATACTATATTGCTCCAATATAGATGCTGTTATTCTTTCTATGATCCCTCATGATCTGTTTTATATCCTTTTTGATTATACCAGAAATGTATCCAAACTACATTGAGAGGTGATCTTGGATCACTGAGTTTAGTTTAAGCCAGTGGGAACAGAAGGTAGTCTGTTTTGTAGCTAAGCAACTTGTATATTAAAGCAAGCTCAGCAATTTCAAATTTAAGATAGATCAAATATGCAATTTATACATCTACTGACTGATCATTGACATACATACAAACATATTTGAAATCTGTGATATAATTTCCCCCCACTCTTTGGCCTTTTCTATTTAATCTGAATTGCCATAAATAGAGTAAAGGAAAATAGTGGCTCCAAAATCAGTATTTCTACAAAGGACCATATCTGATAACTTTTCATCATGAAAGGGCAAGCATAGAACCATTGTATCAAAATGCAAACTAGACAGAGCTTATCAGTCAGCGTTCCACTATATATTACTTGAAGTACTTAGATGAGCCAACAGCTATCTGCTCAAGCTTCGCTTTCTTAAGCAGTTCAATAAACACAGTTCCATATCTTTCCAAGAAAGCAAATACCTTTTTGTTCCATTTTAAATTGAGTTATTTTAACCCGACTTGGAGGAGTCAGAACATCTTACTTAAGGCAGGGTGCCTTTCAAAATAAGAAATACTGTCAATTTATGATAAAAATGTTAAAGGAACTCATGGGTTATCTTTATGTAGAAATCTGCCACATTAATCCACGGCTGTCAATCCATTCATTTCTCTGTGCTCCTTCAAACAACTCAAAGATATGAGCAGACTGAATAGATTAAAATAAAAAATAAAAAGAGAAACTTATCACTGGCCTGCCTTGTCCTAGGTCTCACTTCCCCAGCAGGAAGGCTGCTGATAATATGAGCTATATGCTGTTAAAGTGAATCCAACTTACAGTAACAGTAATAGAAATCCAAGGTAATTGAGATATTTAAGAAGTGATTTTACTTCCACAGATACACCCCACCCCATGAATTTTCTGCAGAGACAAAGGAAATGCTCTCGACAACTTAATTTACAGCTTTTTGGAAACAGTGCATAAGAAGTCACTCATGAGTGATTAGACACTATTGGAAGCTTACCAAATGGAATGCTTTGCTATCTGGCTTAACTTTATGTTTTTCCATATATTTGATAAGGCTGCAGTTGGTATACCTGAAAGGAAACATCGATTTATAACAAATTTCTTTTACATTAAACTGGACAGAAATTAAGGTGGGTTTTTTTTAACCAGACTAACAGGATTTGTCTTGATGAAATAATTCAATCATTCTGGACTGGCTAAACCATTTACGATTCAAAATGGTGCCAGCACTGTGAGAAAGTAGCTTTAGGCCACACATTCCTTTTATACACGATAATTTCTACAGAGCTGGTTCTAATATCAGGGCGTAAAATGTTTTGAAAACCAATTAGCATAGTAATCAGTCACTCACATTCATTTTTAGGCAATATTAGAAAAGGTGCTTCAGATAGAAAAGAGTTTGGTACAGGGATGTGTCATCCTTTTTGGGGACCCCAAAATCCCAGAATTCTCCAAGACGTCCCCAGAAAGAATTCCAGGAGTTCCAAACCCAAGAGTGACCCCTACAAATACCTACATTTCATCTGGACTCAGACTTTGCTTTCTATGCACACACAAAAGAAGCAAAGCAAAGTGTGCTGCTAATACAGTAAACCACTCCACAGTGATTAAAACTCTCTCTGGGCACTTTACAGTTTTCTGATGCAGGCTACATGCTGCCTCTCCGCCAAGAGCTGGGTGCTCAGTTTAACAACCTTGGAAGTTTGAGTCAACGTCAAGCCAGCTGCCTAAGCCTGGGACTGAATTTAGGTTGTAAGCAAAGTAGCACTGCACCACAATAAATTACCCTGGTGCTCCCTGGGCGACCTAGATCTTTGTGAGAGGTACAGGATTTTTGGGAAGACCCATCAATATAGCCCAGTGATGGCAAACCTTTTAGAGACCGAGTGCCCAAACTGCAATTCAAATCCCACTAATTTTTTTGCAAAGTGCCAATACAGTAATTTAACCTGTATACAGGTGGCTATGAAGGGGCAACGTTGGGTGCCCACAGAAAGGGCTCCAAGTGCCACCTTTGGCACCCGTGCCATAGGTTCATCATCAGTGATATAGCCTTACAGACAGGAAGGCTACACTTTCCACAAAGACCAAAGCCTCACAGGACACACTGGAACAATGTAGGCCTCAGGCCTAGTGAGTGAACTGTAACTGTTTGGAGAATTTATGCAAACAATTGGGAGCTGGAATCCATAATAAGACAACAAATAGCATACTCCTACTTGGTAAAGGTTAAAAAAATTAGAAGCTCATTCTTTTAAACATACATTTGAAAGTTGAAGAACTGTAATGTTTAACACTGCAGATTCTGTTCAACGAAGCCGTATTTTTCAAAGGTATGTATTGCATACTATGCAACTAAGTCACATAGATTACAGGTTTATTTTAAAGAGCTTCATAAAGGCTTGTAAAGCATGCTGTATAAGTGTATACAAAAGCCAATTATTATTTTGAGACATGATTTACACATTTCTACTTGTTTACAGCTCTCCTCTATCTTCTGGGCTTTTGCAGAAATAGCACAGAACTCAATTCTTTTATCTACAAGAGCCTAGAACCAAGTGAAATGTCCATTGCTGCCCGTGTTCCCTGGTATTCACCCATTTTCACCAATCAAACTGGGGAAGTGATGTCTGTGTGGCTGTTTGGAGCCCCAAAAGGATGAATGGTGAGGAAACTCCAATACTGAATGGGTGGGCTAGGAGGTACCATCAAAATTTCCCAGATGATTTTTGATGAAACTCACGTATTTCTTCGAAAATCTTTCATTAACGTTGAATGTTCAGGCATCTTTTTAATATCCTCCCAGTCTTTATCTATGAAATGAATATTAGTATAGTTTCATGTTTAGATAAAAATATAGTACATCATCATTTGCACAGTGAAAACTATCATCTCTTTTCCATTCTTCTGTGTAACTTTGCTTCTCAATCATACTCAAGAAACCCTAGTGGGGGAAAATATTCTTCTCTCCTAGTTCTCTTATTGCTTTAGGATATAAGTCCCCATAGATGTGTTGGATCATTTATTATGGACTTGCTTGGCTATAAAATAATATTGCAAGTAGGATACACTGAATATTAAAGCAATCTATGGTATAGCTAACATGCTATTGTAACAATTCTATTTAAATATATTAGTATTTCAACAAATCATCACACTTAATACTGTAGATATTGAAAAGATACCATTCTGGCTTCCCAAATTATTGTTCTTTATTTCAAGAAAATGAGAAATCACAAAGATATCTCAAGCTGGGGTAATACTTACTGTGTAACACTTGGAAAGATGAAGATGAATGGTATTTCGAGACATCTTAAAATAATAGGGAAGACATAAACACTACTCTTCTCCCTCCAACTGCATCAGGAGCCTTTAATATTTTTATATTTAAACTCCACAAATTAACCCCAACCTCCAAATAGGACTTACAACTAATCTTTTTGTGTCAGGCTCCTTTCTTGTGCTTTTCACCCTTGGTCAACCTGTCTCTCCTGCTCTCTCCCAATTGTTCCCGTCTGTCCCCTTACAAAAACCATGAGAAACTAAGAGAAATGTTTGCAACGGCCCTTGAGTTAACAATAATCTAACTGGGACCAACGGCCCACATGACAAAGACAAATGAGCTACATGACAAGTGTTGATAGTGAACCAGCATAACAATTTTGATTTTTATTAATATGAAGTTACATTTTATAGCAGCACTGAATTTAAGTCTTAAATTTTGTTTTCCACATTGTATCTCTACATCCTGCTGGTGGAGAATTTGATTTGATAAAATGATACATTGTTACTTAATTGTTTTTACATTGATATATTTAACTGTTTGGCCTGTTTTTATCTCTTTGTTGTGAACTGCCCGGAGTTCCTTCGGGAAGACGGGCAGTATATAAGCCTAACAAATAAATAAATAAATAATACATATATCTTGCTACATGGAAGAAATGACAGAAATAGAATATATACCTGCAGGAAATCCCATTACATTGAATATTCTGTCCAGCTGGTCATGATGATACGGATTACTAGTTTTTATATCCTCTTGTCGGCAGTGGAATATTGGCTCCGATGTTAGCAGCTCTGCAAATATACATCCTATAGCCCAAATATCTTTACAAAAAGGAGGGGGAAATCAAATAGGCTTTCAAAAAAGGGGAAAGCATTGTCTGAGAAATAGTAGTAGAGACAACAAATTCTGCTTAATGTGATTTGAACATTCATTAATATATTTGCAAGTTCTTTTTTCATCACAATTTCATCACAATGAAACCCAGTATTTCATTGAACTCAGCATTTATCCAACATAACAACACACAACCACATCATTTGTATCAGTGTTGCTGCTGTGCAGGGTTTTCTCATGGACAACATGTGCACAGATGATTAGTTATAAATAACTAATTTGCACATTACAGTGCTTTCTCCCTTATGCTTTTAAGATTTTAGCCTGCCTCATAAATAAAAAGATAAATAACTTAAATAAACCAGAGATTTCAATTAGATCAATGCCATTTAAACCAAACTATATATTAAGTGCAAGTTCCAAAAGGCCTATTTGTTTATTTTCCCACTGCCTAGCAGAACCCCTCAGTCCAAAAAGGACTTCCCATTTCTCTCTCGGTTCCTTCCACCATCAGTAGCCAATGGCATGAAACAATGGCATGGCCAGGAGCGCATTTGCACAATTAAGGCTAGTACGCAAGTTATGCCTGTTTCTTGAGAAATCAGCTCTGGCCATGGTGACACATGCCCTAGTGATGTCCCGGCTAGACTACTGCAATGCACTCTATGTGGGGCTACCGATGAAAAGTCTCAGGAAACTCCAACGGGTCCAAACTGCAGCAGTCAGATTGCTGACTGGGGCGGGGTACAAATATCACATTACACCCCTATTAAAACAGCTCCACTGGCTGCCAATCAGCTATCGAGCACAATTCAAAGTACTGACCTTGACCTACAAAGCACTTCATAACCTGCGTCCTAGCTATCTTAAAGATCGGATCTCACAGTATGAACCGGCTCGGGTGTTCAGGTCATCAGAAGAGGCCCTTCTCTCCATCCCGCCACCTTCACAGGCACATCTTATGGGAGCACATGAAAGGGCCTTCTCAACTGCTGCACCCAGACTCTGGAACTCACTCCCACAGGCCAGGTTCACTCAGCCTTCCATCCTTCCGAGGTTGGTAAAATGAGTACCCAGCTGGCTGGGGAGGCAATGTGTAGCCTGCACGCTGTAATTAAATATTGTAAACTGCCCAGAGACTACTTAAAGTGGTATGGGGCGGTATATAAGCAGAACACTTTGCTCTTCTGGCAAGCTTTCCCTGAATGATGGACTACCTATTATGAGGCTTTTATATGAATCTATTATACAAGAACACATAGACTTTGTGTTTATAGACTTTGTGATTGCATTGACACTATGTTCTCCATGTTAAGTTTCCCTCACTCATAACTTTACATGGAATTTTACTCTCTTTTTAACTGCGCACGTTCTCTGGTAGCTTTAATGTAATGTTGTCTTTTGATGCTGTAGTTCTCAATACTTGAATAAGTCCTGATTCTACTGGATTGTATATTATCCCTCATTACTGTAAGCCACTTTGGGTCCTTTTCAAGGAGAAAGGAGGGGTAAAAATACCCTTAAATAAATAATAAATGAGGGTGCAAGTTCTACTACAGTAGGACCCCTGTATCCATGGGGGATCGGTTCCGGGACTCCCTGTGGATACTGAAATCCACAGATAAGAGCTAACGCTCTTATCCGGGGTGGCCTCCCACCCTGCAACCCCCGTCCACCCCAAGTTTTAATTTTAATAATATAAAGCTTGCTTTTGGGAGAGGCCCTCCTCCTCGCTGCCACTGCGGGCCATCCGGGTGCTCTACGGGGGGGTGGATGTCGGGGGGCGGGGGCCGTCTGTGCCACGCCGCTTGCCTGGGGCGTTGTGGGCAGCGGCGGGGGCACCGCCCGCCGGCAGAATAAGCGCCCACATGGACCTGCAGAAATTGTGGGTGCTTCTTCAGCCGCGGCCAGGTGTTCCCAGTGGACGGTGCGGTGTGGGCAGCGCTTCTGCCACCGCTCCCATGTTCCAGGTGGGCGGTGCGGGTGCTTCTTCTGCACATCCCCCGGTGTCCTCCACCCCTCCCGCTGGTGCCTGGCTGGCCCGCGGTGGCGGGGAGAGGGAGGGCTTCTCCAGGGAGTAAGTTTTATTTTTTCCCCTCCTTGTCGCTGCCCCCCTCGCTGATCACCATCCGCTAACTGAATCAGCGGATACGGGGGGAGCTACTGTACATATAAGACACAAGAGAAGAAAAGGCCTTGAGGATCCCTTTTATTGTGAGGAAGCTATTGGAGGCTGTGAGATGGGAAGGAGAAATTTTAATTTCTGAAAATCACTGCTACCATTACACACACACACACACATACGGCCCAGTGGCTCCCTATGTCTTCACCACATACAAAGGGATTCCAAAGGAGCCGTAGAATTTTAGTGGGGGTGGGGATCTAAGATTTTTCATTTCCAAGAAGTTGTTGCCCTAGCTGAGGATGATGTCAGCTTTATGTGGGGTTAGTGGAGGAGGAAGAAAATGTTCTTTTTAGTAATATGAACACTTAAAGCAGAAAATGGCTGCTAAACTCTCCAGAGGTTATTTGATTTCAACAGTTTGCAGTCAGGGTCATCACTGCCAATAGCAAGTGATCATGGGCGCTGCAGTCCAAGAACTGGAGAGCGATGTTGTACATCTCACACTTACAGCTACTTAATAAAATTCTCCTGAATCTTCTGTCAAACAACACTAACTGCCAAAGTGATAAAAATATGCTTTTCCAAAACTAGCCTATGAATAATTTTGCTATTATTTCTAATATCCAAGATTATGGGGGGGGGGGGAGAGAGATAATGTTGAGGAAACAGTCAGGAACATATGGGGTTGGATGATGGGTGAGACCTATCCTGATCTTGAGGGCCAAGAAACCCTTCTGAATGGCATGTGGTTCAACAGTCTACTATGGCTATTGCTTTTCTATAGAAATCCATGGAAACTGGGAAACTTAGTATGAGTGTCATTCTGCTCACAGAAGTTTGGATCAAAGCCAGTATTTTCCTGTCAATGTTCAATAATGAAAGCCACTAATAACTAAGAACAATTCCTATCTAATTAATGAGAGTATCCTTGAATTTAGGAGAATTTTTGCCAGGTATGTATATTGAAAGTACCTGGCAGCTATTTTATGTTGAATATTGACATTTGGGCAACCAGTAGAAGTGACAGAAGATTCATCAGAAAAGAGCAATAAAGTTCAACTAATCAGTTCCTCTGAATCTTAAAGCACATGGTACTTTACCAAAGCTCTAAAATGACATGACACAATACTTGTTGCAGATACAAAGCAAATAACCAAATAAGGGACTTCACAGGAAGAGAGACTACAATTTAAGTATGCAATTCTGATAAATCGAGTGAACTAGCAAACACTTACCAATTGCTTTGGTATAATGTCTTGCTCCAAGCAGTAATTCTGGAGCTCGATACCAGAATGTTACCACTACTGGATCCAAATCAGCTAAAGGCTTCAGAGGTGAATTAAATAGCCGGGCAAAGCCCATGTCAGCTGTGAAAAGGAGGGAAACGTGCTTTAAATATATAGGCATAGAGGCTGTTTAATATGAATTGAATGAGCTTGAAAGTAACACAGTGGCAGAAGTCCATTTCAGCGTAATGTTTAAAAATTTGAATTGAGTTTATTGCACAGAAAGTGAAGCATTATTGAATGATAGTTAACATGAACTCTTGATCAGGATTCACCAGGACTCTGAATCAAAGCTGATCAGTTCTCAGAAAATTGAGAAATCTAGAGTCCAACCCACTGGCAAAGTGTGTGAATATTTTTTAATATATAAGGAAAAATTATAAAGCAGATCGGTTATCTGACAAATAAAATTCAGTTTTTATGGACAGAGACAATAAAGCAGCTGGTGTCTTTAATGACACAGAAAACTTCTATCGGCAATTAATAGAGGTAATTGTAAATTAAAGCTGGATTTCCTTCAGGGCAGGATGGGAATAATTTATAATTCCTAGTGTACTACAGTCCCATTCAGACATTATGAAAACATTAACACCTTCCACTTGAACAGGAATGGTTTTGCTTCAGTTTGCTCTGCCCTTGAGATAACATCACTGCTTACCAGGGAAGCCTTTACACATGCAGTAATGCTACATTTAAGGAGAGATGTCCATGAGATTTAGGACTCACTATGATTAGGCTTCTGGATCATGTGGTTGATTCCACAAGTAAAGGCAAAGGCTTCCCACTGCAGCAATTCCTTGTCTGATTTTGGAGGCCTCCAGTGATACCACATCAGTGGCAGACCTTTCCTCTTATTCTGTTACCATTTTCATAACGCCTGAATAGGGCTTCTCTTATCTTAGAAATTTTCACACTTGGATAAGTTGTGTTTGCACCTATCATCTTTAAAATGATGTGTTACTTCAGCAATTAAGCATTCCTCTTCTGGTGTAAAGCCACTGCTCTTCAACAGCAAAGGTGCAAATGTTATGCCACTTACTCCTCTAACGGCAAAAGACATGAGACACTAAGGTTGTAGTCACAGGGAATACTGTATATACTCGAATTAAAGCCTAGTTTTTCAGCCCTAATTCTGGGCTGAAAAAAAGGGGCCCTCGACTTATATGCGGGTCAATACTTTTAGCCACTGAGGCAAGTGCTTGGGTCAGTGGCTAAAAGTCATTTTAAACATTGTGTGCCGCTTCTCATGACCCCCCTCTGCATCACAGGGGAGCGGCATGCGATGTTTAAAATGACTTTTAGCCACTGACCCAAGCACTTGCATCAGTGGCTAAAAGTCATTTTAAACACCACACACCACTCCCCCAGCTCACAAAGGAGGAGCTGCCAGGCCCTGCTGCATTTCCCACCCTAGACTTATACTCGAGTCAATACGTTTCCCCAGTTTTTGGGGGTTAAATTAGGGGCCTCGACTTATACTTGGATCGACTTATACTCGAGTACATACGGTATATAGAACTGAGCTAGCTTTAGGACCATCAGATTTAAGTGTTTTAAAGGAAGAAGACCACATATTCCCACCACAGGCAAAGTTTAGTTTGAGCTACAGGCTGGAAATATTCATTTCTGTACGTCTGTCAAGACCCTACGTCATCCAGGTGAGTTTATCTGGAAGATGAATCATGGCAACTGGACTTCTTTTCTTGAGAGACTGAAATGTTTTGCTGCTCATCCAAACACCTTCATCACAAAGCTGTTTGGATGAACAGTGAAACGTTTCAGTCTCTCAAGAAAAAAAGTCCAGTTGCCATGACTCAACTTCTAGATCATTTCTGTACATGTTCCTATTTAAAATTTTGTTATGCTTCATTTTAAAAGTTAAACAGTTTTTAAAAATTATATTTAAAATAATATTTAGTTGCTGGAGAAGAACAAACACACTGATAATCCTCTATGAGTCCACTGAGACCTAGAAGTTGCTCAAATATAAAACATGTATTTAAAAAATGCTTGAGCAATGGACTCCTACATTATTTGTTGCTTTTCAAAATTAACTTTAAAAAAAAAACACCCACACTGCCAGTGGCAATGGATGGCTTGAGTGGATTGGAAGAGTGGCTCTTTCAACTCTTACTATTTTGCATCTAAACGTTTTAGGGAGCATTCAGAAGTTTTGCTGGAAGGTTGCTGTCGTCTTTTCCAGAATATTGTGAACAGCTATTACAGTACTTGCAAAAAGAGTGGATGGTCAGTTTCTAGGTAACCACAAAGAACTGTCTTCTTCACAAAAAGAATTAAATACTAAATACGTTTGGAGTAAGGAATAAGAACCCTTTAGCCTTTCATGCTTTGCTGACAAGAGGCTTTCAATCTTCCAGGGTTAGTACCACTGTATATTTACAAACCTGTCAGGAGAAAGCACTCAGCACTCTGAGACCTATTGCTTTTGATATGAATTATGAAATTGCTCACTTCAACGAGGGAAAAGTGTGGAGCTGGCAATAAGCACAAAACTTTGCTTTCAGCAGACCTTTTTTTAAATAAAAAATGTCATGCTATCAAAAACATGTACCTATGGAATTCTACATAAATGAGAAAGCAAATTATCTCAGGAAATAAGTTGAAAAGAAGGGAAAAGAAACACCTTTTAACAGTTAATACTGACTTCTGATTAAATTAGCTCAAAAATCCAGGATGCACATTAGATGTCACTCAGTACAGTACATTCACCTATGACCCTATGAACACCGATGTGTATCAATGTCATGTTGGGACATGGAATTTATTGTTATGCTAGTGTTAGATTTAGTTTTTTTTTAAAAGCCTTTTTATTGTATATTGAGCTATTGCATTATTCACAGTTCTCACAACCAAATCTTGTCCAATGTTTATGTTTTGTTTCCCCAGTTTGAAAAGTATTGTTTTGTCTATTTCCTTTAAAAGAGGCTTGTGAGTCTTCCTTCATTACCTCATATAACAGAAGATACAATCTACCATCACAACAATACGTTGAAGTAATGTGTTTTTTATTTTTGAATACAGGTACTTCCCTGATATATTACTATGGACTTGCGCCTATTTTTATGTGTGAAAATGGGCCAAATTTTAGCTTCTCCCTTCTTCTACAACCTTTCAGGCTATCTTGTATTTGTCCCACATTAAGAGATTTTACTTCTCTTCATTCAGTAATGTTTCTTTCATCTGTGATCCAGCAAGTATTAACAGTCAAGTATTGACCTAGCAACCACACCTTTAGAACATATTGTCTTAAATGCTACACTGGGACTTATCAAAGATATAAACATACCAATTTTTACTCTTCCTCGCTCAGGACCTTCACCCATAACTAAAATATTAGCAGGTTTCTGTGGAAAAAAAATAAATACACAATACATATACCAAGATAAACCTAAACATTTGTGCCTGAAATTAGCAGCTTTATTTTCCCAATTTTAAACCCAAATGCAGTGGATGATAGTGATCATGTAATTATGAATTTACTGTAAGGCCATGCAAGGAGCCAATTTCAACATCTCACTTTTTAGAGGGCTTCCTTACAATGATTCCACTCAGTTCCAATCCAGAATTCAAGGAAAAAATGTTATCTCCCCTTGACAACGTCCAACACTAGCCAAATACACAAAACAATCTACCACACATTTCGGATACATCCTGAAAGTAGGCTAAACATGTGCGATTCAAACTTCCGTCTGACTAGATCAGTTTAGTTTCTCATGTAAACATTTCTTTTCAGATGTCCTGTCTTTGCAATGCTTTCAAGACTACTGATTCGTATCTCTCCTTTAAAGGCTTACTGTATGGACTTCCTTCTTTTCTAACAAATGTTCCTTTTGCTTCTCTACTGTTCATACATTCTTTCATATAATTATAGGAACCACAGGGCCTCACTATTGTTTTATTGCTATTTGCTTATAACATCTATGAAAGTACAGAAAATTATGGTTAAATTTAACATGTAATTAAAGATGGATTGGGCTAAAGATGCCCTAAGCACATCCGATCTCGCCTGATTTCAGAAGCTAAGCAGGGTCGGCCCTGGTTAGTACTTGGATGGGAGACTACCAGGGAATACCAGGTGCTGTAGTCGCCTGGAGTAGGAACTGGCAAACCACTCCAGTATACCTGCCAAGAAAACTCCATGGACGTGGAGTCATGAAGAGTCGGTCACGACTGTAACGACACAACACACAAACACATGAAGATGGATTAAGCAGAGTAAAATATTCCTCTCACAGATTTTAAGACACCAAAAGCAGTTTCAAGAAGAAAATACAATTTTTTGGGGGGGGGGGTGTAGGGGGGGATGACCTTTTCTTTCCACACTTTGAAGTAGGCTGTTGTGACAATGTAGAAAGTGACTCCCTCCAGTAGCATCACAACTTGCAAACTTCTAGGTGACTATGAATCTGTGGACTTTTACATTATGTTAGATAAAGGTACTTCAAGGAGACTTTCATAGATGAATGCTAGCACTCTTGATAGGAAAACACAATCTAGTATCATTAGGATGACAGCATAAATGTGTGGAGAATCAAAGAACAGAAAATTTGAAAAGGAATTTGTATAGACTAGAGATGTAAAATTTCTGGAAATGTTGAAGCTCAGAAAAAACCCCGTTTTGTTTCCATCCCACCCCTCCTGGAAAAACTTTTCGGAAAAATTGAAAAAATGCTACATTACCACTATCCCCCCTCCTTTTTAACAGCTTGAAAAAGTCATTATGTTACTTTAGGAACATAAACTATGACCATGTACAATCTGAGTTCGCAAATTTGTTGCTCTTCATTTTCTTTCAGTTCTTTGAGGCCTAGTGAAGAGGACGGAACAAAACCAAACATACCCACCCACGTGCAAAAATAAAAGTGAAACTTTTTTTTTCTTTTTTGTGTGACAATAGCAGCACCTCCTAAAGGAAGACATGCATCTTGTTCTTGCATTGGAGAGTTCAGTTTGTAACCTAAGACTTGCTTGTCCTCAGTGCACAGAAATTAGAGTAATCTGATACTATGCATCATTTTTAGAAATGATTTGGAAGATATTTGAACACCCAGTCTTAAAATATTTTATTCAACATGTTAAAACCAAACATTCCATAATCATTTTTCTTTTTCTTTTTTCAATTTTTCCAATTTTTCAGAAAAAACCCAAAAAGGCTTCAGGAAAAAAATGGGGATTTCCCCCCCAGGATTTTTCCAGGTTTTTTTCCAGGCCTTCACATCTCTACTCTAGACAGACTGAAAAAGGGCTACAATGGAGTTTCAGTCTGATATGTGCCCTTCGCCAAGAAAAATAATGAAATTACCATGTGACACCATTAGGTCACCTGATTCTGATAATGACTGGTAGGCAGATTTCCCTGTATCTAACAATATTACTGTGGAAGTGCAGGGCCTAGAGACAGCATAGGATGCCCCCCACCCAAATACAATTCTTGTACAAGCAGCTGTACAATTTTTTGTGAGACCAGGTACCACCACCTTACTTTCCTGATGGCCAATCATAATTCTTATTCCTAATTTGCACTACATTGTATCATAACATATCATAAAGCAAGGACTGTGGAACAGGTAGAACTACAGCCAGGTGGAAATAAGACTGGATTGGCCATTCTCTCCTCATACGTACAACTAAAGGATATATCTTTCAGTGATTAATGTCAAGAGGTTTTACCAAACGTCCACTCAAATCCAACATTGTGAGCATTAAAATTTAAATACTGAACTCCCAAGAGAGGACAAGCTTTAAGTCTTAACATAACTCAATCATCGGCAGTGTTTTTCAGGTTCTTTCTTTTTATCTACAGTTCTGAATAAAGAATTTAAGCTGAATTTGTATGATAGAAGGCTTGTGACCATCCCAACCACCATGCAGTTGGTCAGTTGTACAATCTGTAAGGTTAACTCGTGGTGCAGTGGTCAAATGCCTGTACTGAAGGTAAAACTGTGCTCACGACCTGCAGTTCAATCCCAGCTAGCAGGCTCATGGTTGACTCAGCCTTCTAGCCTTCCAAGGTCGGTAAAATGAGTACCCAGCTTGCTGGGCGGGGCGGGGGGGGAGCAATGTGTAGCCTGCATACTGTAATTAAAAATTGTAAACTGCCCAGAGACTACTTGAAGTGGTATGGGATGGTATATAAGCAGAACACTTTGCTTTAACTCATCAGTGGAGACTATAGATGAGCATTTAGTAAAATGCACAAAGTGCAGCTGCTCAGGTGTGATAGAGTTCTCTCTCTCCTATCCCCAATTGCCAAGTCCACTAACCAGGCTCTATGCACTGCCAGGGTCCTTTGCTGACAGTGCACCAATCCATGCTGGAGCCTGGCCAGCTGTTCCCCACCTTCCCAGGCAGCCAACCACTCACTAGTGGAATAGAAGGAGGCTAGAGAGCATATGGAGGCGGGGCCCAATGGTAGCTAATTTAGCTGCTGTCAAGATCGCGTCAACTATCTACTCAGCCAAGATTAGAACTTCAAGAATATCTCATTTTGCTTTCTGGATGAGCAAAGCACAAAACAATCAGACGGAGCTTTTCCGTATAGTCCGTAATCTATCCGGGGTTGATTGCAGTGATAGGCCTCCCCCTAGTATTTCCTGCAACCAATTTGCGGCATTTTTAAAATCGAAAATGGAGGCCATCTGCTGGGACCTAGACCTTCAGTTGACAGCAGATTTAGCAGAGACGTCCAGTGCTCCACCTTGCCTGGCCACTATGACCATCTTTCAACCTGTGACGTCATCTCAAGTAGACAGGGTCTTTGATCGTTGTCATGCCACCACCTCTGTGCTTGATCCTTGCCCGTCCTGGCTTATAAAAGAGGCCAGGCCGGTTACCACTGAATGGGCCACAGCAATAATTAATGGGTCTCTCCAGGAGGGCAGGGGGACCCTGCCCTCAAGGAGACACTCATAGGCCCATTCTGAAGAAGCCTCAGCTGGCGGCAGAACAAATTGGTAACTATAGGTCTGTCGCCAATTTACCATTTATGAGCAAGGCTGTGGAGAGAGTGGTGGCTGACCAACTTCAGGGCCTCCTGGATGAAACTGATGCTCTTGATCCATTCCAGTCGGGGTTCAGACTGCGTCATGGACTGGAATCAGCACTGGTCCCCCTGCATGATGACCTTTTAAGAGAGTCCGACAAGGGCAAATTTTCCTTGCTGGTCCTCCTCGATCTCTCAGCGGCCTTTGATACTGTTGACCACGATATCCTCCTGGATAAGCTTTCTGAGTTAGGAACTGGAGGCACTGCCTTGCAGTGGTTCCGTTCCTTCTTGGAGGACCGTTCCCAGAGAGTACAGCTGGAGGAGACTGCCTCTACCCCTTGGTGCCTCAATTGTGGGGTGCCACAGGGGTCGGTAATCTCCCCCATGCTTTTTAACATCGATATGAGATCACTGGGGGAGGTCGTCAGGAGGTATGGGGTCTCGTGTCATCAATATGCTGATGACACACAGCTCTATATCTTCTTTTCCCCATCTGCAGTGGATGCTGTTTCATCCCTTGATGTCTGTTTGGATGCCATACCGGGATGGATGAGGGTGAACAGACTGAGGTTGAACCCGAACAAGATGGAGGTCCTTCGGGTGGGGGCATCAGTGGTTGGCAGTTTGGGAAGCTCCCTCAGTTTTGAGGGAGTGACTCTCTCTGCGCAGGATGAGGTGCGTAGTCTGAGCGTAATATTGGACCCTATGCTTTCCATGGAAGCCCAGGTAGCATCAGTGGTCTGTGCCACTCATTTTCATCTTAAGCAGATCACTCAGCTGTGTGCCTTCCTGGACCGTGGCGCTCTAATTACTCTGGTCCAGGTACTCATAGTCTCGAGATTAGACTACTGCAATGTTCTCTTTGTGGGGCTGTCCTGCAGATTAGTGTGGAGGCTCCAGATAGTGCAGATTTCCACAGCTAGATTAGTTACGGGGTTAAGGAAACATCAACCTATAACCCTGACGCTGGCCGCACTGCACTGGCTGCTGATTCATTTCCGCACTGATTTCAAGGTCTTAATGATGACATACAAAGCCCTAAATGGTTTAGGACCTTGCTATCTGCCAGAACAGCTCCTGCCACAAAATACTGCCCATAATCCGCGATCATCTCAGGCAGAACATTCGAGGGTGCTGTCGCTGAAGAAGACCCATAATGAGAAATTGGGTTTTCTCAGTCGTGGCCCCTCAACTTTGGAACCAACTTCCTCCTGAGATCTGTTTGGCATCTTCCCTCCCTGTCCTTAAGAAACATCTAAAGACGTGGCTATTTAAAAAAGTCTTTCCCTAGACATTAATATGTTCTACTAATGATTGTTATTACTATTTTTTGTTTTTATCTGTAGCCCATCTTGCTCCTGTTCAATGTTTTCGATATATATTGTTTACTAGTTATTATGTTTTTACTTATTTGTGCTTCAAATCAGATCAAATTAGTTTTTATTATAGCCAATGGCCATTATATCTATATACAAATACAAATACAATAAAAGCAGGATGGCAATCAGTCATATCCGAATATCTATATTCACGGGCAATACATAATCATAGAAGATTAGAGTTGAAGTTGACTGTATTTATACCTTATTGTTTAATATAAGAGTTAAAATTCAAGTTAAAAGTGTACACAAAAATGTTTCAA
Organism: Phrynocephalus versicolor; assembly: GCA_023846285.1. NCBI lineage: Eukaryota > Metazoa > Chordata > Lepidosauria > Squamata > Agamidae > Phrynocephalus > Phrynocephalus versicolor. The sequence goes on from JAHTLZ010000007.1 coordinate 29,397,785, forward strand.
AAATCTCTAAAATGGTATTACCATATACATAATTAATTATACAGCCTACACTAAAAACTGTATATAAATTTACATAACTTAATACCTTGTATTTTTCAAACACTCCCTGCTCCATCTTGATTACTTATCCAGCTAATTCTTAGCTTTATAGCCATCTTCCCAAAACTGGCCACTTTTTTAGTAATCTCCTTACTCTTGTTTTCCAAAAGCTTCTGTAAACACTCTTCCTTATTTCTACCCTCCAAGGAAGATATAATCGGTTTGATAAAGGCTCTTCTAGATTCTGGACTTTCTAAGTCATTTAAATATGGCATAGGTAGGACTCTATTCAAAGGATTGGATCTTATAATTCCTTTAGCTTTATTTAGGTCATGCTGTCTTTCTACATCTAATATCCTTTGCTTTATAATAGATTTGGCCTGGGTCATATCCATTGACAGCAGATAATGTTGCGAAAATCCATAATACCCTAATTTGTGTTCCAGTATCTTCCGCCGGGGGGGGGGGCATAGGTATCTTGCAGTGTCCTAAACCTGTGGTGTTATGGTTCAGCTTTAACCAATACGTGATAGCCACTATCCATATTCTTGCTTCAACTGTTACCAGTCCTGTTTCTAATCTTATGGCTCCATTTGATGCACTTGTAGGAAGCTGCAATATAGCTCTTAAGTATTTGGATTGCTGTTGTTCCAAGGTAGCCAGGTTGGCTGGAACAGAGTATGGGGCTCCATATGTCATCTCAGCTAAGTCCTTCGCTGAAAAGAGCCTATTTGCAGCTATCACATTTCTTCCACCCTGTGTCCAGAAAAAATTTAATATAGCTCCAATACTTTTATGGACATTAGCTACCACATGTTTAGTATGCGTATTTTGCTTTCCGTTAGCTTGTATTATCAGTCCCAAATATTTATAATTATGTACTTCCTCAATATGCACCTCATTTAGTTTCCAATTGTATTCTTTAGGTCTTACTGCAAACACCATTACCTTGGTTTTATCATAGTTAATTTCTAAGTGATTCTGTTGACAAAAATCAGCAAGGGCCTGCAACATTCTTTTTAATCCATTTGGGGTTCTTGAGAGAATTACTGTATCGTCAGCGTACAGTAAGATAGAAACATGCTTATCTGCCAACTTTGGAGGGTAAAAGTTCAAATCATTTAGGATAGGGACTAGATCATTTATATAATAGTTAAATAGCAAGGGTGCCAATATGCAGCCCTGCTTAACCCCTTTTTCAGTTTTAACTGGTGCTGTAAGATGACCTTGAGGGTTAGTTCTAATTCTCACTACGGTGTTATTGTGTAATGCTCTAATCAGGAATAATAAGCGTTTATCTATATTAGTATTTCTTAATTTTCTCCATAGTATGTTTCTAGAGATATTCTAGATGCTTATCTATTATATTGTATTATATTGTTTATGGGTTTGATTTCTGTTCAGTTTTGCAAACCGCCCAGAGTAGCCGTGTAGCTAGATGGAGCGGTATATAAATTTAATAAATAAATAATAAATAACTTCCAGGGAGACTCTCCCACCTGCTTCCTTGCAGGAGTGGTTGGCAGCCTGAGGAGGTGGGTAAAGGCCAGCCAGGCTCCAGCATGGATTGCTCTGCCAATGATGACAAAGGACCCTGGTGTCCTGTAGAGCCCAGTAAGGGTATCAGGCAACTGGGGGGAAGGGAGAAGAAACTCTAGCAACCCTGGGCAGTGGCACTTTGTGCTTCATATGAAGCACAAGGTGCCCATATTTAGTGCATATAGCTGGAACAGGCTTAGAGCAAAACAGCATTTTCAACTAGCCCAGAAGCTTCTCCCATCACATTTCCTCATGGATGAATCTCGTACCACTGCATAAATTTACCACATTATTATTGTCAACATTTTTAGTTTATACAATTCATTTCATAATTTGTTAACAAATTTATCACATAGTCTTCTTTACTGTTCTATTAGAACTTTCTTTATCTGATCACAAATAACAAGCTTGTTTTCCTGAATATCTAATTTATTTTTCAACGTTCATTCCATCTCGTTCCATTTTAGCAATGCTATCTTAACACTTTTAGATAAAATGTTGTTTCTTTAAACCTCCCATCTTATTCTATGTTTAGTACATTTAAACAATTGAGCAATTATTTCTTCAGAAATAGCTGGAACTCTAATCTCTTCCTTCCCACATCAAACTTTTCAGCTTTTACATGTATGTACAATAATCTTTCCTAGACAAGTTCTTTCCATATGTGCTGGGTTACTACTCCTGTGAGCCCTCAACAGCACAAACACTGCATGTATGTTAATTAATCTTAACATATCTGGTTCCACAAACACTAGGCTGAGGAAGCCAAATTTCCTAGGTTGAAATATAATAAAAAGTTTAGCTTAAAATATAATAATTCATTATTTCAAGAATTATTCAATTAAAAATAATTTAAAACAGAACTTATCTAAAATTCCAATTGTGCTCAGCTGATCAAACATAACATTAGTAAACCAAATTTGAACAGATGTTCTCAAGCTTATGCACATATTTGTTATCAATATTTATACCAATTCCAACCTAGTTGGCTATCTGTTATTGGGCAGATTATCCTTCTGGATGATTTTATGGAGTTAAGGATTGCCCATAGTTCAAACACAGAAGAACTCTGTATGGCTCCATCTTATGGGGCTCCATTCCACAAGCAGTATGCCCAGCTTCCTCACTGTTTTAAAAGAGGAATGAATGAAAAAGTTAATTTGCACTTAATTGTACTAAACTACTTATTGGAATGCTTGCATTCTAATTTGATTTATGATAAATTTTATTTCATAAAACCTTGAAAGAAGGGGTTTGGACTAGCACAAATCTGTCTTAAAACATGATAACAAGAATCAAAAACTGTGGAGCTATAAACTATCCAAGGCTCACTGACTCCAGTTCCTGATGACAATGGAAAGCAGGTCCATTAGAATTGTTTACAATTGGAATAGCTAATGTATACAAGCATAAACAAAAAAGCAATAAAGATGTAATATACCAGTGTTTGTGAACCTTTGGCACAGGTGCCAAAGTTGGCACTCAGAGCCCTTTCCGTGGGCACCCAGCACTGCCCCTTCACAGCCACCTTATTCAGGTTTAATTGTTGTCTTGCCACATATACAGGAGCCGCGTGGCACAATGGTTAATTGCCTGTACTGCAGCTAAAACTGTGCTCACAACCTGGGGTTCAATCCCAGGTAGCAGCCTCATGGTTAACTCAGCCTTCTATCCTTCTGAGGTCAGTAAAATGAGTACCCAGCTCACTGGGGGGGGGGCGATGTGTAGTCTGCATAATTAAATTGTAAACCATTCAGAGAGTGCTTGAAGCACTATGGGGCAGTAGATAAGCAGAACACTTTGCTTTTGCTTTGCAAAAAATTAGTGGGTTTTGAAATGCAGCTTGGGCTCTTGGTCTCTAAAAGGTTCGCCATCACTGTAATGTATCATCTTTAATTAAAAACAAACTGAAATGAAATGGGATTAAGTACCCACAACAACCGTAGGTAACAAAGGAACTAAAATGCATTTCTCCCAGGAAGGGAGTTTTACAGATATGGGGCAAAAACAAAGCTGCTCTTGTTTTAATACCTGCCAGTCTAAATCATTTATAAACAAAATGAAATCTACTGTGTTGCAGCATTAATCTAATCGATTTGTTGAAGACACCAATTACAATGCAGAATCAAAGTGTAGCACCTCCATTGAGGTTTTTTTAAAAATTCAGGGAATTTCCCAAAGGGAATTAGATCAAATCAACTGTCAATGGTTTCCCATATCTCAATGTCAGGACCCTGTCTGCCACAGAACCTGACCCTGAGGGGTTAACTGGCTAAGAGCTGATGGATGAGCATGGCAGCTCGAGTCAGCTGACACCTGGGTCAGATCACTCAACTTCAGACATATCTCCGCCTCCTAGAAAGGCCATGACCAGGATTCTGTAACGACTTGCTACCAGGACGGCCAGAGATAGAACCTTTGATTCTAGACGGAAAATCAGATCAAATAGCCCTGAGTATTAGCAGGAGCCTTCCTAGGAGAAAGGGTGTGTTCCCTGTTTTGGAATATAGCTGGCAAGCTCAACTTGAGATCTCTGTGGAAGCAACGCGTCACTTACACCTACAACCACGTTCCTGTCTGTTCCTGACTCTGGACTCTGTTTGCTTGCCTTCAGACTGGTTTCCTTGACAACGGCTTGATCTATTCCCTTCAGCTTGGCATCTGGCTTTCATGAACATTTCTGTGTTGACCTGGACTGGTAATTACTGTGGTTTAAACTCTGTTATCTATCTGGCATCTGATTATTGGCAAAGAACTTGAACCGGCTTGATTCTTCACTAAAGACCTTGGCAAAGGACTGCTCTCTCTCTCTCTGTGTGTGTGTTCTGTGTGCGGGGCTTGACACTCAAAATGTACTCATTTTTCATCATAGAGTGCTGGCTGGTATTACCTGATACAGCTAGTTGCCTGCAGCAACCCTTCTTACAATAATTACTGTAGCAAAACACAGTAAACAATAAATTATGATTCTGCCTTCCGTGTGACCCTTTCCCCCATCCTGCCTACTCTCAAAATCTGGCTGATGAAGAGAATGGTCTCTTGAAAGCTGCCATAATTGCCCGTGTTTTTGTGCACTTTCAGTGGCTTTCTGGTTAGCCCATAAAGGTGATACCCCCACCCTTTGATAAACACCTTAATATGTTGAAAAAGTCCAAGTAATTAGAGGGAAACATTGTGAAGCAGCTAAAATTCACTACTAGTCTGGTCTTTTAGGAAGCCACATAATGTGAACTGGTCAAAGCTGAGACAGACTAAGGTGCATCCATCCCTTTTAGGAATTAATGGTTGCATTAGCAGAAACAAATTGGTAGACGAATTCTTGCAGTGAAGCCATTGGACAGCAACAGTAGAAGAAGGTGATATTGATATGAAACATTTCAGAGAATTGTAATGATGCTCAAGTTAATCCTAGTTCCTAATGTTCTGTGGGATTAAAAAAAAAAACCCTTGAGGGGCAATTGGCAACAGGCCCTACATGATTCATCCCTTATCACTTCTAGGAATATGATTAGAAAAGGACCACCTGATGATGCTGCCTTAAAAAAAAATCTTAGGAAGGTCACGATCAGAAATGCTGAAAAGAAACTTAGAGAACTCTAATTTCAACTGCTTTACACACAAAGCAAAAATGTCCACCTAAAAAGGCAGGAAAATTTAGGTATTGGAAAGGAGGTTGCACTTTTCCACATGGGAGATTTGAAAAGAATTGCTGGAAAGCCCAGTAGTTGAGGTATTTGGCTACACAGCGAGGGACGAAGAATTCAATTCCTTACTGTGCCTCCTTGACAGGGTTGGATTTGATTATCCATGGGATCCATTCCAGCTTTCTAGTTCTAAGACTTTTTTTTAAATGGCTGCTGTGAGTAGAGCTGGACCGAAAAATTCTCTTTCTGAGGTTGGAATAGCTGGGTAATCAGAGCAAGGGGGTGGGAAGGAACAGAGAGACAGTGAAAGCATCTTTCATATAATTGGAATGTCATACTTCACTGGATGAAAACTGAAGTAGCACTGAATAATCATTTGACAACACAAACATTGGCATAATAATCAGACCCCATTCACTAATACATGAACAATAACTATGGCCTTTATGAAAACGATAATACAGAACAACGGAACAAGTAGCATGTAGAGATGGGTACAACATATATATACTCGTATATACTCATATATATACCGTATATACTCGAGTATAAGTCGACCTGAGTATAAGCCGGGGCCCCTAATTTAAACCCCCAAAACTGGGAAAATTTATTGACTCAAGTATATGCCTAGGGTGGGAAACGCAGCAGGGCCTGGCAACTCCTCCTTTGTGAGCTGGGTTTGTGTGTGATGTTTAAAATGACTTTTAGACACCGAGGCAAGTGCTTGAGTTGGTGGCTAAAAGTCATTTTAAACATTGTTTTAAAATGACCTTTTAAAAAGTCATTTTAAACATGGGGGGGTCAGGAGAAGTGGCGCACAATGTTTAAAATGACTTTTAGCCACTGACCCAAACTTGCCTCAGTGGCTAAAAGTATTGACCCGCATATAAGCTGAGGACCCCCTTTTTCAGCCCCAAATTAGGGCTGAAAAACTAGGCTTATACTTGAGTATATATATTCTCCAGAGGAATTGCGGTTAACAATCAAAAACAATATAAGAAAAAAGTATATAAAATGAGTTGACTATACTAAGCCAATAAACAAAATAAAATAACATGAAATACTCAGCAACACGGTGGAATAAAATAAGAGGAAAAAATTTAAATTAAATTAAAATTAAAAATGATTCTTTTTGTTTCATTTTTCATTTCGTTCCCTAACAATTTTCGTTTTCCCACAGGAATGCATTGAAGCAATGCATTTCTATCAGAAACCGATCAGGCACAGGAAACTGTGGTCTTTTTACACTTTTTTTCCTGCCTAAAGCCCTGCGCACCAGCTTATCAGCACTTGGGAGGGAAAAAATGTTTTAAAAGCCTGTGGTTTTCCCCACCCAGCTTTTAAAACTTCCACCCCTCCCCCAAGCCC
>JAHTLZ010000007.1:29407028-29463507 GCA_023846285.1 Phrynocephalus versicolor
AAATAAATAAATAAATAAATAAATAAATAAATAAATAAATAAATAAAGTTAAGACTTATAAATAAATTTGCATTGATGAACTACACTTTGAAGTGTCTAAACTATTAGTATAAATACTGCAGGATGTGTTTCAGTTACAGAATTCCTTGTGGTCTAGATCAAATTAGGTCTAATGTACTTTCTCGTAATGTAGGTGACATTACCACATTTTTCACTCTATAAGATGCACTCCCCCCCTCAAAAGTAAGAGGAAATGTCTGTGCGTCTTATAGAATGAATACAACCCAAAATCCACCTCAGACACCAATCTCGCTAGGACTCTAAAATATGCAAGGCAAAGGATAGTGCAGAGGAAACTTTCTCTCAGCACGCTCCACTTGCAGTGGTTTGGATGCTCGACTTTGCCTTGCATATTTTGGGGTCCCAGCGAGGATTGAAGGGGCAACCTTCCCCCCAATGTGCCCCAACACCAGCTTTTCCCCAGTGGTGCTTGGCGCCCTGGAGGAGCTGGACTTTGGTGGTGTTGGGGAGAAGGAGGTGGTGGAGCAGCCGCCTGACTTCTCCCTTGCCCATAACTCAATCCTGACAAAAGGAAGCAAGCAGGCTTGGGGGGGGGGGCAAGCTGCCCTTTCAAAAGCAAAGTGTTCTGCTTATATACAGCCCCACACCACTTCAAGTAGTCTCTGGGCGGTTTACAGTTTAATTACAGTACGCAGGCTACACATTGCCCCCAACCCAACAAGCTGGGTACTCATTTGACCGACCTCGGAAGGATGGAAGGCTGAGTGAACCTTGAGCCTGCTACCTGGGATTGAACCCCAGGTCGTGAGCACAGTTTTATCTGCAGTACTACCCACTGGGCATCCTGTGGGAGCTGGACCTAAGTAACTGTGCCATGGGGCTCATTTCAATCCTTGCCAGGACCCCAAGATATCCAAGACAAAGGAAGTGCAGAGGAAACCTTCCCTCATTGCCCTCTACTCACGCTAGCTTGGATGCTCAGCTTTGCCTTGCATATTTTGGGGTCCCAGCAGGGACTGAAGGGGCACCTCCCTCCCCCATGCCACCTGAGGACAGACAGTGCACGGCCATTCAATAATCCACTCCTTTTTAGCCCAAGCCTGCTTGCTTACTTCTGTCAGGATCGAGTTAAGGGCGAGGGAGAATCATTCATCTTTCGGGTGGCTGTTCCAGCACCTCCTTCTCCCCGAACCCAACAAAGTCCACCTTCTCCAGGGCACCCAGCACCACAGGGGAAAAGCTGGTTTGGGGGTGCATTGGGGGGAAGTTCCCCTTCAATCCTCACTGGGATCCCTAAATATGCAAGGCAAAGGAGAGCACAGGACATACTAAAATTTGAACAATACAGGACAGAGAAGAGAGTCTCTGTATTGTTTCAATTGTTAGGAAGTATTTGTGATTGTCAGGTTTGTGAGGAAGTATTTGTGAATATTACTGATTCTGCATCTTGGAGTTTTCCACCTGGACTTCTTTATCAGCAAACAAATTTGGAAGTTTATCCTGTATTGGCATTACCTTGTATTGTTTATGTTTTTAGATAGCCAGCTTAGGGCTCTGTTTTTGGAGAGGAGCTCCATATCCTGTTGTGCACTGACATCCAGAGCTCTTTGTTTAAAGATAGCTTTGGCCTGTTGACCACTGACAAGTAGGCTCTGGGTTGAGAGCCCAAAATGTGCGATAATGATACCAATTTGTCTGGCCCAGGAATTGGGGATGACAGAATTAGCTTGTTCAATTAGACATAGCTTGGGAAGTCTGTCAATCCCCATTGACTGGACCTTCAACCAGAAGGAAAAAGCTCTAGATACTGCGAGACTGGAAATAGAGAAAATTCCTGTTTCGGCCCTGACTGCATAAGCAGCCGTGTTTTTATCTGTCCCAAGTATCTTTCTTAAAAAGCTTGTCTGAACTGATTTGAGCAAGGGTGCTTTGTTTAGACCCCAGATTTCTGCTCCATAAACCATCAATGGCACAATTTTGGCCCTAAAAACTTTCAATATTGGAGTAAGAGAACTTGGGCAATTATAACTAATTAATTTGAGAATCTGATTTGCACTTTGCTCTGCCTTCAGGGCAGTTCTTTTAAAATGATTTAGCCAGGTCCATGTGTGGTTAAAAGTTATTCCTAGATAAGTGAATGAATTGACCTGTTCAATGGGCTCACCATTGATGTACCAATTATGTATTTTATTGCGTTTACTGAATACCAGCACTTTTGATTTAGATTTATTAATAACCAGGGAATTGTTAACGCAATATTGGTGCAACTTTCGTAACGACCTTCTTAGGCCAATCTGAGAGTGTGCTATCAAGACCATGTCGTCAGCATACAGCAAGATATTCATAGATTTGTCGTGAATTTTCAACATATGTAAACTGACGTCGTCTAAATAGTCTGGTAAGTCGTTGATATAAAGATTGAAGAGCATGGGAGCTAGGATACAGCCCTGTCTGACACCTTTATGCGTAGAAATTGCTTTTGATAAGGAACCATTTATGCCTACGCGAACTTTCAGTTGCGTATTTGCATATAGGGCTTTAATCAGAGCAAGGAGTCTGGGTTCCGTATTTAGCCTTGCCAATTTCCTCCACAATAAATCTCTGTTTAATGAATCAAAGGCAGCACTAAGATCAATAAAAGCAGTATATAGTTGTTTACCTTGTGAAATTTGCCTGGCCGCAAGGTGGTGAAGGACAAAACAGTTATCAATTGTTGATCTTTCAGATCTGAAACCAGCTTGCTCTTCCACTAAAATATTTTTTTCTACAGACCAGTCTATCAGTTTGTTCAATAAATGTTTCACATACATCTTGGCCACTAGGCTAATTAAGCTGATTGGCCTGTAATTGCCTGGGTCGCTTTTATCACCCTTCTTATGAAAAAACATAAATAAAATATTGAACATACCTTACACAGAGGAGTATAGCAACTCAGTGTATGTGTGTGGGTTACATGCATACAGCTGAGGAGGTTCTAGAGAAGACTGAGGCTGCAGCAGCCATGGGCAGGTGCAAATGATTGGTAGCTCAGAGAATTCACTAGTTGCTGATCCCTAGAAAAGGTCAGTCACACTCACAATGTACCTTGTTGAAGGTCAGTTACTCTGTTTTTGTTTTAAAGAGAAGCTTTGCTGCTCAAGGTATTGTATGTAACCAGGAATGCATTACGTATATCAGGGCTGTCCAACTTTGAACAGGCCGAGGTCTACTTTTTCTGGACGAAAGTGCCTGAGGGCTATGACACTAAAACCTCTAGTTATGAATTTTATCTGTTCCAAGCATATGCTCAAAAGTAAAAAAAAACTGTAAGTAGAGCAACGGTTTCCCATAGGAACACATTGAAAATCAATTAATCCTTTCTGGAGGGAACATATTTCAATGCATTCCTATGGTAAGGCTGACCATGCACATGCTTCCCTTACACCTGCTCAATCCGGTGTGGACGGGTGCAAGGGAGGCATGTGCATGCTTGCGCATATTGCCCCTTCCGCTTGCCCAGGCTGCTGGAAGACTTAAAAAAAAAGATGCACTTTCCCTCCCAACCTGTCCGGGGCCTGACATTGCCACAGCGGCGCAAGGAGGAGGGAATGGCTCAGAAGGGGAGCAGGAGGAGTGGCAGGTCACAGTCTCTGTGAGGCCGCTGTGGGGGTGGGAGGAGGAGGAGGATGGGAGGAAGGAATTATCTGGGGTGGGGGGGGAGAAGATGGGGACATCACCATGCAAAGGAGGTGGGCATGCCCATGATCCCACCCCTCGCTGTCCCCTCCATTCCTCTTCCTCCACTCTGCACCAACAACTTAATTCAGGCATGACCAAACTTCGGCCCTCCTGATGTTTTGGACCACAACTCCCAGAATTCCAAGCCTGTATTTCCAGTGGCAAAGGACTGTGGGAGTTGTGGCCGAAAATATCTGGAAGGCCGAAGTTTGGACATGCCTGACTTAATTGGTCAGGAGAAAGTGGCACGTCAATCATCTGACTGGTAGGAAGAGCAGGTGACTGTGCCATGGCCCTTGAACTGCCCCACTTGGCTGAGACAGTAGACTGGCAAACCCAGAGCTTTGCTGGGGCAGTGGTGGTTCTTGACGTGGGGGAGGTAGAGGTGGAGAACTTATCCCCTCACATTTTTATTGATGGCTGGCAGGCTACTTGTGAACCCTTCACAGGCTACTGGTAGCCCCCGGTCTACCTGTTGGACAGGCCTGATGTATATCAAGTTTTTGCTGAAGATCAGCTGTCTAAGTTAAACGTTTAAATATAAATTATATTTTTCTATGACAAATTGTCTGTCACAAGTTTTTGTATCCTGAAAGGCACTGGGTTCTGCTAGGTCTCAGACTCTTTCCAGTACACTTTTTTTTAATCAAAACTCTATCAGGGTTTTTGGGACAGGGCACATACACACATTTTACCATTTTTCTCCAAAAACATAGATACAGTGGTACCTCGGACAACAACGGTAATTCGTTCTCTGAGGTTACTCGTTATCCGAAGTATTCGTTATCCGAAGCATGGTTTCCCATTGAAATGAATGGGAAACCAGTTTAATCCGTTCCAGAGGTCCGGAAAAAGGCCAAAAAAGGCCTTTTCCCCTGAGACCTCTTTCAAAGTGCACTCCTCCCCCTCCTCGCCCACCCCCTCCTTCCCAGGGCCTCCACCTCTCCTCCTTTGCCACCGCTGCTGCTGGGCACCTAGGCGGCGGGCACACCCGACCGAAGCCACGCGCCTCTGGCGCTTCCTCTGCCCACCTCCGCCTCTCTTCCTTTGCTGGTGTCGCTGGCGCAAAGCACCCGGGAGGCAGGCGAGCCGGGGGAAGCCCCACGCCACTCGCACAGCATTCCCCCATCCCCACCCACGGCCCCCACCTTTTTTTCCTTTGCTGGCACTGCTGGCGCAAAGCACCCGGGAGGCAGGCGAGCCGGGGGGAAGCCCCACGGCACTCGCGTGGCCTTCCCCCCCTTCCTTCCTGGCCCCAATCTCCCAGCCTCACTGCTACTCATCAAACAGGTGCGTGCAGGGCTTCCCCCCCAACCCTAACACCCACCTCTTCTCCTCCTCCGCCGGGCGTTCCCGCGGCCTGGCGCTTCCCCCCCCCAAGCACCCACCGCTCCTCCTCCTCCTCCTCTGCCGTCGGGCGTCCGGGCGGCGAGAAAGCCGAGTGGTGGCTGGCACTTCTGCCCACCCCCCTGACACCCCCCGTCCCCCTCCTCCTCCTCCTCTGCCGCCGCCGCGCATTCGGGCGGCGGGAAAGCCAAGCGGCGGCTGGTGCTTCCCCCCACCCCCGACACCCACCTCTCTGTTTTTGCTTTCGCTGCCGCCGCCAGGCATTTGGGTAGTGTGAGAGGCAGGCAGCATGTACCGGTTCTCTCCCCCCCCCCCCGGGCCCACCTCTGCATGTTGCCTCCCCCCGCAGGTCAATTAAAGACAAATGTGGAGGGAGGCTGGGGCTGTGGGGCAAAAATTAAAAGTCGTTATCCAAATTATTCGTTATCTGGGGCAGTCGTTATCTGAAGTATTACTGTATAATAATTCTTCACAGAGTATTATATTATGATACAAACTGGATTTTTCAATCAGTACAATCCTTTGGGAGTATGGAGAAGAACAAGCAACTTCATACCTATGAAAGTGTATTCAAATCTCAAAGCAATGTCTTGTTTATATTCTAAGTTTTCTTTGTTTCATTTTATTTTGGAAATTTTGAGCGGCCAAATACTGACAACTGCAACTTCCTATTATCCTTCACAGTCTCGAACTAGAAATATTTCCACTAAAATACATTACCCATAGTCAAAACGTGTATTTTTATTTCAATATAAGGCTATTATCTATTGCATTTTGAAAATGCTTTCAGATTTTGTTTGACAAACCTGCAGCCATAATTAAAATTATATTTACTTAAAATAATTTTATTTTAAAGATTTAGTATTAAAAGTACTTACTGCTATTTCTCTGCATGCTGACATAGAAATTCCAGTACCTTCTATTTGTTTTAGAGCATAATCTTTATCATCCTTCCTGTGAAAGAAGAAAAATGCATTGTAAATTCAAAGGAAATTCAAATTCTAAAGGTCCTATAAAGTTCCAACTAAACAATTAATTGTTTGGAAGGAGGGTGGATACTACGCAAGTGAAGGAATATAGTTTTATAAAGTTTTAGGTTATTTCTGAACACATATTTAAGAGCTATTCTGCTAAAGAAAATGTGATCTGTGAGCAACACATACATTAACTTGATCTTTTGCTGCTTATCCTTGAAAGTTGTAACCTTGAGTAACCCAGGTGTTCCTGGACTGCAGTTTCCAGAAGCCTTCACCACTATCTGTGCTGGCTGGGATTTCTGGGAGTTGCAGTCCAAGAATACCTGGGTTACGCAGGTTAGCCACCACTGATATAACTGACATTAGCATCATTTTAGTGCCAAGTCAACATGTACTTATTCATTAGAGCCCTTGGGGATTGAAGCCATCAGTGTTTTTAATGTTTGAATGTTTTTATCTTGTTTTAAATTGCCTGATTTTAAATTGTTTGAAATATCTTATGTCTTAAAATTGCTTTATATAGCTGTGTAACTCATCCTGAGATCCATCAATTTACAGCAGGTTATAAATATTTAAATAAATAAATGACTTCTCACATAGGCTGGAAGAATTGTATAGCACAAATCCTATATTTATGGTAACACATTGAGGACAACTTTGAAGCCAGAAAGTTCATGAAGATAGCTTTTGTTGATTTCATGGCAACTGAAAGTGTTATGATAGAAAGCTTTCTCAACTGGTGGTCAGGGTTGACTAACATAGTGCTTCCACACTGTCTATGAGGTCTCTCAGCTGCAAGTCTCATATTAGGTATTTTGCATAGAGATGGCAATTTCGTTTTGAATGGGATCTGGTTATAAAACGAAACATGGCAGCACAGCTGCCATTCAGTACTAGGACCCACCTTCCAGAATATAATCAACCAGTCTCTAACCTTGTTTTGGGGTACACGGGGCTAAACCCCAACTAGGAACCAGCCTCTGACGCGGCATCTTTCACTCTCCCTGGCGCTGGCCAATCAGGAGCTGTGCAGGAACATGCATCATCCCACCTCCCTGTCTGAATGGCCAGTGGCAGGGAGGGTGAAAGATGATGCGTCAGAGTCTGCTTCCTTGTTGGAGTTTAGCCCTGCGTGACTCAAAACAAGGTAAAAGACTGGTTGATTTCATTCTGAAAAGTGGGTCCTGGTACTGAACAGCAGCTGTGGAACTGGACTCCTTCCTGAAATGAAACACCCATCTCTAATTTTGGAGCATCACAGGTGGCTGTTTCTATATTGCTTAAAAACCCAGTGTACCACAATCATGTGCCTCTGGTAAAGCTGATTTGGTAGCTCTTCTTTAGGCATTGACAACCCCTCTAAATTTCTAAGTTTATGGTTAGGGCTTTTTTGTTTTTGTTATCGGTGGTTGCTTGCAGATGAATGTCACAACCATAGGGTCACTCGTTCAATAGTGTTCATTCAACATCATGAAGGTGTTTCCAGGAGACACAGAAGGACACATACATTTGTGCATCCTCTGTGCAACAACAGCACATTTCAGCTGATCTTTTCTTTCCAGAAGCAACATTTCTTTCCAGAAGCAACAATGAGTAGATCTCTTCATTTGATAATCTCTATTGTGGAAAAGGGAGCAGAGGCATGTTTTCCAGTTCTGCTTGAACCTCTGAAAATATATTTGAGCACTAGAAGATATGCAGAACAGTGTGGGATGTTGAACAAGGAATGCAAGCAAGCGAAAGAGCAAATGGAAAACACCTACCCCCTTTTGTCATGAAGATCTATCGTCATCAGAAGGAATTATCAAGAGCAACAACCAAAGGAGCTAAACAAATTCAAGCTGAACTAAACCTGAGGTTAGACAGCAACTTCCATCAACTCTAGATACCACAGTAAGGGATGGTGGGTGAAACAGCCCAAAGAATCTGAAAGAGCATAAATTGCTTGCTTCCAGATCATAGGAGATACCTGTTCTACCCCGAAATCAAGAATACAATTCTGAATTGTGAACTTCAACAAGGGACAATAGAAGGCAGCATGTGAGACATTCTATTATGCAAATTTTCTTCTAAATGTAAAAGTTTTATAGTTAGAAATGTCTTCCATAAAGTAGTGTTCTGAGAACAACCATAAATAGTATGAAAAATGGAGTCAAATACAGTAAATTGCCTGGTTGTCACAAGGGAAGAGTATGACACAAAGGGTTTCGTTCTTTGAACACTGCAGTCTTTGTGAGCATTGTATGATCAATTAGATAGGCATTAGGGGCTCTCTGTAGACCAAATAACAGATTGTTTTTATGTTGTGTTTATATTTATTTAACAACAGTATCTGCTTCAGGTACAGTAATACCTCAGATAACGACTGCCCTGGATAATGAATAATTTGGATAACAACTTTTAATTTTTACCCCCCCACACACACAGCCCACGCCTCCCTCCACATTTGTCTTTAACTGACCTGCAGGGGGAGGCAACATGCAGAGGTGGGCCCCGGGGGTGGGGGTGGAAGCTTCAGGCCCGCGAATGCCCGGCGGCGGAGGAGGAGGAGGAGAGGTGGGTGCTGGGGGTGGGGGGAGCGCCAGCCTGCGCGAACGCCCGGTGGCGGCGGCGGTGGAGGAGAGGTGGGTGTCGGGGGTGGGGGAGGCGCCAGCCGCCGCTCAGCTTTCCTGCAGCCTGAATGCCCAGCAGCGGCAGCGGAGGAGAGGTGGGCGTCAGGGGGTGGGGGGAAAGCCCCACGCCTGCAAATTTGATGAGTGGCACCAAGACTGGCAGGTAAGGGGCTGGGAGGGGAGGGAGTGGGGGAGGGAAGGCTGTGCGAGTGGCGTGGGGCTTCCCCCGGCTCGCCCGCCTCCCGGGTGCTTTGCGCCGGCGACACCGGCAAAGGAAGAGAGGCGGAGGCGGGCAGAGGAAGCTCCAGAGGTGCGCGGCTTCGGTCAGTTGTGCCCGCCGCCCGGGTGCCCAGCAGCAGCGGTGGCAAAGGAAGAGAGGTGGGGGCCCTGGGGAGGATGGGGTGGGTGAGGAGGGGGAGGAGTGCACTTTGAAAGAGGTCTCAGGGGGAAAAGGCCTTTTTTTGGCCTTTTTTCCAGACCTCTGGAACGGATTAAAATGGTTTCCCATTCATTTCAATGGGAAACCATGCTTCGGATAACGAATATTTCGGATAATGAGTAACCTCGGAGAACGAATTACCGTCGTTATCCGAGGTACCACTGTATATGGTTCATTGGATTTACAAGATGACTGGCAATACTAAAGACTATAAATTTGCTCCCCTTCCCCTTTAAGGATTCTGAATAGACTAAATACACAGATACTTGCAGAAGCCTAACAATTCTGGATTAAAATCCTTTCAGAGAAAGGATATGCTATACGCTGCAGTATCTAAAGAGGCACTGCATTAATTTTCAACGCAAAGTGATGCTCAAGATGTTACCACAAAGACTTTTACCATATATGGAGTGAGAGATGGCAGATCTTTTAAATAGGTTCAGGGACAGAATAGACACTTAAAGCTCATATTACAAATACACCTTGGCTGCTGGAGTGCACCAAAGAATTCCAGAAGAAAACGAGCCTCTGCTTTATAGATTACAACAAAGCCTTTTATTGTGTGGCTCAGAAAAAAAAACTTCTAAATGAAATGGTTGTAACACAACATTTGATTGTCCCATATGTAAGCTATACTCTGGACAAGAAGCTACTATGTAGACAAAATGAGAAACAGAATAGTTTCTTGTTGGCAAAAGTTTCAGAAAGTAGTGCATTTTGTCTCTGTGCCTCTTCAGATTATATGCTGAAGAGGAAATATCTATAATTTAAAATACTGAAATTACATTACATTTACTAGTTGAAAATGTTTGTCTCTTATTTTCTATAAGGCTGTTGACATCAATAGCACTAGTAATTATTTGGAAATTATACATTTCCATCTCCTGTACCAGAACACTTGAGACTCTGGTGTTATCATTTTCCTCGCCATGACATCATAGAAACCATAGAAGGTAGACTGGGTGCCCAAATTGCCATTCAAAACCCACTAATTTTTTGCAAAGTGCCAATGTAGCAACTTAACCTGAATACAGGTAGCTGTGAAGGGATGATGTAGAAAGGGCTCTGAGTGCCACCTTTGCCACCCGTGCCATAGCTTCGCCAACACTGCTATAGCTGATACAGGTCCCATGGATGTAACTTTGGTTCCTGCTTGTCCCACTGTAATGACTATATTTCAATTGTTACAGCCTGAGGATGTGGACAGGATTCTCAGAGAGGTGAAAGATACCACTTGTGCTAGACCCTTGCTCTTCCTGGCTTATAAAATAATTAAAGAGGGAGTGGCCAAAAAGGTAGTGGAAGTGGTGAATGCCTCCTTACAGAACAGAAAGATCCAAGCTCCCACTTCAAAGGAGGCAGTAATAAGATCATTATAAGCAGAACAAAATACTGACAAAATACTGGAGCATATGGTGGATTTTTCAACTCCAAGGATTCCTGGATGAAGTAGGTTATCTAGCCTCATTTCTCTCTGGCTTCAGGCCTGTCTATAGGACAAAGACAGTTCTATCCAGAGAACTGGATGGGGGAGTATGTCCCATTTGACTCTGCTAGACTTCTCAGCAGGGCTTGATACCAACGACCATGGGATCCTCCTGGGCCATCTCTCTAAGATGGGGCTTGGAGGTACTGTTTTACAGTGGATCTAGTCCTTCCTGAAGGAAGGACCTCAGAAGGTAGTATTGGAGGAATGCTGTTTGACACTCTGTGGTGACCCTCTGGGTTCTGTTTTGTCCCCCTATGCTATTTAACATATACACTTCTAATTGCATTTCTCTGCAATTTACTTTAAGTTTTCCAATTTGGAAATAGATCATTTTATTGCTGCCAGTGTCTTGGCAGCAGCCTCAGAATACCCAGAGGTTTTCACCTAACACTTGTAAATAAAAATCAAGAGTAAGGTGGATGCACAATTGGCTGCACAGTGGACTTGTATAACAAATAGTTTGTATAACAAAATCTGTACAACATAAAAAATTCCAGAGACAGCAGAAATTTGCTTAACAGAATTGCCTATGGGGTGAATCCATACAACATAAAAATGGTCATGATTAGGGATTACTCTATTTTCAATGCATTCCTATGGGAAATTTGTATAAAGGAAAATTTAATAGAATTCCATTTGGAACCAATTAATTCCTTTATACAAGGTACTGTACTCAGAGAGTGATGATTAATGGCATGTTCAGAGAAGGGTGACCAGGATGATTGGTGGGGCTGGAAACCAAGCCCTATGAAGAAAAACTGAAAGAATTGAGCATGCTTAGGCTAGAGAAAAGATGACTGAGAACTACTAAAAGGAAGTACTAGAAAATAATTTTCAAGTGTTTTATACCTAGAAAATCCAGTGAAGGCTACTTTAAGTCAAACTTTACTGTAGCTAAAACACCTATGGCATTACAGTAGAGTATAATACACAAACTGCATATGCCAAGCCTTAGTTTTCAAGAACCATAGGCCAATGTAACAGATAACCCATTTTAGAATAATACCATCCTTGTAAAAGGAACTTGAGAGAGATAATAGTCAAAAACTACCTGGGATTTCACTCTGGCTTAAATGAAATCACATATGTTAGCAGCAAAGTGTAACTAATTAGCAAAATGTCAGCTGTGTGCCCTTGTTAATTAGCTGCCATTTGCCATCACAACTTATAATGATTTCACTTACCCAAAATCAACAGGATCATTGACTGGATCAGTTTGGTGCCAGAGTGGAGACTTCAGTTTGGTTCGACCTTGTGTGTGTGTGTGTCGTGTTGTTACAGTCATGACCGACTCTTCATGACCCCATGTCCATGAGGTTTTCTCGGCAGGAATACTGGAGTGGCTTGCCAGTTCCTACTCCAGGCGCCTACAGCACCTGGTATTCCCTGGTGGTCTCCCATCCAAGTACTAACCAGGGCCGACCCTGCTTAGCTTCTGAAATCAGGCGAGATTGGATGTGCTTAGCATCTAGGCAGCTTGGTTCGACCTTTTCAAGCTCTAAAAAATTAGTCACTGCAACATACTGACTTTTTTCTTCAATAAACTACAAGGGAGGGGGGCAGAGAGGAAACACTGAGTTGATAGTTAGAAAGACAAATGTTGACAGAAACAGATTTTACTATTTAGTGTTTCAGCCATAAAAACATTCCTTATCTTACAAGAGATAACGTTTAAGAGATAGCACGATGACTGTGCATTGTAACTTTAATTAAAGATGTTCCCTCAGGATGTGGTGTCACAACCTGACAGTTCTGCTACCTGCTTTCACACTAGCTTTCCAAAGTGCAACTTCCTCCGCATCACTCTTTAGTTGAAGGAAGCTTCTGCGGTTTTAAAATTGCCCATTGAGAAAGACGATTAGAAATAGGACAGTTTCACAATGAATGCATTTGCAAGAAAGTAAAAGCCACACAAATGTTGCACTAAGCAACTTTATTTATGGCATACCCAAAACAACACAAAGTCTTCATTGTATCTAAAATTTCTGATATTTATATTTTTTAACAAATGCAGACATTTTCCCTGAAAATAAACTGCTCTAACTTGCCCAGTAAATTCCACGCTTTATTCACGAGTAGAGATGGGCACAAAATGAAAAACGAAATGCTGTTTCATCATTTTGTTATGTAACAAATCATTTTGTTATGAAACAAAATTGTAGAATGTGTTTCATTACAAAATGAAACACCATTTTCTCCTCTAGGAATGAAAAAATGCATCCCAGAGGAACCAAAATGGCAGGGGAGCTTCTTCAAGCTCTTCCCTGTAAGCCCCCAAAACTTGGAGAGGTTTAGGGCTGAGTTATTAATCTTTAAATAGGGGTCCCCCAAGGAAAAAATAATTTCTAAATTCTAATTATTTGCAAGAAATAATTTGCAAGGCGATTAGTGGCTTCCAGACTCCATTAGAATTATTTTTCCTAGGGGGACCTCCTTTGGAGTTTAATAACTCAGCCCCTTGAAACATGCCTGTGATCACTATTTTCAAGTACATAAATATGTACTCGAAAATACTGACTGCAGGCATGTTTTGCCACCAAAATCACTGTGGATCATCCTCGAGCTCTTCCCTGTATGCAGGGAAACTTCTTTAGACTCTTCCCTGTAAGCCCCTGAAGTTTGGAGAGGTTTGGGGTACAGGGAATCAAGTTATTAACCTCCAAAGGGGGTCCCCATGGCTAACTGCCAGAGTGTGTACATAGGGTGAAGCCCCACAGGGGGCTTTCTCAAGTGCTTTATTTATTTATTTATTTATTTATTTTTGAATTTATACCCCGCCCATCTTCCCACGGGAACTCTGGGCGGCTTACAAATTATTTTTTCCTGGGGTGACCCCATTTGGAGCTTAATAACTCAGCCCCTTGAACCCCAAACCTCTCCAAATTTCAGAGGCTTACAGGGAAGAGTCCAAAGAAGCTCCCCTGCAATTTTGATGCCTCTAGGACCCATGGGAGCATAGTGTTTTATTTCATTTCATTTTGTTATGAAACTACTTTAAAAATTTGTTACTAATGAAATGAAACTACTAAAGAAACAAAACAGAAACACTATTTCTGTTTTATGCCCATAGCTATTCACAAGCATTTAATTTCTGTCTTTGGGGGGGGGGTATAGGGGTCTTTCACAGAAGAGTGAAGCAGAAATACCACCATATGCTTAATTAATAACTTTACAAGCCCATGACTGCTGGCCTGAGTTGGAAGGAGCCTTGAATCTTCTCAAGGCATAACAACAAATCCAAGAACATTTGACAGATAGTTTCCAATTTTCTCTTGAATATCTTCAGTGTTGGATTGCTCACCACCTCCTGAGTACAGTAATTTATTCCATTGTCATACTGCTCTAACTGTTCAGTTTTTTTCCTGATATCCAGCTAAAATCTGGCTTCCTGTAGCTTCGGCCCTGTACCTTATGTATCTTGTACACTGGGATGATGACCAGATCTTAACCCTCCTCTGCAGGACTACCTTTCAAGTATTTCAAAACTGCTCAGTTCTTTCAGTATATCCTCAGACAGCTTGGTTTCCAGTACCCTGATCATCCTTGTTGCCCTTTGAATTTGCTCCAGTTTGCTGGCATCCTTCTTAGAGTGTGGAGCTACCTATTCCCAAAAAGAAGATCACACGGGAAGAGCAACTTGCTCCTGATATCAGCTAGGTGCGAGGTGACAACTGCTATAGTCTTGCTTTGCCTTTCCTTATCAAAAAGGACACTGTGTGTGTGTTGTGTCGTTACAGTCGTGACCAATTCTACGTGACTCCATGTCCATGGAGTTTTCTTGGCAGGAATACTGGAGTGGTTTGCCAGTTCCTACTCCAGGCACCTACAGCACCTGGTATTCCCTGGTGGTCGCCCATCCAAGTACTAACCAGGGCCCACCCTGCTTGGCTTCCGAAATCAAGCGAGATCGGATGTGCTTAGGGCATCTAGGCAGCTCAAAAATGACACTAATACTGTAAATTACCCTAAGAACTTCCTTTCCCAGACTTTTTTGGCTGAAGAGCGGAACCAAATTTTTTAAAGGATATGAAATACTAACAACAGGGAGACATGATCCAAACTAATGATTTCAATCCAGTTTATTTGCTTGGTGATGTAAATCAGTGGTTCTTAACCTTGATTAACCCAGGTGTTCTAAGACTGCAGCTCCCCAAAACCCTGGCTAGCACAACTAGTAGTGAAGGTTTCTGGGAATTGTAGTCCAAGGGCACCTGGGTTACCTAGGTTTGGAACCACTGATGTTAACCAATTCTTTCCAGAGAAGTCCTGTGGAATGCACTAAAAGACTGTCTGGAAGTTGAGTCATGGCTACTGGACTTCTTTTTGAGAGATAGAAACAGCTTCATCAAGTTGCTCTTCCCGTGTGATCTTCTTTTTGGGAGCAGACCGATGAAGCTGTTTGGATGAACAGCGAAATGTTTCTATCTCTCAAAAAGAAGTCCAGTAGCCATGACTCAACTTCCAGATAAACTCACCTGGATGACTGAGAATCTTCACACACACTAAAAGACTGGTCCAGAACAATAGTTGATAACACTGATCAGCGGAAAAAACATCTAGTAGAATCAACCGTCAAGCTTTCTTGCGTTCTCTGTTTCAATACAGCAAAGCTTCCAACCCAAACCCCAATTGGAAACAAGAAGAAATGGCTCAGAGTGGTAGGTGTGCAAACCACCATGAGGTGAATCAATAACAAGGGACGTACTGCTCATTTATTCTGGATTATGTATCCCAGAATTCTTCGTTCTGTGAATCCTGATTGATAGACAGAAACTGACAAACATCTAAATGTGGCTCACTTGCGAGAAAGGCCTAAACTGGAAGGCTTTGTGGCCTAGCATAGCCCTAGCTCTGCTAAGCTCCCTCTTAGAAAAAGAAGCTGCCCTGGCACTTGCTGGGACCTTATTTTTTAACAGGAAGCTAGGCCTTTCTCCTAGGTAAGCCACAGTTACATGTCCATGGCTATCAGTTAATGACACAGGACTTCCAAAATGAAGAATTCTGGGATTTGTACTCCAAAAACCCCCCAAAACTCATTCCTATCAAATCTATGAAAAAAATTACCAGTACGTAGAAATGGGAATTGTCTTATTTAGAAAGACTTACTAGATCTTGAACTATTCTGGCATTTGCTAATAATTTAACAACACAACTGGTGCCCAAACATGACCTGGACGTCTATAAATGTTACTGACAGGACTGGCTCTTCCTCTTGAGAGCTCGCTTGGCTTTTGTGCTAGATTCAAAAAGTTGTGATCAGCATACAAATGTGCATGGCTGGTGGGGAAAAGAAGGGTCATACTCTTCTGCTTCTTTTTCTCTGCTTGTTAGGCTCCCTTTCCGTCACATGACCTGCATTTCTGCTGAAACTGCAGAAGATGGGTTTTTGTGATCTAAAACCTACCGGATTCTCAACAGTGACTCTAATAACTATTTTGAAAGCCAATAACTTTGGTGTGCTTTTTATAAGCATTTCAGATCTACAAGATCTACATACCACCCCCCTTTAAACTTAAGTCCCAGAAACACTGACTGTCCTGCTTTTTAAGCTCAGACCATATTTCTTTGGTGGTTTAGAAATTAAAGAGGACACAGAATTCTTCTAAGGAAGACCTGATGGCTAACCTATAGAACGGTGCATACGTTTTCCAAAAGTGAAGTATTTGTTTACTTAGCATCATTATTTGAAAAAATGAGCTATCTCATGACCTAAGGATGTTAAGAAACCTAGGATTACAAGTATATATCATCACCCACACAGGCTTATTTAGATTATCATGGCAGCTTTGCATAGGATGACATTTTTGGTGTCCAGCCATTAAAATGACTAATATTCTCAAAGGCTGCTATGTCAGAGCAGCTATACATAATAAGAACATACAGTACAGTAAAAGTCTCAAAAGAATTACTAACGACACCCTTTGCAGGTGCTATATTGTCATTCATACAAGACACAGAAAACTGGATTTTTAAAAAAGGTCCAGGTGCCCACTCAATGATCAAAGGCTCCTGGAGGCTTTTACTTCAGCAGATCAGCACTGAAGGCAATTTTCGGCTGTCCTCATTTTCCCATGCCTCTTCTCAAAGCCATCCCAAATGCTCCCATGACACTCCAGAGCAAATATGGAAGGGGGCTGAACTTGAGGAGGGAATTGCTGAAAATGGTTGGTTTTCATTGGATCAAAAACCCGTACGATTAAATCTCAAGAATTTATTTAAGCAGCCATGCACTTTTCAGCCCAATTAAACAACAAGAAACTTTTTACCAGGGCTGTTCAGCTTTGAACAGGCCAAGGTCTAGTTTTTCTGGCCCAAAGTGCCTGAGGGCTACTACACTAAAACCTCTACTTACGAATTTTATCTGTTCCAAGCACATGCTCATAAGTAAAAACTTTTGTAAGTAGAGCAGCAGTTTCCCATAGGAATGCATTGAAAACCAATTAATCAGTTCTGGAGGGAACAGATTTCAATGCACCATGGCCCTTTAACTGCCCTGCTTGACTGAGACAATGGCTGGTAGACCCAAAACTTTGCTGGGGCAGTGGTGGTCCTTGGGAAGTGGGGGAGGGGTGAAGAACTTATCCCCTCACTTTTTTTACTGATGGTTGGCGGGCTACTTTTGAACCCTTCGCGGGCTACCTGTTGGGCAGGCCTGCTTTATACAATCAAGTGGGAAAAATCTAGAAGTCACAAAATCAAAATTTTAAGTACAGTATACTAAAACTAGATCTAAAACTGAGCCAACATTTTCAAAAAAGAACTATTACCAACCATAAAATTGTCTGAGCAATCCCATGTTTAATGTGAAGTTTATACACAAGTAGTGTTGGAAACTGATTCAAAATATTTTGCTAATCAGTCACTGTGAACTGCAAAATAGATGGGAATGCAATGTTGCAGTCTGAAAAACATGCAGCAGGAGTTCAAAGGGAAATATCACCCAATTCCTATACTGTAATGGCACACAACAGCTATCACTGAAAGATTAGTTTTAAAAAATGCTGCTTGGCAAAACAGTGCAAGTTTTGTGTAGAGCATTTTTTTCCACTGGGGAGAGCCCTCAAAAGATTACACAAGAAGATTTTTACAGTTGGATATGTGCTGACTCTTACTTGAGGGACTTAACATAATGGAATGTTGTGTACTGTGTAAGATGAGAAGTACAAAAAAAAACCCCTAAGAATAAAATCACTGTTACCAAGGAAGCCAGGTATGAACTCAAGAATGTGCTAATGGTAGGTAAGAGACAAGCAACTTTGTTAAGGAAATGGGCATGCATAGAACTGTAGAGAAAATAATCAGGAAGAGAAAATGCATATTCTGAAGAGCATCTGACCTCTCATTACTGAGGAAAACTCAGTATTTCTCTCCCCCCCCCATATATTTCAAGCAAAGCAAAGTGTGTTGCTTATACACTACACCGCAGCACTTAAAGCATTATTGGGGGGATGTTGTTACAATTTAATTATGCAGGTTACACATCCCCACCTATCCAACCTCCTTGAGCTGGTACTCAATTTACAGAACCTGGAAGACTAGAAGGCTAAGTCAATCTTGAGCTGTTTACCTGGGATTGAACCCTGGGTTGTGAACAGAGTTTTGTCTGCTGTGCAGCAGTTTAACCACTGTGCCACAAGGCTCCTAAAATGCTATTCTAAACTGTAAGGACAATGGAAGAGACAGTTAGTGGGTGATAAATTATTCCTGGGTAACTAAAGAGTTTTACAGAAAAAAGCAGAGTGGGGACTGTTGATTAAACATGCGGCTGCGAGGAAAACAGAAGAGAACTCACTTGGGAAGGAAAGGAAGATGGCAGAAGCAGCACCCATGAGCCAACAGGATGATATGGAAGCAACTGAGATGTGAAATGAGGTTGAAGAAACAAAAAAAAATGAGCAAGGGTGACCACAACTAGACCGAGATCAAATAAGACTTTAAGAGATAGAGGGGGGGAAATCCAGTCTTTATAAAATACAGTAGTTTCCGGTGTTTCCTAAACACATACAGTACCAATGACATTTTACATTGTAGTATTTAATGAATCAGCAGAGTCAGCCTCTGTGGCCTTGGAGTAGTTCTTTGTAATTTTTGACACTGACCATACTTTAGTAAAAGCGTTCTTGAACCTCTTCAGTGAAGAGATCTTAGCTTGTCATGTGATTCCATGTTGTAAACCGCCCAGAGTAGCCCCTAGGGCTAGATGGGCGGTAGAAAAGTCAAATAAATAAATAAATAAATAGAGCAAGCTGAACAGTCCTGGGGTGTCCACAAAAGGAAGGAATGGTAAGCTGCTTCTAAGCACCTGCTACATAGAAAACGCTGAAATGGGTCGCTGCAAGTCTGAACTGAATCGGCAGCAGAGGATGATGGCGATCATTATCATTTTATAACCTGGGAGCTTTGGCTACAAAATGGGTTTTGGTCCATGTTACCTTCCATATCTTAGAATCCTGTGGCGCCTTTAAAAAGTAACATTTCTCTTTGGTGTAAACCTTAAGATAGCCTACAGTCCACTGCCAGCCAATACCAAATAAAACTTGTACCTCCAAGCAAGCCAATTTTGTTGGAAAAGGGCAAAGGCCGATCCTCGAGGAAACTGACCCGAACCAACGAACCTGGTTATTATTGATTTATTTAAGAGTATTTTTACCTCACCTTTCTCTTTGGAAAAGGACCCAAGGCGGCTTACAGTACTGAGGGATAATATACAGTCCAATGCAATTAAGACACGTTCAAGTGTTTGAGAACAAGGAATTGAGACGGAAGGCGTCTCCTAGGAGTGACCCAAGCGGAGCTGGATTGACTCCCACCACCTCGAGCGCTCCTCTCCGGTGAGGAGCCACGGGGAGGCCGACACCACAAGCGGGGCGAAGCCTGTCAAAGTGTGTGTGTGTGTGTGTGTTGGGGGACTTCGCATTGTTACCAACAGCCTTCTGTGTGTGAGTGTGTGTGTGTGTGTGTGTGTGTGTGTGTGTGTGTGTGTGTGTGTGTGTGTGTGTGAGAGAGAGAGAGAGAGAGAGAGTTTGGGCGCCGTTACGGTCCAGGGCGGAGGAAAAAAGGGTGGGGGTGGAGAGCCCAAGGCGAAAAGCAAAGGGGGATAAATAAAAGAGCGCGGCGGAGGCGGCGGCCGCCGGCCCTCCCTCCCTCCCTCCCTCGCTCGCTCACTCACTCACTCACCCGTCTTTCCTCTTGGCCTTGTAGACGTGGCCGTAGGTGCCCCGGCCCACCTTGCAGCCCTCGTACTCGAAGAGGTCCTCCACGCGCTCCCGCTCGCCGGTCAGCTTCACCTTGAAGTCATAGTCCATCTTCATTCAGCGCCTGGGGACGCCTCGCCTGCCGCCGCCGCCGCCGAGGCCCCAGGGAGGAGGAGGAGGACGAGGAGGAGGCCCCGGCGCCGCGACGACGACCATCCAGGTGAGGAGGGGGCAAGGAGGACGGAGGGGGGGGGGGAAGCTGCAGGACGCGCGCGTGTGTGAGGTGTGTGTGTGTGGGGGGGACGACGACGACGAGGCGAAGGGCGGAGACGGCGGCCGGCGCTTTCTTCCCTCTCTCTCTCTCTCTCTCTCTCTCTCTCTCTCTTTCTCCCCCTTCGCCTTCGCCGCCCGCCGTCCTCCCCTCAGCCGGCTTGGGAGAGCGAAACAGGCAAAGCCGCACAACAAGTGCCGGTATCTGCCGGCGCGCAATACGGCAGCCGCGCTTGACCACACTGCTGGAAAAAAAGAAAAAAAGAGGAGAGCGCTGTCGTAAAATCGCTCCCCACCTCGCCGCCGCCGCCGCCGCCTCTTTCTCTGGGGTTTCCCACGTGGAATCAACCGGCTTCTAGGCCACGCCTCCTCACCGCCCATTCGCCCGCTCGCTCCTGCCGAAGTGCCTCCCTCCTTCCCAGGATGCGCCGCGTGGCTCACCTACTACTACTACTACTACTACTACTACTACTACTACTACTGGGAAATGTAGTTCGAGGGGCCGGGTTTCGGCCCGAGGGCGTCGCCGGAACTGAGCTGTTGGCTGCCTCTTGGGGATTGTAGTCCGCCGGGACAGGGGGTACTTGGAAGCCGTTGAGGAAGGGCTGCCACCAGACGTGGCGGCTTGGAGCGGGACAGGAATTGAAGGCGAGGGAAGCTCTGTTGCCATGGGGACACATTCCGCGTGGACCGGAAGGAAGGAATGTTTGCGGCGGCTGGGTCGAAGGTGCAGAGATTCCGAGTACCGACTCCCGTCTTGAAAAACCCATCCTCAATGTAAAATGGAGAACAAATAAAAAAAGGCAGCAATTTTTCCGAGAGTGACCTGTGCTAGGGCTCTGCCCCTGTCTATCATCAGGATTTGGTTTGTGGAACGGTGATAACAAAACTATCTAAAGAGGATGTAGAGTGTTAGCTTTAAGGTGTATCATTGATGGGAGAAGTGGTGGCTGTTTGACTTCATCATCATCGTCGTCGTCGTCGTCATCATCTTAGAACTGCAGAGCTGGAAGAGACCCTATGGGGTCATCAAGTCCTGCCCCTGTCAAGGAAGCACAGCGGGAATCCACTCCTGATGACCTTAAAACCAGTTGCCTAAACACTTTTAAGTATGGATATAATTATTTGGTATGGAAAGATACTAGGAAAAATGCTCTTTAAAACTGGCTACCCACTTCTGTGTTCAATTCAAAGTGCTGGCCATGACCAATAAAGCCCTTAATGGTTTAGGGTGTTGATTCTTGTTGGAATGCCCTTCCCCATAAATCAGCTACCTGTTTCACCCACTCCTCTCAGTCTATGTGGTAGCTACAAGTGTCCACACTGAGGGAGGCTGGAAAGGAAAACACAAGAAATCAGGCTTTCTCAGTCGTGGCCCCCAGTCTCTGGAATATGTTACCCATGGTGATAGCATACACTCCTTCCCTCCTTATGATTAGGAAATTGTTGAAAACAGAACTATTCAAATTTAATGTTCAACAACTGAGTCTCCTGGGTGCTGTTTAATACTAAATGTTAGGGGTGCTGATATTCTCTATCTCCTTTTTTGTATGGTTTAGAAAAATCATATTGTTTGTATTGTTTTGGGATTTTTTAATTGTCTGTGGGACAACTGCCTTGAATTGTACTACTACTAATAAGGTCATTTATAAATCAAATAAGAAAAAATACACTGCTTTTGTAATTTAATTTGTAATAATAGGAGGCATTTGAACCTTGCAATGAACACAGTCTTTTACTAAAATTCAGAATGGCACTTCTGTCATGCAGAATAGTTCATAAAATAATGGATTTTTTAAAATAAAACTCACTGTAACAGTTAAAATTATAACGGGGAACTGGGACAATGCACAGATTAGGGCATAAAGTGCACTTAATAGCCAATCTGTCTGCGACTAGTAGTAAATATGTGGTTATATTTGAGATTTACATACATTTCCCAAGCAAAGGCTGGTGTTTGGGGTTGGGGGAAAGCATCCAATGATACTTTACACTACGGTTTGTACATGTCTATATGCAGTTAATATAATGTAAACCAATAACAGTTTTGCATATCAACTGAAATGAACTCTTTCTAGCAAGTAAACTAAGGCTACCATATATTATGAGAAGGCAAGAGTCAATGGAAATAAAAAAATAAGTAGAAGGCCATAAGGAAACAAAGACCGAACCTGAGATATATTGACCAAATAAAAGAGTTACAATCTTTAGTTTACAAGATATGAACAGGGTTGTTAAAGATGGGACCGTGTGCCAACAGTCCTTTTCGTCGGTTTCGTGATCAAGTTTCCATAGAAATCCTCGTTCTTGTATGGCCAGAAGGGTGAATTGAATGCGCGTGCATCTTCTTTCCCGGAACGGCGCGTTGGGGCACCGGAACCCGCCCGGTCTGGCATTGTTGTTGCACCGCGGCGATCTAGAGGGGATTGCGAGTGGCAGCTGTTGCCTTGGTTACCGGGGAGAAGAGACGAAGAAAGAATGCGCGTGCTGAAATATTAGCCGGCTTTTCGCGGCGAATTGCTATTTTAGGTGCCTGGGAGGAAGAGGGGTGAGCGGGTGTCGCCGCGTGGCCTGCCCTTTAAGAAACTGTGGTCACTGAGCAACCGCCTACTCTCCGCTCGGACACCTGTTCCAGTAGAGTCTGTTCCAGTGATTGCAGCTGATTGGCCACGTTCTTCCATTCCTGCGAGGGGATTGGCTAAGAGTTGCGTCAATCATTCTCCCCCGCCCCCTGAAAGGGTCCGGTTGTTCACGGAGGAACTCGGTACCCAAAACCCAGGGAGACCCAACCATGGTGAAGAGGTGCTATTGAGGGGGAGAAAACTCTCTCTCTTGCCATATAGGGGTGTTCTGGCACCTTAACAGTGCACAAAAACATGATAAAATCGATCCCTTAGTTTGTGATACTCCCCCTGCCTTTGAATTCTGTTTTGTGTAGCCTAAAATTAGCAAAGCTAAAAAAAAAAAAAAAATCAAACTGCTGCTTAATATAACACCCCGTGGGGTTTAAAGCACTCTGTGGGCAGTTTATAAGTTTATTATGCAGGGTACATATTGCCCCCGCTCTCACCCTGCAAGCTGGGTACTCATTTCACCGATCTCAGAAGGAGGGAAGGCTGAGTGAACCTCCATCCTCAAAGGAAAGCTATGTGTTGAGACTGCCAGGGATGAATTTTAAAATAGGCCATGCACCAAAGGAATGGTAAGATTGTGGGAAATTTTATAGTCTGTTATTTGTTGGAAAGATAGAGGCTTTTAAAAGCAAGGCCAGTTTGAGGGGTGGATCCAGATCGGTTTTTCATAAAAAGATTCCTGGTTTTGAAAACTATATTCTGAGGCAGAAGTAATCTGAGGCTCATCCGAACTTCCTTACTGCCCACATACAGCCTGTAAAGGCACACTTTTGCCAACCCCTGACATGATTCCTGAACAAATTTTTGCTGTATCATGTAGTGGACAGGTTTTTTTAAATGTTCAAATACAGATACTGTAAGGGAAACCCAGCAACTCCCTGCTACAATAGCTGAACATATTCCATCATAAAGGAAACTTTGCTCATAGTAGACAGAATGGGCATTAGACTTTGGGAGCTGAAAGCTAGGCATACCCAAACAGACGACAGTAGAGTTTTAGTATTGAAATACAGTGGTACCTTGTATAAAGTAATTAATTCGTTCCAAATGAAATTATGTTAAGCAAATTTTCCTTTATACAAATTTCCCATAGGAATGCATTGAAAATGGAGTAATCCTATTTTTATGTTGTACAGATTTGCCCCATAGGCAATTGTGTTAAGCAAATTTCCCCTATCTCCGGAATTTTTTATGTTGTACAAATTTTGTTATACAAACTGTTTGTTATACAAGGGTCCACTGTAAATGTAAGTCATGAACAAAACAGGGGTGATGCTCCTGGGCTTCTTAAATGGTCATATCAGAAACTAAAGATGTGTTGCTTGATTCCCCTGGGAGGCCTACAGAGATAAATAGAGCTCCTGAGCAAAGATCAGAAACCTGTTGTTGGTCACAGCTGGCATTTATCTCAATTAAGGGTTAATCTGAGGATGAAATCAAATAATCACAGATACCAGTGAATTAGAACTTCCTAAAATAAATAAATAAATAAATAAATAAATAAATAAAACTGCAAATTCTCACCTGCCACCAAGTTTCTTGGGAACAATGGTTATTCTAATAAGCTTTGTGAGGTTTGTTTGATGTTAAAGGAGTAGTTTGTCATTGATACACACACCGAGGACCAAAGGCAGAATGGGGATTTGAAGCCTGGCCTTCTGAATCTTAATCAAATGCTCTGCCTACTCCAGACTGGCTCACATAATTTTGAGAATTTGAAAAATTCTGCAGAGCTATTACAATTATTTTATTGGTCTTTTGCATTTGGAAGTACATATTCTTCCTGGACAAGCGTGCATTCCCAATCATTTTGTTACAAACGAGTATAATTGAAGTAACTATGGAGAAGGTCCAGCTGATGGGTAGTATGCAGGTTGCAGTTTTTTCTTCTGTTATGTCCAATCATGATCACAGTGGACAGGCTATTTGCAATGATATTTGTGATCAGTGATTAGAGAAACGAAGCCATTTGTCAGTTGTATGGAGCTGAACTTTGTTTTGCAGTCTAGGAAGCTGTTGCACTTTGATTTCCTCCTGACTAGGCAAACAAAGAATTGACCAGGGCTTTGTATGTCTAAAAGCTATTCCATTGGGGGTGGGCTGGTATTGCAATTAAAATTGGGTTTTGATTCATTTGCTTACTGGGAATATATCAGGACTGCTAAGAATTATATCTGACCCTGCCGCTTTGCTGGTGGTGACTTTGAACACGATACTGAAGAAAACTGCTGAGTATCACTGCTCCGTCTCCTTCATATTGGCTTTAACAGCCTGACCCCATTTCATACACTTTAATGTTGCCAACCTACAACTCCCATCATCCTCAGCCACTCTGACCTGCATTCAAAATGGGTAGAACTGGGTGCAACTGTACATTGAGGGCTGCATGTAGTCCATTCCTGCTTTAGGAAATAAATGAAATAGTTAATAGCTATCTTATAAAAATCTTGTGTTTTCTGTTTTGAGATGAGAAGTATAGTATAATTTGAAACCTATTCCCCATTCCACCCCACAAAAAATTGGCAGTGAAAATTTAGTGCAATTTGTGGTTTAAACCAACGAACATTTCTTTATAAGAACTACATAAAGCTTAATTGAATGAAGTTTCATCTAAATAAGCATTCATACTTGAGCCAAGCTCCTCCATGTATATAGAAATCCTTAACTAGTCTCCTCTTCAAAATTCTGATACAATTTCAAAATCTACAACTTGACTATTACAGTCAGATTGTGTGAGTCTTCCCACTGCAGTTATTTATATCTCCATCTGAGATCTGCAACCATAAAAGCGCATCTATTAAAAGATCTCTCTTTATAACTATTTTTGACTCTAATCCATCTCTGAGCTAGATAAAGGATAGATCATCCTTTTGGCTTTTAGTCTGGATGCTCAAGAAGTGATTCTGTCCCAGTAGTCATCTTGCCCTTGCTAACATGACAGGACCATTATTTATAAAATCAGCATGGGGCAAAATTGGTAGATGTAATTGTATGTTCCTTATTTTAATCCACAATTGGATTTGAGCCAAATCAGATTTGATCCTAAGCATGGTTTGTTGAAAAATCTAATTGTAACTAATGTAAATTATTTACTTATATTCCAATAAAGTCTGCAGGATTATAATTCAACTTCACAACCCTCTACATGCATTATTTAAGTTCAACGAACACATATATCACAAGTAATGTTATTCATGAACTAAGGCTAGAGTGTTTGTTTATTTTATGTTGCGAAGCTTGCATGTTTATTTATCCAGGCAACAAATGCTGGGGTTTATGTATTTTTTCACAAAACTACTTATGGATGTGTGCATTCTGAATAGAGATGGGCACGAATAAAAAAAATTGGTGTTTTGTTTGTCGTTTGTCGTTGAGAGGTCCGTTTCGTTTCGTTTCTGGTTTTTGTGAATTTTTTGGAAAAGTTTCATTTTTGTTTTTCATTTGTCGTTTTTACCCGCTTTTTGCGCGATTTAAAGCATTTCCGCACGCGGGTGTCCCCCAACGCCCCAGACCAGAGGGAAAACACTAAAAAAAATTGATGCTGACAGAGACACAGTATAGACTAGGTTCGCAGGGAGGCTGCAAAGGCAGTGGCGGGCGTTGGCCAGGGTGCAAGGCAGCCACAGAGTGACTGTACTGTGGGGCAGGGGAGGGTATTCACCGAGACGTACGCACACACGCACACAGGGAGGCTGCAGGACTGAAGCTAGAGTCGCAGAGACAGCAATCCCACCCTAACACCAGAGACTGCAAGGAGGACGGGGGCTGCCAGAGCTTTTTATGCCCTCTGTGGCTGCCAGACCTGCCCAGTCTGCCACCAGGGCATGCTATTGGTTGAAGTTGTCCAAGAATTTACATGATTCCATCACATGGCTTGCCTCCATTTTGTGGCTGGAGTTGCAACGTCCATTTTGTCATCCTTAAAGAGAAAAAGAAAACTACATCGCGATGGGAGAAGACAAAAACAAACGTTTTAAGGACCCCTACCCCCTGGTAGGTAATAATTTCAAATAATTATCGCATTATTCTGCATTTTTATGGATGTCCAGGGCGTTTTTTAACATTTAAAACAGCTCATTTCATTGCATGCTGCCAGTAACAAAAACGAAACGTAACAAACACAATTTTTGTGGTTCTGTTCGTTTCGTTTCATTTTCATCACAATTTTCGTTTGTCATTTCGTTACATAACGGAACGACAAACGAATAACGGAAACAAAAAAATGTTCATTTCGTGCCCATCTCTAATTCTGAACATTGCAAGTGCACAATTCGCTTAACTTCATCCACTTGTAAGTAAAATGTATGCCAAAACATCACGTGCAGGTTTCTACTAGTTTTGACAGAAGATTGGAATTGAGGTGCTAAGGCAATGAATCAGTGTCTTCCATTCACAGGAAGTTCTTCATCTTTTCAAGGTAACAAGGAAGGACCAGAAAGCTTTCTCGGACTCAGCTCACAGCAGTCACGGTCCTTACTGGATGGGGCATCCTGGAATAGTTCAAAAAACATCATTTTGAAACACTTTGACAGAGAATCCTTTTCCCAACAGTGCCCGTCCAAATGTTTCTGAGAAACCTGGAAATAAGACTTGAAGGCAAAAGCTGGTCCTATCTTTTCTCAGCACCTCATACAACTTGCAGGACTCTCCAAACATGAAATCTACTATTATTGCTGGCTGAGGAGCTCCAAGAGCTATATTCTTCAATTGATGTCTGCGTTTTTAACTTTTTGTGTGAACCGCCCAGAGTTCCCTTTGGGAAATGGGAGCGGTATACAAATGCAAAATAAAATAAAATAAAATAAAATGTAATAAAAATAAACCCTTAACCAAACTCTGCCTATAGATGTGACACATTTGAACTAGGAAGTTATGTGCAATAGCCACTGACAGTACTCTTCTTTGTGCAATGTTATTCTGCGATGATACAGTCAAGAATATTGCTACCAAGTAGAGAAACAGTGCTGTGAATTATGCTGCTTCCCAGTACAGTACTCTCTTTCTGTGCCTATGGCTGGAAACACAGTAGAACTATCCATGGTGCTGAAATTCCCTTTTCAGTCTTCTCTTGAACTTTGCAAAAGGCAATTGGTACAAATCTATTTAATTACTGGCAGAAATAATAAAGCACTGTACTAATCCCATCATCATCATCAATATAAAATGTTTTGAGGTGAATATGCAAAAAGCTGAACCAGATAAATATTTTGTATTCTCAAAGGCTTTCACGTCCAGGATCTGATAATAGTTGTGAGTTTTTTGGGCTGTTTGGCCGAGTTATGGAAGTTTTTCTTCCTGATGTTTTACCAGACTCTGTGGCTGGCATCTTCAGAGCTTCCTGAAATGTCAGGAAGAAAAACTTCCAGAATACGACCAAACAGTCAAAAAAAATCACAACTACCAAAGAAATATTTAGCTGTATTTGAGTGGGGTTTTCCTACATTAGATAACTGCAATACTGTATACAGAAGTTAATTTGAAATAAACCCTTGTGGAAAGAAGGGAATAAAGAGCTGGGAGGGGGAGAGTGTCACACAATACTGACACCCCCACAAACGGGCATGTGAAACTGAATTGTGATCCTTGAGTGAAATCTTACCACTGCCAAAACTTCAATGGGTTGCATTAGGTATGCCATTTTGGCACAGCTCCAGCTTCACATACACTGTGTGTGATAAAACAGCTCTGTGGTACAGGCTTTTTATGAAGAGAGCTTAA
The DNA here is from genome assembly GCA_023846285.1 of Phrynocephalus versicolor. Classification (NCBI taxonomy): domain Eukaryota; kingdom Metazoa; phylum Chordata; class Lepidosauria; order Squamata; family Agamidae; genus Phrynocephalus; species Phrynocephalus versicolor. The sequence continues at coordinate 29,435,446 of JAHTLZ010000007.1, forward strand.
AAGAATGCACTTGAAGCATTTTGAGACTACCCAAAATCATACATCTAATCTATTTTGTTCTTAATTTTGTTTGTCCCTGTCAGTTTCAAAACCTCCCTTTACTTTCCTATGAATTAGTTTGGACCCAAAATAAAATATTCAGAATTGATAGGGCATGTTTTCTAAATTTTTTAGAAAATTTTCATTTTTTTTCTAAATAAGATAAATGAGTCTTTACAGTAATAAAAAGACAGGGTGTATCAGAAGAACAATTGCAACAGCACAACACAAAATCAGCTAAGCTGCACTGATGATTAAGAGGGGTCATGGTGAGATTGTCCTACAGAAAGCAATTCCTCATCACTGCCCCTTGTAATCCATTATGCCCGAGGCATGTCAGGGAATGACAGTTGACTGGATAGGGCAAAAGAATCAAATGGAATGAATCATAGCTCATTATTACTCAATACAGTATCTGGATCTGGATCATGTTGTGCTCTTGAAGGCGGAACAGCTAAATGGATTTTAATTGAACCACTCCCTCTGAAATGATCTGTGGGTCACAGCCTGTCCATCATCTGTAATACTGTTCTAACAGAAAAAGGGACTCAGTGAATTTGACAATAAGGGAATGTCTCATCTCTTTTTTTGGAAAGGAGTTTGTCAAATTATTTAACCTTCCCATTCTTTAACAATACTGACCTCTAGTGTCTTCCTGTATTCAACTCTTAGCACAGCTGAGTACCAAGCACAAGAACTGCCTGATTTATATCAAGATTCAGGATACTCTGAAAAACACTGTGCTTATGCTTTCAAACAAATAACAAGTAATCAAATATGTAGGTAGTTCTCCTAAGGACAACTCAAGCATTTGGGAATGCTTTTGCTAATTAAAATAGAAGTGATGCCAAAATCCACAGGGGAATAGGAACTAGGGGCGGCGGGGGGGGGGGAGTACCACCACTTCCTGCTGCCAGGAGAAACCACTGCACTTGAGTCACTTCCATAAATGGAACAATTTCTTTCTATTGTGGAAAAGTCAACCCTGAATGCATGCCTCTGTCTGTTTAGCCTCCCCTTTTAATATAACAAAAATAGATAATGTGAGACTGAGTTCCTGTCACTGCACATGTGCACAAATAATTGAGACATATTAGCTAATATGCAGGTATTTTGAGTTTCGCTATTCAAATATTAATAGAATATTTCATTATTGTGAATGAATGTATCACAATGTTGTTTTGCATTTACATTACTGGTGTCTGATAATAGACACATGAGGCCGAAAATCTTTCCACACATTTGGAATGTCTTACTTTGGTAGTGAGAGGAAAAATGATAAAGTCATTGCATATGGATTTAACAACAGTTATTTTATAACATTTTACAGAAAGAAGTTCTTCGTCGTAGCCTCTGTGAATTCCCACGATAGGGATTAGTCTGCGCGCCTGCGCAGCCTCCGGACGTTCTAGAGCTTTCGCTCAGCTCCTAAGGACCTCCTCCTTCCCCTGTGCGCATGCCTGAGAGCTCCCTCGTGGTGTCCTGCAGTTCCTTTTTTGCCGCCGCCAGCAACGGTCGCGTTTTCCTCAGCTCCTACAGCGAGTTAAGCTACAGGTTTTTCCTGCTCTTATTTCTTTCTATATTGCTTGTTATTTTAATTTTAACTTAGTTCTGACCTCCTCCCCCCCTCCCCCGGCCGTTTATGGCCCCGGGGGCGTTGTTTAAAAAGTGTGCTAAATGCCCCAACAAAATCTCCACTTCAGACGGCCATAACACCTGCCTCTATTGTCTTGGGGAAGCTCATCGCCCGGAAAGTTGTGTCGAGTGCCAAAAACTGTCTAAGCCCGCACTCAAACAGAGGCAAGGTCGTCTCCGGGTTTATTTGTGGGAACAGTCTCTGAAGCCGATGGAGTCCCAACTTACCCGGCAAGAGTCTTCTCCCACTTCCATGGCCTCCCAAACATCTCGCGCCGCCGCGGCAGCACCGCCTACCAAGAAGAAGAAAAAGAAGGTGCCTGTCTCCGCACACTCTCAGGCTGCAGGCTCGGCGGCCTCTTTACAACCTATCCGCCAGCCTTCGCACGCGGCTGCCCCCGGCCTTCCCACCCTCCAGACTACCACCCAGGAGGAGGGTGCGTCTGACTCGCTGCAGAGGCAGCGCGCCTCCGTCTCTCCCGTATCTTCGCGATCGGAGAGCGGAGAGCTCTCGTCCTCGTCCAGAAGGGCGATGGCAGCGGCTCGACATCATGTCTCGACAGCGCTGCAGAGGGCAGCCACCGCTGATGTTACCAGGGAGCTCGCCTCACAAGCGGCAGCGGCTGCTGTCTCCCGCTCCCCACTGCTTACAGTGGAAACAGTCCACCGCACGACATCAGCTGCAGAACATCGACAGCGGTCCCATCACCCTCGTCAAGAGGCCCTCCATAGCAGCGCCTCTGCCTCTCCCGTGCACAGACGACATCGAGAGCGCAAGCGTCTCCGCTCGCTATCACGCTCTCGATCCCGATCCTCCTCTTCCGGATCGGCTACCTCTGGCTCCCGCTCTCGCCGTCACCGCAGAGCCCGCAAGGGCAAAAAGCGCGCCAAACGCTCTCCACAACACAAGCGTCGAAAGCATAAGCGGAGCCGGGCTACCTCCTCCTCCTCATCGTCATCGAAGGAGTCGAGAGCCAGACGACATCGGAGATGCTCCACGTCATCTACCTCACGATCCCCTACGCCCAAACATCGTGGCAGGGACAGAACAAAAAAGATAGCCCGGCGGGATGCTCACCAGTCCTCCTCTTATGTTACCGGTGAGCCCTTCAACAGGCTATGCCACCATGCTGAGCTGCCCCATGACCGAGGTCGTTCTTCATCTCGCCACCTCTCCTCGCTGTCGATAGACCACCGCACTGAGGACCGCCCGCTCCCGGACTCGCCTCGACACCAGCGGTCACTCTCGCCAGCCTCTATGGACAAATCTCTTGTCTCCGACTTTCACGACGAGGCCCAATCCGTTCAATCCTCGCAAGCGGCTCGGGACCGCCAGCACACGCAAGACTCGGATCCGACGGATCCACTTGTTACCTCCCCAGAGGAAGACTTCTCCAACTATTCCAAGATAATCAACAAGGTGGCGCAAGTCATGGAGCTCCAAGTTGAGTTACCGGACCCCAAGGGCTCTTGCAAATTTTTTGGCCATCTTCGCAAACATAAAACGCCGCCCTTGCGGCTAGGTTTTATTCCATCTCTCCTGCATTCAGCCAAAGCCTGCCTACTGAAGCCTGCTTCTACGCCTCTTATGCCCAGGCGTACTGACAACCTCTATCGCACCCACGGTGATGAGGTGGAGTTTCTGGCAAGGCACCCGTTGCCAAACTCCCTCATAGTCAATGCCACCCAAAACCGAGCTAAAAATACCTCAGCCAATACACCGAGTAACAAGGAGGGACGAAAGTTGGATCTAATTGGTAAAAAACAATACTCATTGGCATCCTTTTCTCTGCGCACTACAAATCACCTATGCGCTATGCAAGCTTACTCTAGACATCTCCTGCTGGAGCTTATACCATTCTTTGACCAGCTGCCCGATGATGCCAAGGCCAAGATGGTCACATACCACTCTGAACTGTTAACTCTGTTGGATTACCAGACAATTGCTGCTTGCCATATAGCCGAGGCCTCGGCTAAACACCTTGCTAATGCAGTCTTCCTTCGCCGCCATGCGTGGCTCCGTACTGTTACTATCACAGACGATGCACGTAACAGGATAGAAGGAGCCCCATTCGACGGAGAAGGCCTCTTTGCGGCTACTACCGATGAATCCTTGGACAATATTCTAAAAATGAGGAAGACAGCACGCTCTTACGCGTTCCAAGGCTCGACGAGCCACCCTTCACCGCGCCCAGGCCCTTCCCCCTGGAGACGACCATATACTCCATCCAGCTTTAGGCCTCACCAGCGCGGCAGACAACCTTACCAGGCTACGTCATTCTACCGTCAACAACAACAACCGCGGTCTCGACAGCCCCAGGCCACTCGTCGATACGACCGTAAGCCTAAACACACCTCCTGACATGGCCTCTACCAACCCTCTTCCGCAGGACATCCGGCTCAGACCCTTCCTCCCCTACTGGACAAGCATAACATCCGACCGTTGGGTACTTACCATTATCAGAGAGGGCTATGCCATCGAATTCCTCTGTCTTCCACCACTCGGCCGAGTGGTTACCACCAGTCCTTCCGAGGTCCTGCACCAAGAGATTCACACCTTACTCACCAAGGATGCCATCGAAGAGGTCCCGCTGACAGATACCTTGGGTTTTTACTCAAGGTACTTCACCATCCCCAAAAAGGACGACACTCTTCGGCCCATCCTAGATCTTCGGGCCCTCAATTCCTTTGTGAGGCCAAGGAAATTCAGGATGACCACCTTGGAGACTATTATTCCCCTCTTGACCAAGGGAGACTGGTTCACCGTCCTGGACCTGCAGGATGCTTATTTTCACATTTCCATCCGTCCCTCCCACAGAAAGTACCTCCGCTTCAGGATCGGAACACTTACCTATCAGTTCAAGGCGCTCCCCTTCGGGCTTTCCACCGCGCCCAGAATTTTTACCAAATGCATGGCTCCAGTCGTCGCAGCCCTTCGGCTGAGGGGCGTAAACATATTTCCATATCTCGACGACTGGTTGATAGTCTCGCCTACAAAACAAAAGGCACACCAACACATCGCGATGACCATCGCCTTCCTAACATCCCTGGGCCTCCAAATCAACAACAGCAAATCGGTCCTGTGCCCTACCCAGATCGTCCCTTTTATAGGAGCACTTCTGAATTCTGCACGAGGGATGGCTTACCTTCCTCACGACAGAATTTACAAGATACACTCTGCCCTTCGCAGGTTCCATCCGCGAGGGCATGTCTCCGCGCTCACGGCACAACATCTTCTCGGACTGATGGCCTCCACCACGGCGGTGTTACCATACGCCCGACTCAAGTTCAGACCACTCCAGGCTTGGCTGCTGTCCCGCTTCAACCCCCTTCGGCACAGCCCCCACAAAAAGCTGCGTGTCACCACCAGCCTGTGGCGAGCCTTGCAATGGTGGACGGTACCACGACACCTCTACACCGGCTGTCCCTTCCACCTTCCACCTCCCAGATACCAAATCACTACAGATGCCAGCCCCACGGGATGGGGAGCACACTGTCAACACCTTCGTGCGCATGGCACATGGACACCATCTCTGCAGAACAAACACATCAATTATTTAGAACTCATGGCAATCTTCAACGCGCTGAAATCCTTTGCCCCGATGATAGCGGGAACTCACGTGCTACTCGTCACCGACAACATGACAGCGCTCCACTATATCAACAAGCAGGGAGGTACCAGGTCGCGTGCACTACTACAGATCACCCTGGACATTTGGACTTGGTGCTACCACAGGAGCATCACACTCAAAGCAGTGTACATCGCGTCCCAAGACAACCTACTGGCGGACAGTCTCAGTCGCCTGACCACCAACGACCACGAATGGGAGCTGGCTCAATCAGTGTTCAACGTACTCTGCCGCAGATGGGAGACACCCGACATCGACCTCTTTGCGTCCCAGACCAACTCCAAGTGCCCCACGTACTGCTCCCGAGCAGGCAGGGGCCGCCGCTCCCTGGGCGATGCCCTGTCCGTCCCCTGGAACGGTTGGCGGGCGTACGCATTTCCCCCTCTCCCTCTGGTTCACAGAACTGTCGTGAGACTCCGCCAAGCTCCCTCTCAAACAATTTTGATTGCGCCCTGGTGGCCACGACAGCCGTGGTTCCACACGCTCCGACAAATCTCATCGGACTATCTTCACCTTCCGAGCTGCCCGAACCTGCTTTCACAGAACCGAGGCCGACTGCTCCACCCGAACCCACGCTCCTTGCATCTCACAGCCTGGTTCATCCCCTCTCCATAGACGACATTCTCTCGAGAGCCAGGAAGCCCTCTACCACAACGCTCTACGAGGGAAAATGGGCCCGTTTCCTCGGTTTCACCACTCAACACAACCTACCGGCATGCCCAACAACCGTGGATGCCGTCTTGCGCTTTCTTTTGCATCTGTTCAATTACAGTCTTTCTCCGTCCACCCTCCGCGTATACCTCGCGGCGGTTGTGGCACATCAGCCGCCGGACTCCACCTCTGCTGCATTATTCAGGCACCCTACAATTAAAAAGTTCCTTAAAGGTACTAGCAATATCCGGCCCTACCGACCTCCTATACCACCTCAATGGTCACTGACTCTTGTCCTTAAGGGGCTGACACGGCACCCCTTTGAGCCTATGGCTACGGTACCGCTTCACCAACTCTCTTTGAAGGTCGCATTCCTCCTTGCCATCACTTCCGCCAGGAGATGCTCCGAACTGACAGCTCTTCGAGCCGATCCACCCTTCCTCCAATTTTTCCCGGACAAGGTCATTCTATACCCTGATATCACTTTCCTACCCAAAGTGGTGTCCACCTTCCACCTTAGCCAGCCCTTGATCCTCCCTACCTTCTTTCCCACTCCACAAGACGACATTCAGCGTACACTGTACACGCTGGATGTCAGGCGGGCACTACTCTTCTACACTGCACGGACTAAAGCCATCCGGTCCACGCAGAGACTCTTCATCCATACCTCGGGACCAACGATGGGCTTACCTGTAACGTCCCAAACCGTGTCCAGATGGATTGTCTCCACCATCCGGTCCATTTACGAACTTTCCGGCACTCCATTGCCTCTAACCCCCAGGGGTCATTCGACAAGGGCAATGTCTTCATCCTCCGCCTTTCTAAAGGGGATTCCTATACAAGACATCTGCAGGGCAGCAACTTGGTCCACGCCTTCTACCTTTGCCCAACATTACAGGCTGGACCTCAGGGCCAAAACGGACTCGGCGTTTGGTAGAGCAGTCCTGTCATATTGTCTCCCGTGACGGCCCTCCGCCAGTAAGTTAGCTTGCTAATCTCCCTATCGTGGGCATTCACAGAGGCTACGACGAAGAAGAACAGGTTACTCACCTGTAAATGTAGTTCTTCGAGTGACGCCTCTGTGAATTCCCACTCCCACCCGTCCTCCCCTCTGTCCGTCACGTCTCTTCTGTTTCTCTCGTTGCAGCGGCGGACATATGGGGAACTGCAGGACACCACGAGGGAGCTCTCAGGCATGCGCACAGGGGAAGGAGGAGGTCCTTAGGAGCTGAGCGAAAGCTCTAGAACGTCCGGAGGCTGCGCAGGCGCGCAGACTAATCCCTATCGTGGGAATTCACAGAGGCGTCACTCGAAGAACTACGTTTACAGGTGAGTAACCTGTTCTTATCACTAGGGTTTGGCTGGACATCCATATTGCCTATGGATATTACTCATTGTGAGATAGCAATAGAATTTGTATAATGACTTACTTGTTAGACGTCTCTGTCTTTTTTATTTCCAGCCAGATGGGCAATAAAGGTTATCATAAAAGCAGTCTTTTCAAACTAAAACATTGATTTTAATTTTATAAAAATTAAAAATGGAAGAAGGGGGTGGGAAACTACAGGCCAGTTAGCCTTACGTCTGTCCCAGGGAAAATGGTGGAAAGCCTCATCCAAGAGAAAAATCTTAAAACACATAGAAGAACAAACCTTGCTAGGGGAAAATCAGCATGGCTTCTGTAAGGGTAAGTCTTGCCTGACAAACCCTTTGAAGAGGTCAACAGACATGTGGATTTGGGTGAACCTGTGCATATTTTCTATCTTGATTTTCAGAAGGCTTTTGACAGTCCCTCACCAAGGCTGCTGAGAAAATTGCACCGTCAGGAGATAAGAGGGTAGGTCCTCTCCTGGATCTCAACCAGACTGAGAACTGGTTGAGATCCAGGAAACAAAGAGTTGGTGTCAATGGGTAATTTTCACAATGAGAAAGATAAAAAGCAGTGTGCCCCAGGGATCTGTCCTCGGACCGATGCTTTTCCGTCTGTTCATAAATGACCTGGAAACAGGGATAAGCAGTGAGGTGGCCAAGTTTGCAGATGACACAAAACTTTTCCATGTGGTATAAACCAGAGAAGATTGTGAAGAGCTCCAGAAGGATCTCTCCAAACTGCGGGAATAGGCTGAAAAATAGCAAATGGATTTCAAGGTAGAAAAATGTAGAGCAATGCATATTGGGCAAAAAATCAAAACTTTATCAACTCATGGGCTCTGAGTTATCCGTGATCAATCAGGAAAGAGATCTTGGTGTGCTGGTGGACAGCTCAATGAAGGTGTCTACCCAGTGTGTGGTAGCAGTGAAAAAGGCTAATTCCATGCTAGGGATTATCAAAAAGGGGATTTAAAATAAAACAGCCAACATTATAATGCCACTGTACAAAACGATAGTAAGGCCGCACCTGGGGTATTGGGTACAATTCTGCTCACCACATCTGAAAAAAGACATAGTGGAATTGGAAAAGGTGAAGAAGAGAGCAACTAACATGATTACTGGGCTGGGAGATGTCCCTTATGAAGAAAGGCTAAAACATTTGGGGTTCTTCAGTATGGAAAAAAGGCGCCTGAAGCGGGGATATGATTGAGACATACAAAATCATGCAGGACATGAGTAAAGTGGATAGAGGGACACTCTTCTCCCTCTCACAAAATACCCAAACTAGGGCACATCCACTCAAATTGAGGGTTGGGAGAGTGGGAACAGACAAAATATTTTTTTTTACCCAGCATGTTGCTATTCTGTGGAACTCCCTGCCACAGGATGTGGTGGTGACATCTGGCCTGGATGCCTTCAAAAGGGGATTGGACAGTTTCCTGGAGGAAAAGTCCATCACCAGTTACAAACCATGAGTGACATGTGTTAAAACCGGGGTACTTCAAGGGCCAGATGCAGGGGAGTGGTATCATGAGACAGTCTCATGCACTCCCAGACACATCTGGTGGGGCCAGTGTGAGGTACAGGAAGCTCGACTAGATGGGTCTTTGGCCTGATCCAGCATGGCTCTTCTTATGTTCTTACATTATGTTCTTGTGATTTCCCCCTGCCCCCCGCTTTCGCTTCTGGACATAAGTCATACCTCAGAGCTTTTTGAGCAAGGCAAATATGAGGAACAAATACTGCCATGATTTAACTGTTCCACAAAATGGAATTTTTCCAGGCAAATAATAGCATATGCCTCTAGAAATGCCATGTCCACAAAAGGCACAAGGGATTTGAAAGCCTGGCCGTAAGCCTTTACAAATTTAAAGCAGAATGTGTTACAACAAACACTGTGTTGGCTCTTTAATAATCTGTCCTGGGATTAACCTCTTTCAGAGCTTTATACTAAATTTATTCCTCATAGCCTTGAAAGAAGTGTATGAGGAAAATAATGAGGCAAGATTCTGTTTTCTCAGATGTGTGTGTGTGAGTGAATCTGCTGTTTCAACTTTACAATGATTTTCTATTAGTGGGAATTGTTTCTGCCTTTCATTATGAACTGATGCAATCTTCGTAATCGACTATGTAGGATGTTGGTGTATAAGACTGCAGAAATGTTGATGACTTAGGCTGATGCTGCATTATGTAGCCAGATTGTTTTGGGGACTGCTTCAGATACAAGCCAAATATACTCAATAAAACAGGGGAGGGAGAAGGCTTGTAGGCTTGTTTAGGAGTAGATTGAACCTTGCATAATGTATCCAATGCAGCAAACAACTTTGTGATATGATTAATTTACTAACCTTTAAAATGCTACAATAAAATATCTCAGAAATGTATTGCTTTTTAATGCTCATTTAGTTTGCATATACAGGTATTGGAAATTTAAATTAAATCTATCTTAACTGCACTCTTTTCAAAAGATCATTTGGAATGTTTCTGAAATAAGAGCTAGAAACCCACAATTTTGCATTGATGCTACTTATCTCCTCTTCAGGTTATATCCAGAAACAGGCTCCCCAGAACCCAAACTGGGCATACTAACAATTAGTACTTAGTAGCATCTAATTGTAGCATTTGCCCTCTGGTTACAAATGATGTAGTGGTCCATGTTTTCACCTGCCAGCTGAAGGGTCAACTGGACTCACTAGTTAACTAATTTTCAGTAGCACTTGACCAAAGGCATATAAATTGAGCTGAGTGTTTTGGAGCACCTGACTAAAAGCTCAAGAATTCTCAGTGTGCCTTGCAAGACTACAGTCAGCCAAGATAAGCTGGAGCATATGCGGCTGGTGACTTTATATGCCCTGACACTTGTGTGGTCTGGGGTGAGATGTATGGTCCAAAAGGGCAGCCCAGAGGAAGGGCTGGTAGAACTGCCTCTGAACAGTTTGCACCTAGAAAATCCAAGAGCTGTCATTATGGGTCATAATTGACTTGATATCAAATAGTTATGCAACCTTTTCCGTCTGGCTCCAAACTAAGTTGTTCATCTTTAGCTTCTAACCTTTTCCCCTTTATTTAATTATAAGTTATATATATTCTAATTAATATGTGAAAATGAGCTTCGATTATACATTACAATGATAAGATAATTCTAATATTTTAATTAAATGCATAAATATCTTCATATTTGTGAAAGAATGAAAGAATGTTTGTTTTTTAAAGTGAATCAAAGAGTAAGTGATTATTTCCCCATGCTTTTTTCCTTCCAATTTATCTGGAGGACATCATATTGAAAAGGTCTCCTCTAAAATTGCGCCTTGATGATCCAACTCTCCTTTTATGGTTTTAAAGCTGTATATCATGCTTTTAAGAAAGAGCAAAACAATAACAACAAAAACTCTCAAGTCCTATATTTTTGTTTGTCATAAATAAACCATATAAAACACATGATTTTCCATTTAACTGGACAAAATACGATGAAATAAAAGAGCAATATTTATCTGAATAGCTTCTACACATCCCAAGTGACATTAATGTTGCAGGAGGGCTGTTTATGTAGCAGGAAGCAGGCCAACTGAATGGACCGTTTGTGGAATCAAATGTGGTAAACTGTAAATTACTTTATTTACTATGATAATAACTACCTTTCTGTGGGAAGCATTAATTTCATTCTATTTAGTGTTATCGTGTCTTTGTTGTTATCTTGCCAATGGCCTGCTTGGTTAAACAAGCAATCTCATCTGAATAATCAAATGAACATTTCCCTAGTTTTCATGGAAGCAAATAAGAAAAACCACCCATCTTTCTGCAAAGTAAGCAGGCATGCTTGCACTTCTTCACCTTTTAGCCACAGCATGCACATATCTCCAAACTGGTGCCACCCAGATGCATTGGCCCATAATTCTCATAAATGCAACTCCGTATATCTGGAAGGCACATTTGGGAAACTCCGTAGTGGATAATTATTAACTGACCTTGCTGTACTAAGTCTGGATGTGAGAGCAGGGAGAAAAGTCATCCATCACTCACACCAGCCTTCCAGGATCAAGGTGAGGACTTTCCCCCCACATTCACTTACAGAGAATGTATTCCCTTACAGAGAATCCCACTAGTAGTTGAATATGGAAAGATACTTACAAGAGCAAGTCCGAGCTAATGTCCCCCCAGTATATAGAACCAACAAAAGTTACTAGAAGGATTAAGACATGGGAATGTGTAAAGGTGGGTCAATCTCTGCCTTTAGGAAGTGAGAAATTGCTGCCATAAGCAGCCAATTTGATGTGCCGCAAAGAGGCAGCAATTTTTTAAAAAGCAATTTAATATGTTATGGTTTTGTTTTTACTGTCAAGGATAGAGTAGGGTGCAATATTGGGACATTTCAGTTCATTTGCTAAAATAATTTACCAGGAATTGTGTATTATGTAACTCGATCAAGATGGTGAAGAATAGCTGTTTGCTATTCTGCGGCAGGCATCAAAATGTCTTGGGTTCGCCCTGCTTAGAAATTGAATGCACGTCACCTTATTTATTACTCACTTGTAATGTTAAGATCTCATATTTCCTGAAGAATGTATGTCTCCCTTTACTTCACAACAACCCTGTCAAGTAACTCAGGCTGAGAATTTGTGACTGTCCTAAGGTCACCCGATAAACTGAACAGATGAATGAGGACTGGAACTCAGGTCTCCTGAACTCTAGTTCATTTCTGTTACCATTTCACTGCACTGCCCCCTTGTTATGAAAAAGGAGTAGTTTATGAATGCCCCTTTGTTCTCCTATCCCCCACAAAGCATCTGCCATAAAAGACCTGCACCTTGATGGAAATTCTGTACCCCTACACATGGCCAGGCATGTGGGGTCCATCAGCCCATTTGATTGCATTCAATGAGTCATTTGTAATGTAACTACAGCCCTCTGGACAATTTAGTTGTGTTGTCCATTACTTTATGCATTCCCCCCCTTTGTAACTCTTCACTGGCTCAGAGAAAGCAGCAAACCCCAGAGAATGGGACCTTGAATGCTTCACATTCAGATCTGCATCCAGCTACTTGCACTCTGTCCCTGCTGGTGGCCTGCCCTGCAAGACCATGTTTCCAAATGCCATCTTTCGGGACTACAACTCCCATAATCTCCCATGCTCACTGGGGAGGTGGGAGGTAGAGAGACACAAAAAGAACATTTCCAGCTTCTTCCTCTAACAAATGGAGATATCTGGAGGTGGTTGATCTTCTCAGGGAAAGAACCCTTGCTCTGCTTCTTCTAAAGAAGCCTGGAAGACAGCAGCAGCAGGACCACCCACCATCTTGTTTTAAGCAAAGTAGTTAGAAATAGGTGGACCATTTTTTTTAACTCCATCCCACTTCAGAATGGCTTGCTCCTCACGTTCGCCTGCCAAGACCGGGTCCAGGAAGGAGCAGCTGGAAGAGCAGAACAGCGATTGGGCTCTGGCTGTTTCCCACCAGGCAACTTATTTCTGGACAGCGGGAGAGAGACTCACCACTTTCCAAGTCCAGGCGCGCCAACCAACCAACCATCCGGCGGACTCCTCCTCCTCCTCCGTGAAGAAGACCCGATGATGGCCATGGAACCGGCGCTGCCCTTAGGTAATGTTTAGACTCCGCGTCTCTCAGGGGTTTGCAGGGGAACCCTCTTGAGGATGGCAAGGTGTTTAACGTCTCATCGTTAAGGGGGTGGGGAAGCCCTGCTGGGTTTGGGACACACGCACATACACAGCAGCGCCCGGTGTCCCTTGAGATCGGGGAGGGGGCTGCAGTTCCCCCATCGCGTGGAGCGCGTTCTGACGTGTCCGGGGCACTGCAGCACATTCCTGCCGCTGTGCCTGTTTTTGGCTAGGAGGCCTTCACAAACACAGCAGGCAGGAAACCCGTCCTGTCCCTTCAGGAACTTTGGCCTCCTGCAACATTTTAGGAGGTTCGCATAGACGCTAACACTGCTGAGAGGCATAACGCCTGATCTCTGCTGGGTTAACGGGCACATTCATTCTCCCATTCCGCGGAAAATCCATGCCTACCGCCAGCTCCCCTCCTCTCCCCATCAAGCTCCTTAGCGAAGGAGAACCGTAGGGTCGCCCTCTTTTAACCCCGAGGTTGACCCGATCCGCACTCGGCCGCCCAAAGCGAGCAGGGTTGGTCCGCTGGAGGGGGGGCGGGGGCGCTAAAAAGATTGCAGCCTTTTGGCCGGAGCCCAACCCCTGCCATGTGCCCGGAGCATCCTGGCCGCCTTCGTCAGCCTTTCTCCCTTCCCACCCCCCACCCCCCGTCTCCGAGTTCCCCGGTTCGCATTGCGGCCTCAGGAGAGAACAGACACCCCCCGCCGCGCCGCTCCTTTCCTCTTCGCGCCCCCCCCCCCTTTACGCCACCCCCGCCCAGCGCCCTGCCTAAGCTCCAGCTGCCCTTCCCCTCCCTCCCTCCGCCGCCGCCTCCGCCGCAGCTCCGGGCATCCGCATCTCGGCACAGCCGGGGATTCCGCAGCAGCTCCCGCAATCGGGGGCGGGGGCGCGGAGTAAAGGGAGCCCACGCGAGACCCGCCGTCCCTCCCAACCGCTGCCGCCGCCGCGTCTGCGTGAGAGCCAAAGCCCGCGGATGGCGGGGCCGCCGCCCCCTTAAGCCGGCCTGGGGCTCCCTCTTCGCCCGCCTCCTCCTCCTCCTCCTCCTCCTCCGGTGGCGGCGGCAGCATGCCGAACGCCGCCCGCCTGGACAAGGCGCTGAAGATGTCCTTGCCCCGGAAAACCAAGATCCATTCGGCGGCTGGTAAGAGGACGCCGCTGGGGGTGTCGAGGCGCAGGTTGGGCGAAGGGAGGGGCGGGAGGATCGAGGGCGGCGGGGGGGGGGATCGGGGCCCGATGGGGATCGGCGTCCCCCGGGCGCTGGCCGCCTGGCTGGCCTCTCCTGACCCGGCCTCCCGTCTCCTCCGCTTGGCGCTTCCTGGGATTCGGCTTGGGAAGGGGGGAGCGGTCCTCCCCTCCCGCGGCATCTGCCCCGCTCCCCCTCCGGAGGTGAGGACGGGCATCTCTGAGCTGGGCGTCTCTGAGCTGAGTGCCCCCCTCCCTGGCTTTTGGGGAAGCTCTCTCGGGAGGGGGGGGGAGAGAGAGAGAATCATTTGATCCTTTCTGCTTTTATTGTAGGGGGGGTGGAGGAGAAGTGGGCCACAAGGGAACAAGGGAGGGAGGGGCAAGAGGAGTCGTCAATCGCATCAATCATGTTTGTTTCCATTGGACCGATGTGGGGGGCGGGGCGGAGGGAGAGTGAAAGGGTTTGGGGCTGAAAGGCTGGTCGGGATGGCTTTGGGATCTTAGCCCGGCTAAAGGACCTCCGCCACCCGCCGCCCTCCCCATCCAAAGACCCGCTTGAGAAGAGGGACCGGTCTCAGGAGCCACCGCTGCAGAGGAGGAAAGGGTTAAATCTCCTGCTCCAGCTGTGATTCCCCCATGGTGTCTATTCCAAGCAAACACCCTAGGCATTAAATGCAGATACACCTATGCTGCCAGGTCTCGTTAGGCTCTCTGGGGCCCATCCAGAGCCATCAAAGCCATTGGCATGAAAGAACCAAGATGATTGAGGGTATGGAAGAAATGTCTTAGGAGGAGGAGCTTTGGGAGCTGAGAATGTTTAGCCTTTCAAAAAGAAGACTGGGGGGGCTAGATGGCCATTTGTCGGAAATACTGTGATGGGGGTTCCTGCATGGCAGGGGGTTGGACTCGATGGCCCTTGAGGTCTCTTCCAACTCGATGATTCTATTAATTAGCTCAGCCTGGCTGGCTGGCTTGGTGTCCTGTGTATGCTCTCTGCCACTCTTCTCCACTTTTGCATTTGATGGGAGTTGAGGCTGTTTCAACAAGCCTATGGATTCATGTGGGCTGACGAGAGTAAGTCCAAGTGAAGGAAATAGGGTTTACTTTACAGTAACCCTCTAAAACAGAAGGCTGCACAAGTCTTCATTCTTTCACTGGCTCATTTACCCTCCCCACCTTCCTTTGAAATGTGAGCCCATTACAAGCACTGCCCCATCAAACGGTATTTCTGAGAGGTGGGTTTTGTGTTTACTGCATGGAGGAAGGCAGGTGGGAAGCCATCCTTAGTCTGAGCTGGGTTACCACAAGAAGCAGAACATGAGCACTGTTGAAATCAGTAAGACTTTCTTTCAAGGAATGAATGCTGAGAAGGATTCGGGGCAATGGTTTCAAACTACAGGAAAAGAGATTCCATTTGAACATTAGGAAGAATTTCCTGACAGTTAGAGCTGTTCGGCAGTGGAATATGCTGCCACGGAGTGTGGTGGATTCTCCTTCTTTGGAGGTTTTTAAGCAGAGGCTGGATGGCCATCTGTTGAAAATATTGTGATGGGGTTCCTGCATGGCAGGGGGTTGGACTGGATGGCCCTTGAGGTCTCTTCCAACTCTATGATTCTATGATTCTATGACAGGTGTTCAGTTAGGCTGCAGTGATTTTCCAGGATTCATAGGTCTCTCTAGCCTTTTCAAATACAGTAGTACCCTGGTATCCACTGGGGATTGGTTCCAGGCCTTTCCATGGATAATGAAAACCATGGATAAGAGAGAACGACTGCCCACTCATCTCCAAACTGCTGTTTCCTGACAGTAACTCACTTTATGACTGCTGTTTTGAGACAGTAACATGCTGTATGGCTGCTGTTTGCGACAGTAGCTTGCTTTACAGATGCTATTTGTGATAATAGCTTGCTTTACAGCTGCTGTTTGTGACAATAGTCTGCTTTGTGGCTGCTGAATTATTTAATTTTTTTCCTCTGCCAACTGTGGATAACTGAATCAGTGGATACGGGGTCCTACTGTAAATACTATTTATGGTTCGTGGGGTGGTTTGCATTTAGAACCTGTCTTTCCTCCAGGAAGCTTGTTTTTCCTGAGTTTCATCTTCACAACACAATCCCTTTTGCCATCTTATTGGAGTCAAAGGGGTCTGCCTGTCTCTCTGCGAGGCAAGACTAACAATGCAACTACAAGCACACACGGCCAGACAGTGTGCAGCCCTTTGCAGGTTGTGTGAGGGTGGCAAGAACATTGGCAGGCCCAAACACCCTCTGAGGAGAGAAGATGGAGTCTTCAAGCACCTGGCCAAACAAGGGGAGTTGCCGAAAGACTATTTCCAAAAGGTAGAAAAGCCACAAATAAAACTGAAAATTCATCGGTAGCCCCAACCATGCCATGGGTTGGTGGTGTTTTCCAGCCCTGTTTGCCCCTTAGAGAGGGGATGCTGTCTGAAGATTCCAGGGCTGTAAGATGAAGGTCTTTGTCTGCAAGCAAAAGGGGTGTAGGTGGGTAATAAATCATTGTGACCGGAGCTAGTCTTCTCTACTATCTGAATGCCAATTTGCTTGGAACAAAAAGCAGCAGAAAAGGAATGAGGCACTTAGGAAATTTTCTACTGCTCTCTAGAGATGACACAAGAAAGGATCATCAACCTGTCTAGGAAAAGTTTCCCGTAGAGTAATGCTACATATCAGAGAAGAACCAAGGCATGCTAATAGCTTTTGCTCACTAGAATAGCATCTACAAAGTCATTTGAAAAACAACATGTGAGCCAAAATAGCTGCATTACAACTAGCCATCACATTGAGTCAGCATGGGTATTTGTTATCTATTCCATGAGTGACTTCAGTCCCACTCATCTCTGTCTTTCCATTTGGCTGTATACATAAAGCCAGTGATGTTAGAACGTACTAGTCAATCTTCTTGAGTAAGAAACATAAATGAAGAGTCCTGCTTGACCAAACCGCAAGCCCTGTCTAGTTTGGTTTATTTATTTATTTATTTATTTATTTATTTATTTATTTATTTATTTATTTATTTGACTTATATACCACAGCATCTGGCATAAAAGCCACTCCAATGTTCTGTTCCCACAAAGACCAACACAATAACTAGAGGAATCCCTCTCATATTATCCTTAACTGAATTCTACCCTTTGATCCTTTGTGGATAGAGTATGGGTTTAGACATTTTAAAAATGAAAAGAAGCAAAAGAATGAATGCATTCATTTCAGAGGTTCTAGATTCTGCTCCTGGGCACTACTATAGTTCTAAGGAGAGGTGGGTTTTATTGATACTCAAGCTTGTTATGGAAATTGATTTAAGAAAGAAATGGGATTGAAACCAGTGCTTTACATTAGCCCCTTTTCTTAGTGATTCTAAACCAGAAGACTTGAATGAAATCAATTGATTCAGCTGCTTCCTAGAGATATAAGAATCTCCCAGACAGTATTAAGAATTTTAGTATTAAAAGTAACTTTTCCCATCTGTGTTGCTGCCCATAAAGATTATAGTAGATGGTGAGCATGGACAAAACATGATTGATTGCAATAGTCACAGAATCTAATTAGACATGTTGTTTGTGTAATAGTGTGATGCTATAAGAGAGTGACAATGAAAGAGAGTGAAAGTGAGCGACAGCTGGGTCAATACTATGGCACCATGCAGGAACTTGTATCCTTTGCCTCTACTGCAGACCTAAACATTGGAATCCTTCTACCTTATTCTGGTCCTGTCCTCTAGAACAGCAAGTCTGTTCTTGTTTTCTTCAATAGATAATGCTCCTCATAGAAGAGGAAAGCAATGGAAAGCAATGGCAAACCTAGATAGCACCCTAAAGAGCAGAGACATCACTTTGCAACTAAGGTCAGGATAGTCAAAGCTATGGTTTTCCTAGTAGTGATGTATGGAAGTGAAATCTGGACTATAAAGAAGGCTGATCACTGCAGAATTGTTGCTTTTGAGCTGTGGTGCTGGAGGAGAGTCTTGAGAGTCCCCCAGACTGCAAGGAGATCAAACCTATCCATCCTGAGAGAAATCAACCCCAAATGTTCACTGGAAGGACAGATTTTGAAGCTGAGGCTCCAGTACTTTGGCCACCTCATGAGGAGAGAGGAGTCCTTGGAAAAGTCCCTGATGCTGGGAAAAATCGAAGGCAAAAGGAAAAGAGGACGGCAGAGAATGAGATGGTTGGACGGTGTCATCGATGCAACCAATATGGATTTGACAAAACTCCGGGAGGCAGTGGAAGACAGGAAGGCCTGGCGAGCTCTGGTCCATGGGATCACGAAGAGTCGGACACCACTGAATGACTGAACAACAAGAGTCCTCATAATCTCTTGTCCTTGATAAATAATACCCAAGCAGTAGTGGTTGACCACTGGAGCTGGTGGGCCAGACAG
Source organism: Phrynocephalus versicolor (assembly GCA_023846285.1). NCBI lineage: Eukaryota > Metazoa > Chordata > Lepidosauria > Squamata > Agamidae > Phrynocephalus > Phrynocephalus versicolor. The sequence goes on from JAHTLZ010000007.1 coordinate 29,453,970, forward strand.
TAGCAGCACCACAGGAGAAGCTAAGAACCTCTAGTGAGGTAACCAGTCTTGTACTCCTTACTGGAATAATATGGTTGGGAGAAAGTAGTGTAGGTGCCTAAACAATGGCCACAGTTCTGTTCCTCATTGGAGAGGCCACTGACTTTGATATCTTGAGAACCAACTCAGAAGCTTAGTTTGAACTTCAAAAGTACTGCACCTCATTTTTAGGAACTTGGTCAACCCAGGTAAAATCCCGGGTAAAACTAGGAGCAGATTCATTGCTCCCATGGCACCCAAGTCACCAGTTTTTATTAGTTCTTTAAAAGACTCAGTTTCCATAGCCTTCATGTTCCCTTGAACATGTTTGGGATCGATGGTTCTCTGGACTCGACAGTTTATCAATGTCCTTCTTAAAACCTGGCACACAGAAAATGAACACACGGTGGCTATGCCACTAACATGCAACAGGGAAATGCTATTTTAATACACACCCCAATTTGAACATGCTCAGGATGAGAACATGAAAATTTTTCCATCATACTTTCATTGTATTTTTCTAAATTCCACAAGTTTCTTCCCATCCATCTTCTCTTCCAAGTTAGGATCATTTTCTTCCTGCATTGAAATTCAGTTAGTACATGTGTCTGTACACTTATATACACAATTGATCTGTAGCATTTTTATTTAAATCATTTTACCTAATGCATTTATTTGTTTACTCATTTTACCTAATGCACACATTTTCCTCTGCATTGATTAGAACATGTTTGTTCATTTTCCCAGTTGTACACATTTTAGCCAATCTTCTTACAAACTGTGTGCAAACCTTTGGTGCACATTATTCTTCTAAAACACTGCCCAGCCCTTGCAAATGCCAAACTCCTTGATGCAAGGTGTCTTTTTATAATGAATTTTAGATGGTGCAAATGTGTTACTTCCTCCACAACAGAAAAACACCTGTTGCATCCCTACCCCGCCCCCCCGGCCAACAGTCCAGCAAACCATAGACAGATGTACCTCAAACCATGCTGAACCTGGTGCAGCAAAGCATTAAAAATCCATGTGATACGGTACATCTGTTAGTCCAAGAGAGAGCAAACAGGTAGACACCCCATCCATCTTGGTATCCCCTAACTCCCCCTCAAAATATACACCACCAAAGGTTATTGGCAAATTGTACCACTGAATTTTGATGACAAACTGCTAAAGGCCATGAGACGCTAATGCTTGCTTTAAATGACTTTGTACAATTTTGCCACTAAAAGCCAATGTTGCTCATCCTTGCTTTAGTGCCAGAAATTTAAACATGCATAAGAAAGGGATCCAAATGGATTTAAATTATTGTCAAAGTGCCTTGCATCTCTTTTCTGTTAAAGTCACAAATGGTAGATACATACATTCTTCAATTCTCTTTTAACTTTCCTAAAAATAAGCTGTTGTCAATATTGTACTGGATGGTTACAAAGTGCCTTTTTCTTTCTTTTTTTCTTCCTTCCTTCCTATCTCTCTGTTTCTTGTTTCTTTTAGACACCACTTGAAGCTTGCAAAGTCTAGAGGTCAAATGTTTGTGCCATTAATATTGATCACAATAAAAGAGTGCTTGATGCCGTCCTCTGTGATCTCAGTCCAATGGAAGCCAGAGTATTGCTATACTGAAGCAGCAATTACAGTATCTCTTTTCTAGGTTTGCAGCATTAATCTATAAATGCGAGACAGGATGGTGCAGAACCATTAATTCTTATAGGAGCCATTTGCTATTTGGTCTTCCCAGCGGGGCTAGTCTTCCCTAGTTTAAAGTCCTACATATGCCTGTGAAAAGCTGCTTCCAAGTTTGCTTTGCTTTTACTCTCCGTCAAACAAACAAACAACCTTCAACCCTGAATGCAACGCAATTGCGCTGTTTGGTGAATTCTTCTCAACGCTGATGTGCAACTTAAGTTTCCCCACTCCCAGCACAACATGTCCTTGATAGCATGTCTCTTCCAGTCGTGAGCATCATCTGTCCTTTGCATCTTGACCCTTCTCTACAGAAATGGCACCACCTAAGGAACCAGCCCATGTATAGAAAAGGCATCACCATGACCTTCTCTACTGCATGAAAAGGGCAGCATGGAAGAGTGAGTGGTCTATAACTTAAGGATGTCACCGTGCTCTCCAAATGTCCCCGATGGAGCATCAGACCTTGGCTGCTGTCTTCTCCAGCCTTGGTTAAGAACTGGATTTGCTTCCTGTTCGGGTCAGCGTATCTTAACTTTTCTTCTGTATCTGTGCTTGTTCTGTAATCTTCCCCTTTCCTGCTGAGCCTCTGGAGGGATTGCGGGTGGTTTGATTAAAACCTTTATACTCATTATCGTTAACCATTCCAGAACACCTTTCCTGCTCTTACATAGAAGCAGCAGAGAGTGGTTTCCTGGCTGCACCTTTTGCACAGTGTCCACAGCAATAGTCCTGTTATTCTTTTACAAGAAAAGCTAAAGACTAACCAGTTTTATTTGGCACAACCTTTTTTGGACTCGAGCCTACTTCATAAGATGTGTGAAGAATTAGCCTCTGGCTCAGATGTATACTTACACAGCTATGGAGCTACTGTATACTGTCTAGTAAAATCTGAGAGAAAAGAAACTGAAATGTATAGTGCACACAGTGGTTCCAACCTTATTAGTTAATTTACAAAACGATTATTGGGTGGTAACTGAAACAGTATTGCACCGGTGAGCTGAACAGTGGCGTGAAAGGTCATATTCAGTTTAAGCCACAAGGGATGGAACGGAATTTTCAGAGAGGGAAAAAGTATTTTTTGACAACAGCCTTTAGAATATCCCTGCCAGGTGGAAGCCGTTGGAAGATCAGGTGGTTCTTCTCCTATAATTGTGAATTTCTTGATGTATTGTTTTTAAGATGTGCAACCATGGGTGGTGAAAAACGGAAACAGTTAGAGAACTTAAAAAGGGTTTCCTTCCATTTTTCTGGAGTGGGGAGCTGAGGAAGCAGCTCCGTGGTAGTATTTTGTTTTATTTTGTTGCACAAGTTTCCAGCTCTTTCTGGGACTGCATGTTTGTTATCTAATTGCTTTGCATGGCAATCTGTCCTAGAAGTTCTTTCTTTTGTCCATGCATGATGACTTAATGATGGAGATAGAGCACCTTGGGATGCTAAAGGATCCCAAATAGTGTGGCTGTTAGATGTGTGGCTGTTTGTTACTGTATGTCATCAAAAGATTGGCTCTTTGTTCCATTTGGGGCACTGCTTGGGAAATATTTTCTAATGTTCTTATGGGACCGTGGTGACACGTGTGTCAATCACAGAACTGGAAAGGTATCAAAAAGACATGTTGTGCAGCACCAAAGGTGGGAACTAGAGATGGGCACAAAATGATTTTTTTCATTTTGTTATTCGTTATTCATTATTCGTTTTTTTACGTAACAAAATGAATAACGACCCTAGGGGCAAATTTAACATGAAACAAACCAAACCGAGAAAAATTGGTTTGGTTAGGTTTATTTCGTTAATGGGGTGTGTGTGTCTCCTACCTGGTGCTGGTCCAGAGGTCCTTTCATGCCAAGCTGCACGGAGTGAGCATGCACCTCGTCGATGCCATCAAGGGACGTAGTGGGCTTGCGCCTCAGCCCAGCCCTGGGAAGAGAGATAGGAAGTAAGCTGCATTTAGGTGGCCAGAGCAGTGTGGCTTCGAAGCTGCCCCCCTTGCGCCTCCCTCCCGCGGCCCGTTATCGCGGGGCCGATCGGGAGGGGTGATAAGGAGGCCGCGCTTAGGCAGCCAGTGTTGCACAGCTCCGACACCACTCCCCCTCTTTATTCCTCCCACGCACGTTCGTAGGCACCCCCCAGTCTGACTGGGCCCCAGGGGCAGCGCAGTGGGCTCTGGGGGAAATGCGGGTAAAAATGAATAACGAATTAACGAACCAACAAAATGATTTTTTGGAAAAAAATTTGTTAAAAACGAAACGAAACGAAGCCTTAAACGAAACAAAACGAAATGCCATTTTTTCGGTTCGTGCCCATCTCTAGTGGGAACTATACACTTGCACTTTCCAGAGGGGTCAGCGCTATCCAGCTGCAGGTTGCTGCAAGCAGATATCAGTAGCACCTGAAATGCAAATGCCACAGGCATGGGTACAAACATTGGTCACAATCTCCTTTCTGGATCTCAGGAATGAGAAAGGGATGTCCTTCTGTACGTTGTTGCATGATGGCATCCATCATCTGACATCCATAGCAAGGCCGGCTAAGGTTGATGAAGGTTTCAGTTTAACACTATCTGGAAGGCCATGTTTTCCCCGCCACAGACCACCATACAACAGGAATTGGCAACTGTGGCCCTCTAGATGGGTTTGACCTTAACGGCCTGTCACCTAGGCCAGTGCAGCAAGTATTGATTTGACAGTGGGTGAAGGAGTCCGGTAACAATTGCAGGCACACCCTATAAGGAGGTAGTTCTGACCCTGAAATGTGCTGAATGTTCTCTGCAGCTACAGCCACAAATGGAAAATTGCTGTTAGGTAACCCAGAATCAGTGCTAATGGCTTCAGTGATCAAAAGTAGATCAATACAGCTTTCACCTGCAGAATAATTCACACAAATACATTGATTTGCTGAAAATGTGGGTTGGATGGATCTAAGAAAAGCATAGCACTTCAAGCAGCTGTTCTGTGCTGTCCTTGCAATGGGGACAAAGCGACTGCCATAGAAAATACAGGCGTCAAGCTGCCAAAGTTGAACTGAGATTGTTGCTTTCCTATGGAAGATGTGCTGTTACTAGATCTAGTACCAGTTGGTGTGCTCCGTGGTTAGTCGGTCAAGAGGCACAGCAGCCACTGGCCAGGTGGAGGCAGGGGTGGCCACAAAACGTTGGAGCAGCTTCCCAGTGGTTGTCATGGGATAGCCATTTCAGATTAGACCCTCTACCTTTGTAATTTCTGAATGTGTGTGCGTGTGTGTGTGTGTGTGTGTTTGGGGGGGGGTAATGCTAGGCTTCTGCATGCACCTGGTGCAGGATTTAGTCTGCAAGCCAAAGTAGATGCATGACTTTCCTGTGTCTGTGACTCAGCCTTCCATCCTTTTGAGGTCGGTAAAATGAGTACCCAGCTTGCTTGGGGGGGCAATGTGTAGCCTGCACACTGTAATTAAAATTTTAAACTGCCCAGAGACTACTTGAAGTGGTATGGGGCGGTATACAAGCAGAACACTTTATGTGCCCAAACCTCCTTCGACTGCACCATGAAAGGTGTTGGAATTTTTTTTGACAAGGAACCCAAATCAACTTCCACTACACTTCTAACCTGCAATATTAACAGTGGATTACAGTAAATCGACTTGCTCTCGGCATAACTCCTCCCGCTAGCAGTAGTTATGTAAGAGAACTGCACAGCTGGGTGCTCTGTGCTACACTGTCAGGCTAACCTGTAAGATGGGTATAAGGACAAGGGATAACCCTGCTCACTCTCAAAGCTGCTCTTTGTTCTTCTCTTCCCCTTCCTGGCAGTCCATGTCTGAGCTACCAGGAGGCACCGGGTCCACCTCTGCCAGTGTTGCCACCGCCACCACCTCAGACCTCAAGCGGCTCTGTGTAACCACTTCATGGCACCACCTTTGGGGCTCATCTCACCCCTTTCCCGCATCCTACCCCATCTTGCATGAGGGCACATGATCCATGCCCTGCAATACGTACCTTTCCCCGAGTCCTGTGGAAACCCATCCTATGCCACTGGCTACAGCAGTGGTTCCCAACCTGGGGGTCTGGACCACTTTGGGGGTGGAATGACTATTTCACAGGGGTCGCCATGAGCCAGTGAAGAAAAAGGCACAAATGGCTTGGGTCTGGAGGAGGAGGGGAGGAGAGGGAGGAGCGGTGGAGGAGGGGTGGAAAGAGTGAGTTACAGCTTGACAGGTTGGAGGGGATGTCAGTCAATGGCACCGGAGGCTGCGACTGGGTAAGGGTGCCTGTAGAGGGAAGTTCTATATGGCACCTGGGGCAGTGGCCTGCCAAAGGGGGCTTGTGGCCTCTTCCAAGCAGGGCAAAGGCTCACCACAACATGAGGAACTGTATTAAAAGGTCACGGCATTAGGAAGGTGGGAACCACTGGGTTACAGGGTGGTTGTAGGCAATTCTCTCACATTCAGTCCAGTTCCTACCCTTCACAAGGGGGCAGTTGCCACTGGACAACACTGTTGTAAGTCATTCAGATCGTAGCATGGTGCCTCCTTGAGAGGGGGTGGAATCCATGATCCATACGGTCCTTTCCAGTTCTGCAGTTCCAAGATCATCATCATCATCATCATCATCATCATCATCTAGTTTGGCCTCAGCTGACTTTTTGATTATAGCTCTGTTAATATAAAATGGCTTTTAATCTGTTTTTAATTTTTTTTAAAAAAAACCCCATTTTTTAAAAAAATTGATGTTTTAAATTGCTTTTATTGTTATTTATTTTAATTAATCAACTCTCTGATTTTAACTTGTAGCTGCTGGCATTCCATTTTTGAGAGAAAAGTAGGTGTCAACATGTAAATCTAATTAATAAATATCTTTTGTAGGTTCTTCATTTCTATTGCCTCTTCTCTAGTTGCACATAGGTCTCTACTAGCCTGTACACTAACTGCCACTCTTAGAGGACATTTGCAGTGTCATTGGGCAAAGGTTAAAAATGGAAAAGGTAGCTTAAGAAATTAAGTGCAGAAGATGACTTTAAGAAGATTGGTCAGGCTTTAGCCATGAGTCAGTTCTCTGACTGGGTTACATTTCTCCAAATAGAACTGCAGTAGCCGAGGAACAGGATTCACCTGAAAGACAAAAGGTAAACATCAGAAGAGGTTGAAAGACAACCACCCAAGTTCTTAATAATGACCACCCCTGAAAACTGGTGGGAGGGCCACCTTTTAAGGGGCCGCCTCAACCAAGGACTGAAGGAACGATGTATACAACTGAAAGCATCAGCACCAGGTTCTTAATTTTCTTGGCTGTTACTGTCTGGCAGCAACCTAACGGCAGGAAGAGCCAACCCGAATGTAAATATATATACATTAAAAGGGTGTACTTATCTCCTCTTTAAATGGAATATGGCTTGGCACAAAGGATGATACAAATGGAGCTAAAGGTTTTCAAAAGCCAATTAAAGGATCAAGGACCAAGTTCTGAAAGTGAGAGATAATTATAGGTGGTAGGGATGGGATTAAAATAGAAGGAGAAAAAGCAGGTATAGTGTGTCCTTAACAATTTAAATTGCTAGGAGTGAAAGCAAGGGGGGAAAGGTGATGTAAGCAAGAGAAGGAAAAGAAAGTGATGCGTGAAAAAAGAGAGAAAATATGATGAGAAAGGAATTCTATGAATCTATGAGTCTGTGATTCTATGAACTAAGATTGCAACTAACTAAGAAAAATATCTGGCAGTGAGAGAGGGCACTTAGTTGGATGTATTCAGAGTGGGAGATCTTACAGAAATTATATTTATGTTGGACTGGGTGTAAAACAAAAGCAGGGAAAAGATAGAAACATACCTAGGTTTGCTTAGTATTCCCACTATGCCTCTTGGCAGGAGTTAGTATCGGTGATCCAAAGGGTCTCTTCTTAGTTCTGCAGTTTTATTTTCATTTAAAGATTTTATTAATTTTAATGGTCATATGATCAAAGGTATGTATTGCATCATGTAATTGTTGCAGCAAGGATTTTGTATGCACAATTATGGAAGCAATGTGAAGTACCCACGGAGAGAAACCTCTGTGAAAAGATAAGAGAATGTATTGAAACCGATAGACTTTCTGAAAGGAGATTATGAAGAGACTACTAAAAGAAGATGGCAAGAAGTAGCTAAAATCCTAGTTAACTCATTTGCTATTATAATTTGTTATGTTTGATCTTTGACTTGAGATATTCAATGTAACCCTTTGTGCTCCCCCCCCCGGCGCCTTAGTTTTGCAGTTTTAAGATGATGGTGGTGGTGATGATGGCAGAGGTTGTAAAATGCATTGGCCTAAACATGCCAGCTAGAGAAAGAGGTGGCATCCGAGGTAGTAGCTAGGCAAACATTCATTTATTTTAAGTGTCACTTGATCGCCTGCCTTTTCTAGAGTGAGCGGAAGTGAACGGCAAACCAGTTCAGAGCACTCTACGCCTAGAAAACCCTGGAAAGGGTCACTATAACACGGGATCAGTTTAGCAGCATGTCATGTAAAAATGGTTTGCTTTAGAGGAGAAACAAGTCCTGAGAAGCTTCTGGAGACAGAGTGCAATTTTTTTGGGCCAAAAAATAGGTGGTTGTTCTGGATCAAAAATGGTCCTGGGTGAGACCATCCTGCCTTCTAGTGATGTCGCTTTGCATGCCATCTTCTTTCTCTTGGTCTTCTTGCTCCCGTCCCTTTCCTTTTGACTTTTTCCTTCCTTCATGTGAAAGCCCATTCACAGCGGGTCTCCAAGTGTTTTGGGCAAGGGAGTGCCTTGTTATTGGATAATCTATGGTCATAGAATCATAGAAACATAGAGTTGGAAGAGACCTCAAGGGCCATCCTGTACAAACCCCCTGCCATGCAGGACCCCCCATCACAGTATTTCCGCCAGGTGGCCATCCAGCCTCTGCTTAAAAACCTCCAAAGGAGGAGACTCCACCACCCTCCGTGGCAGCATATTCCACTGCCGAACAGTTCTAACCATCATGGAGTTCTTCCTAATGTTCAAATGGAATCTCTCTTCCTGTAGTTTGAGACCATTGCCCCAAGTCCCAGCCTCTGAAACTCATGGAAAACAAACCTGTTCCCTCTTCTATATGGCATCCTTTCAAATACAGCATTTAAAAATAGCTATCATATCCCCCCCTCAGCCTTCTTTTTGAAAGACTAAACCAGTGGTTCTCAACCTGCGGGTCCCCAGATGTCCCTGGACTGCAACTCCCAGAAACCCCTTCTAGCACAGCGAGTGGTGGAGGCTTTGGGGAGTTGCAGTCCAGGAACATCTGGGGACCCACAGGTTGAGAACCACTTGGCTAAACATTCCCAGTTCCCTAAGTGGTGTGTGCCTACATTTGAACATTTCTACTCTTAAGTTCTGCATGGGATGCCTTTGAGGTAGCATTTTTGCTGCCTATGTGAACACACTACAGCTCTTGTGCCCAATACGTCTTCATCTTCCTCCACTCCCTCTTCTTCCTCCACTTCTTCCTCTTCCTTCTGGCAGATTCAAAGACAAGCTCCATCTATATTCTGCTTTTGCAGAAAGGCTGAGTAAATCAGCTCTCAGCATAGTTTAAAAATGGCCTTTATACACTTGGATGCCCTTCCAAGGTGTTGTTTTGCAACTCTTGTTGTCCCTGACCAGCATAGCCAATCTGGTGAGCTCCAGTCTCTCCAGAAGGAGAGAAGGAATGCAGTAAATTGTTGGACAGCTCAGTGGTTTTGGACTTTGGCTGTGGAGCCAAAAGGTTAGGAGTTCAATTCCCCACTGCACCTTCATGATAAGGACCAGACTCTATGATCCATGAAGTCCCTTCCAACTGCAGTTCTAAGATGGTGAGGGCAATGATTGTACCAGTGGCACCAGTTTTTTGTAGATC
>JAHTLZ010000007.1:29471482-29495748 GCA_023846285.1 Phrynocephalus versicolor
CTGTACTGTACTGTACTGTACTGTACTGTACTGTACTGTACTGTACTGTACTGTACTGTACTGTACTGTACTGTATCCTGTTGTCCACATAACATAGGGTTGAAACTATAGAATAAAATGACATATTAATTTGATTGCCCTAATTTTAAGATTTGCATAATGTTTCCTTATGGATGTGTTTTGGGTTAGTCTCTACCCCTACCCTATGTCCCATGGATGGGTAAAACAAGGAGGGGAGGAAAGACAGAGGTAGGCAGGCAGGGAAAGCACACAGAATATAGGCAAAAAGGGAGGGCAATCTGTGTTGGGAGTGATCCACCAGGGAGACATTTTGGATGTGTGTGTGGACAGGGGAGGGTACTGAAATGAACCTGTGAATTCCAGTACACCTTCCTCTCATATGTGGAAATGAATTTTGAGGATGGCCTATTCAAAGTGGCAACAGAAATACTGGAAATACCCAGAATAACCCTAGAATGAATAGAGACAACATTACTGTCTGAATGAGCGCCAAAATGTTTTTCATGTAATTCTCAATGTTCAACTGTAATATAAGAAAATGTATACATTTTGCCACACTTTTCTTGTAAAAAATTGTTTTTGTAAGAAATTTTACCTTATAGGTGTATATGAACATTATTTTTCAGTAGTATACTGTATACACTTTGTGCTCGCTTTCCTCTTTCCTCCAACATATGTGTTTTTGTATGTACTGCACAATCCAGAGGAGTGTGAAATTTAGCAGGCAAAGCTTTGTCCAAACTTCAGTAGTTTTCACAACTGCAAATGAGATAAAGGTAAAGTTTCCCCCTGCACATGTGTGCTAGTCAAGTCCGACTCTAGGGGTGGTGCTCATCTCCCTATTCAAGCCGAAGACCCATTGTTGTGCAAGTCCGTGGCCACGTGGCCGGCATGGCTGCAAGGAAACATACTGTTTTACCTTCCCACTTTTTTACGGCAGTACCTATTTATCTACTTGCATTGACATGCTTTCGAACTGCTAGGTTGGCAGGAGCTGGGGTTATCAGTGGGAGCTCGCTCCACTGTGTGGCACCCGGGATTTGAACCGCTGAGCTGCTGACTTTACAGCCAACAGTTGTCAGAGACTTAGTAGCCATGGAAAAGAATTTGCCACTCATCTCTGCAAACCGGAATGGTGGCTTTAAGAGCAATACCATTGGAGGCCAAGATGTAAGACGCTAGGCTCTTCTTACAGAGAAGGCACAACCGGTGCTCTTTTGCTTTCTTTCCCGTGTACATTCTTCAATTCAAAAAACTCAAAATTGGTGAGGAGAATGTGACATTTCTCTTAGAAGGCAGGAGATCAGACTCTCTCATTTTTGCTGGTTAGCTTGGAGTTCTATTAGAAGCTGATGGGATTAATTTAAGGTGCTGTTTTTAATATCTATAGCCTTTGGTTGCATCAGGCTATCATATGTCAAGGAGCAGATATTGAAAAAGTTACGAGCTAAAAAGAGGGCAATGAAAATATATACAGATTCCACACATCCTGGACATAATCTGTTTCAATTGTTACCCTCAGGGCGACGTTTTAGGGCATTGCATACTAGGACAACTAGATATAGAGATAGTTTCTTTCCAAGTGCTATCAAGCTGTTGAATAATTAATTTTTACATTTCTTCTAACTTTTTAAATAATAGGTTATATTGTAGTATTGTTCAGTGTTTTTATTATTGACTATATGATTCTTATATTTCCTTTTATATAGAGAGAGCATTTTTACCAAAACAAATTCTGGGTGTGTCTAACCACACTTGGCCAATAAAAGTATTCTATTCTATTCTATTCTATTCTATTCTATACTTTTTCCTGGATTACCCATCAGTGGCGGGCTATTGGGGGCAAGGAGGGACATCTGTCCCCGGGTGCAGCATCTATTCTATGGGACCAAACTGGGTGCCAAACAGCTCCCACCCATGAGCCACGGGATGGCATGTTGTGGGTGACCTGCCAGGGCTGGTGTGGAGGGCTCCCCGGCCACCACGGCCACCTTCTCTGTGGCCCCTTAACACCTCCCCATCCCTTGGAGGGTGCAAAAACTGACTTTGTCCCTGGGCGCTGAAAACCCTAGCTACGCCTCTGTTACTCATCCCTGGATCCTACAGCCAGCAGTACAAATCATCATATATTTCCCTGTTTAAACGTCCCTGTTTAACCATCCCATATTCCCCAAACTTTGCCCATGTTAGTTTTCTCTCCACTGTAGCACCCTCCAGATACTTCGGCCTGCTCTTGTGTCTTTACCATCCGTCTGATAGAGCAGTGTTTTTCAACCTTTTTTGGGCAAAGGCACACTTGTTTCATGAAAAAAATAACGAGGCACACCACCATTAGAAAATGTTAAAAAATTTAACTCTGTGCCTATATTGACTATATATAAAGTAATTCTCTTGAATAGGAATCAAATAAAGGAAGGCAGGAAGGAAAGAAGGCAGAAAGTGTTCTGCTTGTATACCGCCCCATACCACTTCAAGGAGTCTCTGGGCGGTTTACAGTTTTAATTCCAGTAGGCAGGCTAGACATACACATATGCAGGCTAGAAATGAGCACGTTTCTATGAAGAGGGGAAAGGGTACGAATGGAAAGAGAGAGGTGGGGAAAAAAAGAAAGAAAAGACAGAGAGAGAGAAGAGGGCGACCCAAGACAGAAAGAAAGGGGCAAGACTTCAAGGAGGACCCCAAGCAACCGTTCTCACCCCCCCAATCTATGAGGAGGAAGAGGAGAGCTTGTCAGCGCCAGCCTCACACTGATGAGGAACTCATCGCGGGGCCCCTCAGAGACGGCTCTTCCCCTCCCGGACCCTAAAGGCCAGCCAGCCAGCTGGCCAGCCATGCCAGTAGCCACCCACTCACCCACCTCCTCAGCCCAGGCCCAGCGGAGGCCTCCTCCATCCCCTACTCCTCGCAGCCCTGCCGCGGTGCTCGTGGGGCAGCCGGGCGCCCCTCCTCCCCTTCCCCTCATCTGGTGGTTTGTTCTGGGCTGGGGATCCCGGGCTGGCTCGTGTTGGCGGGCGGGCTGTCGGGCGGCTCAGTCCATTGGTAGCTCCCAGGAAAGGGGTGGTGATGGTCCAAGGTAAAAAAGGAGGGGGGAGAGGGAAGCGAGCGAGTCGCGGCGGCGGCGGCAGCGGCAGGCACAGGGCAAACACTAAGAGAATGAGCGGGGCCAGGTCCGGCCAGGGAGGAAGTGACACCAGCGCCGCAGGCCTCGGGGGGAGGAGCCAAGCTGGCCCTTGGACACTATTTATAGCGCCTCCCAGCTGTGGGCCACCTGCCGGCCCTGGGTTGAATTTCTTTCGAATTTTTCAATTTTTCCCACGGCACACCAGGCAACATCTCGCGGCACACTAGTGTGCTGCGGAACAGTGGTTGAAAAACACTGTGATAGAGGATCAAGACCAGTGGTTCTCAACCTGTGGGTCCCTAGATGTTCCTGGACTGCACCTCCCAGAAATCTTGGACAGCTTAGCTAGTGATGAAGACTTCTGGGAGCTGCAGTCCAGGAACATCTGGGGACCCACAGGTTGAGAACCACTGATCTAGGCCTTGCAGTTTTGACGGATTAATGGATCAAGTGATTATATCTGTGAGCACTTGTTTCCAAGTTATACATAGCTGGAATGGGCTTGCCATTGTGAATGACCCCTCCTCACATGGATAATCAATGTTGCACATTTTTCATATCAGAATTAGCTCACAGGACTCTACAATCACCTCGTGTTCCCTTTTCCCTTTCCCCTCTTAGTCACACGTGGTGCATGGCAGGTCTAAAAAATCTTTGAAACAAAGGGTTTATATGTGCTCGCTGAGCTTGCATGCTCCTAGTTTTAAACAATGGTCTCTGAATTGTCAGCACCTTAACTGCTATTTATTATTTTACAACTGGCTCTCTGAGCCAAACAATTGAGAAGACAGAGAGAGAGAGAGAGAGAGAGCACTGGCTAAGCAGTGCTTTGCTTTATGATTTTGAAAATAAATGAAAGCTTTTTTCTGGTGAAGGAAGATCTTTGATCTCTCCCCATGAGAACACATTTACTCACCCCTATCCTCACTTCAATATTTAGCCTGTTGTACTGTATTAAAATTTATTTATTAATTATTTGATTTATATACCGCAACCATCTAGCAAAAAAGCTACTCTGGGCGGTTTTTATAATGGGTTTTAAAAGAAGGAAGATGCTGAACAGAAGGTGCTATTGCTAGAGCATGGAAGAATTACTTTATTGAACTGGAGCTGGTCTGCATTTCCTATGCTGGCTTGCTTTCCACTGATGTACCACGACCCTCTTACCAATGTGGAAGAAAGATTCTTCCGTATCTGGAAGGGAGAAAGAGTGTTGTCTTGTCTTTTGGAAGAGCCTCGTGGCGCAGTGGTTAAATGCCTGTACCGCAGCTAAAGTTGTGCTCACGACCTGGGGTTCAATCCCAGGTAGCAGGCTCAAGGTTGACTCAGCCTTCCATCCTTCCGAGGTTGGTAAAATGAGGACCCAGCTTGCTGGGGGGTGGGCAATGTGTCACCTGCACACTATAATTAACACTGTAAACAGCCCAGAGACTACTTGAAGTGTTGTGGGGCGGTATATAAGCAGAACACTTTGCTTTTTGCCTCAGGCAGCAAAGTATCTTGAGCTGATCCTGAGACTAACCATTGTTCTGATCCATTTAGCAATTTTTAAATATTGTTTTGAAACAACCATACTTTTAAAATATAATCTGAATAGAATGACATACTAATTTGACTGCCCTAATTTTAAGGCCTGCATTTTCAGCCAGGATCTGTTAGTAAGGCTTTTTAATGAGTGTAGGATGTAAATTTTTCTTCCTCTAGATCAGTGGTTAACAGGTGAAGGAAACAATGGCTTTTAGTTTGCAGGCATGGAACAGGGCTGCTAATAATAAGAACTGGATATCATTAATTCATAGGTTCACCATGAGTTGGAAATGACTTGACAGTACTGGACAGAAAGATCAATGGTCCCTAAACTTAGAGCCCTGAATGTTCATATATCCCAGCTCCTAGAAAGCTCTGGGTCCTTGAAATTGCCATTCAAGAATATCTAGGTTGTTAACAGTTATGGACACGGAGTTAGGTTAGCCTATGAGTGCACAGTGTCAAAATGTTAGACCCAATATTCCATCTGCTGCACTGCCTGGAAAGAAGCTTCAAAGAGGTTTTTTTTAAGTCCTACAGAGTAGGTTCATGGAGTTGAAAGTTGGCCATAATTCTGCCACTGAAACCCTTGGGTTTGCCCACCAGCCTTGACCTCCCAACTAACTCATGGTGGTCTGTGGACAAATTGTGTTTCGTAACACTTATCACAGGAAGGCTTGTAACAGTCAACCAGACAACAGAAAGAATGGGCAAAATCAGAAGAAAGCAGGGACGTAAGAGTGCCATTATGGAAAAGAGGACCAACTGATGGGTTTTATATGGCTTCTTCTGGATGCCACTGTGTAAAAAAAAAAAAAACAGGTAATGTTCTTTGAGATTTCACTTATTTGCTTTATGTCATGCATTATGCAGCAGCAACGTTAAGAGCGCAAACAAATGCATTGCCTTGTGTCCTGAATATTCTCAACAATGAAATGACATTCAGAAACAAAATGAAAGAGAATGAACAATAATGCTATCAGCCAAAGCATAATGGGTACCTGAGTTGCCATTTATGTGTAGGGGAAGATTACATTGTGGAAAAAATTTGTAATTCTATTGTTTTACCCTTAATGACTGGCTATCTAGGAGAGGTTTTTAAATGGAGTGTTGTGGCTTCATTTTAAGAGCCCCGTGGCGCAGTGGTTAAATATCTGTACTGCACGTAAAACTGTGCTCACAACCTGGGGTTCAATCCCAGGTAGGAAAATCCCAGATAGCAAAAAGATTGAGTAGTAGTACCAAACTTCCAAAAAGTAGTTAGCTACTATTCTAGTTATAGTTTTAAAGCTGGTAATTACTGTTCTATTTCACAAAAGTAGTCAAAATACTGATCAGTTTTCTTCCTTTTACAAAATCAGAGTGACACAGGACACCACTGGCTTGCAGTGCAACACATATTTTCCTTCCTTCCTGCTCGCCTTATCATTGCCTCCACAACCACAACCAAGGACAAGGTTGAGTGTCAGACAGTACTTGAACTGCATAACTTTCCCCGCCTCCATACTGTTTCGTGAATGCACAGTTCTGTAACTGTCGAAGTAACTTCATGAATGACACATTGGGAAATAACTGATGTTGTCCTCAATTAATTTATAATTGTAGTGGAGGAAGACTAAATAGGAGATGGAGTGACTCCATTGAGGAAGTTGCAGCCTCGAGTCTACAAGAGCGGAGCATGCCAGTTGTGGACAGGACATTTTGGAGGCCACTCATTTATAGGGTCTCCCCAAAAGAGAGCCTTGTGGCGCACTGGTTAAACGCCTGTACTGCAGGTAAAACTGTGCTCACGACCTGGGGTTCAGTCCCAGGTAGCCAGCTCATGGTTGACTCAGCCTTCCATCCTTCCGAGGTCGGTAAATTGAGTAGCCAGCTTGCCGGGGGGGGGGGTTTAATATGTAGCCTGCATATTTAAACTATAAACTGCCCAGAGACTACTTGAAGTGGTATGGGGTGGTATATAAGCAGAACATTTTGCTTTGCTTTTTGCTTTAAATAAGAGACAACTTGACTGCCTTTAACAACAAAAGAATAATAATGGAGTGTAGGCATGGCTGTATTATTGAAGGATGGAATTAACACAGAGAATCTTGTTGGCGTTCGCTGCATGTAACACCTCTGGAAGTGTGGTGCCCTATGCAGTGACATATAACACGGGTCACTAACACCCACTTACAACAACTGTGGGAAAGATGAACTGTGTATTAAAGATTTTTTATGTAGAATCATAGAATGATGAAGTTAGGAGGGGTCCATAAGGCCAATCTCCTGCTCCATGCAGGAACACCAATCAAAGGCTATCTGCCAGGTGGTTGTTGTGAGGAGAAGGACAAGACGACAGGTGTGAAAGAGAGTGAGCCGTCTGGAGCGGCTTGCCAAGGAAAAGAAGAAGCGGCTGAGGATGTGGATTTATGTGTGCGGGAATTACAAAATGTAGAAATAAAGGACGAGACTACAGTGGGTCAGCGCGAGGACGTGCGGGAGGCGTTTTGGGTGGTGGATGAGGTTGATGAATGGACTGAGCGCGAGACGGAAAAGTTTTCTGAGCACGAGACAGGGAGAAGTGGTTGGTGAAAATGGTTAATAAGTGTTGGGACTCAGACGGAGGAGAGTGAGCAAAGAAAGTGGGCGGAGCAGTTTAAGATCCGGGGAGATGAAGAGTTTGTTTGGTCAGTGCAAGTTAAACCATTAAAGTGGCCAGAGAATTCAGAGGAATTCCAAAGGGAATGGAGGAGGGAGACAACTGTCAGACCGGTGGCGCAATAGGCCAAACAACCTTGCGGTGGAACTCAATGCTTGGGCAGGGGGTCGACTATTCCCCGTTATTTTTTAGAAAATGCCAATATAGAATATAATCCTGTTAATGTTATATATGAGGATCCTGTGTTAGGAGATAATGTTTCGAAACGGTTTACACCGTTGTCACCAGTTATAGAAGAAAGAGCCTACAGCACATTGAAGTCTGTAAGAAACAAAAACCCGTTCGATGTTCAAGCAAAAATGGCATCTCGTCTCATTTATGGGTCGGAACCTTAGGTAGTCAGAACCGAACCCTCACAGTTGTCCAAATTTCTCTTGAATGCCTCCAGTGTTAGAGCAGCCACCACCTCTTGGAGGAATTGGTTCCATTGCCGTACTGTTCCAACAGAAAGCTGGGTTCTCTTAACTTAGGCCCATTGTTTTGTGCCCTGAACTCTGGGGTGGTTGAGAACAGCTCCTGACCCTCCTCTGTATGGCAACCTTTCTAGCATTTGAACAATGCTATCATCTCTCCCCTCAGTCTTCTTTTCTCTAGGCTAAACATGACAATTTCTTTCAGTCTGCCCTCATAGTACAGTGGTACCTCGGCTTAAGAATGCCTCAGTTAGAGAAAAACCTCAGTTTTAGAAAAAAGGAATTATTGGAAATGGGGATGCCTCGGTTTAAGAATTTTTTTTCAATGGAATGCACCGGTTTAAGTTTTTTTCGTGAGGCACTAAAAGTTGATGTGTGATGTTCGCATAGCGAAAAGAATGGGGATGCCTCGGTTTAAGAAAAATTTAAATGGAATGCCCCGGTTTGCCTTTTTTCCTGACCTCCAGAATGGATTAATTGGTTTTCAATGCATTCCTATGGGAAATCATGTTTCGGTTTAAGAATTTTTTGCAATACAAAATGGCCCAGAGAATGAATTAATTATTTAAAGGGAGGCACCACTCTCCTTTTTTTCTGGCTCTCTAATAATCCTTGTTGCATTTCTCTACACAGTTAAAAGAAACAGGACAGGAGTCCAACTAATTTCTGTGAGTAACTAACTGTTTCCGACCTTGGTGTCCTCTTAAGAGTGAAGGTAAAAAGTGTACCCTCAGAACTAGGGGAAGAGGGCCATGACAGGGGAGGAAGCAAATTCTTCCCCTCTTCTTAGAGCCTAACCACGAAGAGTACTTCCAAACTGAAAAGGCATTTCTAATAAACATTCCCAATACACCCAAGCCCTTTAGAATGCGGACATTTGGTGCACGTGCAGTCCTGGTCACCCTGATTATTGGAAGAGTTTTCAGAAGGCACCTCTTTATATGCAACGGACAAAACTGAAGCGTCAGGCATCACAGAGCAGGCCAGGCTTAATGTGGGTCAAAATGTTGGGCTCTGGAGAATTCCATTGTCTCTTCAGCTTCCCTTTGTAAGAACGGGAAGGCTTTCAGAGTCCGACATCTGGCTTTACAGAATACAAGCTTCATTTATGACTGTGTGTGCGCGTGTGCGTGCAAATCCATCCCAATCTGCAAATCAAACAGAACAGTTGGAAGCATTGCTTCTGCAGCTTGCAGGGATCATTTTAATCAGCCTCAAGCCCTTCTAATGCTGCAACTGCCTTTGGTGGACTGCCGCTGCTTCCTTTGTCCCGCTGAGCCGAAACCAGGCTCAACAACGTGCCTCTGATACTGCCGCGGCTGGGGGAGGCTCCATATCTTTAGGTAAATGTACTTTGGGCAGTTTTGCCTTCTTTGTGCTTTTTAATGATGCTGCAAGTTGTGAATGTGAAAGCTGTCAAAGCAGTGCTTCGGAGAAGCAGGCCAGTGTGACAAACCACCTTTCAGGTTGCACTGTACTTTGGGGTCATGGGCTGTAGAGGCCTCCGAGCTATGATCTGCAGGGGTGCCAGGGTTTTATACATTGGAGGTTTGGAGAAGAAATGAACAGTGCCTGTGTTTTCTGATAGTAAATATGCTGGCTTGGAAGACAGGCTGAAATGCAGCTCCATGTTCTCAGTAGGTCTGTGTGTGGAATCACCTTTTGAAATAAATTGGGAAATGCAGAGACTTAGAAACAACCTAGTTCATACGTGGTTCAGCGGCCAGGAGCAGGGAGTAGCCATCAGCACATGTTCGCAGAATAATTTCAAAAGACTGAAACTGCGGAACAATATCTATTATTCACCCCAATGAGAAGAGGCAATGGGGGAATTGATGTGTCACAATAAAATAAGTACAATCTTTCTTTTCTCTGGTGGCATCGTGTCAGCACAGGGCCATCTAATACAGGAGAAGGAGAGGCGCAACCAGTGTGCAGCTTACCCATTATGGTCCATGCTTTCTGTGATGCCCAAGTGGTAGCCTATTGTAGTGTCAAGCCCAAATGTGTGCAGGATTAAATGTAGGATGGTGACACTGGGATACAAGTAAGTGCTGCCCCATCTCACCAAAAAACTCAGGCAGAGTTTGTGTTCTCTAATTGCGAAGGTGTGCTGAGGCTCATGCAAGCCTATTTATTTATTTATTTATTTATTTATTTATTTATTTATTTATTTATTTATTTATTCTACGACAGCAAAAGCCACTCTGGGTGGTTTACAACCAAATGCTTTCCGACCATTTTCCCGATTGAGAGGCTGGTTCATATGAACACACTGACAATAGATCTCTGTGGTGGGCACAGGGGTCTCCCATTAAAAGGGGCAAACAGAGACTGGGCAACCTTAACCATGTGCAAAGATTCCCTGGTTCGGGCAGCAGTTTTGAGGGGGAGGTTTCTACTTCATTGCTCCCAGTGTTGTTCACCCTGCCCAGGTGCCAGGTTATTGATCATAACAATATAATGGTCAGTTTAGTTGTGAAGGAAAAGTTCTACTAAGTAAAGACCAGGGATGTTGGCAAAATTTGGGTTTGAGTCCCAAGTCTGAGTCAAGTCTTTGGTACAGAGCACTAAGTCCAAGTCCAAGTCTTTGGTACTTAATCCCAAGTCCCAAGTCCCAAGTCCAAGTCCCTATTGAAATAAGCTTCCTCCCCACCCCCAAAAGGGAGAGGTGTGTGGTTTTCAAGTCATGAGTCAAGTTCAAGTCTAGTCACTGGAGTGACTTAAGTCCGACTTGACAGCAAGTCCCACAACTTGAGACTCCATCCCTGATAAAGACTCTAATATTTGCTATGTCAATGTGTTGAGTAATTGAAGTACAGTGGTACCTCGGATAACTACTGCCCCGGATAACGAATAATTTGGATAACAACTGCAAATTTCCGGGTATAGGGCTGCCTCTGATAACGAATTTTCCCTATGGGCTGCCTTGGAAAACGAATCGCAATTCCTAGGTATAGGTCTGCCTTGGAGAACGAATTTTCCCTATGGACTGCCTCAGATAATGAATTTCCAGCATGCATCAGTAAAAAAGTTATCCCAGGTGACATTGCATCTGTACCTTTAAAGTGCACTTTTTAAAGAGTTTTGAGCAAAAAAACAGGTGTCTGTGCCTTTTTCCTAGGCTCCAGAACAGATTAAACAGTTTCCCATTCATTCCTATGGGAAACTGCGTTTCAGATAACGACGTGTTTCGGATAACAACTAACCTCGGAGAACGAATTACCTTCGTTATCCGAGGCACCACTGTATTATAACAAAATAGGATACAGTTCTGGAATGATTAATTTTTGAAATTTCAGATATCCAGGAGTATTTATTTATTTATTTATTTATTTATTTATTTATTTAACTTGTATTTCATATCAATTAGTGATAACTACTACTTGGGGTGGTTTACATCCAGAGTGAGGCCAAAAAAAGAAGAAGAAGAAAGAAAGAAAGAAAGAAAGAAAGAAAGAAAGAAAAAGAAAAAAGAATAAGACAAATCAAACCATGATAAAAGACACACTATGTATAATCAGACCAAGCCACCCAATAAATCATTTAATCACTTGACTACAACTCCCATTAACCCTGTCCATCATGGCCAACAGTGAGGGATCACAAGAGTTGCAATCCAAAATATTGGGAAAGCGAAAGTATCCTGTCCCTGAATCCACAGAATGCATTAGTTCACCTCTATCTATCACAGGGTAAAAATGTGGGGTGTTATTTGTGTTTTAGAACAACCATGAGTACTGAAACACCACCAGCTAGTTATGCATGGAATATTTGACTGGAATGATAGCCATAAATCCCAGGCAGGTTGCAGTAAGTGGATGGTGGGATGTATTCAGTTTGTTGGCTCATATTTTGTTAATCCCTGTTCTTTAACCACACCACCAGGACACAACTAGAATCCCTATGTACAAAACTTGAGGAATTACGGAACCCATCTGGTCTTCATTTAATTACTTTTGCATGTTGCTGTCTAAGCACATATAATCTGTTTTGTCAGTAAACTGAAATTCTAAAGCTGGAGTTGAGGGTACATGTGGTCCATGATCTGTTTATGGAGCAACATCCCCCATCATCCTAGCCATTCAGTATTCTGGTTCTCTCTGGAGGGAGTTGCAATCTAATAACATGGAAGCTCCCTTCTCAGCTCCTTCTAAAGTGTTGCACAGGTGGGTTTGGCACACATTTGGGTGCACTCATTTTTAGAGGAGAAAACTGTGCGTTGAAACCCTTCTACAAATCTTAGATTGCAAGTGTATTTTAATCCTTTGATAACAACTCAGGCCTTGGACTTCCACTCATGGGTGGTTTAGGACTGGATCTGATGCTCCATAGGATTCCTTCAGCTCTGCACTTCTAAGATTATTGTTGTTGTTGTTAAACCAGGAAGAAGGTGCACATGTAAGCCCTGCAAACCTATCTTGAAGTACAAGGTCTACATGGAACTCTTTAAGCAAGTCTACCTTATTCTCCTTATTGAGCATTTCCAATCATGGGAACTTAACATAAGAAGAGCCATGCTGGATCAGGACAAAAGCCCATCTAGTCCAGCTTCCTGTATCTCACAGTGGCCTCACCAAATGCGTCTGGGAGCACAACGAGACTAGATATCTGTCTCCTGATACCCCTCCCCTGCCTCTGGCTCTTGAAGTACTCTGTTTTTAAGCCTGGAGATTACACATCGCCATCATGGTTTATAACCTGTGATGCACTTTTCCTCCAGGAATCTGTCCAATCCCCTTTTGAAGGCATCCAGGCCAGCTGCCATCACCACATCCTGTGGCAGGGAGTTCCACAGACTCTTGACAAGAGGATTCAGTGGGAAAGCTTTATTGGCTGCTTTAGACGACCTTTGTACTCAGTGTGCAAAAGTCGAAATGGCAGCTGGATATGAAGGGACATTTGGGGCATGTGTCTCCCATAGTTCCCTTTCATGAAGAAGAACAGGCAATGCCACACCTATATCAACGTACTCTGCACTCCACTATGGAAGATTTTATGTCAGCTGCCCAAATGTGATATAAACGAAGCAACACACGAAGCAGTGTGTGCAGATAAATGACGGCATTGGACGTCAAATATTAGCAGATTGTCCGGGCTTTGTTAAATGAGGTCAGCAGGAAATCCAAGAAGGCGTTGTCAACAAAACGTGATGGGATAGAAACCTGATAAATCTGGTAAAATGCAAAAGCAAAAGGACATAAATAATACTGAATGAATTCCACATTGAGAAATACAGAGAAGAAACCTTAGTACCCCAAAACCTGAAGGCAAGCCACACGAAGCTTCTCCTGAGTAAATAAATAGGAACATTCTCTCTACAAACACCAAACTACCTTCTGGGCTGCCAGAGAAGAACAGGATTGTTCCTTTGAGAGGCTGAGAACATTTCTTACTGCAGACCCTGCTTTTCTCTCTTTACCTTTCTCTATCTCTGATGCTTACGGAAAGGTCTGAGGTGACCTTTAACAAGCTGTTTGCATTCCCTGAAGAAGCAGTGGGTTTTCAAGAGAAAACTGCCAGGAAGCACTTGTTTGTGTAGAGTAAACGGTACAAACCTGAATTTGGTAACGATGGGAGAGCATGCTCCTGCTTCTAGCAAAACCAGTCTCATATTAAAAAGGAAAGAATAGAAACAGAAGCAGCCCATGGTTAAGAAGGCTGGTGGAAAGGATTATGTTTACACTTGGATCTTGAACTGCCCATAGGGAGTGAAGAGAAGAGATACAGATGTTTACTGGGAATGTTTTTATAGCTGCTTTCTTCTTCTTCTTCTTCTTCTTCTTCTTCTTCTTCTTCTTCTTCTTCTTCTTCTTCTTCTTCTTCTTCTTCTTCTTCTTCTTCTTCTTCCTCTTCCTCTTCCTCTTCCTCTCCCCCCCCCTCTTTCCCCCTCTTTTCTTCCAAGAGTTTGCATAAGCACAAACACCTACCTGGGAATAAGTACAATTGAACTCAGCAATGATGGCATTTCTAGGTAGGAACCCATTAAGCAAAGTGGGATGGGAAATATTTATTTCAGATCAATAACAACTGTATTTCTTCCCTTATCTTTTCTTGTTTTTCTCTAATTTTACAATCCCACCACAGCATGAGTTCTACTCATTGCTTTTTTCATAAGATTAAAGATTTCTCCTTTCAACACTTATCTATTCACAGGCAAGCCACTAAAAGGTTTAGGTTTTTTTTTTTTTGAACTATTGCAAATATATCCGAATGCCTGTGAAAGGGTATATTGCAAACACAACATATCTTTTTCATGACTATTATCACCCAGCTTTTCTTTCTATTTCTCCTATTTTTGCATGGACAATTCTTCTGATTTGGAGGTTCTTAACAAACTCATTTCTTGCATACATTTTTCTATCCTTGACGTATTTAACACATATACCTTGTGCACATCTTTGTATTGTTTTGTCTAAGTGACGCATACATAATTCCTTCAATCATTCCCAGCTGCTTGGCTTCTTTTATGTGTCCTTTTAATCCCATCTGCTTTATCTCTTTCTTTCGGGGCGGTTCTGATGAGGATGTGCTACTTTGCATATGATTTCAGTAGAAACATATAAAGTAAAACTATAAACGGACTAGTGTTTCCCTGTACACTTGCAAATCGAAAGTATGTTGAGGACACCTGGCAGAGTATTGCATAATGCATGGAATGGGAGTACGATCTTCTGTTGGCATTGGTAAATTCCAAACATCTGTTTCCCATTAAAATCTGATGTTGCCTTTCATTTTCTTTCTATCCCATTAGTGAAACTTCACATTTCACACAGCAAACACAAGTGCTGTGTACATTTGCATGTGTTTAGTGTATTATTATTTAGTGCACTGTCGTATAGGTATATTTAGTGTAGAGATGGGCACGACCAGGAAAAATTTTTTTTGAGTTATCGTTTTTCGGGACAGGTCCGTTTCGGCTCGTTTCCATTTTTCGCGAAATTTCGCAATAATTTGTCATTTCGTGGTGTCGTTTTTCATCTGTTGTTATACTGGTTTGGGGGGGTAGCAGGCTCCTGGAGGCACCCGTGGGTGCCTCCTATCCTCACCCACTGCAAAAGGGCATGCATAGCCATATGGATATGCATACCAAGTTGCAGACACAGCAGACTGGCAGAGGCACTCCTCTTTTTGGGGTGCCTTCGCAGCACTCACGGGCATGGTTTGCAGTATGGCACACAAATGCTGCTGCAGGAGTCAGCCAGAGCCACAAGTGACGGACTGGCAGACTCTTTGCACCCGCTGTGTCTCACTAAGAAGGGAAAGGTACTTGCGTGTAGTGCAATGCAAGTAGATCTGGCTTAGGGTTAAGACGGGTTAGCGCAAGGGCTAGGGTTAGGCTAGTTATGGGTGAGGTTAGGGTGAGTATTGGGGTGCACCTCTGGGTGCCTCTCTGACCCACTTAGAAGGACAGTGTACTGGCGTATGGGTTAGGCTTAGGGTTAGGGTTAGGGTTCGGGCTACGGTTAGTGGGCTTTTTATGCCCGATTGGCACATCCCAGAAGTCTCTGTGGTCAACCTGGCCAAGTGGCCATGCGATTGGTGGAATGGCTCCAAAAATTTGCATGGTCACTCCCATGGCCAGCCCATCATTGCGCAGGTGTAAATAAAATAAAATAAAATAATAAAATAAATGGAGAGAGGACAGAGGAGACATTTTGTTGCAAGAAAAACCCACTGCTACTCTAAAAATTCTGGCAGTTTTAAAATGCAATTTTCGCATGTTTCTGTGGTGCTTGAGTTGGCTTGTGTGTCGCCGCCCCATTTTCAATCCCCCGCCTGCACCGCATGGCATTGCGAGACGAGAGCAGCCCAGGAGGACAGGAGAGGGGGGGAGGCCGGGGACCCCCCCCAAGAAACCACCCCTCTGGTAGGTGCCCTGCCCTGAGCCCTCACTCAGGCAGGTATATTTCCGCCTGCTTTTTGGGCCCGGAATCGGGGGTTTTAAAACTTTTTTTCTGTGCCGCTTGAATTGCGGCGGCTGGCGGCGAGTCCGGTGCTTGTGAGCGACTATGACGAGGATTTCCCCCACCACCAGAGCAGCCCAGGACAGGAGAGGGGGGGGGTCAACCACCCCTCTGGTAGGTGCCCTGAGCCCTCACTCAGGCAGGCATATTTTCGCCTGCTTTTTGGCCGGGAATCGGTTTTTTTTAACTTTTAAAAACTTTTTTCTGTGCCGCTTGGCATCGCGGGATCGCCACGATGCCAGGAACGACAACGACAAATCAGACCCAATTTTTCTTTAGTCGGTTCGAGTTCGAGTTCTGGGGGAGTAATTGTCGTTACCATTTCCGTTCCGTAACGGAAACGAGTAACGGAAACGGAAACGAGAATTTCGTCAAGTCGTGCCCATGTCTAATTTAGTGTACTGCTAGTTACATTTGTATTCTGCTTTTCCTTCAGTGGGCTCAAGGTAGCATATATAAGCTGTTCTCCCCTGCTTTATCCTTACAATGACCTTACAAGGTAGTCCAAGATGGGCAAGACTAAATAGCCCAAGGTCACTAAATGAGTCCCATGACTCAAATGGAGTAGATTCAGATCCTCCAAAGTCTTAGTCCAGATCTCTGACTGCTACACCAGACTGGCTTTAAAGATTTTACAGCCCCCAAACCCATATTAACTTGTGAAAGTAGCACTTGCATAGACCTGTGTGTTTAAACAGCAATGTGCATCATCACATGGGGAACAGTGTCAGGTTTCCGAGGTAACTGTTTAAAAGTAGGTGTGCATATATAATTGGGGAAAATTATCTGAGCTTTAACTCAATAGCTAATCCCAAATAGAATAAATTGGCAGAACTAACTGAATGGGTGAGTCAACTGTTAGGTAAATCCCAATGGTTCACTGGATCTACTCTGGTAGGAACTAGTCATTGGGTTTGAGCCCTGAACTGCTATGGTGCCCTTAATATCAGTAGTAAATTTTTTCATGGCACAATAGTTAAACATCATTAGTTCATGAAGTGTTCGCACTTCCACATATCAACATCTGGAGTGAAGTTTTACAAACTTCATGAACAGGATCCAGATGTTGGGGTGTAAAAGTGAGCTTGTGGAAGAGGGTGATATTCCCTGCTCCTTCTCCCCAGGGCAGTCTATTAGGCCTTTGAAAGTTTTGTACAAATAACAGTGGTGTAGCTATGGAGGGGCAAGAGAGGACCTCTGTCCCCGTGCCCAGCACCTGGGGGTGCCAAATTGAGTGCCAAACGGCTTCCTGCCCAGGAGCCATGAGAAGGCGCATTGTGGGAGACCAGCCAAGGGTGGCATGGAGGGCTCCCTGGCTGCTGCCACTGCCTTCTACATGGCATCCTAGCCCCTCCTTGTCCCTTGGGGTGTGTGTACAAAAACTGACATTGTCCCCGGGCGCTGACAACCCTTGCTATGCCTCTGACAAAGAATTGGGGGATCCTGCTTAATAGGGTGATAAATAATACTGTATAGGTAATTTCAGTAACTGAAAATCAGGTGGGAGCATCTTCTGTGTTTCATCCATGGATGGCAGATCTGAAATCTTAGGTAAAAAAGCAAAAAGCAATGTGTTCTGCTTATATACTGCCCCATTGTGCTTAAAACACTCTCTGCAGAGGGTTACAATTTATTTATGCAGGGTACACATTACCCCCTCCTCCAGCAAGCTGGGTACTCATTTTACTGACCTCAGGAGGAGAGAAGGATGAGTCAACCATGAACCTCAGGTTGTGACCGCAGTTATAGCTGCAGTAGATCAGTTTAACCACTGCGACACAAAGTAGCCTAATGTTTGTGCATCAGCATGTTTTTACAATGCTTGCTGAAAGGTTGGCAATTGTGCACACTAGTTTCATTATGCTTTACTATAGTAAATACAGAAGAATTGCTACTTCTTCTGCAATGGTTCCCCAACAAATCTAAAACTGTACGTGGTTAAATCCAGATGTACAGATCGGTGGAAGAAAACATGTTTAAATACTCTGGTATTTACTTATGATTATCTGTATTTGCTGTTGAGTTTGAGGAATACCTAGATTTCCTCGAAAATGGTGCATATCTCTTGTCTTTCTCATGCTCTGTCAAGTCACTTCTGCCATATGGCATTCCTGTTGGCTGGTTTACTGTGAAATATTACTATCATATGCTTAGCATTTTTCTTACAGAGTCAGAGAGAGTGCAGCTGCTGAAGTGGTGTAAATTGGTTCAGATTTGTGGTTCGAAAGGGCAGTTCAACACTTTGATTACTCATACCCAAGTTGCTATTAGTCCTGCAGAGAAAAACCTTAACATGCCTTTAGCAGAAGAAGTTGACCATGTTCTTCTGTTGTAGCCAGATCTAAGAACTGCTGGATAGTTCAGTGGCTGAGGTCCCTGGGAGTTCAGTTGACAGGGACTAGATTCAATGAGGACAGGGCAAACAACAAAGGTGACAAAACAAATGTAGTTACAGTTACAATTACAATAAGTGATCACTGAAATGATATTTGAAAAGCCATGCTTTTAAGGCCTTTTGGAAAGCTGGTATAAACTCTGCTAGCCGAATCTCGCTCGGTAGTTTTTTCCACAGCTCTGGGCCAGCCACTGAGAAAGCCTGGCAGTGGGTGGGAAAAAAACCTTTGGGCTTCCCTGGGGGTGTCCACCCAGAGCGAGCAGGCTAGCAAGGCTCTGGTGGAGTGGGATGAAGCTGACCTTTGGGAAATACACTCCACCAGATACTCAGGTCCCAAGTCATGGAGGGTTTTATAAACCAAAACCAATACCTTGAACCTCATTTGGGAGGCAATGGGTAGCTAGTGCAGACAAGCCGGGATAGAGGTGATGCGGTCATATCTGCCCGCAGCAACCACTAGCCTGACTGCCGCATTCGGCACCTGCCACAATCGCCGAATAAGGGTCAAGGGAAACCCCATGTAGAAAGCATTACAGTAATCGATCTTTGAGATCACCAACACTTGCACAGTTGTCCACAGGGAGTTCCCGTCAAGGTATGGGCGAATCTGGGTAATAAGCCTTAGTTGGTAAAAGGCTGCCCTGGACACAGCTGCTACCTGAGACTCCAGGGATAATGCCAGATCCAGGACAACTCCCAGTTTCCTCACTCTATCAACCAGCTGGAGGGAAGGCCCCCCCCCCGGTTGGGAAAAGAGTCACTGTACCCATTTGGGCATAAATATTTATTTATTTTACAAACTTGTCCATCTACATGTGAGTGGATTAAAAAGCCAGTTGGAGATGTTCTCTTTCCTGTTTTTCTTCTTCTTCTTATGCTCTTTTGACATTATGGCATAATGCTTTCCTTCCCAATTTCAAAATAATTCTTATCCGGCTTCCTTCTAAAGGTTTACTTTATTGCTTCTACCTCCTGAAATGTCTTAAGTGGTGGTTGTGGCATTTAGCAGGCCAGGAATGATTGCAACTTTGTGTTGTGGTAAAACATTGCCTTTTCAGCAGCTATCCATCAGATCAAAGTGACAGTGAGCACATTTCTCTTCTCCTGGGCATATTTTCCCCTTTGAGGGCAAATGTTTTGGAGGGCATAGCTTCTGCCTTTGTGAACCAAGTTTGAAGCAAAGTGAGCAGAAATTAATCAGCCTTCCCCACCTGTGCGTACAGTGTTTAAGAGCTTTGTTGATCATGGTGCAAGATCTCTTTAAAAAATTGAAAGACCATAATCGGGGAGCTGTCAATCCCGTTGAGCTTTAGTCTTTCCCACTGAGTAATGGCCACAGTCAACATTTGCTAAAGATAAGGCTGCAGGCTTCCATTTGCTCACAAAGACATAAGCTCCCTTGAACACAGCAGGACTTATATTTCAAGTAAGATCTGGAAAAGCATAGCAAAGCTATGAAAAGGGATCTAGATTGTCTTGTAAGACCTAATTGGCAGGTTAGATGATGTCATAGGGTAAGATCCCACTCTTCCCCTCTTTTGATGTCATCTTTCATTTTCCCCAATGCCACTTCCATTTTTCTCCCCAGGGAGGGACACAGAACAATGTTCTCCCACCTTCCATATTCGAGTTCCCCATTGGGAGCAGAAGGAGCTTTGACAGCATGGAAGTGCCTCTCTCCTGATCTGTAAATTATTCAAGGTTTTGTCCAAACAACCTAAGTTTCTAAAGGAGAGTTAGCTGATCCAGGGGTGTTCAATGGTTTAATTGTAAAGCCACTGGTCCAGGAGAGCTGATTTTGGCTGGTATTTGATAACTGGCATTAACTGAATTCCTGTCTTAATTAAGTCTCAAGAGATAGTGGAACGTGCATGAGACAGCAGCACCCATTGAGTTCAGTGGTACATCCAAAAAGAAGTCTCTCTTTGGGGGACTACAACCCTGCAGAATACAACAGATGATACAACCGTGGTTAAGGGAGTCTGGGAATTGGCTGAAAAAGTAACATTCCCATGGCCAGTGAACACCAAGTAGATTTTCCAAGACCTCTGAGAGATGCTTTTTCATTTAAACATACATATATTCCTTTCCTAATTTGCAAAATTCTAAGCAGATGTTTAGAATTCTGAGCAAATGTTCCTACAAAGCTGTAGATTAACATCTTTTTCTCTCTCTTTTTCTTCTGGCTCAATCTATTAAACAAACAAAGGCGTTGAACCCAATATTCAAATGGAGCTGTGAAAATAAACTGCTACAACTTGGTTGCTTTTCAACTAAGACTCTAGCTTCAGTCCTTCAGCCTCCCTGTGTGCGTGTGTGTGTACGTCTCGGTGAGTACCCTCCCCTGCCCTGCAGTGCAGTCACTCTGCGGCTGCCTTGCACCCTGGGCAACGAGCGCTGCTGCCTTTGCAGCCTCCCTGCGAACCTAGTCTATACTGTGTTTCTGCCAGCATCATTTTTTTAGTGTTTTCCCTCTGGTCTGGGGCGTTGGGGGACGCCCACGCATGGAAATGCTTTAAAAATTGCGCAAAAAGCGGGTAGAAACAAAAAAGAAAAAATGAAAAACAAAAATGATTTTTTCCCCCAAAAATTCACGAAAAACGGAAACGAACCGAAACGGACCTCTCAACGACAAATGACAAACGAAACACCATTTTTTTGACTCGTGCCCATCTCTAACCACTATAAAGAGAAGGAAGGTAAAACTGTTTCTTTGCAGACATGCCAGCCGCATAGTCATGGATTTGCACAACACTGGCTTTTCTGCTTGAATATGGAGATGAGCACCGCCCCTAGAGTCAGACACGACTAGCACACATGTGCAGGAGGAACCTTTACCTTTACTTTTACTGATCAACAATTAATTCAACGGGTCTATGGTTTTGACTGCCAAATGAAGCTGACTAATAATATTTCGCTTGAAGTGGAAAGCTGTATATTATCTATTTCAAATTACTGGCAGTCATTTTCATGAACTAGGTGCCCCATCTAAATGACTTTTCCTCTCATCATCTCCAGACAATATGACCCACAGGTCTGGAGGACATCAGGCTGGGTGAATACAGCTGTATGACATTTAAAATTATAAGCTGTGGCTAGGAATCCTTTCACCCTTTGAAAACTTGAAGAAAATTTAAGAACAGCCTTGTTTACAATGTAAGGAACTGTAAAAAAAACATAAATAAAAATGAACTGCTCAGGAAAATCCTGGTACATGTCCTAAGTCTTAATTCGGCTCCTGGCCACAGTGTCATACTGAATTTCCATGGAAACAAAGGTTGCAGAAGGAAGCAACCAATGAAACTGGTGCAAGTACATTTGTAGTCATGCAACTTTCCCCTCAAAGTGCATGAGTCCAGGGGCTGTGAATGAACAAGTCTTTCTCTGGAGGCGGCGGTGGCAGGGGAAAGGCTTTAGCTTGGCTTTTCTTCTCAGGAGGACTCTAAAGGTGCGGAATCTCTTTGTGGAATAGGATTCAGCACTTTGGAGAGCGACGGCAGCCATTGGCGAGGGGCAACCACGATTCACCGCCTCCATTAAATCCAAATCACCAGGCAGAGGGTCGCCATTTTAAACCTTTACCCCTGGAGGAAAAGGGGGGGGGCAAAATGTCTTGCACTTATCTTGCACCCTAGGTACAGTTTTGAGGGAAAGCTGATAAGAAAGTCAAATGCTGAATTGTTTATTTTTTTTTTGGAGGGGAGGGGACTTTTTGATATGGGTCTCATTTTTCCTTCAGTAGTGACATGAAGATGGGCGTTCGGGAATGAAGTTGAGGGCTTTACTCATCAAAGCAAGTTCACACACACGCACGCACGCACGCACGCACACACACACACACACACACACACACAGAGAGAGAGAGAGAGAGAGAGAGAGAGAGAGAGAGATGCCACTTAATGAACCATTAGACCCAACATTTGACATCACCTTGTTGCGTCGCTGCTGTGCTTGAAGTATAAATGGCAGCAGACAATCTGTGGTGTGCAAATCTTGCCTACTTCAACTGAGACAAACATCGCAGCCTCCCCCTAGGTAGGCCGACGGCCGTACCTTTAGGCAGAGCGGGCGGGTGTGTCTCCAGGAGCAGATTTAGGGGGTGCCACTGCAGCCCACCTTAGAAAGTTGATTTTAAGAGAAATTAAGGCAACACCATGGCGTAGCCACCCACAATTGAGCCCTGGCAGGGGAAGATGCTCTGTCCTGAAGCCTCCACCTCCTCCCTGCGCTCAGTCATGGAGAGGGTTCAGCAGCCTCTCGTGACGCTCCTCTTTTGAAAAGTCATTTCCCGGGTTTTGTAAAAGAGGGCAGGGTTTCATTTCTCTTTCCCCAAACCAATGTGGTTATCTTGCCCAGCTGGGGAAGATCGATATCTTTCGGGTACCGAAAGACCACGCCTAGTAGTTACCTTTGAAGAAGATGCTCCTCCACCAGGATCTTCAAGCCCTTCAGAGCCGGGGGAGGGAAGCAGCCACCCTTCCTTCGCCTCCACTCCCGGCTGCGGCCGCTGCCAATCAATAAGGGTGTGGACGCTCTCCTCTCGGCAACGTCGCCGCCGCCGCCGCCGGAGGGAGTGTCGCTCTTTTGTTGTGTCGTGCGTGCGTGCGCGGGTGCGCGCGCGCGCGCCTCTTTTGCTGGAACTTTGATTGTTATTTATTCTTCGTCCGGCTGGGCGGGAGGTGCGTGGCTTCTTCGCCGGGCTTCCCTGGGGCTGGTCAGTGGGCTGCTGGTTTCAACGCACGCACCCCGAGGGCTGCTTGGGGAGAGCCAGCAACAAGGGAGGCTGGCGGGCGGCTCTTAGAGCCGGGATCCACCGCGATCCACCTCAACACTCCTTCGCTCCGGTGCACCGCTTGGCAAAGACGTGTGTGTGTGTGTGTGTGTGTGTGTGTGTGTGTGTGTGTGTGTGTGAAGCTTGCAGGAGCTGCCGTGGGGGGCGGGATGTGCTTGCGAGAGAGAGAGAGAGAAAGAGGGGGGGCACGGAGGGAGCGGTGATGCCTCAGGCGGCGTGAAGGTGCTTGCCGCCCCCCTCGCTCCTCTTGCACCCCGCGGGCTCCTCCTGCCCCTCTGCTAACGGATTGCTGCTCCTTTTTCCTCCCCGCCTCCCTCGCCCTCCCTTCTTTCCCCCCTCCGCTTCTCTTCTTGATCCCGTCAGGACCCATTTGCTCCTCTTCGGGCTACAAGAAGGCGGATGATGAGATGTCCCGGGCCACGTCCTCTGCGGACCAGGAGGAGGCAGCCGCCCGCACCATTTACTTGAATCAGCCCCAGCAGAGCAAGTTCACCGACAACCGGGTCAGGTAGGCGATTGCGCGGGCACGGGAGCGCTCGCCCGCGCCAAGCGCGCCAGCAACCGAGCGAGGAGGGGAGGCAACCCCCCCCCCAAGTGCGCCCGAGGAAAGCTCTGGGTTGGGAGCCTGCAGATATTGCCTGCGTGGAAAGTAGTTAAACCTCTCCTCCGGGCTCCCAGGCCTTAGGCAGGGCCGGCCCAGCCATTGGGCAATGTGAAGCGGCTGCCAGGAACTGATTTCTGGAGGGGAGTGGGAATGGGAGGGGGGGGGAGACACAGGCTTGTTGTGTGCAGGTTGCTGCTGCTGTGGCCCTTTGACTACTAAGGAGGACAGAGGTGGCAGGATAACTCAGCCAGCCTTGGGTGCTCAAAGGGGGTGGCAGGCAGTCAGGCTCCATCTCAAGCACATTGTCTGCCCAGCCCTGGATGTCAGCCAGTAGCCTTGCTTCTAAAGGACTCATGGGTGAAGAGGATGCCGTGTGTTGATCGCAGGGTGTTGTGGCTGGGGGAAAGCTTAAATTTAGCCACCTGGCATGTCTTATTGGCAAGCCCCGTTGGTACCGGTTTCTGCTGTGACTCTAAATTGGAAACTGGCAGGCTCTTTATTAAAGCTCCCGGTTTTCCCTGTTACTTCCCATCTCCGGGTCTATTTACTTGTAACGGCGAAGGGGGAGCAGCGCAAGCAAGTGACGGCCACACGTTGGCAACTGAGATGAAGCTAGTAGCTTATGCTTGTATATGTCCCTGCCATGCTGCTTTCCATCACAGCTTGGAAGTGTGTGTGTGTGTGTGTGTGTGTGTGTGTGTGTGTGTGTGTGTGTGTGTGTGTGT
>JAHTLZ010000007.1:29496805-29519548 GCA_023846285.1 Phrynocephalus versicolor
TTGTTGTTGTTGTTGTTGTTGTTGTTGTTGTTGTTGTTGTTGTTGTTGTTGTTGTTGTTGTTGTTGTTGTTGTTGCTGTTGCTGCTGCTGCTGCTGCTGCTGCTGCTGCTGTTTTAAATTTAACCATGAGAAATTCTGCATAGTGGAGTCTGATCTGCTTGGGCACTCTTCATGGGTGCACTGTTCCATCTTAGATATAGGCCAGCACCCTCATCAGTTCATTTTGCCTGTCTCTTTACTGGAGCAACTTACTTGAATATATTTTCGAAGGCTTTCACGGCTCAGATCTGATGGCTGTTGTGCATTGTTTTGGGCTGTTAGGCTGTCTTCTGGAACTTCCACCCACCCACGGCATTTTACCAGTCTCTGTGACCGGCATCTTCAGAGGGCAAAGAGCCCAGGAGATAGAGCACAGAGAGAACTTGTAGCTCCCCTGAGCTCCTTGCCCTCTGAAGATGCCGGCCACAAAAACTGGCAAAATGTCAGGAAAAAAACTTCCTGATCATAGCGAAATAGCCCGAAAAAACAACAGCCATTACAGTACTTGTGTTGATCACCAGAACTGAACCCCAAAAGTCTCACAAACTCTCTGTGTATCTAAACAGGGTTTCAGTCCTTTGAGTCTAAACATGTTCAAATGCTTAATATCTAGTTATGTACCAGGCTTCACGATGGCTGGCATGCCTGTTATCACATTGTAAGATTGTCTCTGTAACCCAAATGTTCATGGAACTTCATGGTGGTAGTGAAAAAAGTTCTTCTCATGCTCCAAGGTATACAGTACTTTGATTCTTATATGGGCTTCAGGAATCAATCCTGGTTTTGGAAACAACTTCTGGAAACAACTTGCAAAATCTTCCTCATATAAAGGAGGAAAGCTTGGAAAAGTTACTTTTTTGACAACTTTCCTCCCAGGTAGCAGCCTCATGCTTGATTCAGCCTTCCATCCTTCCGAGGTTGGTAAAATGAGTACCCAGCTTGCTGGGGGGCAATGTGTAGCCTGCCTACTGTAATTAAGATTGTAAACCACCCAGAGACTACTTGAAGTGGTATGGGATGGTATATAAGCAGAACACTTTTGCTTTTTTCCTGTAACTGGCCATTTAGCTTGAGGGGATTCAGAGAATCACCTTTTCCAGGCTCTGTTTAGGAAGCTGTCTTACATCTATCCACCAAACCCAGCATTGTTCAGTCTGAGAAGCAGTAGCTCTCCTAAGCTCCAGAATCGTTTTCCTCATCTGGATCCAGATTCTTAGGAACACAAGACGCCACGGATTGAACTTGGGGCTTTCTACACAAAGTAGCTGTGGCGTACCATTAGCCTGTGGTGTCTGCCTATAGCCTAAGTCTTCAACCTACTATATTTGTCAATGTTTCTCTTTATCTATAGATGCCCTAAGCACACCCGATCTCGCCTGATTTCAGAAGCTACGCAGGGTCGGCCCTGGTTAGTACTTGGATGGGAGACCACCAGGGAATACCAGGTGCTGTAGGCGCCTGGGGTAGGAACTGGCAAACCACTCCAGTATTCCTGCCAAGAAAACTCCATGGACATGGGGTCACAAAGAGTCAGTCACGACTGTGATGACACAACACACATTTTCTGTGTACATCTATAATGTGGAGAGGGGCTTTTTTGTTCTTTTAAATCAACAGAAACTCAAGTAAATTCAGTCATTTGTAATGGGTTTTAACAAAGCCAAAGCTGGAGCCGTTATTCCTGCTTTTCATCTTTCTATTGCTTTGAGTGTTACATGTTGTGATTTGTAATTTGGAGAGTAGAGAGGGATACACATCACATACATAAAACGTTACTATGGAGAGGAAGTTTTAAAACCCGGCCAAGAGAGCTATGCAACTAGCAGCAAGTTGCTTGAAGGGCATTCATGACCCTAATCAATACCCAGGTTTTGGGCAGTAGGATTGTTGTGTTTGATATTGTTATAGCACCAGTATCAGAAGGTTAGCAACAATTTGGCAATGTAGCAACAAAGTGTCTCCGAATGACTGATTCGATACAGTCCTGCAAGAAAGGTCATACAGGCTGATTGCTCTTGGGTGCAGCGTGAGGCAGTCCAAGTAGTGGATTGAGCATGTGAAACAGTGCAGAGAGGGACAGGAGCACTATAGGAAGTCTGGATTAGAAAGTGGCAAGTGCAAACTGTAACAAAATCTGTGGAGTACTGTTGATCAGAACGCGGCTGACTCTATCTCTGTTTTCCTTAGGTTATCCTTTGCACCCCTTCCCACTGTTGAGATTATGTAGCCTTTGTGTGGGCTGCATGTGGATGCCGTTAGTAGTTTTCCATGAAAGGAGATCTGGGGTTTCTGCACGCTTGATGCATCCTTCTTCTGCGGATTACGTTCATTTTGGCTACTTAAACAATGGCACTTAAATTCTTACGATGCAAGTCGAAGGAATCATGTTATCCTGGTGATTAATGAGATGGGGCAAAGCAAGGGTACGTGTTGAGGCGAGGCACATTTAAAGCAGCTTCTAGATTTATTTATTTATTTATTTATTTATTTATTTATTTATTTATTTATTTATTTATTTATTATGGAGCTTATATACCGCCCGTCTTCCTAGAGGGGAACTCCGGGCGGTTTACAACAAATTAACAGGACAGCAAATTACAATAACAGCAAAATAAATTAAACTAATAAAATAAGCAAGCAGAATAGTAATACCAGAGATGCAGATGGCGGGAATAGGAAAAAAAAATGTTCAGGTCACCCAAACGCCTCCCGGAAGAGAAGGGTTTTCAATGCCTTCCGGAAGGCAGGCAGGGACTCTGCTAGGCACACTTCTGCTGGGAGATGATTCCACAAGGTCGGGCCAGCCACAGAGAAGGCTCGGGAGCGGGTGGAGGTTCTCCGAGCCTCCCTGGGCGTGGCCACGTGCAGCATGTGCGCCCGCGACAACCTAGTCGGACGGGCCGAAGTTGACCGCTGGTCGATCCGCTCTGTCAGGTAGCCAGGTCCTAGACCATGGAGGGTTTTGTAAACCAAAACCAGGACCTTGAATCTAATTCGGGCTGCAACGGGTAGCCAGTGAAGGCGGGCCAGAACTGGGGTGATGTGCTCAAATTGGTGCACACCCGCCACCAGTCTGGCCGCCGCATTTTGGACCCGCTGCAGTCGCCGAATGAGAGTCAAGGGCAACCCCATGTAGAGCGCGTTGCAATAGTCCAGTCTCGAGATCACCAGCGCCTGGACCACTCTTCTGAGGGAGTCCCCATCCAGGTACGGGCGAATCTGGGCGATTCGGCGAAGGTGGGAAAAGGCAGCCCTGGACACAGTGGACACCTGGGCCTCCATGGTGAGCGCCGGGTCCAGGACTACTCCCAGATTCCGGACAGAGTCCGATGGCCTGAGGGAAATGCCCTCCAAGGTGGGAAACGGGCCACCGTAGCTGGATGGGGAAGCCCCAAAGAACATAACCTCGGTCCTATCGGGGTTGAGTTTGAGCCTGTTAGCCCTGGTTCATTCCATGACTGCGCCCAGGCACTGATTGAGGGTCCGGACAGCCTCATCTGCGGTGGTAGAAAAGGAGACATAGAGCTGCGTGTCATCAGCGTACTGGTGACAGCAGACTCCATGTCCCCTAATGACCTCAGCCAGCGGCCTGATGTAAATGTTGAACAGCATGGGAGAGAGAGACAACCCCTGTGGAAGCCCACAAGGGAGTGTCCAAGGGGCCGACAACTCGCCCCCATGCTGAACCTGCTGGGGACGGTCCCCGAGGAAGGACCGGAACCAACTGTGAACAGTGCCTCCGATCCCAACCCTGGAGAGCCTATCCAGCAGGATACCGTGGTCGACGGTATCAAAGGCTGCTGACAGATCCAGGAGGACCAACAGGGAGGAACACCCCCTGTTGGCCCCCCGGAGGAGGTCATCTTGCAGAGCGACCAAGACTGTCTCGGTCCCCCGACCAGGCCTGAACCCAGACTGGAACGGATCCAGGATGTACTCGCCCTCCAGATATGATTGAAGCCGGATCGCAGCCACCCTCTCGATCACCTACATAGAGAATTGGGGTGGGGTGTTCCAAGACCCTTTGATTTTCTGCTTTAAGTTATTTTTTTCTTCTGAGTTTCTAATGCTTCACATATTTCTCCCTAAATTTCATGGGAGAGTGGAAGGTACAGACCCTCTTCCAGAGCGAAGGGAAGGATCACTCAAGTGAGAGATTGAAATAGATTGCACTAAGAACCTTTTGAGTGTCAGACGTCTCCAAATTCCCCTATGAGTCCTCCTGGGGTCAGTAGGTTTTGCTTTAGATCGTTTTTAATGCAAGTGCTTTGCAAATATTCTCAAATGTCTCCAATTTGCAAAGTCCACAAGGCAGGTTATAGAAGACATAGCCTTCTTAATTGGTCCAGTAATGTTGATAGCCAGCCAGTGACTTGGGGCAGTAAGCACTCACCCTCCAAACTTCATCCCAGTTTTGTTCCTGTCCTAATTTTGTGTGGGGTTTTGAGCAATGTTCCCTCTAAGGTGCATGGTGCCATCTGCTCAAGTCGGTATTGCCTCCCCCCCACCCCAATTTGCTTCCAGTCATGGCTAGAAGCCCTACCACCACCAGGGCAGGGCCCCTCACCTAGTACAAGCAGAAAATCGGAGGGAACGTTGGTTGTGAAACTTCATTTTTCCTTCCCCTGTTGGAAGTCATACCTAATTGTTTGTGCTTTTTCCCTATATGTGTAATTTGTCCTTCATTTTTGTGATACATTTATTTATTTATTTTCTACATTAAATTACATAAAACAAATATATTGTTTGTCTCTTGTCGTATTACCAAATAAATCACAGTTTTCCCCAACATTTGAGCCCAGTATAATTCATATCTCCATTCCCAGCTTGAATAAGCATACTTTCATACTTAGTTTCCTTACTATCTCATCCATATTCTATCTGTCTTTACCTACATCTATTTTAATACAAAGAATATAGCCTGTCTCATATCAACAATCTATTCAATCTCACTGTTTAGCTCTTCAGTACTAAGCAATTTAGGACATATTTGTCTAACTATATATCTTCTATATATTACCCACAGTATAATTACCTATTCTTCCAATGAGTGCCTAATTTCAGCAATCATCTCTAGTCATCTCTAATTCAAGTTAATACTTTATGGGCTATTATAAAATAGCTACCTCCTGGTCTGTATGTTTCACTTCATGCATAGAAGTTCTTGTCTTTGCCTAACTGCCACTGCTCTTTTAAAAATCTAACATATTAACATTTGTTTATATATCAGGTTTGTCTTCATGTTTTCATTTCCCATTTCCCATACTATACCAGTTATCTAGTACCCTTAGATAGTCAGAATACAGAAAATATTTTATGTAATAAATTCACTAAGCCCAAAATTCATTTTTTCAATTTTCCCTATTCGTGCCAAGCCCCTTAGCTTCATGCATTGCTTTCCCCTTGTCAAATCCATTTTCTTCATGGGTTGTTGTATTATCTTGATAGTAATCTTAATGGCTGCTCTGCTACTGAAAAACTCCCAAAATTTCCTCTTTTTGGCACCCATATTAAGTAAAACAGATGCACCTATCATATTCCATGGACTTGTTACATGTAAGGGCTTAGCCTGCACCATTCTTGTCATATTTGTGTTCATGTTGAGATCTGCCCTCTGTTCTGGTATAATCACTTGATTTGAGCTAATTTCAGTTTTCCGCAGGGATTTCATGATATACAAGAGTTTGTACTGAGTTCTAGCTTGCATAGTTCCTGCTGTTGTCATCTATAACTTGGAGTCTGGTGTCTGCTCTATTTGTGTTACTTTATCACGATTGGAAATCTTTGTATCTTTAGAGGTTGGGTCAAAGATATCTATTATTCTTTGTAATCCAGATAATAGTATATTTGCAAATTCTTCTGAGACATTTTCCCAATCCATTGTGTTTTCCCCAATCCATTGTGTTTTCCATTGTGTGTGTGTGTGTGTGTGTGTGTGTGTGTGTTTTGGCTCACAATGAAAAGTTAAAATTGCTTATAATTATAGTTTCTGGCACTTAATTTCCAAAAGGGAGGGCAGGAGATGACTGAATTAAAGTCCAAGAGGCAAGGAATAGCTATCTTTCAGCCTTTGTTTTCAAAACATGAGATTATCTCAAGATCGAACAAGAGTTCTTTAACAAACAGCTTCTCCAACACTGCTCTTAAAACTGTGTCATTAAGTCCAGCAGATACTGAAAGTACAAAAAGCATAAACTAATTTCCTTTAGGGTTACATCTTAGAGTCACCACATACCAAAGGGCAGAAAAAACATAAACTAATTTCCTCAAAAGAAAAGCAATAAAGCAGAGAGGATATAATGTAGTGTGGAAAAAAAAACCCACTTCTTCTGTACTTGTCTTTTCAAAATATTCACCACTTTGCTAAGAGCCGTTTCCAGAAGAGGAGGAAGGTTGATACTTGTTTGAAGAAAGCTGTCAAAACCCAAGGAGGGGCTTCATGTAGATTGGGGGGCGGGGGAGCAAATCTACTCACGACATGCCAAATATATACAGCTTATTTACAGCACCCAGCACTGACAACTATGCCTTCGCCAGAATGGCGTTGGTCTTCCCGCAGTGGGTGGTAAGGCATTTTCCTGCTTCTCCTGAAGTTCACTGCCAATCCCTTCCTGTCTGCAGGTGCTGCCTTTTCTTTGTTTCCCCTCCAGGGAAACTTACCCCCTTAGGGACCCCTTTATCTGGAGGAATTCAACTTGATAACTTGGAGCACTTATCAAGTTGTGCCACCTCGGTGTAACCTTCATTTTTAAAGAAGAGCGTTTCTATGATAGTCATTTAGAGAAGCACACAGAAATATGTGATTAAGATTAAGCAGTATCACGTTGATGGATGTGCAGGCCCAGAGTTGTCTTCAGTGTATGCTTAAATCACCCCACCACCACCACCACCATGTGTCATGATTTGGGCCACAGCAGCTGCAGGATCAGGACCAGGAAGCACCTAGTACTTGCAGACTCAGGCCCTGCCTGTGTAAGCAGCTGTGGGCCCACTCACAAGCTGCACCAGGGAAGCCTGATGGAAGGCCTATTTAAGGAAGTGGCCCTCCCTCCTAGAACTTGCCTCAGCAATTAAGCCCTTTGGTTGTGCTGTGGTTAACTGCCTTGCATTGCTGTTCTTGTCTGCCTGGCTCCTGACCCAGTACTTCAGCCTCTGTTATGTGTCTAGTTTAGGGAGTAACTTTTGGACTTGGTACCCTGCGTGGTCAAATGGGCCCCTGTGCCCTTATTTGTAATGGAAGGCTGCCCAGAGGAACCTAGACTGTAACACCATAAAACTGAGCAACCACAAGAAGCTCATTACCCTATAAATGCATTCATTCCTAAGTATATGCAGTTACCAAATTGATGAAAAACAGGGGTAGGGGATGACCAGAAGTCTGAAAATTTTTAAAATATGCAGATGTTTTTGTGGTGGCTGTAAGTCCAGGGATAAGGAGGAGGTTTCAAATATGTCAACAATGCATCATCTCACCCCTAGAGGGTAAAAGGAAAATTCCAGAGGAAAGTAATTATTTCATGTTATTTTAAAATGCTGGTCATGTATGAGGGGAGCTGCCCCACTATGGTGTGTGTTTGATGCTGTAGTTTGCCCTCCCCTGGGCTAAGATGTGCTGTTGAACACATTTTAGCTGTTAAAAAGTGTGTATAGTTCTTAGGTGTTGTTATTTTCCCAAAATGTTCTGTAAGCCTTGCCACATGCAAGTATTCTTCAGTCGAGAAAGAATATTCTTGCATTTGTTCTGACCATGAGTCTAGGGTGGTGTCAGATATTGCTTTTATTGTGAAGAGTGAATTTGGTTGCATTCTTTTCCGTCTTGTATAAAAGAAACCTTAATGTGAGTTGGTCCACCTGCTCCAATACTGTCAACAGTGATCAGAGATTATGACATTGTACAACAGATGTTCCTCTTCTAGCGTAGCACACTGTCCATTTTCTTGACATGTACTGTGTGATGACTTGGGCATGAGGTGAAAGAAGGACTATTAAATTGAGTTTGGCAGGGTTTGCATGTGTTTTGGAAGCTTCTGAACCTTGTTTGGATTTCAGCTGGACACAAGAAGACTTGATAGAAGTATAACAAGCTCTTAACTTTTAGCCCCAGGAAGTTACTAACAGTTATGCTTGACATGTATTCGCAGACTCCTGCTTTTTCCAAACCTTCTATAGGGAAATAAGAGCAGCAAACAAATACAGTATCCAGGATTGACACCATCTGTAGAAGATTACAAGGACGTGGGAAGAATTCACACATTTGTCAAGGATGACAGAAGTTAAGATTTATGTCATAACTAGCCAGTCAAATGTTTTCTTCAAGCTCCTCCATCAAGTTTGCTTCTGCAATGTTGCAACTTAACAGTAGACTTGGAGGCAGTGAGATAGTCACACAATTGCTAATACAGTACAAGCCCTCTCAGTAGGGTTGTGGCTATGCTTTAGAGTGCTAAAGTTTAACCAAATGTGGAATTCTACACCCCCAAAATAGTTCTAGCAGTTTTTGTGTCCATCAGGAGCAGAACATTTTCAAAGCTAATGGCTCTTGATTGTGCACTCATGCCAACATTGGTCCCAAATAACTTTGGACTACTAGAGTGCAAATACCAGTTGGGAAATGCACCTTTCTTGCCAGTTACTATGGTAATTGCAGCTAAGCTCAAAGTGGGTGGTGAAGGTGGGTCTCGGGAGAGATAATATTAGATGACTTGATCGTCCTTACCCAAGTCCTGGTACATAGATAGCAATAGCTCTGGTTCCACTAGTGAGAAAAATAGGAAAAAATCATCTCTGGCTAGGAGTAGTGGTGGGGACTGAGTAGCAGAATTTGGTCTATGGCCTTTATATTACCTGTTCCTGCTCAATGTGCTATATGGCACAATCCTATATACTGTATATTAATTAAGAATTAAGTTTGACTTAGTTCAGTGCAATTAACTTCCCAGCAACTAGCCATATGACTGTAGACTCAGCAACTTGTCTAGAAGCCTTTGTTTCCCTTGATAAGAAATTCAGGGTTAAATAATATGTCCTATTACATGTGTGCCACATTGATCAAATAGTTTTCCAAAAGGATAAAAATGTGTGCAAGCCCAGTCGGGATCAGGCTTAATCCTTCTTTATATAGGTTTTTTTTAAAAAAAATATAGCTTCATTCTGCCATTCCCTGCAGAGGCTGAAAGGGGCATTAAACCATTTTTTTTGTGTTACTGGAGTTTGAATTTTAATGTAACATGTAGTTTAAACTGTAATAGTAGAGGGGGATATGTGAGGTCACCTACAGTGCATATTGTGGGTGTTGAAGGAAGAAAGTTAAGCCTTGATTAGGAATTCTAAAAGATCAATAGGATAGCACACTATATGACCAGAGGAGAGGGTAGAAGCAGTATACTAAAGGCCTATACAGAAGAGATAAAAGGATGACAGAATTCTTTGAAAGGAGTACTGTGGACCCTTGCAATTCTAAAAAGGGAAGTGGAAGCTGCTATGAAATCACTGGGAAGAAATAAATCACCAGTGTTAGATGGGATGCTAATGAAACTATTTCAAGCCATAAAGGCTGAATCAGTAAAACTTTGTTTCAATCATTGAACTATGGTTCAGTCATCAATCCAAATGGAGACTGCAGCCAATAAATCAGAAAAAGTCTAAGACCAGGAAAGTCAGCAAGAAAAGACTTAGAGAAAATCGTCAAATATAAGGATGTGTCACTGGAGACCAAGATTAAGGTAATCCACATTCTTATATTTCTGATCACAATGTATGGGTGTGAAATCTGGACAACAAAGAAAACTTACAGGGTAAAACTTATTCATTTGAAACAAGGCGTTGGAGAAGAGCTTTGTAGATTGCCTGGGCTCCCAGAGAAGTGAATAAGTGGGCGCTAGAGCAAATCAATCCTGAACTCTCTATGGAAGCAAAAATGATGAAACTGAGACCGACCTATTTTGGAAACATCATAAGAAGGCAAGTTTCTGCAGAAAAGACAACAAAGTGTAACTCAGCCTATCATAATAATGATTAGGTGCCTTCAAAGTCAATTCCAACATAGTGATATTCTCATAATTGTCTCGGTAGAGAACTCTCTGAAGTATCTTACTGTTCCCTTCCTTTGGGGGCTCCCTGGCATTGTACAGCTTGCCCAAGGATACAAAGGCTGGCTCTTCTGCTGGAAGACCACAATGGGGGGAAATATGCTCCTACACCAAATGTGTGATTCACTCAAGTATCCAACTCACTGTTCAGGCTATTCCACATTGGACATACCAAAAGTGAAGATGCATTGGAAAGGAGGTGAATGCTGGGAAAGACTGCAAGGCAACAGTGAGGAGAAGAGCCGAATTCTATGATTGTATATTTGGGTTAGATGAGTGGCATAAAAATCAAATCAGATCAATATCTGATATTCGGGCTTTCAAATATCTGCAACAATACAAATGATGCAACAAAATAATACTTCCCCTATAACCTATAATTGAAAATATCTTGCATAAGGCCTAAACAATTCAAATCAAAATCCTTCTAAAAATGTATTAATTTTTTGGAAATAGCAAAATATTATTCCTTTCTCTTTAAAAATAATCTTTTAACTATGTGTTGCATTACTTTGTTGGTTTGTTGGTTTTCTAACTGTACTTG
This sequence comes from Phrynocephalus versicolor, assembly GCA_023846285.1. NCBI lineage: Eukaryota > Metazoa > Chordata > Lepidosauria > Squamata > Agamidae > Phrynocephalus > Phrynocephalus versicolor. The sequence continues at coordinate 29,507,477 of JAHTLZ010000007.1, forward strand.
TGCGCCAGGCAACAAAGTAGCTTCAGCTGTGGGTATTTACAGTGTCAAGGTGTTTCTAAAAAAACTAATAATGGTCTTTGTTATTTTTAGACTAATTTTAAGACATATTGGATTAACAAATTCTGTTTGACACAAGCCAGGTAGGTAGAGATTGTTTCTTACAATATTTTTCAGATAAAACCTGGTCCTTAGGTTTTTAAAAAAAACCCTTTTTAGCTTTTGTTTTGGCTTAAAAAGATCATCTTTGGAAAGGGATATTTTTGGGTGAAAAACATCACACATGGGGCCCAATGTACTTGAGTGGAATGCAGAATAACCTGTAATTCTTACAAGGTGTATGATATAGGGATTGGCTGTGTGAGAAGATTAATACGGTATTACAGTGCAAGAACAAAGGCTTATATGGGAAGTGATAGTTTTGCTTTTTAGCGTTAACTTTGGATTATATGGCCCAAGTTTATTTTATTTTATTTTTATTTTGTGCTGTAACTGTGCAAATTAACACTTTTCAATCCATTTTCCATGTTTCCTACAGTGTTGTAGCAATTTAAGCAAAGAAATTTACTCAGGGTGGATTCTAACATTTTAAGAACTAAAATAAATAAATAAAGGACTTCACATCCTTTAGTATGCAAGAACTGTGTATGGCTATTAATGATAGGATCACTGGGAAATGGTCCTGAAACGAGCTGGAATCTCTAGCATATATACTTTATTGAAACAGCCACACCTACGCTGGCTTGGAACACTTTGTGAGAATGGATGATGGCCAGATCCCAAAAGATCTTCTATACGGAGAACTAGTGCAGGCAAAGCGCCCCAGAGGGAGACCAGAGCAGCGGTATAAGGATATCTGTAAGAGGGACCTGAAGGCCTTGGGAATGGACCTCAACAGATGGAAAACCCTGATCTCTGATCGCATTGTCTGGAGGCAAAAGATACAGCATGGTCTACATAAATTTGTAGAGGCATTTGTCCAACAGGCAGAGGAAAAGAGGCAGGCACGGTCGGAAACAACGAAACTGGGCAAGAAACAGAATACATCTGCCCCCAGTGTGGTAGAGACTGCCATTTCCGAATTGGCCTATTTAGTCACACTAGGTGTAGTTTTTAGGATCTCTACTCCAGGCATGATACTATTGTAGCGTGGAGATAGTGATTTCAGCAGTGATTTCAGCTCTGAGACATAGCAGGCTGGAGATAGCTTCTAGTGAACAGCTCTTTATTCAGGGAGAGAACAAGACTGGGGACTGGGGAGAGGGAGTTACATTTATAGGCACCAGAACTGGCTAGGAAAAGATACATTTTGGAGGGAACAATTACAAGCAATCACAAGGCTGCCTTTTGGTGGGAAGTTGGGAACCAATAGGACTGAGGATCCAAATGCAGCAACTAGAATCAACCAATAGGCCTGTTGCCTTTGGAAGAGGAAGGCAGTTACTTCAACCAGCAATTACAGATCAATACACAACAGATACCATAGTCTTTTGAGACTGAAGGATACCAATGATGAACTGGGAGATAATGACTGCATAGTGTTGTTGTAAGTTGGAAACAAGAGATGCCATATAGTAATGAAAGAGCTAGAAGGAACCATGTCAGAACTGATATCCATGTGGAACAGGATCAGAATTTTGAACATGATCATTTGGGACTGCATTTCCCAGAATCCCCAGCAAGCATAGTTCCTGCCTGTGCTAGACCTTGTCCACTTGCCTACCACTACCTCGTTAAGGTTGGAAAGTAGGCACTACTGTTGCCAAGGTCTCTATGTGGGGGAAAGAGGCCCCTATGAGATATGGGATTGGTCCTTTTAATGGCTCTGTCCAAATCAGTGTCTGAATGATGTTAGGGAAGACACCTTGGTTGGGCAAAAGAAGCTGGAATCAACACCTTGTCTGCATTGCATCTCTGTGTGTTTTAGTACTGGCCATGTGAGGATGCAATTGTATGTTTCCACTTTCATGCTAATCATATATGCTGCCAAACTTCTTATTTATTTATTTATTATTTTTATTTATTTATTGGATTTGTATACTGCCCATCTGGCAGCAAGCCACTCCTTAGATTTCCATGCTTCTTTATTCTCCTGATCTTTTACTTTGCTTTTATAATAATACAATAAATAGTACTGTAAATCCAAAGTAAGAAAGAGAGGGCAGAAGGTTACTGGAACGAAAATACTAGGGTGGCAACTCAACATCCTGCAGCTGCAATTTAGGAAAGTTGGCGCCAGATAAAACTTGGTAGTCTTTAGAGAGTGATAAATCTGCAACAACCAATTTGGGACCTAGATACCTGAAGGACCGCCTCCTTCCATATGAACCTACCCGGCAATTAAGATCTAGCCAGGGGGCCCTCTTGAAAGAGCCATCCCTCAAGGAGGTGAGAGGGATGGCTTGTAGACATAGGGCCTTCTCGGCAGCTGCCCCCAAGTTATGGAATGCCCTCCCAAGTGAGATCCGCCTGGCGCCAACATTGATGACATTTCGGCGCCAGGTAAAAACCTTCCTGTTCCAGAAGTTTTTTAATTGATACAACATAGACTGGGGTCCTTTGATGGCAATTTTAGTGATGATTTTAGTATAAGGTTTTGCTGTTGTTTTAATTATTTATTGATATTTGATGTCTTAACTGTTTTAATTCCTTGTTGTAAGCCGCCCAGAGACCTTTGGGTAGTGGGCGGCATATAAGCTGTAAAAATAAATAAAATAAATAAATAAACAGCAGCAGCAGCATTCAGACTACAGAGCTGAAAAAAGGTCCTTTGGATCACTGAGACCAGCTCCTATCAAAAAGGCACCCGGGGTGGGGGTAGGAGGCTCCATACCTCAGGCTCCTCAGTCACAGGCCTAAGCTATCCAACAATTGCCTTGCTGCATTGCTTGCTGTTGGGTTTATCTTTCCCAGACCCTAGTTTTGTCACTATTTTATTGTTTTATGTTCTTAATCTAATTGCACGCCTCCCAAAGAAATTCTATTACCAGGCTATTTGCAAGTGCAATGAATAAATTGTAATTGCTATCTTTGTTGATTCTAAATGTCATTTCATTTATATTTCTATAGGCTTTCTTTTAGAACTTAGAAAAATATAATTAAGATCTTAATTTTGTTTTTATAAAAAAAGTATAAATAGAATGGCCCAGGTATAAAATCTAAGAGCAGCAGCAGTTTAAATCAATCTGAAATTCAAATTACTAACCTGTCAAAACCCATCACAACAAGGACAAGCCTGTGGAGTTGATTTGCGTCCTATTCATTGCTTCCAGAAGAGGCCTGAATCAATTTGATTTAGAACCTGAATCAAGATTTAGAGATCAGGAGATTCATATCTTTCACTGACTATCAAAAGAAAAACAAAAAAATGTTGCACATTTTCTAGTCTTTCTTTGCGTTAGTTGAGGTGATCAGATTTCTTAAGGAGAAATTCTGCAAATAGGTACATAGCTTTTTGTGTTATGTACTTTTGCTGTTTGCATTTCAAAAGGGGGAACTGCCAGTAACTTTTGTATTTCTTGACAGAGTTTGGCCTTGCAGGCCCTTTGGATGCACTTTAACACACTGAAGATAAATAGTTGCAGAGATTTGTGCGCAAGAGTAGTGTTTCCATTATGACAACATCTGAAAAGGAGATTGCTAGTCTACTTATATTCCTCGTGGAATATTGCTATGACAACAGTAAAGCAGCATAGAAGTGGCCCTTAGTAACATGCCTTCAAGTTTTGGGAAGCTCAAGAGTGGGAGAAGTAAAAAAAAAAAAACTTTGGGGAAAGAGGAACGATGTCCCTCACCTCCTCCCTTATGGCAACCTGCATGAAAATTAGCAAAGTCAAAGACGGGGAATGAGGCCAGAGAGCTGAAGAATAAGGTGTAGGAGTTAGTTTGCTTGGAATTCTGTTGAAGGATTTTGAAATAGTCAACGGCTGTTGTTAGGAACGAGGAAGCACTGCCAAAGCTGCCTTGAAGAGATACTGGGAGATACACGGAGTGTGGAGCTAAACATTAGTAAAGCTAAAGGTTGGATGAGCTTCAGTAAGATGTTCTTGACTGTAAGAATGACTGGGCAGAGAAACAAGAGACAAAAGCAAATTTTTTAAAAAGGCAGAGTGTTAAAATAACGTCACTGCACAGAACTCAACACTAAGTACAGTAGTACCTCATAAGACAAATGCCCCTTAAGACGAAAAACTCGTAAGACCAATGAAATTTCCGGGAACAGGAAAAACTCGTAAGACCACAAGATGAATTTATCAGTATTCATTGCATTTCTATGGGAAAATGCATTAAGCTGTGTTTCATAGGATGATTTGTTCGTAAAACAATTTGACCCATAGAACAAATTAAAGTTGTCTTACGAGGTGCTACTGTATATTCTAACTCAGAACCTTCCACCAAAGCACAACAGTGGGGAGCCTCTTATAAAATACATTCAGGTAGATCCATCACTCATTCAACCCCACTCTCTCCTTCCCTACTGCATCTATTGCAGTGTGTGTTTATACTTAATGCCAGACTGTAGGTCTTCCCAAAACTGAAGTCTCCATAGGACATTGTATTAATTCAGGTTCAACTTTTGTTACTTTAGAAATGAGAAGCCCATTTGGCCACAGGAAACACTGAGACCGGTCTGAAAGTGCCTGTTGCTACACTTTAATCTACTGTACCTTTACCTACTGTATAGGTAAAGCTCAGTGGATGACCAATACAGTGTTAGACTTAGAACTGACCTTCCTTAGTGTGTTTCACTTCTAAAAACTCCAAGCTATCTTAAGGAAGTGGTTCCCAACGTTACCTCTCCAGATGTTCTAAAACTCTCAGAAGTTACTTTCAGTGGTAGATGTGCTGGCCAAGATTTCTGGGCATTGTCATCCAAGAATGTCTAGGGAACCTAAGGATGGAAACCTGCCCTGGGGTGTCAAAAAGATTATTGACTTGACTTGATGTCTACCCAACCTTTCTCCCTGGAGAGAGAGAGAGAGAGAGAGAGAGAGAGAGAGAGAGAGAGAGAGAGAGAGAGAGACAGAGACAGAGACAGAGACAGAGACAGAGACAGAGACAGAGACAGAGACAGAGACTGAAAGTCAAGGGAACTGGGTCACCTGCTGAAACCTCAGCACCAAAAATGGTGGTAGAAAAATGCAGAATTTTAATTTCTTATACATTCCAGTCATAGAATAATAGAATCATAGAGTTGGAAGAAACATCAAGGGCCATCCAGTCCAGCCCCCTTCCATGCAGGAACCCCCATCACAATATTTCCGAGAGATGGCCATCCAGCCTCTGCTTAAAAACCTCCAAAGAAGGAGAGTCCACCACCCATCTTCTTGATGGAGAGGATGGTTCATTAAGGGTAGCAGTCAAAATAGCAAAGGAAGGATGGGGTTAATCTGTTTGCATTGAATCGTCTTTGCAGATCCTTATCCTCTTGTCACACCATCTGATTTGGCAACCAATTTTAAGTATTTTAATAGGCTGTACACATCAGCTCTGCTTGTCGACATGGCATTTCAGAGTTCTCTGTTTCTATATTATTGGGAACTGTAAGTGCCAATTCAGAAATGGGTGGTAACTTTGCTTGCCTTCAGAAATGCTATCATTCTGGGATTCTTGCATTATTTACTTGTAGGATGGGGAGAACAATCTTTTTGTGTTTAGTTATGAATGCCTCCTTTAAAATAGCATTTAGTTTTTTCTGGGGGGAGGGCGGTCACCATACATTTTCCTCTGAATTACTCCTCTTGACGAACCACACCTCATTAAAGGATTAATTTTCAGTGGCTTGCTTCTGCCCCAGCCCCGCAAGAAAGGTCTGGTGGATTTTAGAGGATGATTTCCTTGTGAACATTTAAGAGGATTGTAAACTCATAAGGCTTGGCCAAGGGCCCGGTCAATGGACTCAACAAAGCGCAACCCATTTTCTTCTTCATCAAGTGTCAGGCTGGAATGCGTTCCTTTGACAAGGAGCTTGCATCACCATTGGCAGAAAAACAACTGGACTAGAATGGCTGGACTCCATAAATAAATGCAGGGAAATGACAAGTCATAGAATCAGATGCATTACTTTGAAAGCACCTTCCCATGATTGGATTGGGGTTTTTTTGTCCCTAGGCAGCAAAAGAGAACTGTCTGTGCTGTATGAATCTTGGGAGGTGGAATTCAGTAACATTACATTTTTTGACCAGGGGAGGAATGATGATGATTCTGACTTTGGGGAGGGGGGCGGACAAGTGGGAACTGAATGCAGTCTTGGCTTTAGAGTCCTGCTTTACAGGAGCTGATCAAGGCACAGAACTCTATCCATCCAACAGATTCAGCATTTTGGATAGCTTGTTTAAAAGTTAGACTAAACTCCAAAGTGAACCCACTGCCTGTGCAAAGTTGGAGCTGTCAACCTGCATAAAGTTGGACAATTTCAACTTTTCCCTAGTGTGCTCTTCCTTCCTTTGCAACTAACCTTTTCTGCCTCCCTCCCTTAATTAAATTGGGTGGGAAAATAAAGATCAGGAGTGCTGACTACAGCATGTGGGGAGGAATATCATCCCCTTCCACCCAAATTCCACTCCCTGAAGCTGAGTTTTAGGATGGGTTCCATCACCCATCTCTGTGGCTCCCAGTTGGTCTCTTGATTGTACAGTAGGACTCCTGTATCCACTGATTCATTATCCACTGCTTCAGTTATCCACGGTTGGCAGAAGAAAAAATTAAATAATTCAGCAGCCACAAAGCAAGTTGTAAAGCAAGCTATTGTCACAAACAGCAGCTGCAAAGCAAGCTATTGTCACAAGTAGCATCTGTAAAGCAAGCTACTGTTACAAACAGTGGCCATAAAGCAAGCTGCTGTATCAAAGCAGCAGTCATAAAGCAAGCTACTATCAGGAAACAACAGTTTGGGGGTGGGTGGGCAGGTGTTCTCTCTTATCCACAGTTTTCATTATCCACGGGAAGGCCTGGAACCAATCCCCTGCGGACACCAGGATCCTACTGTATTTATGTCTTGCTGTTATTTCCACACATGCATTCCATTGTATGGGAGTTGGCTGAAAAAATAGCGGCTGGTTCAAAGGAAATTCAAACCTGACTTTCCTTATACACACTCTATCAATCAAACCGGAACCCTGCATGATTTGATATCCCTAACATTGACTAATGGCTTATACTCCAAAAGCTTTCTTAATTTCATCCCGTTTACTTGACTCCTCTTTTTTAGACATTGTGTTCAGATTCTGACATCAACTGCTTTGACTCTGCCCTGATTCTGCCACATCTTTTCCCCCCTTGGTCTTATCTGATCCCGAGCATCAATCATTCCCTTGTTTGCTTGATTGTTGTTGAGTCAAATCATATATTAACAGATCATGATAGATTCCTGTAGGTTATATTTATTGCTGTCTTTGTACATTAATTTTTCTTTTTATGTGCAAGCCCAGCATTACTCAAGGGTAGGAGGGGTGAAGCCTAGCAGAGGGGAAAATGCTGTAAAATAATTTTTATTGCTTAGATTTCTGTTTGGTCTAAGAGCAAAACAAGACTACATATTGCCTTTTCTTAGCATGCTTTCTTTAAATGAAAATGTTGGTAGATTGGTTTTCCCCAAATTGCTTTGTATGTGGTTCAGAGTGGTTGCCACCCTTAATAAAGTACATACTTAGAGTACAAAGACAGCAGTTTTAAATTCACATCTTTGCTCCTTTCCTCCTGTTGAATTCTATATACTGTATATGAATTATGCTATTGTTTTTCCTCCCCAAACGGTTATGCAAACATTGTTCTTTTTGAATCCATTAAAACCCAACCTTATTCTTTTTAATTGCTTTGTTTTCTTCTGTTGAGAGCAGTGTTTTGGCAAGGATAACACTTTATTCCATGAAATTCTGCCGAGCAGGACTAAATGGCATTTGTTGCTTGATCAGTCAACAGGATGACAGAGAGTATTTCTTTTAATTACAAGACACCAGACATTTGCAGTAGAATTCTGGGCCTTGTTTCTTCACCTGGAACTAAACTGCTTTTTAAATTTCTTTATAAAAGTTGCCTTATATATAGGGATACTTTAATGCTGCAGCCTCTGAATATACTCCAACATTGTGGTTCCCAACCTTGGGTAGACCAGGAGATCTGGGACTTCAATTCCCAGAAGCCTTCACCGGCAGCTATGCTGGACAGGGTTTCTGGGAGTTACAGTCCAATAACGCCTGGATTACCTATAGTTGGGAACCATTCTTCTAACAGATAGCTTGCAAATTCTTACAACGTTTGTGCAAGTGATCGTTTCTTACCAATATCATCTGGAAGACTTGCATCTTATTGTTTGAGGACAGAGTGGAAGGACAGTCACCTAAAGCATTCCTCAGCCCACTCATTTCTCAAGTGATAATGCAGTCACTTTGAGAAGGCACTTACCTGAAGCCTGCCAGAATGGCGGATGGGGGCTGTTTACATGGTAACCAATCTGCTTCACATTTAGGCAGTAGAATATTGGCCCAAATGTTCAGGTTTAGGCTTACTTGGTGCAGATTGTCCTAATTTCCATCTCTCTGGCTAGTGTTATACATGCTTTTATACATTCTGGGATGTCTGGTTGCAGTTCTTGGTCAGAAGGAGAACTACAAGGAAAGGAATTTTTAAATGCAGGTTTAGGACAAGAACAATTGAGGAAACCTTTAATGAGATGTTTTATGTATCCTTTATGCATGCTTTTTAATATACTTCTACAATATGACGTTGGAATGTATGAATGTGTCACAGACCAAAATACTGTCCATTGTTGGTTGCCCTCTATCCCTGTAGGCAATGGCAGTACTTACATTTTTGTGCACTGGTTCACCATGTCCTTTGGGAAATGCCCGTCATGCCATTTCAGAACCTTGCTTTGGAACAATTTTCAACGGCATGAGCAGAATTGCAGCAAGGTGGAGCATGTAAGGTATATGTGTTAATCCAGCTGCTGCTGCACGGTGCAGTTCAGTGTGGCCTGATGTGTTGATGGTTGGCACGACAGCTTTATTCTAAATTCGTTCTTGAGCATCATGAAGTTGAGCTCAGAAGGCTCTTGGCTGATGTTCTTTGGAAATCTGCTCCCATGTTTTCATGCCACTGATCTCCAGTGGAGCTTGCATTGCAAATGACTCACTGTTGAAAATGTGTCAGAAATATTTTGATTCTCGCCCCCATCCCACTTGGCAGTCACCTGCGGAATGGTAAGAACGGGGGACTGGGGGGGGGGGAGAAAGAGAGGCAATAAGTGCTGCTAATGACAGATATTATAGACAGAGGGAAGAAGGCCTTAGCTCAGTGGCAGAGCAGATGCTTTCCATGTGCATGATCCCAGGTTCAATCCCTAGCATTTCCAAGTGAAATTCTGGAGAGAAGCTGTGAACAGTGGCTGTCAATCATAGAAACACTGTAGATAATTCAGATCAATATGCCTACAGCACCTCTGCAGATTGTCCATGTGGAACATGAAAAGGTCTTCAGGCATCGTCAGTGGGGTGCAGACATGGCACGAGGCTTATCACCCCTATGTGGTCTTAGTCTGAACAGGGCTCTCGTCTTTTCTGTCCCTGTACCAATCCAGTCCAGTTCCTCTTGCATTGGCTTCCAACCAATGGCTGGGTTAATTTCAACATGTTATTGTTTTCAAAAGACCTAAACAAGCTTTTCCTGCCCCTGCCCCCAAAGTATTGTTGGACTGCATGTCCCATCACCCCAACCAGCACAACCTGTTGTCATATGTATTTATTATTTATTTATTTATTTATTGTTTGCATTTATATCCCGCTTATCTTCAAACGAACTCTAAGCGGCTAATGCGAGATATAGTTCACTGACACCTGTGGACCCAGAACTACTTAAATGGCCATCGCCTCCCATAATAACTTGTTAGAGATCTTCGGTATTCCTCCTGTCTATGAAGCAAGTTTGGTCAGGATACAGTGTTCCCCTGCTTTTTTGTGGTTCATATACTGCAGTCTCACAGTATATGAGAGGCAAGGCCCCCTGGGGTAAGCTGGATGGACCTGTTTGAGGCCTTCTGTACTTATCCCAGGACTGGCGCTGTTTTGAATGGGCCTCCAGTGGCCTTCCCGGGCCTGTCAGAGGCTCCAAAGTCCTTCTCGGTGAACCAGAAGTGACTTCCAGAAAACCGGAAGTCACTTCTGGATAGCTAAAAACCACTTCTGAGGCCTCTGATGGCCTTCCCTGGCCTGTTGGAGGCCCCGGAAGTGCTTTCCAGCTAACAAGAAGTGACTTCCAAAAAACTGGAAGTGACTTCTGGATCACCAGAAAGCACCTCCAACAGGCCCGGGAAGGCCATTGAAGGCCGTTCGGAGCAGCACCAGGCCTCAGGTAAGTATAGGGGGCCTCAGACAGCACCCCCATCCTGACCCAACCCAGCATCCGCATATCGCAGATTTTCAGTTATTGCGGGTTGAGTTGGGTCCCTAACCCCCGCAGTGTGTGTGTGTGGGGGTGTTACTGTATAAGAAAGAGCCTTCTCTGTGTTGATTAATTTTTTGACTTGGGAAATTGGTGGGAAGCAGATGGAACAAGGGCTTGCTAGGGTGGGCATATGTTTGATCTACATACCCCTAGTAACATACAGACAATGCCATTCTAGATCGAAACACTGTGTCTTTTTTCCATACCCCTTACATACTGTTCTGCCCAACTCAGAGCTCACTATGCGTTTCAAGGAATCCATGGAACTACCTGACAAATTATTTTATCTGAAATCTAGTTTTACACTGACATCCCTTTTGGCCTTGTTGCACAACAATGCTGTACATCATGCAGTCCTTTTAAATAAAGAAAACAAAAACTTTGAATATGTATGAAGTCCTTGATGGATTGAGATCATTCCTCCTTATTTCTTCCTCACCCCATCCCACCCCAAATGGCACCACCAATTTTGTTGCATTTTCTATTAATAACAAACAGGTGGGTGAATTTGCCGTCTCACATATGGTTTCTGCAAACTGCAATACAGGAGAGACGTGGCCTTTCAGTATTGCTATTCATGGTGCTATTTCTTCTACTTCTTTGCCTCATATTAATTAAGTTAAATTCACCATATGTCAAGTCAGCTGAATTCTGTTGCCAATATACCATCCATCTGCTAGAAAACATCCCGATTGGTGCAATTAAACACAGTATATGTGCAACACTCTGTGTGTAAACACAGTGATTCTCAGAGCATACATGGAATTTTTCATCTTGGCACCTAGAGAGGCATTACCACACTATGAAGTCCAGTTCCCTAAACCGTGAGAAATGCAGAGGCTCGAGTAAGGAGAACAGTAAGAGTTCATGTAACAAAAACAACAAATGCACATGCAATTGTAAAAGTAATTCACATTTAGGATAATGATCATGGCTTAAACTTGCAATCATCCCTGTGTCCTCCGGTTCATGAGGTTTGAACCTTCTAAGCCGACCCCTCTGAAGTCCAACGAAATGTCCAATACAAGGATTACCAATTCTTATTTTGGACTATGCTTGTGGACCACATAGTTGTCTTGTTCGTCTTTCCACAGTGTTCCCATTATGACTCAGTAAAGTCATCTCCTATTGATGGCTTTGCCAAAGGTTGGCTCACATCCTATCATCACTCACGGTCCCTTCTGTTGGCATCAACAATATATATTTCAGCTGCATTTGTGGAAGTGTTATCAAAGCATGTGCATAAGCAAACAAACATTATATTTCTCTCTCTCTCTCTCTCTCTCTCTCTCTCTCTCTCTCTCTCTCTCTGTAATTTTCCTTGTAGTTCACAGGAACTGAAAGCTGATATCTAAGACTGAATCATATTATCTCTGACCTCCATATCACAAAACTGTTCTCACATCAGAACAAGGTTAGGGCTGTAACAGATATTTATTTATTTATTTGATTTCTATAGTGCAGCCATCTAGCAGAAAGCTACTCTCTGTGGTTTACAAACATAAACAACATACAAGAAAACACATTAAACAGCTTAAAATAGTAAATAGACAGACTATTCAACCAAAACCAACATGATATAATCAAGTAATAATAATAATAATAATAATAATAATAATAATAATAATAATAATA
>JAHTLZ010000007.1:29519558-29547271 GCA_023846285.1 Phrynocephalus versicolor
ATCCAAAGTTTCCAATTTTTGCTGCATCCTGCTAGTCCAGCTTTTTGCTTTATTTTTTTAAATTAAAGAATATAAATTACACGTGCAAACAAAATACAAAACTAAGACATAAAAAAAATCAATAGATACATGTTTACACAAAGTCCCCTGTCCACTGGGATCCTTTGGAAACGTGCAACATTTATTTCATTCCTGATGCCCCAGTCCCCTTCCATAACTGAGAACATAAGAACAGCCTTGCTGGAACAGGCCACAGCCCATCCAGCGGCTCACCATTTGCTTCAGGGTATTTCCAAGCAGATGTCTTCACCTGCTTATGATTCCCTGCAAATGGCATTGAGAACTGCATCACTTCTTTTGATGGTGCATGACCCTTCCCTTTAATTAATACAGTAGGACCCTGGGATCTGCTGATGGTCATTTCCAGGCTTTCCTGTGGATAAGAAAGAATGCCAACCTTCCCCATCCCTGCCAAAACCTGCTGTTTTGTGACAGTTGCTTGCTTTACAGCTGCTGTTTGTGACAGTAGCTTGCTGTTGCGGCTGCCGAATTTTTTGTTTATTTATTTTCCCTTTGCCAGATGTGGATAACTGAATCAGTGGTTAATGAATCAGTGAATACAGGGATCCTACTGTGCATAGTCAATAAAAACTCCCCAAATATCACTAAAGATCCTTTTGTTTGTCAATCCCCCTTTAAACTTCATATAGCAAGTTTATTTATCGTTATATTCCATATTTCTTTATGGAATACTGTCCATCTTTGTTTTTTTCTTTTTTTTGCAACGTGGTTTCCCTTCCAGCATCGTTGACTACTACTCCCATCATTCCCTGTCAGCCTAACTTTTGAGGAATTTGCAGTGAAACAGATCTAGCGACTGCTGGGTTGGAGCCATGAAGTCATAATCAAACAAATCTGGAGGATATTTGTTTGCTTCGGATTGTCCTAGTTACAAACAAAATGGTGGACAAAATTAGCCAGGTGCTGAAGTAAAATAAAATGGGGGATGAGGGCAATGAAATAAGGATGGGGACCAAAGGCACCCTGCAGTTAAACAGTCAGTTTGCTATTCCTTACTTAAAGCATTAGCGAAGGATACAAATGACTCCAGCACAGAAAGATCTTAAGTACTGTTGCATGTTAAAACATTTAAAAAACAGCACCAGTCACTCAGCATTCTTAAAATCTAACTAATCATATTGGGTGCAACCTTTCATGGACTACAGCCTACCATGTGGGCTCATCTTGAAAGCCTTGTTTTAAAAAGCACCTTTAATATTTGGGAAGGACTCAACTTCCAGATTAACCTAGCATACAGGACTGAAGGCCAGGGTGAACAGGTTAGTGGGAGATAAACAAGACTGAAGATGGGTCTTGGACCAGAAGCAGAATAAGGGGGTGCAAAATGCACCAAAGAGATTTGAGCAACATTAATATGGAGCAAATGTGCTCTGTTGCTTTGATGGCTTCTAGCTTGTCTGCACCAGCTGTGCCAACTGCAAAGGGAATATGTTCCTAATATGCATTAGGAATAATTGAGATGCATCCTTTGTTCCAAGTTGCACTGGATTCCTTTTTTTTTATGCTTCTGAAAGTGTTTGCAGTGTTTATATAATATAACTTGTGAGCAAAGCAACCCCAAAGATCTTATCTGGCAGCAATTTCTGGGAGTGGAAATAGGCCTGTTCTGGTGTGCACATTCCATTCATGCTACAGGTATTCAAATGATTCTAGACCAGTGGTTCTCAACCTGTGGGTCCCCAGATGTTCCTGGACTGTAAGTCCCTAAAGTCCTGGCCAGGTTACTGGGAGTTGCAGTCCAGGAACATCTGGGGACCCACAGGTTGAGAACCACTGTTCTAGACTTCCCACAAACTCCCACTTATGGGCTGGGCTGGGCAGCACAGCTTGGAGAGGCACCTCAAAAATGTAATGGGTGGCTACAGTCGTCATCCCTATAAGCAACAACACCTCTTTGCATATGCTTCCCAGCAATTCCTATCTATACAGAGGCATATTGCCTTGAATACCTGAAGCAGTATAAAGAAATGTATAACTAATGGTCATCAATACGAGCCATTTTCTTGAGGAATTTGTCTAATTATCTAATTTTTAAAGCAGTCCATCCTGGCAGAGAATCCTATAACATGGTCATGTCACAGGATGTGTATTCTTACTGATTTCAGTGCCAAGTCAAAATATAATTTTTAAAAAGTAATAGTTGTTCTTGCGGAACTGTAAAGCATGAATTTTTTTAAAAAATAAAAATAAATGAAATGGTAAAGGTAATTAATTACAGTACTTTGGTGGAGCTTTGGATCTAAAACTGTAATTATTACTTTAAAAACAACCTGTCTAAGATCTCAATGTAGAACCTTCAAAGCTAACAAGCTGATGATAGTATAGTGAGTTGGGGAGAAGCGCTAGGAAAGGAGAACTGAAACATGGTCTGGTGTGCAGAGGGAGGGCAACAGGAGAACACAAAAGGGCGGATTTGCCTATTTCTCTCTCTGTGTGTGTTTGGAATAGGAAAGAGCCCAGCCAAGACAAGCCTTTATTGGAGGGTACAGTAGGCAGGAATGCTGCCTAGATGCCCTAAGCACATCCGATCTCGCTTGATTTCGGAAGCTAAGCAGGATCGGCCCTGGTTAGTGCTTGGATGGGAGACCTCCAAGGAATACCAGGTGCTGTAGGCGCCTGGAGTAGGAACTGGCAAGCCACTCCAGTACTCCTGACAAGAAAACTCCATGGACATGGAGTCATGTAGAGTTGGTCACGACTGTAACAACACAACACAACACAACACAACACACACACACACACACACACACACACACACACACACACACACACAGTATGTAGGCAAGGGGATCAGCTAAGGAGCTGTCCATTGATCAGCAAAGGAGCTGTCCAGGCACAATGCAGAGTTACAGCAATGAAGTGCTCAACGCTCAGGGAACTGTCCAGGAGTCTTCAGGAGCTAGGATTAAGTCTATGAAACTTGCAGCTTTCCCCTGGGTGGCTTAAGTCAGGGGTGTCCAAACTTCTTGTAAGGAGGGCCAGATTTGGTGGCTGAGAATGTGTGGGGGGGGGCGGATGCCCCCCGTCCCTACCCCCACTGCAAGCCCCACCCACAGCCCCATTACAAGCCCATAGCTGTCAAGTGTTCCCCACGGCTGCCCGGAACTGGGAGCTCCAGGGAGGCAGGGTGCTGGCAGTTGGGCCCTTCAGCTAGGGGGTGGAGCCTTATTTGCACACAGGGTTCCCAGAATCCCTTGCAGTGGTTTCATAATGCTCACTGTGACCTAGGTGTCTCGGCTTTCTAGGGTATATATTTACCAATCCGGACAGCTGGTGGTATGTGGGTTAGGGATTGCACAGGGAGAAGTGCTCTCTGGCAGGCCACCTGGCAGCCAACTACAAGGCTGCCCAGCAGCATCTGGAGCTCAGCCGCCCACTGCTGGAAATGTAGAACATTTCAGAGGAAAATAATTTTTCAGGAAGACGGCGGGAAAGAGTGTTTGATCCGTGAATGTCCCACCAAAAATGTGACACTTGACAGGTCTATACAAGCCCCACCCACTGCCCCACCCTTGCTTTCTCAGGCAGCAGCTGGTTGGTGCTCCTCCATGCTAGGAGCTGTCCTTTGGACCTCCAGTGCCTTGATGCTGGGCTCTGTGGGTGTGATAATACTAACCATTGCACTGCGGTGTTGGTAGGGACTCTATGGATCGAGTCCACCCCTTCTTTGGGGGGGTAGTAAGTATGGGAAATTGAACTCCCACCTCCAGCACCGCAATGAGGGACCCAAGGCACCCAGTTATCCAGCAGTTCTTGATTCCCCCCCCCCCAATGGTCCAGCACATCTACCCTGGCCTTGAGATGCTCGAGGAGTGCCATGGCCTCGTACTCTAATGGCCCTGGAGTGGCCTAGCCCCATCTCCGGCCCCATGGGTGAGCCGTTCTGGGTCACTGGATGGGGGTGGTGCCTACTGTAGCTACTGGCCAGGTCATGTGATGACATCAGATACACTCCCAGGGTTGGGCCAGCACCTCTGGTTCACAAAGGTGTAGCTGGCGGGAGGCAGTTCCATCCAATAAAACTCGTGAAAAAGGAAAGAGAGAGACAGAGAGACTCTCAAGGTCATGCCTTTCAATGAAAACTCAAAATGGATTTTATACACTCAGAGCCTGTTGTGTTTTGGCAAATTGATTATTTTATAGCCATCTCCAGGCCAACAAATTAACAGTGCCTATTATGATCTCTGCTAGCCCATTTACAAGGGTCAATAGGTGGCACGTAGCCACTTAATCCTCAAAAACGTCTTCAGGATGGAACTAGTTTTGTTTCTGCTCAGTTACTATCTCACTTCTTAAGGCTTAACTGGGAATTGCTGGTGCGCCCCCCCCCAAAAAAAAATAGAGAAGAATTCAGTTGGGGCATATTAACCCCCTGCCACTCATCATGTTGTCTCAATAGGGCATCATCTCACAATTTAACAAACAGCAAACAACATTTCCACATTGTCAGAGAAAGAAAGCCTCTGGAATGGCTCACAAATTAGAGACTAAACCCATACAAATATTAAGGGCACAGTGACAAATGATAAAAACAACAACCAGAGTCTGTCCCCCCCACCCCCCCCCCCCCCCGCAGCTGAGGAGATCATGCAATGGTTCAAAAAAACCTTCAACTTCACTACTGTTTTTGAAACTGAAGGATGAGAAAGCCTATGACAGTGATGGTGAACCTATGGCACAGGTGCCAATGGTGGCACTTGGAGCCCTTTCTGTGGGCACTCGACATCGCCCCTTCATAGCCACCTGTATACAGGTTCAATTACTGTATTGGCACTTTGCAAAAAAATTAGTAGGTTTTGAGTTGCAGTTTGGGCACTTGGTCTCTAAAGGGTTTGCCATCACTGGCCTAGGAAAAGCTGCTGCTGGCCTTCTATCATTGAGCAGTTGAGAGTGTGCTTACTTACGGGTTATGTGTATGGTATGGAAGTTGCACCCATTGGGATAGGACAGTGTTGTACAGAATCATAAGAATTGCAGAGAGTATTGTGGGCTGTTCACTCCCCACACTAGAACAAATTTATACTACCAGGTGCCACTGTAAAGCATTAGATTAAGAGATCCATAACATCCTGGTCATCGCCTCTTTGAGTTGCTGCCTTCGGGATGGAGATATAAGGTACTGAGGGTGAGAACAAACCATCTCAAAAATAGCTTCTTTTTTGGAGCAATATTAGCTTTAAATGGAAATTCTGGACCATCCTTTGTGGCAGCATATTCTACTGCCAAACAGCTCTAACTGTCATGGAGTTCTTCCTAATGTTCAAATGGAATCTCTTTTCCTGTAGTTTGAAACCATTGCCCTGAGTCCTAGTCTCTGAAACCATGGAAAACAAATCAGTTCCCACTTCAATATGACATCCTCTTCAATATGAATGTTTTAGATGAGTCGAACAGAGCAACTGTGAAATTTCATTGTTCCTACAAGGGGGCATTGACAATAAAGATTCCTATTCCTGTTCCTATAAACACGGGGAAAGATTCTCAGCAGGTTTAGAAAGGGGTACAGCATGGACATAGTGGTCTTTGAGATTCCCATGGGAATCATTTGCTCTGCTTGGTTCTAGGCTCATGGTGGTGTCTTCCCCCAACGAGCCATTTGATTCAAATTTTGGGAGCTGGGAGATCCAAAGAACAGAGACAGAGAAGGTATAAAAGGACAAGAATGAAAAAAAGATTCAAATATGAA
The DNA here is from genome assembly GCA_023846285.1 of Phrynocephalus versicolor. Lineage (NCBI taxonomy): Eukaryota > Metazoa > Chordata > Lepidosauria > Squamata > Agamidae > Phrynocephalus > Phrynocephalus versicolor. The sequence continues at coordinate 29,525,326 of JAHTLZ010000007.1, forward strand.
CGGCATTAACTTGAATAAATTGGGTTCTCCTGGGCTGCAGCAGCTAGCGTAATTCTAATGTTAAAGCACTGAGGCTTCGTTTCCTGCAACTTGTTATTTTTCCTAAACAAAGTCTTCTCTCTCTCGCTCTCTCTCTGCTTCTGAAAACCTACAGCACAGCCAAATACAGTGTGGTGACATTTCTACCTCGATTCCTGTATGAGCAGATCAGAAAAGCGGCAAATGCTTTCTTCCTCTTCATTGCCTTACTGCAGGTATGTCTTTGTGGAGACATTAAATGGAATGCATCCGGTTGTACAGACCCATCTCTGTTAAAAATTATGGTCGGTAGATGGTTTTGGAAGTGCTCAGTACAGTGGTACCTTGTATAAAGGAATTAATTCGTTCCAAATGAAATTATGTTAAGCAATTTTTCCTTTATACAAATTCCCATAGGAATGCATTGAAAACGGAGTGATCCCAATTTTATGTTGTATGGATTTTCCCCATAGGCCATTATGTTAAGCAAATTTCCCCTATCTCTGGAATTTTTTATGTTGTACAAATTTTATGTTATACAAGCTGTTTGTTATACAAGGGTCCAATGTACTCTGGAAGCAGTGCTAGAACTCAGGTGGGCAAAGCTCAGCCCTCCAGATAGTGTTAAACTACAACTGCCAGAAGCATAGCCAGTGTTGACGAATATAGTCGGTCTCCAGCCATTTCGCGGTTCATATACTGCAGTCCCGGTATATCACAGGACCACATTATATGAAGGCAAGGGCCCCTGGGGTAAGCTGTGTTGCCCTGTACTTACTCCTGCACTTACCCCAGTCCTGGCGCTGCTCCGAGTGGGCCTCCGATGGGCTTCCCAGGCCTGTCGGAGGCCCCAGAAGTGATTTTCAATGAACCAGAAGTGGCTTCCGAAAATCTAAAAACGAGAAACAGCGTAGAGGAAAAATTTAAATATCCCTTTCCCCTCATCCTATAGGATCATAGAGTCATAGAGTTAGAAGAGACCTCAAGGGCCATCTAGTACAATCCCCTGCCATGCAGGAACCCCCATCACAGTATTTCGACAGGTGGCCATCCAGCCTCTGCTAAAAAAACTTCCAAAGAAGGAGACTCCACCAACCCTTGTGGCAACATATTCCACTGCTAAACAGCTTGTTCTTTTTTCCCTGACATGCTTTTCTGTTAACAAATGGTATCAGGATTCTTGAGTATTTACTTTTCATTACATAATCTGTTACCCTGTTTTTTTAAAAATATCTCTTTCTTCCCTCATTATAGCAAATCCCAGATGTCTCTCCAACTGGAAGATATACCACCTTGGTGCCATTGATATTCATTCTAACAGTTGCTGGTATCAAAGAAATCATAGAAGATTATGTGAGTATACCTTAGGTGTTTTGGGAAAGGCCACTTGCAGCTCACCTGACCTGATAATCAAACGACATGCCACACTAAACCAAGAACCTGGAGTAAAAGATTACTTCATATATTTACAATTTATTTATTTTATTTTGTTTTAGAGTATTTTTACCCCACTTTTCTCCTTGGAAAAAGGCCCAAGGTGGCTTAGAGTAAGGAGGGATAATGAGGGATAATGTCCAGTACAATTAAGGCATGTTCAAGTATTGAGACAGGGAATTGAGGGACATCTTCAGCATTAAAAGATATTACATTAAAACGATATACTTACTGTATAAAGGAGGTTGAAGTCTTTTTCTAGTTTTTCTCTCCTCCCCATGGGTAAATAAGAAAAAAGAAAAAGAAAGAAAGAAAAAACACAAAGACTTTTTCTGTTTTTCAAGGAGGTGGTTTTTTTAAAGGAAGATCAAGGATTTTAAAAATATTTTTTTAAAAAAAGAAAACAGATGCATGGGATAATTTTAAAATTAAAAGTCTCATAAAAATTAATCCCTCCCATGCCCTGTACACCCTGCACCTCTGTGGCCATGTGGCTGACATGGCTGCAAGGAAACACTGTTTTACCTTCCCACTTTTTACAGCGGTACCTATTTACCTACTTGCATTTACATGCTTTTGAACTGCTAGGTTGGCAGGAGCTGGGGTTATCAGTGGGAGCTCATTCCTCTGCGTGTCAGCCGGGATTCGAACTGTTGAGCTGCTGACTTTGCAGCCAACAGTTGTCAACGCTCTAGCCCACTGAGCCACCATGCCCCAAAACATGCATAGTACATGTTAAAGGCCTTGTGGTGAGTAGTTAAACTGCTGTACAGCTATAACTGTGCTCACGACCTGGGCCAGGTAACTGGCTCATGGTTGACTCAGCCTTCTATCCTTCCGATATTGATAAAATGAGTACTCTGCTCCCCGGGGCAGTGGGGGGGGGATGTGTAACCGCGTATAGCCTGCATAAATGAATTGTAAACTGCCAGAAAATGCTTTAACCACTATGGGGTGTTACATAAGCAGAACATTTTTTGCTTTTAATGCCACATACTGTTTAGCAGAAAGTGATCCCTGATGGAAGAACTGTGGGTATTTGTACACGACCCCTAAACTCCGTCGCAAATGGCTGCCAGCTCCGGAGCTTACTCCCCACCAGCTCCGGAGTTTGTAGGAAATTAAGTGCGACCACGCCCACCTAAGCACATCCCAGCCCACTTTTCATGTACCTGCTCTTGGAGGGTGAAAATCCCCAGATCCAGATGTAATCTGGTGAGTGCCAGGCTCTCCTCGCTTCTGTTTTTTTTTTGCCTCCCGCCCCTTTAAGAGAAGGAATCAGGACGACAACGGGGCGGCTTGGACCGACAGACAGAGGTGAGCCTGCATTCTTTTGTCCCTTTTTTTCTCCCTCCCCTCACGCAGACAGGAGCAAGGAAGTGCAGAAGGGTGGGGACGCAGGAAGAGCAATGAACCCCCAAGATCTCTGGTCCGAATTTAAGTGGCCAGCAGATCTTAGGGGTCGTGTGAAAAGGCCCTGTGTGTGAGTGGGGGAGGGTCATCAGGGCTTCCTTGTTTTTCCCCTTCTTGTGTGGGAGGCAGCCAAAGCGGGCTTCCCAACAAAGTGGCAGGGGTGCAGGGTAGGGTGCATTTAGAGCTCCCTTTTGGAAACTAGATGACCTTAAGGCAGTGGTTCTCAACCTGTGGGTCCACAGCTCGTCCTGCACTGCAACTCCCAGAAGCCTCTACCACTCGCTGTGTTGGAAGGGATTTCTGGGAGTTGCAGTCCAGGAACATCTGGGGACCCACAGGTTGAGAACCACTGCCTTAAGGGTTGAACAACAACCTTGATGATGTTATCACTCTTGCGGCGATACAGGGAGACCCGTGCCCCCTTCCAATATAACACCTTTTCCCCTACCGCACAGGACTGTGAGATTTGCACCTGTAGTATTATTTACAAAGAGGATGTGTGGATTTCATAGCTCTAGAGTGGATCTCAAAATCTTTCCTTACTTTAAACCGGTGGTTCGCAGCCTTGGGTCCTCAGATGTTCTTGGACTAAAACACCCAGAAGCCTTCACTATTAGGTGTGCTAAACAGGGTTTCTGTTCCAAGAACATCTGGGGACCCAAGGTCTGGAACCACTGCTCTAAAAATTATAAGGAAAGAAGGGAAAGATCTCCAGATGCTGCTACAGCATCGAAAGAGGTGTCTCTCTTTGTAGGACATTTTTGGATACATCCCAGTTTCTGTACATACCAAAAGGTACAGTTCAGAATCCAACGTTTGATATCCCATCTACTGTATTTTCATGGAGAAGTTCCTTTAAAAGAGATAAGCAATCAAACCAACCAACCATGGTTTCTAGCACTTCCTGCCCAAAAGAGTCAACTCTGGGAATTGTCCAGAAAATGAAACAAAGACATTTTCGGAGCTTTCTTTATATCAAATAATGTTCCCAAATTCCCACCACCATTTGACCTCTGTCTCTACTGTATCAGAGACTTCTCTTAAAAGTTGTCAAAATTTGGGCTGTAAAAAAGCAAAGTGTCATCCTTATATACCACCCCATACAACTTCAAGTAGTCTCTGGGCGGTTTACAGTTTTCAATTACAGTATGCTAACTATATATTGCCCCCCGCCTCCAGCAAGCTGGGTATTCATTTTAGCAACCTCGGAAGGATGGAAGGTTGAGTCAACCATGAGCCTGCTACCTGGGATTGAACCCCAGGTCATGAGCACAGTTTTACCTGCGTTACAGGTATTTAGCTACAGTGCCACAGGGCAGTGGCGCAGTGCCCCATGGCGCTGGACATGGGGCTGCGGTCCTGTAGGTTATCGGTTGGCATGACGTGAGAGTGGATTATCTTTGAGAGAGATGGGAGCCTCAGAAGACTTGCTGTGCAATCAGGTGGTGCCCTCCTGCTTTATTGGATGCCAGCCTAATTCACTTGGATTTATTGGCTGACACAACAATTTATTCTTGACCTTAAGACAGATCCCGCAACTCTGATTTTTACCGAACACTAATGAAGTTAGACCACTGAAATAACATGGCCTTTTGGAGATTTCCACCAAGGGCTCCACTGTGTCTGCCCAGCCTGGAGGTTACTGGCAAGATCTTATATTGTTTGATGTTGGTTTGATCTGAAATGCACAAGCAAAGCTGCACAAAGGACATTAGCTGCCCTTAAGTGCCACTCCTGCTATTAAAGGGTTTTATCTATTGAAGAGTTAAATTGGGAAATGCTTACCTGCTTGACATAGGCTAGGAATGTTCCATGATGATCCATTAGAGAGGAGATGGGCAAAGGATGGCCCCCTTTGCTAGACCACAACATCCAGTAACTTGAGTATTGCTGAATATAATGAAGAATGCTGGGAGGTACCACCCAACAGCATTAGGCAGGCTGCACTGTGCTCAGCTTTGCCATTTCAATAGCCATTCACAAGGACAGAGGCTCAACTTTTTGGACTTAGGGCGCTTTTACACAACCCCTAAAATCCGCTGGCAACTTAAATTCGGACCAGAGATCTTTGGGGATTTGCTCCTCTTGCTGTGTTCCCACCCCTCTGCACTCCCTTGCTTCTGTCTGCATGAGGGGAGGGAGAAAAAAAGGGAGAAAATAATGCAGACACACCTCCTCTCTGCCATAGGGAGCTGCCCCGGGAAACATTCCAGTCTCTTAAAGGGGTGGGGGTGGGGCAAAAAACCAAACAAACAGAAGGTGGGGAGAGCCCAGCACTCACTGCTTTGCAATCCGCATCAGAAATTTTTCACCTTCGGAGATGAGGTATTTGGAAAATGCGATGGGACGCGCTTAGGTGGGCGTGGTCGTACTTAATTTTTTTAAAAGTCCGGAGCTGGTGGAAAAAGCAATTTTAAGCTCCGCATCTGGGAGCCCTTTGCCTCGGATTTTAGGGGTCGTGTAAAAGCGCCCTTACTGTCAAGTCAGATTTAAGGCTCATCAGTGATTTGGCTCAATTTGACGCCCCCCCCCCCCCGTGATTCAGACTAGACTCGCAACTTGGAACCCACCCCCCCTCTTGTTTTCTGGGGAGAAAAACTTATTTTTAATAGGGACTTGAGGTTGAAGGACTCAAGATTTGGCAACAAAGGCTGCTTTTACAAGACCCCTAAAATCCGAGGCAAAGGGCTCCCAGATCCGGAGCTTAAAATTGTTTTCCCACCAGCTCTGGACTTTTAAAAAAAAAGTACAACCACGTCCACCTAAGTCTGCCCCAGCGCACTTTACAAGTACCTGGTCTCTGGAGGTAAAAAATCTTCCGATGTGGATTGTAAAGCTGTGAATGCCGGACTCCCCTCCCTTCTGTTTGGTTTTTTGTCCCCACCACCCCTTTAAGAGACAGGAATCCCTATGGGGCTGCTCCGACTGGCAGACGGAGGTGAGCCTGCATTCTTTTCTCCCTTTTTTAAATCCCTCCCCTCACGCAGACAGGAACAATGGAGTGCGGAGGGGTGGGAACACAGGAAGAGGGACAAACCCCCACGATCTCTGGTCCAAATTTAAGTTGCCAGCGCATTTTAGAGGTCGTCTAAAAGCGCCCAAAGACTTGGGCTTGGTAACAAGGACTTGGACTTGGAATTCAGACTCAAAGACCTGGCTGTTCGGCTTGGGAAGTTTTACTCTGGATTCAGATGGCTGCTTACTGTAGCTCTCGCAGAGCATCCTTTGCTAAATCTAAGCTCCTCTTACCCTCATTTACTATCTTTGGAACTGAAACTAACTTATGGGGTTGTGGCACACCTCTAGAGAGCTGTCAAAATAGATAAAACATTCCTATAATCTTTCCATACTCTCTAGTGTGGTACAGTTTTTAAGCTAAGGTGGTTCAAACCACTTGAAAGCAGAGACCTTAACTGTTGCCTGTCCATCTTCCTACTTATTCCCTTCTCCTTTCCCAGGTATTTCATGGTAGTACTGTATACATGGCCCTCCTCTTGTAAGGTAGGTCAGTTGTCAGAGAGGGGCTGAGAGTCACCCAGTGACTGTGAAGATTCTCAGTCTTCCAGGTGAGTTTATCTGGAAGTTGAGTCATGGCTACTGGACTTCTTTTTTGAGAGATAGAAACGTTTCGTAGCCATGACTCAACTTCCAGTGAGTCACCCAGTGAGTTTGAAGCCTCTTTGCCGACTTGAGTCACTGTGTTGCAGATGGATATTCCAAATCCCAGTCCAACATTCTAACTATTGAGAATGCTGACATAGTAAGACTGTCTTACCCTGAGCTTGGATGAATTATTTGCCAGCACTGGCAGTGTTGACTCGTGGATTCTGGGAATCGTAGTCCAAATCACTAAATTTTCCAAAACCCCGAGCTTCTCTTGAGTGGCAAGAGGAAGGAGGATAATAGGGGACAATACGAGCTGTTAGAAAAAGCAAAGGTTGCTGCTTATATACTGTACTTGCTGTTTAAAGCACTCTTTGCAGTTGTTGTGAGTTTTTCAGGCTGTTTGGCCGTGTTCTGGAAGTTTTTCTTCCTGTCGTTTCACCAGACTCTGTGAGCAGAGTCTTCCCTACAGTTTTTAATCATCTATGTCAAAATAGAGCAAAATGTTAATTTTGAAAATCCATTTATTTAGCATAGTCCAGCGAGGGTAGGCCTATTGGGTCACTCTAATTTATGAAATAATCTACTTACCAAATCACTGATTCAGTGGGCTCCTCTACTTGTGCTTTACCACATTAAGCAGCAGTTTTGGGGCTATGGTGTAGATATTTGTTGACCGTTCTGTGAAAAGTTTAAAAATGGCTTCATTCTGCCCTTAAAATCTGTTAAAATGATGTTCTCTTTCTGCCATATTGCTTTGCTTTAGTTTTTCAGATTGCAGACAGATTTCCACAATACTTTTCCTGCTTCAGTCCAACTAAATGTTTTTGTTTTGCCTTCCCTATAGAAAAGACACAAAGCTGACAGCACCGTCAACAAAAAGAAAACTGTGGGTAAGGGCTCGATTTATTTGTTTCATGTTGGAAAAGTCCCAAATCATCTGTCTAGGAAATAATTACTTTGGGTTTCAATAACTTGTGATTTATAAGTAAAATCCAGCAATGTGAACCATATGAGAAAACATTAGAAGAAAGAACATGTTTTTTTAAATTCCACCTGGAAGTAATCAGTCACTATCTCTTTGCTAATGATCAACAATGTGTGATGTATAGCAATTAAGCTGTGTTAAGAGGGTTGTTGATGTATGTTGCAGGTTCTTGAATATGATTTCTGTGAATGATTGTTGTATCCCATTTTACTCTATTGCATTATTTTTTTGCTTTTGTGTTCTTGGTGCATTTCCCCTTTGGGTCACTTGCTGCATTGTCATGGACAATCGCAGATTCGGGTTTTAAACAAATTAAAACAACAAACAGTTAAATGGGACCGAGTGATTAATACCATTGTCTGTACAGTCTGACATAATGTTATTGCCTCTAATTCATGCAAGTATAAGTGGGCAATTAGATGGAATTGTGTGATAAGAGGCAATGGGATTGCATTGCTTTTGTGGAATAGCATGATAGCATTTAAATACAATATATAACAACCTGGGGTAGGGTAGGGATGGATAAATAGATGGATAAATAATTTTAGTTAAATCAATGCCCTAAACTGGGTTTTGTTTTGCAAAGCAATCCATTTCTGAGTTAGCAATAAAAATAATTATAATTATTTGATCTCACCCATATACCGCAAACCTATTTTAAATTGCCATGCAAAATAATGATATTTACACTTGGGAAGCACAAGGGTTTGTCACTGTACCCCCACCTATCTTTTTATGCAAAATATCTGAAAAATAATCTCATCCATTTTATGTTTGGCTCATGCCCAATAAAACTGGTTAATCTGTTCCTATTAACTAGTTAATTTGATAACGTGTCCATACTGTGCAGTAGCAAAAGCCCTCTAGATACTGTGACTTGGGAGCTATTTATAGATTTGGTCCTCTAGATTTAGCAGTCAAAAGACCCCATGAAGCTTTTAATCCTTAATTCATTTGACACAGTTAGAAAAAGAAATGAAGGATGGTGAGATATCGATGGGTTAAAACAGACGAGACATTGTCTACACAATTATGTAATGAGGCAGGGCAATCCATAAAACAATAAAAGCAGACCTGAGAAGCATCACTCTTTTGAATTTAAAATAATCCCTGAGTCCTCCAAGACAGCATCTCTTACAAATAATAATAATAATAATAACTTTTCCAAAATCTCATCTAGAATACCCTAGTTGTTTCCAAGAGAAATCGGTCCCCTTAAATGTTGGTTCCTGGGTCGTAGCTGTCAACACAATGAAAATGGGAGACCATCGCTGCTGGTAGAGGAAAGGGCCATGGTTTACATCAAGAAATTTCCAGGTTCAGTCTCTGAGATCCCTAGACAAGGTGAGAAGAACTCTCGCCTGTAGAATCTGTGCCGGACAGTGAGCTAAGAATTAATCTAGACAGACCAGTGATCTTACTAGACCGAAGGCAGGTTCCTGTCTTCCTTATGGCGCTTAGAAAAGGTAGCAGTTAGGGGGCCTTTGATTACCTTCCTCTAAACATGCCTTTTTCTTACACAAATTATCAGGCAAAATCACCTGAAAACTTAACTTATGGAGGCAGTTTTTCCTGAAGTTAGAAGCGGATTTTAGCGGTCGCGGAATAGAAGCCTTAGTGGACCAGCTCTTCTGTGAATCTGTTGGGAAAAGACGATAATGCTAGGAAAAACTGAAGGCAACAGAAAATGAAGACCAAATATGGGGTGAATAAGGGAAGTCGTGGCCATGTGTTCAGAAGGCCCAAGCAAGACTGCAAATAACAAATCTTTTTGGAGGTCACTGATTCTTAGGTCCACCATAAGTTGGAACTGTTTTGACAGCACATGACAATGCCGCAATTTGTGATCATCTTTTTTTAAAGAATTAAAAATAGCAATTCTCTTTTCCCCCTCCTAATAGTTTTAAGAAATGGAATGTGGCAGAATATTATGTGGAAAGAGGTAAGACTTATTTACATTGGTTTTTGGAATTGTGTACTTTTTAATGCAGTAATTAGTCATGTTCATCTTCTTGTAGTTTCCAGGGAGGAACGCTGAATATTTGTAATTTGTATTTTTTTATCTGAACAATGTAATTGCTCCTCAGATCATGTGTGTGTTTTGCACTTCCATCCTTCAGTCGGAAAGAAGGAATGTTTATGAGTATAAACAAAGCACTTACTATGTAACCTTCTTATCTACAGATGTAGAGAGAAGGTGGACTACACAAATAAAGGAGCTGTGATACATTAGCTGAAATCCTGTTGCTTAGGATAGTAAGTTGCAACTAGAGTAGACCCATTTGAATCAATGGAATGACTCACCCAATCATCACTGATTCAATGGCCCTACTCAAGTGACGCTTACTACACTAAAAAATGGAATATCAACCATTGTCAGTTGAGTTCAGGGCAATAGTCCCTGCTAGAGTAGTTTTATAAAAAGGAAATTGGGTTTGTTGGTCACAAGCGGGTTATAAGAGGTTTATTCTGGTTGAGCCTAATGTTGGATCCAGCCCTCAGCATCTTAACAACAGGGCTAGATATGCACAAACGTCCAGATATTGTTGGAAAATGACTCCCATCTTGCCAAGCTAGTGAGGGATGCTAGGAATTAGAATCAAACAACACAAGATCTTCACCTTTTCTATATACTAATTGCGAACTTGTTTTCTTGTTAGTCAGAATGACGCTATCATGACTCAAGAATGGGCTCATCAGTAGTCTTGGGGAAATAGAAGTGAAAAAGAGGAGGAAAGATGAAAATTGGGGATGAAAGAATGGAATGGATAGGGCTGTCTGACAGGCATCATGAGCTGGGGTGACTGCACCCCTTTGATGCACATCACAGTTATAGCCTCGTGGTGCAGTGGTTAAATGCCCGTAGTGCAGCTAAAACTGTGCTCACGACTTGGGGTTCAATCCCCGGTAGCAGGCTCATGGTTGACTCAGCCTTCCATCCTTCCGAGGCTGGTAAAATGAGTACCCAGCTTGCTGGTGGGAGGCAATGTGTAGCCTGCATAATTTAGTTGTAAACCACCCAGGGGGTGCCTGAAGTACTATGGGGCAGTATATAAGCAGAACACTTTGCTTTTGCTTTGCTTTTAATGTCCAAATCAGTGGTCAGCTGATTTGGCTTCCAGAATCTACTTTATATTTCCAGGCAAAAATCAAAGAAAACAAACAAAACAAAAAAGACACAAAACATGTGGCACCTTAAAGATTAACTTTCATATTTTATAGTAACATTTCGTGGACACGTCCACTTCTTCAGACATATAGGAGCAGATTTCCACCAGATTATGTTAAGAGGCAGCTGGCAAAGAGCTGAAAATTGGGTTTTCATTCCAGAACTGAATGAACCCATTTATATTTTTCATAAAAATCCAACCTTCATCCTCCATCCTTCTCCCACCCTCCACCCAGCAGTTTTATTTCTTATAGTTATACAGTTAAGGGGAAGTCATTTTGTTGTTACTACAGTTGAACAATTGGAAGTCAGAAGTCTTTGCCTTTCTCCTGAAATCATCCAGAGATCTACCAGTTGATCTAAATCTGTCTTCTACTTCCCCTTGTTGTAAATTTTTAATATTGCATGTCTTCTGAAGAAGATAGCCAGGTCCCCAAGTCATGAAATTAATATATAAAATAGCCTTTAAATAATAATACTGACATTGCACAAATCCCGGAAGCTACGAAGGGTAGAATAATGCAGTGTTGTTATTTATTGCTTGGCCCTGTCCAGTGCTTCATATTTTTATTCTGTAGCAGAAGCTGTTTAAAGTGAGCCAATCAGAAAGGACACCTTTCATTTCACTTTTAAAAGTCACAACTGGTATAATGTGGCAGCTACTCTAATGTTAGGCAAACAAGCTAGAAGGAGTTTTGCAAATAAAATTCTGAAAGACAGTGACCAAGAAGAGAACCTTAGACATGTAGGGGGGAAATGATTTTGCATTCCTGAGGAAATAATATTCTTCAGAACCTGAAAGGAAACAGAATTTGTGAGTGTCAAGGACATCTGTTGTACTTTTGTCAGATAAAATTAGGATGTGATGTGACAACACACACTCAATGGCACCAGAAAGTTTCGCTTTTCATGGAGCAATCTCCCTTGAAGTGATGGTTCTGCCAAGGAATTACTCTAGCCTGACCTCCCAAAGTAGTAGCTCTATAGCTGAATCAAAAAAGTCCAGCTTGGGCACCATGGGAAACAAATATCACTAGATATCTGCTCCACAGGCAGTCTAAAATGTAGTTTGTTCCTCTGTCTGATCATACTCTGTGTTGATAATCAAACATAATCAGAAACTACTGTGAGGGGAACCATTCATCTGGAGCACAGCTAGGCTGCTTAAATGTCCTGGAGGAACAATTGAACTTACCTTGTCACAGGGAGTACATTTGCACACATCACACTCGTGTTTACAACAGTTGATTCTGAAAAGTAGGCAACCGAATAAACATTTGCAAACTGAAGTGCCTCTCGTGTGTATCTACCGGGTAGACAGCGATACAACACAACCTTCATATACCCGGCACCATCACAGCTCATGCTGGTTGGTGGTTGTGGGAGTTGTACTTTCTCTGCCTTTGATCTGTTGCAACTATAAGGTGGCTTGCCATTCTTTTAGGGAGGAGTAGCTTTCTCTTCTAGGTGCATTGTTCCTTTTGTTCTTGTGTTTGTTTTGAATTGTTGTCTATTTTCCATAGTGGTATTAATAGTGAGAAACCCATTCACCATTCCTTTTAGAAGAACAAGGGCTCCCCCAGAATCAAACCACTTGCATCGTAGAGGTAGTACAAGGTGGCTGACTTTAATGATGTTTGTGCAAGGAATTATAAAGGACCTAGTTTGCCCAGGCATAAGCCAGTTATTACAGCAGAGATCTGTGCTTGATTACCGGACAAATATCAACAACAAACCAAAAGCAAAGTGTGCCACTTATACATTGCCCCATAAAGCCCTCTCTGGGTAGTTTGCCATTTAATTAGGCAGGCTACACATTGCCTTTCCACCCCCACCCTCCAGCTAGCTAGGTTTTTGATTTCCAAACTTTGGGAGAATGGAAGGCTGAGTCAACCTTGAGACATCTACCTGAGCCTGACAGGATAGAACTCAGGCTGTAAGCAGAGTCTGGACTGCAAAACGGCAGTCTAACCATCGCATCACTAGGCTCCTGCTTTCCGTTTTTCAAATGTGAGTGTAAGTGCAGCAAGATCATACATACTATGTAAACCAAGGATCTTCCCTCTAGCTGCTGGCAGCTCTGTAGCAATATATCAGTGAGTTTGCCTCTGGTATGGTGGTGATCGGAGAGGGGAGAGAAAAATTGCAAGTCCCTGTCCACTCCCCTTTTCTCCCTCTCTGCTAATCTCTTTGCATCTTTCTCTTTGGATCCCTAGATACCACTCTTGGTTATTTTTAAAGTGCAGTCCTTTGTCCCATTCAGAATCTATGCCTAGATCTATCTAACATTGTATCCATGTTTACTGTTTCTGTCCTCAACACGGCTGGTTTGGCAAGGAGGGAAGATCTGACCTTTGCACTGTTGCTCTAAAAAAGCTCATCAGGATGAGACACAATGATTTCCTTTTCTCTTGGCAATAATTAACAATGCAGACGGTCTCTCTCTTTCTCTCTGTTCATTTTCTCTTTTTTCCCTACTGCTGCTGCTGCACGTCTGCCCCTGACTCATTAGGTGGCAGTGGGAGACATTGTGAAGGTCACCAATGGGCAGCACCTACCAGCAGACATGATCATTTTGTCTACCAGGTCAGGTACACGGAATGGGTGTGGAGTGGCGCTTCTGCTAAACTGAGGCTTAAAGGCACTGCTCTTGTTGCACTGGGGCAAAATCATGGAATTGTACCATTGGAAAGGCACCCCCAGGGGACAACAGGTTTGTTCCCACCAGTGCAGGAAAATTTACAGTGAAAGCTTATAGCTATCCTTTCTCTGCTTGAAAAACTTCTAACCTCTTTGTTTTTTTTTAAAAAAATCCTAAAGATACAGATAACATCCTCTTCTTTTCTCCTTTCCATGTACAGATCACACACATGAAACTGAAAATCATGCTTTTTATTTATACCAGCAGCACTCATAGCATCCTCCTGACAACGTAGGAATTTTGGTAAATACCATCAGAAAACAATGGCAATTTTTTTTTAAAAAAAGTCCTGATTCTCATACAGGTTTTTCCAGCTTTTAAATCTAAAATGGACAGAATCAAACATGCACAAAAATCCTCATCTCTTCTTTAGTGGTTAAACAGGAAGGAAAATCACACATAAGATATTGGGCTGCATCTCTGCAGTGGAATGATTATGGGAGCAGGCGCAGTACACTATCTCGTACCCTATCTGGTGCCCTCCAGTTTTAATCTACAACTTTCCTCATCCCCAATCACAAATTGAACTGGTTGGGGCTTGGCAGAAGTTGTAATTCAAAATGTCTCAAGACCAATGGACTCTGTAGTCTTGTCTCACTGCATGTTGTCGAAATGGATGACAGCTGTTCACTTTTGTCATCAACAAGAGACAAATGGTGTTTGAAAAATTCTACATACATCGAAGTCTCATGTGTTTATTTCCTTATATCCCGTTCGTCTTTTTGATGGTGATGATGATGATGATGATAACAGCAACAATAATAATATGACTTATGGTTCTAGATGTTGTATTCTAGAAATGAAGCTTTTAAAAATTATCACCATCATAATTTCATCTTTCATAAGATCCTAAAATGATAAAGAGATGAAGCATATATAACATTTGTTGATACAGTTCAAAACATTTTGTAGTAAATCCAGGCCACTGTGTCACAAAAATCATAAAATGACCCTCAAATCACAAAATTGCACACTGTTTCCCACTTAACTTGGCCCTGTGAAGTTAGAGTGATGTGTGAATTTTGAGTATCCACAATTCCACATACATATGAAGCATACAGAGTTTTTCCCCACACATAGCCAGGTAGACCGAGTATAATATGTTCTGGTCCCATATCATTCAGCGGTATCTGAATGGACAAACCATCGATGTTGAGCGAATATTTTCCTTTCCTACAGCCCTCAGGAAGGATAGCAAATGAGCTACATAATTTATTTTGTTTGTGTGGTAATTCCCACATAGCGCCTAATATGACAGTATGGGGCTGGATGCAATTTTCTATAGTCATCTATCATTACCATATCTAGGCTAGATGACAGCAGAATAAGGGCCAATATTCCTCACCAATCTTTCTGTTCTCTATTTCTATGTTAGATTGCTCTTGGTAACCTCAGTAGCTACCTAATGAACCATAGAGGGTCAAACTAGACATTAAGGGAAGTGTGTGTTCTCTGTCATTTATCCATTTACTTTCCCACCATTGGAGTTCCTCATAAATACACAATTTCCTCAGATCTATCTGCCTCAGTAATTAGAGTGGTGAATTAACCCCATCTGTACCTTCCAATGACAAATCAGAACATATAGTTAAAACCAAGCTCAGAAAATGCAAGGTATTTAAGGCTGGGATGGGAAATAGATTTGTTTCTGCACTGGGGGAGGGGTGCTGCTATGAAAAAAATATATAAATTATAACTAGTTTGCTCCAGAGATGCATATATTATTTTAAACAATTGCCTCAGTTCACCAGAGTCTGCATGACTGGAAAATACTGCATTTCTTGATTTCATTGAAAGTGGGCATTTGTGTAATTTTTTTCTCTGATTCCATTGTTTTAAAATATACTTTATACTAGAAAGATTGTTTAAAAAAACCAAATTCAATTAATCATTTTTCATGGAGAAAATCTATGACTGAATAAAATTACTTTTCCTAGATCTTGATTTATACTTAAAACATTTCTTTTGCAGGTACTTTTCTTTTCAGAGGTTCAAAGCATAGTGTGATTGCTCTATAATATTCTTTATTACTGTGATTTTACAGTGAACCTCAGGCAATGTGCTATATAGAAACATCAAATCTGGATGGGGAGACGAACCTTAAAATACGACAGGTAAAATTAAATGTTTTTCTTTCAGTTCCATAAACCGATGACCTGATACCTAGGAGTAGCACACGCCTAAGTGCACTAACAATTGGAAGATGAGATTTGCAGGGGCATGGCTGAATATTTATTTATTTATTTATTTATTTATTTATTTATTTATACTTATTAACTGCCCGATTTTCCTGCAGGAGCTCTGGGTGGTGTATAACCGATTACAACATAAACAGCCCATCCGAATAGCCTCCAATAAAATCCAGTAACACACAAAGGGGTAAATAAAACAGACAACGCATCCATCCATGCCACAAATACATAGTCTGGCAAGAAAAGGCTGGGTCAATCGATGCAAAACCAACATACAACATATCATGGTGCACTCAGCGATCACCGAACTATCCCTAAAGAGCCAGGTCTTTAGTGCTCTCCTAAAGGCCGGCAGAGACTCCACCAGGCTGATCTCTGCAGACAGGGTGTTCCAAAGTGCCGGGGTGGCCACTGAGAAAACCTGTTTCCGGGTAGCGATAGGGAGAGCGAGGCTCTGGATCTTTCAACTCAAGTAGCAGTGGTGAATTGTACTAATGTGCTCACCACATCCTCCTTTTCCTCCAGTGAGCTTAAATTGGCATATGGTCTGTTCTTACCCAACTGATCCTCACAGTAACCATGAGAGGTTGCTCAGACAGAGGGAGCTGCTGGATAGCTTAAAGCCGTGGTGGCCAAACTTTGGCCCTCTAGATGTTTTGGACCACAACTCCCAAAATTCCAAGCCTGTATTGCCAATGACAAAGGACTGTGTGAGTTGTGGTCCAAAACATCTGGAGGGCCAAAGTTTGGCCACCACTGGATTAAAGGTTTAGGTATCTAGCTGCAGAGCCAGCAGTTGGGAGTTCAAATACCCACTGTACCTCTTTGACAGAGGCTGGCTGGACTTGACGATCCATAGGATCACTTTCAGCTCCGCAGCTGTAAGATGATGACATTGACGACAATGATGTTAAAGTACATCCGAGGAAATGTGTAGTTCAGTGGGAACTTGAGCCTGGTCTCCTGAATCCCAGCTCAATATTCTGCTGGTGACACCATCTTAACCAGTATTAACTAGCTTGATTGTGAGTGACTCTCTGTTCCTCATCCCTTGACCTCCTTAATGGGTGAGGTTGGACTTGAGACATGGAAAACAAATGCTTTGCCACTGCCCTCTGGCACCCCCGAAAGGCATAGCTTAGAGCAGCATTCAGTGCATGCACTTGGTGTGCCTTCAGTTCACGTGCCTGGCGTGCGCCCACTGAATCTCCCACCCACAGGCAGCTGCACTGCCACTGCTGAGGTTGGTGAAACCAAGGGGAACTATAAATTGGAAGCCTCAACCCAACTTCCCTCAGGTTGACAAAGCTCATGGATGAGTAGTGAAACGTTTCAATCTCACCAGAAAAGAAGTCCAGTTCCCATGACTCAACTTCCAGACTCTGACATCTTTCTTTCTTAAACAAATAAAAAAAAGGCTTTATTGCTTTTTCAAGTTGTGGTATACCTGCATTGGAGATAGCCTGAGGTTTTTCCATTTTGCCAGCAGTATAGGCAGTTGGAACAATGCTGCAGTGTTTGCAGTAAGAGTAGATGTTGAGATGTTTGGTTCAGTATATTTCAAGTGGCTAAATATATTCACTCTAGAGACATGCCGTAAAATAGATGGAAGTATAATAAATGGATTCTCTGGTGACCCTGCCTGTGGCTTGCTTCCTCACAGGGACTGGCACAGACAGCTAGTCTCCACTCAAGAGATGACTTGATGAAAATGTCTGGGAGGATAGAATGCGAAGGACCCAACCGGCACCTTTATGACTTCACTGGAAACCTACGTCTTGATGGTCAAAGGTATTCACCAGATTAAAAAGAGGACACCAGGGGTCCAAACACTGCCCCTGCCTTTTCTTTTTGTATCTTCACTCGTGTTTTTCATGCTATGTTTTCAATCTTTATTGTATCATTGGTAACATTTTTTAGCTTCTGGTTTTATTAGACGGTCAGAATATGAATAAAACTGATGAACTGGTTGACTCAGTCAGTCAGTCAAGAAGTATGTAGATTTCTGCTCATCTGCTTGTGCATGCCAAGGATGTAGACCCGGGAGGGAGCATGGAGTGTCCCAGCTCAGGTGGGACAACAGATGGCTTCTCCGTTCACCTTGGGGGAGAAATCCCGAAGGAGCCTGCACCCACAAGGGTTTCCGGAAGCTGAGAACAAAGGGTGCTGCCACCTGGTGGCGCTATCTTGCACACTGGGGGACAGGCGGGTTTCCCGATGGAATGGATCTGACCCAATGCCTGGCCAGAGTACTGCAGTTTGTCACCAATGCCAATAAAGCTGTGTCCTCCACATTTTCCCCAAGAGCCAAAGTGTCAGTGTGGTTAATTTGTCAGCAGACCCCAAGGCTTAGTGTTAGACTACAATGTAGCTTTCCATTCTTAAGCAAAAGCCAGTGTGTAATACCAGGTCTCTCTTGGCTTCCCTCCTGTGTGTGTGGCAGGGCACGCACAAAAATGTGTAGGGGGAGACTCCGGCATGCACCAGACGAATTGAAACACCCTCCAATTGTATTACTTGAGATTGGGCAGGGAAGAGCTAGCTAAAGCCAAGTGTGCACATCTCATGATTTAGAATCTAGCTGTACTTTATGAATCCACCAATAATTGGTTTGCTTTTTTGCTTGTTAATTGGAGGACACCAAAGAGCAGGAGACTTGGGAGAGCAGGGGGCTTATTATTGTCAGAAGTTTTGAGCCTCGGGTTTTGTCAGAAGGCCAGAATAGGAATACAGCTAATAAATTCGTTGAGTCAGTCCATCAATCAAGAAGTGGCTTCCCAGTCTTTAGTGAAAGCCAATGATTTTAGTAACACAGCCGTCTTTAAAAGCCACATTTTGACTTGAAATGGTCCGACAACTACATGTAGTCTGCGAACTTCATGCTTTGTAAAGGCCACATATTTTTTTCATTCTTGTGATAAAGCCATGTATACACTGATGTTCATTGGGTGGTTCTGTATCAGATAATGAATTCAGTGGGTAAACTGAGCAACTAGTTCCTTGCCTAATTTTGTTCATCTTATTCCAAGTCTTGAAAGTATCTCCGAGGCTACATTTTAAGCTGTCCAACTTCATTCTTTTCAGTCCAGTATCCATTGGACCTGACCAGATCTTATTGAGAGGGGCACAGATAAGGAATACGCAGAGTGTTTTAGGAATAGTCGTCTACACGGGACATGATACGAAACTTATGCAGGTAAATAACATAAAATAAAGCAGTCCATTCTTTCTTTTGTAAAATGTGGCATTTCTTTTCTATCATTTCTGTAGTCATGTATGCTGGTCAATGACCGTAATAAAGACTTGTTGCTATAATCATGTAGAACAATACCGACAACTTTTTAAGGAGGACTACTGACGTTATGCCTTCAGGTTGGTGATATATGCAGGTAATTAGTTGAAAACATTTGCAGCAAGGAGGTAAATTTACAGAGTAATACTGAAGGACCATGAGTACTTATGAGCCCAACATTTCAGAACTTTGGGAGGGTGCTTTTCTTGGCCAAACTTGGGAATGGACCTGATGATCCTTAGGGTTGCTTCTAGCCTTCTGAACTCCCACACTTTAATCCTGTTTTATCATATGCTCCAATGACACCACCCATTTGGTGTTTGAAGAATGCTTTCATGCCAACATTTGGGTTGGTAGACATCCCTGCAAGTGTGAATAGTCACTGGGAGATGTTTTAGCCACAGTGCATCTCTTGTTATGCCTTGTCCTGTCCTGAACTGCCTCCTTAAGACTTCTCTGAAAGTTGACTCATGGCTACTGGACTTCTTTTTTGAGAGATAGAAACGTTTCGCTGCTCATCCAAATAGCTTCCTCAGTCTGAATACAGCTAGTGTGAATTCTCTATCTTATAGTCAGCTTTGACTTCTTGTCACCCTGATCTGAATTAGGCTCATAAGATTAACAATGGCCTGAATAGGCTCGTTCGGGAAACAATAGTATCCATAGCCTTAAGGTGAACAATGGCTTAAGATGCTGAAACCTATCAAGAATAGGTCATTAGCTATGGCCTTGGTGGTGAAGGCTTTTTTATTTGTCTGGGTACAGCACCTTAGGCCATTGTTCACCTAAAGGCTATGGATACTATTGTCTCCCTAACAAGCCTATTCAGGCCACTGTTCATCACTGAGCCTAATTCAGACCAGGGTGACAAGAGGTCAAAGCTGACTATAAGATGGAGGACTCGCACTAGCTGTATTCAGTCTGAGGAAGCTGTTTGGATGAGCAGCGAAACGTTTCTATCTCTCAAGCAAAAGAAGTCCAGCTGCCATGACTCAACTTCCAGATAAACTCACCTGGATGACTTAGAATCTTCACAGACTCCTTAAGACTTGTATTCAAACTCCATTAACTATCCTTACTCTCTGGCTGTTTTTCAGAATTCAACCAAAGCTCCCTTGAAGAGATCAAATGTGGAAAAAGTGACCAATATGCAGATTCTCATTTTGTTTTGCATCCTCCTTGTCATGGCATTAGTGAGTTCTGTGGGTGCCTTTCTGTGGAACAGAACACATGGAGAAGACATTTGGTACTTCGGCTCAAATGGTGAGCAGAACCGAGATGTAGTAATGCATATATGCATTTATGCCAGGCAACCTTCCTCAACCATTTGTCCCCAGATGTTTTGGGACCCAGCGTGTTGTTAGTTTTTACCCAGCGTGTTGTTAGTCTGTGGAACTCCCTGCCACAAGATGTGGTGATGGCATCTAGCCTGGATGCCTTCAAAAGGGGATTGGACAGATTCCTGGAGGAGAAGTCCATCACAGGTTACAAACCATGATGGAGATGTGTAATCTCCAGGCTTAAAACCAGGGGACTTCAAGGGCCAGATACAGGGGAGTGGTAGCAGGAGACAGATAGCTAGTCTCACATGCTCCCAGAGGCATTTGGTGGGACCACTGTGAGATACAGGAAGCTGGACTAGATGGGCCTTTGGCCTGATCCAGCATGGCTCTTCTTATGTTCTTATGTTCTTATGACCATGGTGGTCATCTTCCCTAGCCACTCACTGCGCTGACTGCTATTGCTGAGGGTTGTGGTCCCAAGAAGGCCAAGGGCTGGAAAGGCAGTTCTAAGGTTCTGCATTCTCTACATGTCTACAGTTACAAGTTCAACCTCCCGCGCACCATTAATTTCTCTTGGTCTTTCCGCCTCAGGGAAGCAGCTGCTTGTGCGTGCCAAGAAGAGGCACCTCCTGTTATTGTCTCAGCTGCTTATAGGGATCGTATTGCAGTGTTATGTAGGTAACGAAGACAGGGATCTGTTTGACTTCCTTTTGTACTTCCCATATCAGATTTACTTAAAACCTGCATGCAAGAGGCTTGGGTTGATAGTAGACACTGGGAGATTAAAAAAATAGCCAACCCGTTGTGGTTCAGGGACAATATAATCTAGGAATCATGGTTTTCAACAAGTGGAAGCATGGAAGAGGAGGTTTTTAGTGATGGGGGCAGGATTCTTGAATGGTCTGTTGTTTGCGCAACGCAGAGATAATCAACATTATACTAAGGATGTGGCCTGGCTGATTTTTAGAACATGGGAGCCTTGAGCCCTCCTGATGTTGTTCGCCACAACATTATCAGGCACCACCCCCAAGTATCAGGCTGCGGAGCTGTAGGCCAACATATAGAAAGGGCAAAATATTCCACTCACACCCACCCAAGCTCTGCTTTTAGACATGCCTGTAGCCAGCTGGATACATGAACAAGTATTTTCTTTGCTTTAACCAGGAGATTTGAAACAACACAAGAAAACAAGCAGGGTTGAGAAAGAGAGAAGTGGGACTGTTCATTTCCTAAGTAGATGGAAATACTTAGAGAGGCAGAAGTGGGATAGGTGACAAGGAGAACCACCAAGGGAGGCCATTTGTGGACGGAACAATGAGTCTCCAACCCCGTATTTGGTTTGTGGCAATAATGTAGGGACAGTGACTTCTCTGTAGAACCACTCCCAGGAGGAAAGTGTTTAACCCATTTGCTTCTAACCAGATCATTGTCCCAACTCATAAGAGAAGCCGTGCTAGACCTCAGACCTCAAATCTGTCTAGTCCAACTATTTGATTCTCATAGCACCCAACCAGTCACCCTGCTGAAGGTGGGATTTTGGGCTTTATGGTCTAAAGAGAAACTTTTCTGAGCTTAAAAATGTGTGTGATGTACTGATGCTGAATTGTCCAGTTGCTTGTCTCCATGTACGTTCTCCTGTAGTGACCACCTTGCCTGTTGTCTATCTTTGCACCCACAGAAGCAATCTCTGTCAACTTTGGATACAATCTGCTCACCTTCATCATCTTGTACAACAACCTCATTCCCATTAGTCTGTTGGTGACTCTGGAAGTCGTGAAGTTTACTCAGGCTCTTTTTATAAACTGGGTATGTATGTATGTATGTATGTATGTATGTATGTATGTATGTATGTA
>JAHTLZ010000007.1:29547281-29566232 GCA_023846285.1 Phrynocephalus versicolor
TATCTATCTATCTATCTATCTATCTATCTATCTATCTATCTATCTATCTATGTACCTAGTACCAAAAAAGAAGAGCAGCACTTTATTTAAGTAGGGTTAAACATTAAAATAACCCTGCACCCCACTTACTAGAACTTGGAAATTATAAGTTCTAGGCTACATGATGCTGGTTTGGGGATTCTGGGAACTGTAGTCTTCCCTGAGCCTCAGAATGGGAATGGGAAGGGCTAGGAATCATGTGTGTGTTGTAGTTTTCCCACACTGATGATGCCACAATGGGTAAGATGAGAGAATAAGATGAAGTAGCAAGTCTACATAATTGACCTCATCTTGCCATTGCATTCTAGTGGCATTCCTTGAAAAGTTTCAAAACAGTTTGAAAACACACACACACACACACACACACACACACACACAGAGAGAGAGAGAGGGGGGGGGGGGAGGGAGGGAGAGAGGGAGAGGGAGAGGGAGAGAGAAGGAGAGTCTAAACTGTCCATCTAGTTTCTGTTTTTATTGATCTTCAATGTTTTGTTTTGTATTTTACTTTTCATAAGAGTAGACTGTTGGTTGTTCTTCCCTATGAAAGATTTGGAATAAAGCTAGACTATCTGTCCTATGTACACAGTTCTCCTTTTTCAAGGCAAAAGTGTCAGGGAAGTCCATGACAAAAATAAAAATGCTGAGCAGAACCAACAGTGGAAATAAAACAGACAAGAACTGTATCAAATCCACTGTGTAAAACTTGCCCAACAGTCAACCTATAGTATAGCATGCATTCCGCTCTAGGAGTAGACTTAGATTAAACATTACACTTTCTGCTTCCTTCCAGGATATAGATATGTATTATAGTGAAACAGATACACCTGCAATGGCCAGAACTTCAAATCTTAATGAGGAACTGGGCCAGGTAAGAATGGGATGCTGTGTTGTATCAAAGTTATACAACTCTCCCTGCTCCTGTATGAGCACTTTTGTAAAGCAGCTTGAAGTGTTCCCGAAATCAGAGTTTGTCTCTGAAACCTCATGGTTCCTCTGTAAAGAGAAGCAAAGCTTTAAAAGCTGCAATGAAGCACTGTAACTCTCCAAATACCTTGAATGTCCACAGTATTACAGTAACTTTCTTTCTGGAGCTGTCAATGCTATTGACTAATAATCAGAACTCTGTTACTTAAAGCAAAATTGCTTGAATGACTAGCAAAATGTTTCAGTCTCTCAAGAAAAGAACTCCAGTTGCCATGACTCAACTTCCAGATTAACTCACCTGGATGACTGAGAATCTTCACTGATGTATTCTCAGTAGTTGCTTGTACAATGTATCTATCCCTTTTTGTTGGGCAGTGCAAATCAGTCTGAAATATCTGCCAACTGCAATCGGTTTTGAATGCGCAGAAACCTCTTGTGCCAGTATAACTGCCTTATGCCAACACACTGCCTTTGTGCTGGCTAGCTCAGAACAGCTGTCACAGCTGGATCTGCCAACAGAACTGTTGTACTGGCTGAGATTCAAAAGAGCAGGTAGAAAATGGGAGGAGTGGTGTTGTCTCATGCCAGATTCAAGTCCCTCCTCAGTTCACACCACAGCCTTTGTGCTGGCAGAAAATTATGTTTCCAGAGTCAAGAAGATAATTCTAAGTAATTTCCAGCATTCCTTGTCTAGAAGAAGATTCAGTTCAGCACAGCATTAGCTGGTGCAGGTCAGATCAGCCGAATGTCAACCATCTTGCTTAGTACACTTGCACCCTTAATCAGTATCCTACTTCAGTGTGTATTATTTCTCTTCTAGGTAAAATACCTGTTTTCTGATAAAACAGGCACCTTAACATGCAATATTATGAACTTTAAGAAATGCAGTATTGCTGGCGTGACCTATGGGTATGTACAGCTTTTGTAAACACTGTTGCTACTTGCTAGTTAATCTATCAATTTTCTTTTAACCACAGATTCTTTAGTTTTCTTTGCAGAGTTTAAATAGTTCATGGAGGGAAAGAGAGGGAAGGGGAGATTCATGACATGTAAACATGTGAGCCTATAAAGAATGTGAGCATATATACGTACATCATTGTTTGTATACTGATTACTCATGCAAGAACTGAACAACAGCATATGTTTGAAAGTGCAGCCTTTTAAACAAGTCAACTTTTGCCAAAAAGATATGAAGGTTAGAGTTGAGGTTCTGACAGAGAGTATCTAATTTTACTGCCTTAGGACTTGATTGGTTGTAGAAAGAAGCTTTCATCCTGTTCCACAGAAGTCCCAATGGAACTTAAGGAAGGCACCATTGATGGCAAGGGTGGGAAACTGGTTTCCCTTCAGACATTGCTGGACTACAGCCCCCACCAACCATATCAGAGTAGCTATTACTCATTTGGGGGGGGTGCAGAATTCAACTCCCAGAATTCTCCAAGAATTCCCCAGGTAGAATTCTGGGAGTACCATCCCACAAACTCATATCTGTGGATACAAACAACTTCATTTCATTCAAGTGGAACTTACATAGGTTGATTGATCAAGTTCCCATGGATTCAGTGAGTCTACTTTCGTTGGGACTGATAAACAGATTTAGGCCAATATAGTTAATTCAAATTTGGAGATGGTGGGCTGGTTTTATTACCCTGATTTGAAAATAAGTAGCTATGTGACAACTTCACAGCACTTCTGCTTTACTAAAGATGTGCAGGGATTCTTTTGGGGCCATCTAGAAGCTTGCAGGCTTTCAGTGTGCATTCTTTTCTGTCATCAAACCAGTCATTGCATCAGTTCTGTGTGTTCCCTTTCTCTCTTTTTAAGTCACTTTCCAGAATTGGCAAGAGAATGTTCATCCGAAGAATTCAGGTGAGTAAATTGACTGTGATCGCTGATAGTTTGGAAGGGTCCAGAATGCAATCTTTCTCATACGTGTACTGGTGTAGAGGCACAGTTGAAAATGCATTGGGTAGGCAAGGATGTAGGTAGGAAGGGAAGCTCTGGAGAGACAGAAGAACTGTTTCATGTAGACCCATTCTGGATTGCCCCAAATTAGACCTGTTATCCTGTCTGATCTGTTTTGACTGCTGAGAATCTGTTGTGTTGATACCTGCTCTGAAGCTCAAAGGAAGAGTGACTTCAAAAGCAGAGGGGGCAACGGAAAGAGCTGATCTGGGACAGGGTGGGAGTTACATCTCCACCTGCCATGGAGTGAAATGAAGCACCAGCTTTGGCCATGCCCTTAAATCTTTGGGCTACATCCTCTTGCTTCCTTCGGAGTTGTACTCTTAACAAAAGATGGTAACAATATTTGATGAAGGCACTCAGTAGATGGATGCAGTGTGCTCTACTCCTCCTGCATGTTGTGAATGGAATTGCACTATTGCATTAAGAGACGGGATCACAGATTAGTAATAGAGCACATGCTTTGGCCATATCAGGTTGAATCTCTGGCATTTTCAGGTACTGTTAGAAAGGTCTTCTGCCTGGAAAGTTGCAGAGTTGTGGGTAGTTAGTGTTGAAAGTCCCAGGCTCGGTGGACCAATGGTCTTGACTCAATAGAAGGCAGATACTAAGGTCATTGACAATAGTTTCTTTTTCTATTTGCATTTTCCTCTTAGCCAGTTACCTCCTTCTACCAGTGAATCTTGTGAATTTGATGATCCAAGATTGCTACAGAATATTGAGAATGATCATGTAAGTCCAGGTCTTGTTATTTTGCCCATAATGGGTCTGCCATAGTTTGCTAGCATCCTTTCTCTTGAAATGCATAATAAACCCCTGACCCTTCACACCGGCCATGGCAGGATGTAAGTCCTCAGGGAGTTTGTCCTTGCTCAAGTAAACTAAGCAATGCAAAGCAAAACAAAGCCTTCCCTATAGGGCTCACTATTTCAATATTACCTTCCATTTCTCTTCTTCTTCTTCTTCTTCTTCTTCTTCTTCTTCTTCTTCTTCTTCTTCTTCTTCTTCTTCTTCTTCTTCTTCTTCTTCTTCTTCTTCATTATTATTATTATTATTATTATTATTATTATTATTATTATTAAAAAAAAGACAAATGCATACACCCTGCAAAAGTCATCTCCCCCCAAATAATAATAATAGGAAACCGGGAATTATTTGTGATCAGTCCTGTATCCATCAGTGTATGTGACAGAGCTGAAGTCATGTTTTTGACATTTTCGATTGGCATCCGGCAGTGGAATAAAGATAGCACAGCTGCTGACACTGCATGTCAAGGAGAGAACAACAGCTGTGTGGAGCAGCTCAGGTGATAAGATGGCCTCTTTTGTTGCTGTAGAACTGGGTGGGTGGAATCTATTGTGAGCTGTGAAAATGGGAGACAAAAGGCAGACTGAATAATTGATTTTAATATAGAGAAATGATGGGATGTACCTGTGAGGCTGGGCGGCTGAGGAAAGTCAGATTGGTTTGTGTCAACTGAGGGCAGGTGGGTGGATAGATTGCCAGTGTGCTTATCATAGGAACAATGAAGGCCTGTGGCAGCTTGGACAAAAACAAAGGCAATTATTGGCCTAATCTGAAAAGGCTGTGTTTACAAACTTAACTTTGGAGGTGAGAGCCAATAATTCACCTTGTTTAATTATATTGTATGGGCCAGGGGGTAGAATGAAAGAGGTGACGGCAGCCACAGAATGGCCAAAAAGGGCTCTATTCACCATTTTAGGTTCTAGCATGAAGAAGATTAGAAACACTTGTGGGGTTACAGGTACTAGCCAATATTGCACAGTGGCCAGAGAATTGGATGAGGGCCCAGAAGACTTTTGGTTCAAATTTTTACTCAGCCCTGAATTACCGGCTCAGTTACTTCCTGAGCATGGCGGCTCAGTGGACTAAGGCTCCAAAAACTGTCGGTTGCTAGGTTGGCAGTTTGGCAGTTCAAACCCCAGGTGCCACGCAGCGGAGTGAGCTCCTGCTGTTAACCCCAGCTCCTGCCAACCTAGCAGTTCGAAAGCATGTAAATGCAAGTAGATAAACAGGTACCGCCATAAAAAGTGGGAAAGTAAAGCAGTGTTTCCTTGCAGCCATGCTGGGCACATGGCCACGGGCTTCCACAACACTGGCTCTTCATCTTGAATACAGAGATGAGCACCACCCCTAGAGTCGGACATGACTAGCACGCATGTGCGGGGGGAACCTTTACCTTTACCCACTTCCTTGCAGTCTGAGGGGTGGCAGTGATGATGTGAGAGTTAAAATGGGGGAAGAGATGCATGAGTTCATTGGAGGAAGGGTGGCATGAAAAAGCAATAAATAGTAAGTAAGAGTAGGATTTGTGGACCTAACATGGTTCTTGCCTTGCAGCCCACAGCTACTCACATCCGGGAATTCCTCACACTTCTGGCTGTGTGCCACACTGTTGTTCCAGAAAGGGATGGAGAAAAGATCATCTACCAAGCATCCTCTCCAGGTCAGCCACTATAATTTACTTTCATGGGCATGAAGAGGGACAGGTGATTGGAGCCTGCAAAGATTAATTGGATGGGACAAGCCCAGATCTGTGTAGGGTGTGTTTAATAACCTAGTCTTGTAGGGCTGGTTGCATAATCCTAGTTCTTGAAATAACCTGGAGCCCTTTTCAGATGTTACTTTTTGAAAATGTATGCGGGGAACCTGGGTGCATCCATCATCCAATCCCTTCATTCCTGCTCCCATTTATTTATTTTATTTATTTTTATTTTGAATATTTTTACGCTGCCTTTCTCCTTGGAAAAGGACGAAAGGCAGCTTACAATAATGAGGGATAATATACAGCCCAGAACATTCAAAACATATTCAAGTTAAGAATAGGGAATTAGAAGAGGCATCTTACAACATCAAAAGGTAACTTTAAAGCTACCAAGAACACAGAAAAAGAAAAATAAGTTCCATTATGAGGGATGAAAACTAGCATGGAAACACTGGTGTTCTTATGAGATCGGTCAACGCAATCATGCATGGTGATCCATCTAAATGTCACATAATAGGTAGTCCATAATTGATCATCCCATTGATGGAGGAGATCTGCAAATGCCCTGTTACCCTACTGCTCTGCATAAGGTTCAGAACCCTAGAATTCCCTGTATGGAGTTTTGTAACTGTGATCACTTGGACATAATAAGCGTTCCTTTGCAGATTTTCCCCATCAACATAAGGAGGTTGGGAGTTAAGGGAATAGAGCTGGAGCCAAGTCCTCAGCTCCTTCAATACGTGGACAAAAAGTAACACTTGAATAGGACTTTAGGATGAAAGATAGGAATCTTTGCGCTATAGTACAGTAGGACCCTCGTATCTGCAGGGGATTGGTTCTGGGCTGCCCCGCAGATAATGAAATCTGCAGATAAGAGTGAATGTTCTTATCTGAGGGTGACAACAGTGACAGCAGTGGTGGGGGTGGTGTGGTGCTGGCGGCAAAAGTGGTGGCGCTGTGCCACCTGGCTGCCGCATGGTCCAGCCCTTTGTGCCACCCACGTTGTCTGGTATACTGTGCTGCCCAGTCCACCATACCACCGTGTTGCCGTGTCGCCTGGCCCTTCGCGCCGCCTGATCCACCTGCTCTGGTGCCTCACTGGAAAGAGAGGAAGCAAGGTGCCTCTCCCCAAAAGCAATTGGGGAAAGGCAGTGGGAGTGGCAGAGCCTCTGGCGGCTCCATCTCTAATGGGTTTTCTGGGCTGGGCCCCAGTGGCAAAAAGTGGCAGAGGGCAGCAGAGGGCAGCGCCTTGGATCCAGTGGCGCAGAAAGGAAGGAAAGGAAAGGCAAGCAGCTGGGAAAAAGACTGCAGCTCGCCGCAGCTGCCTCCACTGCCCACAGCTTGCCACTGCTGTGGCCTCTGCAGTTCACTGCTGCTCGCCTGCACTGCACTGCCACCATGGCCACAGACTTACACCCATTGTGGCCACCCACAGCTTGTTGCCACCTGCCTGCATCGCACCACTGGATAGCACGAACGGCTGGGCACACTGCAGCGCAGCAACGCAGCAGACTGGGCAGTGCAGCGCCACTGTTTTCACCTCTGGCACCTCATCACCTCTGCCTCCCCTGTTTGCCACCCACAGATAATTGAATCCTCAGATGGTGAATCAATGGATGTGGAGGTGCTACTGAACATGTTAGAGATGAGGACGATTTTTTAAAAAATGCTAATTTGTCATGATTAGTTATTTTTCAGGGCTGATGAATCAACAAATTGATAAATCAATGAATTTCCAGTAATGAATTGATTTGTCTCAACTTTAAAATGCTATAAAATTCACCCCCTTAAACCTCGATGTCTCACATGTACAGAAATGCTTCCTCTGCCTCTCCTCTACCAGCCTTGCAAGTTTGTTGAAGATTAGAATTCAGGAGTCTGAGCTATGTACCCCCAAAGGACCTCCCCGGGTACCTAGAGATACCAACCTTGCAGAGAGGCATTTCCCAACTCATCTCTACAATCCTTCCAAGTTAGGTGAAATTGGGTTTCAGACATCCAAATTAAACACCCACTAATTGGGCTCCACTAGGAAAGTGTTCTTTAGAAACTGGGTTAGGGAAACTCAGTCTTCACCAAATTTGGAAGAATTGTAGACAAAATTCAATGGATGCCTCCTTCCAATTTTGGAGTCTCTCTAGGTGCCTTGAGGGCATTCTATAATCCAATGAATTAACAAATCAAATATTGATAAACATTCATCAGTTCATATCTGCTGGGGGGCACCATTTATTATGAATATAGATTGACAATTTTTGATTCATTGGCCAACTTCATCAGAAAATGGGATTCATTTTTCTCTTCATCCCCATCTTTAGGAAATACATGTACTGTAGATCCAGAAGGTACAAAAATTGGGTTACTTGGTGTTGTACTGAAACTGGCATACATGCCTATCATTTTATCAGAGTCCTTTCAAATGCTTGAAAGGCTGTCATACAGAGGAGGGCAGGATCTGTTCTCAGTCGTACAAGAGTAAAGGACATGCAACAATGAATTTAATCAGATTTCATCTGAATATCAGGAAAAACATCCTAATTGTTAGAGCAGCACAGCAATGGAACCACTTACTTTGAGAGGTGGTGAGTTCTCTAGCACTGAAGGCATTCAAGAGAAATTTGGACAACTACCTGGCAGATATCATAATATGATTCACTGTGTTGGACCGATGGCCTTCCATTACATCTTCACTATTCTATGATTCTATGAAGCATCGCCCATATTCTGTTGTAGCGTGGGTTGTAGAACTCCTTTCTAGGGAAACGTGGCTCCACCTCTTTAAAGTTACAGGTGAGCTGCTAAGAATCTTTTATTCTTCTGAGATTATGCTATGGGTTAAAGCTCTTTACCCCCATTTTATTGTTGCATTCTTTTATCCCGTTTGTGGTTTAACGTATGAAATTTATTTCAGCCATTGGAACAGTTTTTAATGTTGTGGTCTATGTTTTCAGACATGACTTCTTTGAGTTCGTTTTATAAAGAAAAATGGGATATAACCCTTCAAATGGCTATATAAGCAAAGTGGTAGAGTAAGAAAAAGCCTGCTTCCTTATAGAACACCATGGCATACTCATAAATGCTTATAAACCACTGTAGCACCATAGCTCTTTTTAATGTTTAGTAGAAAAATACTTTGATATATTTCTGCAGAATTATCCATAAAATCAGCCTCTTTTCTCATTACAGACGAAGGAGCCTTAGTCAAAGCAGCAAAAAGACTTGGCTACGTCTTTACTGGAAGGACTCCTGATTCTGTCATAATTGATGCGGTAAGCATGACTACAGAGGCATTGTTGTAATTATTCTCTTGGAGAATACAGTAACCCCCCGCCATTTCACGGTTCATGTACTGCGGTCCCGCAATATCGCGGACCACAGTACATGCTGGGGCTCCAGCTGGTTAGTGCTGGGGTGGGGGAGAAAAAACTTTATCTCCCCACCCCAGCCCCAATGAGTAGGAGCCGGGGTGTGGGGAAGGGGGGGGGAGGTTTTAAAAGCCTGTATTTTTAAATCTTTTTTTCCCTTCCCCAAGACAGACTGATCCCCTTCTGTCGCTCGCCTGGGCTGCTGCAAGAAGTTGGAAATGAGTTTAAAATGGGCACGCCGCTTCCCCCTCCCCCCACAGGGGCTCCGGAGAAACAGCGCATCCATTTTAAAATCCCTTCCAGTCCTGGGCCATCTCCATTTAAATGCATCGGCTCAATGCATTTCAATGGAGAATTTTTTCCCCATTGGAATGCATAGAGCCAATGCATTTCAATGGAGATTGCGGGGGAGTGCTGGCCCCAAGCCAGCACCAAGCAGCTGATTGGCACTTGCTGGGGCTGGAATGGCCCTGCAGCTAGCTCAAATCAGCAGGCAGCTGGGTCTGATGACTCAGCTGAAAACATATCTCCTCCTCCTAGAAGGGCCATGAGCAGGATTCTGCAAAGACGTGCTACCAGAAGAGCTACGGAAAGGGTCTTTGATGCTAGATGGGGAATCAGGTCGGGAAGCCCTGAGTACTAGCAGAAGCCTTTCCAGAAGTAAGGGTGTGTTCCCTGTTTTGGGATAAAGCCGGTAAGCTCACCTTGAGCTCTCTGTGGGAGCAATGCGTCATTTGAACTTGCAACCACGTTCCTGTCTGGGACCTTGGCTCTGTTTCCTGACTTCCGACTGGCTTCCTGAACAATGGCTTGATCTGTTCCCTTGGGTTTGGCATCTGGTTTCCGTGAGATATTCTGGTTTTGACTTGGACTGTTTATTGCTGGGAGTTGGATTCTGTTATTTATCTGACACTTGATTGTTAGCAAAGGACTTGAACTTGCCTGGTTTTCTACTAAAGATCTTGGCAAAGAACTGAACCCTGTTTGTGTTTTACAAAAGTCTTCCAGCAGCCTGGGAAGCAGTGATGGCACACACCCCACTCAACCTGCATCTGCATATCGCAGATTTTCAGTCATCACAGGTTCGGTGGGTCCCTAACTCCTGCAATCGGTGGGGGGTACTGTAATTCACTATGGGAGGATGTAAAAATAGTGGCGGATATAATATTTTGATTTGATTAATGTAAATACAATGGCATAAAATGCAGTGGCAAATGTCCACAATATACCAAATTGTGGCACGTATCCTGTACAATGTGCCAATGGCATGATGAAAGGTTTAACTGGCTCTATTAAAGGCCGTTCCTTGTGTTTGATGTAGAACAGAGAAATTTGCGAATTTCTGAAAAGGCAATGGGGGTGAGGAACATGTCTTGAATGAAATGTGATTGAATGAAGGTGGGTGTAACCCAGAAAGAAGCAGGAATTTCTTTCAGTGTTGACTAAACAGATTTGAATAGCCTTGTGAACTAGGTCAGAATAGGGTGGTTATAATTGCACAGAAAGGACATTGGTGAAGTGTGAATGATAACGTCCCATTGCATGAATCAATTGCAGTCTTACATACTCGTATGTTGTTCTGAAGATATTTAAGGAGGAGGTGAACAAAAAGCAGTCCACCCAAAAATCTGCTATCACCATTAGTCTCAGTAAAACATTAAAAATGGGTTTTACAAGGGAGTTTTATGTTTTACAGTTGTAAAATTTCTATAGTATACATGCTGTACACTGCCATATTTTTTAGAGATGAGCTGTTGGATAGCGCAGTACGTTGGGAATTCGACTTCCTACTGAGTCACCTTGAAAAGGGCTGGACTTATGATGATCCATAGGGTCTTGTCAAGCTTTGCCGTTCTAAGACGATGATGACAATGTACAATTATTTTCAAAAATTGTACATTTTCAAAAAATGTACAATTTTTGAAAAATAAACTGCTTTATCCAGCAGAGGGCGCTATACTCCCGTAATAACTTAAAATGGACATTTGAAAACTGAATGGCCTCCTTACGTTTACTTGTCCATTGTCAGTGTGTTTGGACTTTTGTTTGTTTTACTAAAGCTTATCTTATCTCCTGTGTACCTGCAGCTAGGAAAAGAAGAGACATTTGAGATCCTTAATGTGCTGGAATTTTCAAGGTGAGTGGCTTTTAGAACTGCTTCAGGACTTAAGCAGGAAATCTGAATGGAAAAAGACAATTTCCTAGAAATATCTTGAGTCTCGGCAGATAGGGCTGAAAATGTTCTCTAGTTTAATTTGAAAAGTAATAGTTTTTTTTCCCTTTGGGCATGCAAACGATGCAAGGCTGCAAATCCCTTAGAATCATAGCATCATAGAGTTGGAAGAGACCTCAAGGGCCATCCAGTTCAACCCCCTGCCATGCAGGGACCCCCATCACAGGACTCCTGACAGATGGCCATCCAGCCTCTGCTTAAAAACCACCAAAGAAGGAGACTCCACCACCTTCCGTGGCAGCATATTCCACTCCCAAACAGCTCCAACTGTCATGGAGTTCTTCCTAATGTTCAAATGGAGTCTCTTTTCCTGTAGTTTGAGACCATTGCCCCGAGTCCTAGTCTCTGAAGCCATGGAAAACAAGCCTGTTACCTCTTCAATATGACATCTTTTCAAACAGCTCAAGCAGCATTCAACCAGTTGGAGTAATGGGAATATGATGGAATATCAACACTTTTAGGACCAGATTATTAGAAATGGCAGGATTCATGTTTTCCAGCACAACCGTCCCTTTCACTAAATAATAGGGCAAATGCCAGTGCCAGCCTTAATAGCCTTGGGAGCAGAAAACTGAGACCGGATGTGAGCAACAGCTTAGCCCTCCATTAAAAATGTCATCATTTGTGTGTGTGTGTGTGTGTGTGTGTGTTGCTGTGTTGTTTGTGTTTTTCTAAAACTAGTGACAGTAGCAGTTTGGATAGAATGTAACCAATCTCCTCCTTTTCTCTTAGTAACAGAAAGAGAATGTCTGTGATTGTTCGGACTCCAGCCGGGCGACTACGCCTCTACTGTAAAGGAGCTGTAAGTGTCCTGTGCCAAATAGTTAACAAGCCTGATGTAGGTCCATTATGTTGAAGTCTTCATATTTTATGTAAACATCCACAAGTATGGATTCTATTGTGGGGGATTCCGGTGCTATTTCTACCTGGACTAGATATGGCAGGTAGGAATATCCTAGATTAGTGGGCTGGGGGACCTCCCTTATGAGGAAAGGCTAAAACATTTGGGGCTCTTTAGTCTGGAAAAAAGGCACCCGAGGGGGAATATGATTGAGACATACACAATAATGCAGGGCATGAGTCAAGTGGATAGAGGGACACTCTTCTCCCTCTCACAAAATACCCGAACTAGGGGACATCCACTCAAACTGAGGGTTGGGAAAGTGAGAACAGACAAAAGAATTATTTTTTTTACCCCGAGTGTTGCTAGTCTGTGGAACTCCCTGCCACAGGATGTGGTGATGGCATCTGGCATGGATGCCTTCAAAAGGGGATTGGACAGTTTCCTGGAGGAAAAGTCCTTCACAGGTTACAAACCATGATGGAGATGTGTAATCTCCAGGCTTTAAACCAGGGTACTTCAAGGGCCAGATGCAGGGGAGTGGTATCAGGAGACAGATATCTCATCTCATGTGCTCCCACAGACATTTGGTGGGGCCACTGCAGGGCCGGCGGGCGGGGTGGGTGGGGCAGCGTTGGGGGGGTGCGGGGGCGGCGGCAGCGGGGCAATGGGCTGCGGTGGCCAGTGGCGGGTGGGCGGCAGAGGGGGCAGCAAGCTAGCCAGCGGTGGGGGGTGGCACTCTCTCTCCATTTTGGTGCCCCCTGTCCATTTTGGCGCCCTAGGCAACTGCCTAGTTCGCCTTAATGGACGTGCTGGCCCTGGGCCACTGTGAGATATAGGAAGCTGGACTAGACGGGCCTTTGGCCTGATCCAGCATGGCTCTTATGTTCTTATGTTCTTATACGCTGCTAATTCTTGTTCCATTAGGTTTAATTTATCTACCCATATGTAGCAATAACACTTGATTGATCTTTCTAAAACTCAGTTTTGATTTTCATGGGTATTACCAATGAATTATAATAAAACAATACAGATTCCACTTTCTATCCTGAGGTAGTGTCCATAGGATCTAGCTGTTAGTTCAACAATACCAGTGTTCTCTTTTGGGGAAATAGTTCACCAGCTGTTCTCTCCAACAGATTGCTACTTTGTGTGTGTGTGTGTGTGTGTGTGTGTGTGTGTGTGTGTGTATATATGCATGTTAGGGTGGATTCGGGTTTCTTCCCGTGTAGAAATCTGGTTGTTTTGGCGACGTTTCGACGAGGTCTCACTCGTCATCTTCAGGCTGGTGTTCTGGCTTCTTTCTTCTTGAAGCAAAGCGTGATCTCAGTTGAAGTCCTTCTATAAATACTGCTGGGGGGTGTGGTTTGCTTGCTCTGTGGCTGATTGTAGGTTCGTTTGTTCTTTTGTGATCTGCTGTGTGGCTGAGGCGATCGTTAAGGGATTAACTGCTGGTGGGTTAGATGGCTGTTTAGAGGCATCCTGTTTCTTAACGACCTGGGTGATGGGCGTTCTGGCAGCATCCTGGGCTTTGGTGGAGTGGGGTCCTGTGTCTTGTGAATTCATTTTAGTCTGGCTACGTGTCTGTGGTCTCCCAATGTTTTTTTGGCGTGTGTAAGTGTGCTCCGTGTGGTGAATGGAGTGGGGTGCAGCAGTAGATGGTGCAGTCGTGGTCTTGTTATTGGATGGTGGTTTCGTTTCATCTGTGGGAAGGGTCTGGGTTTGTGTTTGGTGTGGATGGAAGGTGGTGGCATCTTGTGTCCTCTTGGACCTGGTGTCGGTCTTTGTGACAGAGGCTCGTCTGTTGACCAGGGCTAGTTTCCAGATGTCAGGCAAGCGGGAGGTGTCATCACGTTTATTCATGTTGTTTGGGTGTTTCTCTATTTCAATGGCTTCCATGATTATTCGACTGTTGAAGTGTTCAGTTTTGGAGATGAGTTTGGTTCTTTCAAAATCAATTTCATGACCTGTTGTTTTTATGTGCTGGAAGAGAGAGGAAGATTTTTCTTCTTTTTTGACTGCGTTCTTGTGTTCTGCGATGCGTGCGCTTATTCTCCTGTTTGTCTGTCCGATGTATGTGGCTGGGCAGACTTTGCATGGTATTTCGTAGACTCCTTGGTTTTCTAGCTCAATCTTGTCTTTGGGGTTTCTTAAAATGTTGGCTATTTTTTGGTCGGTGCAAAAGGCTGTCTTGATATTGTGTTTGTGGAGAATTTTGCTGATTTTGTCTGTGGTGCCTTTGATGTAAGGGAGGAGGGCAGTGCCGTTGTTCTCTTCTGTTTCTTGGTTCTCGGGGGGTGTTTCCTTTTGGATTAGTTTGGTGATGGTGTTTTTTTGGAATCCGTTCGCAATTAAAACATTCGAGAGAGTGTGTAATTCAGTTTTTAGGTGGTCTTTGTCAGCGAGGCGTTTGGTTCTGGAGATGAGGGTTTTTGCTACGGAGTTGATCTGTGCAGGGTGGTGGTGTGATTGTGCATTTAAGTAGCGGTTTGTATGTGTTTTTTTCTGGTAGATGGTATGTCCTAAGGAGCCGTCGGGTTTTTTGTAGATTAGGACGTCCAGGAAGGGAAGTTGGTTGTTGGCTTCTATTTCCATAGTGAATTGTATTTTGGGGTGTAGGCTGTTGAGATGTGTGAGGAAGTTGTTCAGTTTATCTTTCCCGTGTGGCCAAATAACAAAGGTGTCGTCAACATATCTGAGCCAGAGTTTGGGTTTATGTTCGGACTTCTGTAACGCGTTGGTTTCAAAGTGTTCCATATATAGGTTTGCGATGACCGGTGAGAGGGGTGATCCCATGGGTGCTCCTTCTATCTGTTTGTATCTTTGTCCATTGTGGATGAAATATGTGTTGGTTAGGCAGTGGTTGGTCAGATCTAGGATGTGCTTGGGGGGGTTGTATTTGTTGTGGATAGCTGTCAAGGCTTCTTGAATGGGCACTTGTGTGAAGAGCGAAACAACATCGAAGCTCACGAGTAGGTCATTGGGTTGTAGGTCTTGTTTCTTTATAATTTCTATGAAGTGGAACGAGTTTTGTACGTATGAAGTGATGGATTCTGCATAGGGCTGGAGTTGTTTGGCAAGAAATTTGGCGAGGTTTTGTAGAGGTGAGCCTATGGAGCTGACTATGGGTCTGAGAGGTGTTCCTTCTTTGTGAATCTTGGGGAGGCCGTAGAGCTTGGGGCATCTGGATGATTTCTCTCTGGGGATGATGCTTGGCTTGATTTCTTCACTTAAGGGAGAGGCTTTTATTTTGGCTTTGGTGGTTTTTTCCAGGTAGGTGGTGGGGTCTGTGTTCAAAGGTATGTAAGCAGGGTCTTGTAGTAGGTTGGATAGTTTGGCTTGGTAGTCAGATGTGTTCATCACCACTGTGGCATTGCCTTTGTCTGCTGGGAGAATGATTATGTTGTTGTCTTTCCTCAGGTTGGTGAGGGCTTTTTGTTCTTCTTTGTGTAAATTGCTTCTGGGTGGTTTGCTGGAGCAGAGGACATTGGTGACTTCGAGTCTGATTTTGTTGGCTTCATCTGGGTTGATTTTGGTTAGGCTGGCTTCCACTCCGCATATGATGTTTTCAGTGGGGATGTGTCTGGGGGCGACTGCAAAGTTGAAACCACCATCCAATAACAAGACCACGACTGCACCATCTACTGCTGCACCCCACTCCAGTCACCACACGGAGCACACTTACACACGCCAAAAAAACATTGGGAGACCACAGACACGTAGCCAGACTAAAATGAATTCACAAGACACAGGACCCCACTCCACCAAAGCCCAGGATGCTGCCAAAACGCCCATCACCAAGGTCGTTAAGAAACAAAAGGCTGATAGACACACATCCAGCACCTCACCCACACAGGATGTCTCTAAACAGCCATCTAACCCACCAGCAGTTAATCCCTTAACGATCGCCTCAGCCACACAGCAGATCACAAAAGAACAAACGAACCTACAATCAGCAACAGAGCAAGCAAACCACACCCCCCCAGCAGTATTTATAGAAGGACTTCAACTGAGATCACGCTTTGCTTCAAGAAGAAAGAAGCCAGAACACCAGCCTGAAGATGACGAGTGAGACCTCGTCGAAACGTCGCCAAAACAACCAGATTTCTACACGGGAAGAAACCCGAATCCACCCTAACATGCATACCTATACCCGTGAAAATCTACGAAAACAAATATATATATATATATATATATACACACACACACACACACACACACATATATATATGAGTAAACCTTTGGGTGTGCCTCCACCTCTGTCTATTGTATCCTTGCATTGGCAGATTTAATTCAATATTCTGTTCTTCTTGCCCCAAAATGGCAGGAAAATCCAACAAGTCTAAGTGAGCATAAAAACAAATTTAAGTGTTGTTGGGATTTTTGTAGCTTTCTTATAGATTCAAAATGTTTCCCCTATTGCTTGCAGGAATGTTTACGCATTCTAGAAAGACAGAATCGGTGAACGAATGTTACAAAAAGCATTTCTGTACACACTGCCTATTTATGAACTTCTTTGTTGGCAGGATAATGTCATTTTTGAGAGGCTGTCAAAAGATTCCCTGTACATGGAGCCAACGCTATGCCATCTTGAATATTTTGCCACTGAAGGTAGGTATTTGATTAATGCTGGATGCAAATTTGTGCATCAAAATATTCTTGCCTGTCGCAGGTTCCTCCTCCCTCTTTCTGTCTCATGCTCTCTCTTCCTCTTTTAGCAGTAGGCCAGGCATGTCCAAACTTCGGCCCTCCAGATGTTTTGGACCACAACTCCCACAGTCCCTTGTCATTGGCAATCTAAGTTTAGAATTCTGGTAGTTGTGGTCCAAAACATCAGGAGAGGCGAAGTATGGACATGCCTGCTGTAGGCAAATTGTGTTTCTCTGGGTATTATTGCAAGCAAGTCAAAGCTAACCTAGCTGGCATTGAAGGATGATGGCAATGGTAGTCTGACAACATCTGGAAGGCCACAAGTCGCTCACCTTCAGCCTTTCTCTCCCTCTCCCTCCCCCTCTCTGTGTAAAATTGAAATTTAAGCTTTCCCATCATTGTTCTCTACAACTGACCGCCTATAGCGGATGTAGTGAGACTGCAACTCCTCTTGGTCTCATAGCAGCTTTTGTAGCTTTGCAAATTTAGTGGGATGAGACATAACAGTCGTATGAGAGGAAATGTGTGCATGGAGGGCAGTTCTTAGTCTTGTAAAACTACCACCTACCAAAAGACTTTGAAGTGGAGCGTGACAGAGTCTAAAGCATACTCTCCAGCCCAACAGTGAAGCATGCCTTGATGGAAACTTATTTGGCAGAAAGTAGGGATACTTTGTGCTGTTGTCTTAAGAAGTGCAAAACACAAGACTTGGAGAACGCAAGAGAAGTCACATAACAGAGCTTGGGAAATTTACATGTTTTGATTCGTCAACTCAGAATCCTGAACCACGATGGCCAGGGGGACATGGCTAAGAGAGATTTTGAGTAACACCGTCCCCCGCAAAAGGAGCAAATTTGCTAAGCTTTGCATGTACCTCATTTAACAGGTTTGGTATACAAGCCTTTCAGGGCAAGGAAAGCAAAAAGAAGCATCCAAAGCATAGGGAATGGGGAATAAAACTAAGAGGACAAGAAGAGGTGAAACTCCTGGCAGCCATATTGTAAATGTTTAGAAAATATTAGAAAGATGTAATTCTATCTTCATTCTAGACTTCTTAACATCCAACCCCAAAGCTAAACCCTGGCTTTGGTATATGAAACCAGATACACCCATCTCTCATTTCACTGGTAATGAGGACATTACTAAGGGAGAGCATTCTAGGGAGTGGACAATGTTCCATTTATGTAATTAATCTTTTATGATACCAAACTGCAGGAAGAACTTTAGTTCTTCCTGTGCCGGATTGTCTCACTGCTTCCACACGCTTTGTTCAAGAAACTCCCACATTCACAATAATACAGCCTTTCCTCTTTTATATGGCACGGTTTGTCCCTTTTTCTGTCCGCTTGATTTGTACCAGAAGAGAAATCATTACTTTTAACATATGTTGAGTTCTAGCAGTGGCCTCGTAAAAGCATGTTGTTCATATTCCAAAGAGAGCTGTTCTTTTCATTACTGTGCACATTCAACCCATGTCAGCATCAGTGCAAATTACGTGTGTCCATTAAATGGCAGTACAGAGTAGCATACTGTTTGCTGTTGAAAAGTAACGAGAAGAAATATACCAGTGGTTCCCATCCTTCCTAATGCCGTGACCCTCTAATACAGTTCTTCATGTTGTGGTGACCCCTTGCCCTGCTTGGAAGAGGCCACAAGCCCCCTTTGACAGGCCACTGCCTCCGGTGCCATAGAGAAGTTCCCTCTACAGGCACCCTCAGCCAATCACAGCCTCCAG
Organism: Phrynocephalus versicolor; assembly: GCA_023846285.1. Classification (NCBI taxonomy): domain Eukaryota; kingdom Metazoa; phylum Chordata; class Lepidosauria; order Squamata; family Agamidae; genus Phrynocephalus; species Phrynocephalus versicolor. The sequence goes on from JAHTLZ010000007.1 coordinate 29,565,540, forward strand.
TGCCATTGACTGACATCCCATTCAACCTATCAAGCAGTAACTCACTCTTTCCCCCCTTCCTCCCCCCCTCCTCCAGACCCAAGCCGTTTGTGCCGTTTTCTTCACTGGCTCATGGCGACTCCTGTGAAATGGTCGTTCGACCCCCAAAGGGGTCCTGACCACCAGGTTGGGAACCACTGAAATATACCAATCTTATATCACAGGCCTATGACTTACAGTTTCATTTTAAAATTGTTACAGTGAAGGAAACAGTTTATTTTTAAAAGCCTCACGGAGGTGTTAAAGTGGCTGATACAGATTTACTGGCATGAACACTAGGATGGTGGTTGTAGTGTTGGCTCAATTTCCCCAGGTGATATTCATTCATTCATTCATTCATTCATTCAAACTGATATATCACCCCATATATATATATCACTACCTGGCGGAGCGGATCGCCCAGCAGTCAACATCGGCTCGACTGACTCGGTTGTCGCGGGCGCACACGCTGCGGGTGGCCACGCCCAGGGAGGCCCGGAAAACATCTACCCGTTCCTGGGCTTTCTCTGTGGCTGGCCCTGTTCTCTGGAACCACCTCCCCAGCGAGGAGCAAGCCTTCCGGAAAGCTTTTAAAAACCTGGCTTTTCCAAGAGGCATTTGGTGGCTGATTATTATTATTATTATTATTATTATTATTATTATTATTATTATTAT
>JAHTLZ010000007.1:29566242-29616794 GCA_023846285.1 Phrynocephalus versicolor
TTATTATTATTATTATTATTATTATTATTATTATTATTATTATTATTCCCGCCATCTGCCACTTGCTGACTGCTTGGTCTTATTGCTGTTTAATCTGTTTTTATTTTGATTCACTTATTGTTTTATTGTTGTATTATGTGTTGTGAACCGCCCGGAGTTCCTTCGGGAAGACGGGCGGTATATAAGCCTAATAAATAAATAAATAAATAAATAGTGCAAAACACTGTCTGGGCAATCCACAACAGAAGCAAAGAAAGAAGAAAAAATACTGTAAAATATGAAGTAAAATATGAAGATTTGTAGTCCCATAAAAGTAACTTCTCTGTGCTGTGAGTCTAACTGAAGTCTAGAAGACTGGAGGAGTAGATGTTTTGGGAATTCCAGCTACACTGTTCCTAATATGTGCAACCACCAAAGTGACTGGGCAAAGAGGTTGGAGCTCTTGAACTGATGACAGGAATTCCCTTATTTATAGGATAGATTATCCTGAAAATTAAGCAAGATTTGCAATTTAAAAGTTCATTTACAAAGCTTCTTAGCTGACTATTTTTTTATGCCATGAGATTATCTGTTTCCATCACTTAGAAAGTGCACCTTCATCAAGATTAATGCAGTGTATTATAAGATCAGCCATCTCACTCCGTGCTTCTGCATCTCTACTTCTGCTTTAGGCTTAAGGACTCTGTGCATTGCATACGCAGACCTCTCTGAAAACTGTTACCAGGATTGGTTGAATATATATAATGAAGCCAGCACAAACTTGAAAGACCGAACTCAAAAGTTGGAGGAGTGCTATGAAATCATTGAGAAGGTACTTATGGGAGATGCTTTGGGGCTTTTTAGAGCCAAATCACTGTCTGTCTTGCATTCATAGATTTTGCCCATAAGGGTGATTTTGTGCAAATGTGAAAAAAATGTATTAAAGATGGCATCCCAATTTTAATCTTTATTTAATCGGTTTAAGTATTAGCTACAATATCTGAAAGGCAATCTTAGAGCAGTGTTGTTGCAATTTACAGTCTTTATAATCATTTATTTAAAAACAGTTTGCCTGGGTATGATGATTAGACAAGAATAACTAATAATTTAAGCAACCAAAATGCTTAGGGGCAATTGATACACCACTAGAATGGTTGAAGGTGATTCAATGCCAAATTGAATGTAAACCTCTCCCAGCCTAGGGATATTGGACAAGTACTTAGTAGATAGCTGTTGTGAGCATTTCGGGCTGGTTGGCCATGTTTGGAAGTTTTTCTTCCTGACGTTTCACCAGACTCTGTGGCTGGCATCTTCAGATGGCAAGGAGCTCAGGGAACCAGGAGTTCTCTCTGTGCTTTGGGGTATAGCTGTCTGACTGTTTCCTCCCCGTAGAGGTGTTTGGTGTGTGCTTGAAGGCTTTCACGGCTGGGATCTGATAGCTGTTGTGAGTTTTTCAGGCTGGCTGGCCGTGTTCTGAAGTTTTTCTTCCTGACGTTTCACCAGACTCTGTGGCTGGCATCTTCAGAGGGCAAGGAGCTCAAGGAACAAGGAGTTTCTCTCTGTGCTCTGGGGTATGCCCTCTGATGCTGTAGATCTTAGCTGGCAGAGAACCTATGCTGGCAGAGCACTTGGATTCTAGATCTTTGAAATCAGAAGATACGGACAACATTGATTTTCTTAAACCAAACTCCCAGAATCTTATATACCCACCGACACTCAGGGATGATAGTCTTAAAAACAGTTCCAATCTCTAGGAATCAAGCAAAGGGGCATTTCTGTGGGCAGAAGAGGCTGTGCCGATCCCTAACTCACTATAGCCGGCACATCATTGAGTTAAGAATGCACTGCAAGCTAATAAAAATAGTACCAGACTAGTTTGTGTCAATGATGTAAGTCATAAAAAGGCATTTCTTAACAGTAAGTTGAAAAACGGGTTGCAGGGATTAGGCAGGGAGCCTTCTTAATCCTTGCCTGTTGTTCCTGGACTTCCAGTGTTGTAGAGAGTGGAGTCATGATCTGGTATCTTGGCAGTTTGTGCTCAGCAATTTTTTTTCTAAGTATGTAAATATTTACTCCCTTGAGTTGGACGGCAGGAAAGCAAGCAGGAAAAAAAATCTGCAAATGCTCTCTGCCTGCTGTCTACTTAAGATAATCAACTGGGTCAATAAAATTATGGAGTCTTTTCTCGATGTGTTTAAAAAATTGAAATGTATCATGAGAGTTAAATCAAATTCCTCTAATCTAGTGGCTCCATTATTTGATGCTTAGTTTAATTTGAATCTTAACACTATAACTAAACAAAGCTGCTTTCTGGATACTTCCGGATACATATTTTCAGATGTATTTTGATTTCAGTCATTGCATGACTACTTTGCAAAATACATTGGAATTCACTTCAGTTATGCCTTTGCTTGCATGTAGTATTTGTAACCCATGTTTAATTCCTGTTCTTACGTAGCATCACAATCATCTGAAATGTGTGTGTGTGTGTGTGTGTGCACGCATGCTTGCATACACATGTATGCAGTTTATGAAAATTCACTGTTCTATACATTTCTCTTGGATTGTTATAAATTGCAAAGTATTTATGTAGTCCATCAGATTCAATGAACTTACATTTGTTATTACAGTTTTTTTTTTTGACAAATAGTGTGTAAATCCACTTGTAAGATGCAACCTTTTGAATCAGTGGAGACTTGGTGCATCAAGCTTCCCTGTAGATTCAGTTGATCCAATGGGCCTACTCAGGTAGTGTATATACAGCTGGCGCTCTTCTTCTGAGCTATGGTGAGATGCCTTCTTAAATCTGCAAATGTTCCTTAAGGGGAACATGCTGAGAATTCATCATAGTGGCTATCAGTTTAGCACTGATAGCGTCAAAAGTCTGGGTGCTAAAAGCTGCCACGCATACAGCTGTCATATATGACATTTGTCCCATTTGATGAATGGATTTACACATGTGAACTCGAGCTGGCCCTGCAGGTGTAGGTGTTACATAGCCTGTTCAGTTCTCTTAAACTGGCCTGTTGCCCTCAGGTGTGATGGATGCTGTTGTAAATTGCCAGCATTGACTTGGGAGTCTGGTCAACTTCTGCAGGTAGAGTAGGGGAAAGGGTACCATTTTGTTCATCACGCCAAGTAGCAAAATGTCTTTGGATGGGCCTGATGTGCATTTAGGGGTTGAAAGGGGGTGGCACAGGGGAGAAGGACAGTACTTTGTCCTTCCAGACCACCAAGTTCAAAACAGTGTAGTGTCCGAAGAGCAGACTCACTCAAGGCAGCTCCCATCTTCCATCCAGCCCCTCTGCTTGCTCAGGGACTCCTCTGCTATGTTCCATTAATCCCCTTTTTCAAAATTAGACTAAATTTCTCTCCCAATAAAGCCAATAGGACTGCAAATTGTTTCACTTTGTCTGGAATAAACATTTGATTTTTTTTGTTTCTGATTGGCTTCGTTAAACTGCTCATATTTTGATATGTGTCACTGTAGAGCCTAAGAAGCCAGAAGTGGGTGTGATATTACAGCTTGCTGTTAAGACCTTTTGCTCCAGAAAATATGTTATGAGTTCACCAGGTGTCATTCCCATCTAGAACTCTTTTGAATCACAGTCTTATTCTTATTTCTGAAGAATAAGAAATATAAAGCAGTATATATACTGTATATGCAGAAGTTTTTTAATTGATACAACATAGACTGTGGGTCCTCTGATGGCAATTTTAGTGTAATGGTTTTAGTGTAAGGTTTTTATTATTGTTTTAATTATTTATTGATATTCGATGCTTTAGCTGTTTTAATTCTTTGATTGTAAGCCTCCCAGAGACCTTTGGGTAGTGGGTGGCATATAAGTTGTAAAAATAAATAAATAAATAAATAAATAAATAAATTAGATTGGCATCTGGTCGTGCCATTTGAGCTCTTGATGCAAAATGTGATCGGATCCATTTGTTCCTCCAGCTGTTTGAATGACTGTGCCCAATCTGTATATCTGCTCTGAAAGCAGGAGTGTTTTGTGACACCATAAAACCACGTGAACTCTGTTTTCTGAAATTCAGAAAGATACTAATTATTGCTTTTATGCAAGCATGTCACTATGGTAACTTGTGCATGCACTTCCACATACTTTCTGTCTGTCTTTCAAAGTTGCAGCTTCAATTAATTGCTTTTGAATAATTGCCCTCCTTCTGATCAAAAGGCTTGGCTCCCTCATGCATTCTGAAATGTCAGACTTTCACAATGGAGGGGCAAGAGAGGTTGACTGCACTGTACATCACCTCTTAGAAGGCAGTGGAAAGGATAGAAGATGGCGTACAGTATTTGGTTTTGAGCTTGGCCCAAACTGATGTCAGTCTAAAGAGGACAAATCTTCTCAACTGTCTTCTTTCTTCGCTGCTTCTTCCAGGACTTACTGCTTCTTGGTGCTACTGCTATTGAGGACCGCCTTCAGGCTCGTGTCCCAGAAACAATCGCCACATTGATGAAAGCAGAAATCAAGATTTGGGTCCTAACAGGGGACAAGCAAGAAACAGCTCTCAACATAGGTAACATTAGAGCCCTTCACCTTTGTATACCAGCTCTGGGGAAGTTTCTTCTTTGAACTAGCATGGCTATTGGAATTGCACTGCTTTGACCTTGTAAATCCCGCTTGTTCCCTGACTGTGGTGTGATTATTAGGTTAGTAAGAGGACTAACGCTTGGGCCTGCTTTTCCATAAACCTCAGGGAGTGACCTTGGGCCATTCACATGGTCTCAGTCAAATGTGCATCAACATAAGAACATAAGAAGAGCCATGCTGGATGAGGCCAAAGGCCCATCTAGTCAAGCTTCCTATATCTCACAATGGCCCCACCAGATGCGTCTGGGAGCAGACGAAACTAGATATCTGTTTCCTGATACCACTCCCCTGCATCTGGCCCTTGAAGTACCCTGGTTTTAAGCCTGGAGATTATACATCTTCATCATGGTTTGTAACCTCCGATGGACTTTCCTCCAGGAATCTATCCAAACCCCTTTTGAAGGCATCCAGGCTAGGTGCCATTATCACATCTTATGACAGGGAGTTCCACAGACTAACAACACGCTTGGTAAAAAAAATATTTTCTTTTGTCTGTTCTCACTCTCCCAAAACTCTGTTTGAGTGGATGTCCCCTAGTTCGGGTATTCCCTCTATCAAATTTACTCCTGCCCTGCATTATTTTGTACGTCTCAGTCATGTTCCCCCTCAGGCGCCTTTTCTCCAGACTAAAGAGCCCCAAATGTTTTAGCCTTTCCTCATAAGGGAGGTCGCCCAGCCCAGTGCATTGTTCTGAGAATAAAGTAGGAAGAGAGCTATGTAGGCTGCCATGGGTTAATTAGAAGAATGTCAGGCAGTAGCTATAATAAAAAAATAGTAAGTAAATGACTGCAAAGCCAAGACATGGAACAAGGTGCAAGGTTTTTAAAATAGGAAGAGCACAGGGCATACCCAATGCAAAAAGGCAAAGAATGGTGCTTCTCCCAACCTGCTTGTTGGCTGCATTCTCAATCTGGCACAGTAACAGGGATGCTGGCAAAAACAAGGCATTTGGCATTAAACTAGGGGTGGGCACATTTTTCCAATTTGCATGTTGCCCCCTTCGAAGGTTTGCTTGTACAACTCCATATCCGTCTTGAGTCCCCCGGCACCTTCCAGGAGACTAGCAAAAACCAAAAAATAGATCTTATCATTCCTGGAATTTAGCTCCTGGCTCCACCAGTGTTGCCCATCCCTGCTTTAGAACAAAGCGTGTGACATTGAAGTGTTGTTAAGAATACAGATACACTGAAAGGGACAGTCTGTCATCATCCAGAGTTCTGCAGTAACTTGCTATTAAGAATGTACTTTCAAGTTTAGCATTTGTGGAACTGCAGCCCACTTATAACTTCCCCCTTTATTGTTTAAATTGTTATACTTTTTAAAAACAACAGTACCTCACTTAGCTGTTTTTAATGACAGTGGAATGCTTCTTTTATGCTTTAATTTCCATTACTTCTTTCAAATGTGCTTTCATACCAAGGCCTTTGACCTTTTATGACCTTCAAGACAGTACAATATTAAGCCCTTGACTGGCTAGGCTGTTAGTTAATTTAATTTAACACAGGCTTTTAATGCCAAAGCTGCAGGATTCAATGACTTCACTTAGATTAAGCTCAGTGGATTCACGGGCACCCAGTAATTTTCTTTTATTTACATTTAAAAGTGACTTCTCTTACTTAGAAGTAATATTTCAAGTGAAGCCTCAATAAATCAAGTGAACTTTTCTTACTTTATCACTGTAGAGAAAAATGTAAATGTATTTTTAGAGACAGGACAGATCAAGGAGAGTGTTTATGTCTTTGTCCGAGTGGAATGAAGGCAAATGATTTAGAGAGCAGTCCTATATACATTAGCTTGGCCTAACCTGGTCACTGGCAAATGGGTTGGGATATAGTTGCCATCATGCACAGCCCAAATATGTTGGCAATCAGTGATGGGAGATGTAGTATTGCAGATGTGGAAGCTGTAGTCAATGCAAATTGGTTAAGGGTGTGTGTGTGTGTGTGTGTGTGTGTGTGTGTATGTGTGTGTTGCATCGTTACAGTTCTGACCAACTCTTCATGACTCCATATCCCTGGAGTTTTCTTAGCCAGGAATACTGGAATGGTTTGCCAATTCCTACTCCAGGCGCCTACAGCACCTGCTGTGTCATTCCCAGCGATATTCTTGGTTTGAACAACCAAGAACATCTCTGGCAGTGTGTTCTCCCCCCCTGTCGCCCCCATAATCAGTGTCAGTGGTGACAGGGAGATAGTGCCAGACAAAAGCAAGCATGGCACAGGAGTGCCCTTCGAAAATGAGTAGATTATCACACACCATCTGTGTTGTGAGGTGTTCTAGCCAGATTTACAAAGTTCTGCATGAGTAGCCATTTCCTTTGCTTTATAGTGAAGGAAAGAAAGAAAGAAAAACACCCTAGGACATTTTGTCAAAAATCAGGTCTCTCCACCAAGAGCCGTGCCATTTATCTACACCCCTCGAATTGCTAATATTCCCTCCCACCCCCCCCACCCCCGTACACAAACCATCATTGCACAGGCGAGAGGATCCTACATAGGCAGGGGGGGTGTTGGTCAGTCCCCCGTAAGTAAGTAACCACAGATTGAAATGTTTCAGGAGAAGATATCAAGTTCAGTTCTCAAGTGCTGATTTTCCACATGCAGGGTGTTTCAGATATAGAGGTACTCTCTAGCAAGAAATCCCTCGTGAGCAGGGTGAGCCCTTGTGCAGAGAAAACTACACCATGCACCTCTTTGAACATTTGAAGCTGCTGACAATCTGTTCTCATTACAAAGAGCTTGTGCTTTTTCGTAGTCCAGAGGTTATGATCAAGGCAGATGTCTTGTTGTCACCAAGCACAAAACAACAACAACACGATGCTGAAGATGGGTAGACAGATAGTGATGTGTAGTCTGATGGTGACATCTTTTTTTTCTACAGACAAACTGCTTGCTGATAAAAGTCCAGACTTTATGAGATAAAATGAAATCCCATTTCTTCCTTCTGTGACATGACTACCTAACCTGACCTTGTAGCTATTCATAGTCATAGTATCCAAACACTGCACAGAAATAGTAGCAGCTCTTTTATTTTTTTATTTTTGCTGAGCTGCGAGAGCGGCCTAGAATTAATCACATGTAGATTTGCTATATCAAGCTTCCAGGTCTTCCAACATGGTATGCAATTGTTCTCTTCAAATGCACGTGGAAAGCCAGTCATCTCTCTCAATCTCTATCCAATAAGAAATCAGGTTTATGTGTGGCATGATCTCGAAGCACCCCCACATCTGAATATTCTTGCATAATTTGTAAGATCTGAGTTTTTCCAATTTGCTCACCACCGTGGAATCCAGTAGAATGTCTGGTGGTGTTGTTCAAGATTCTTTTCCTAAAAATCTACTAGGCAGATGGCGTCTTTCTCATTTTTGAAGATGCAAAATAAAACAGCAGGTAGTGGCTTAGAAAATGTTGTTCAGTAGTGCAGCTGTTGTTCCAGTCAAAAACTCCCACAGAATCCCTTTGGATTAGTTATACCAAATTTGTAACAATTTAGGTCTGCTGGGGTAAGGCCATGCTTGAATCTGTGTCATACACCCCTCTCCTACACACCAACTTTAGTTTTCAAGGGAAATTTTAAAATACAAAGTAACTGCATTATAGACCTGGTTCACACATTCCATGCATTTAAAAATAGTTCAGTACATTTGTCTGTTGTGTTCACTGGGGATTTAAAGAGTCTCACCCTGTTGTTTCTCCAGGTTCTTGTTTTATTCACTTTAAGTCAAAATTATTTTTGTTAGCTGTACTGTATTCCCCAAGTTTTCTCCTCCCAAGATTTATAAAAATTATCCAACTAACATGAATTACTGGCTTTATAGCTGGCCTTATTTGTGGAATATGCAACATAAAGCAATCTGAATAGTTTTTGTAAGAGATGGTAAAATATTGGCCTGTGTTTCTATAGTTGGAGCAAGACATTTTCCCATACTTGAAGGAGACCAGCAAATCCACACCATCATTGCCTGGCGAACAATAACAACAACAGCTGTTCACATATAGTTGTACTTCATTGTGCAAGCGTGGCTGTCCAAAGAGGGGGAAGCTCTTCTACCCATGATGGGTTTCCACATAATCCAGAACCCTCCTTTTGTGTGTGGTGTTCCATGTGGAGTGGCTCCATGAATTGCATCCTCCATCTTCTCTGGTTTTGTAGAGAGAAAGTCACATTAATCCACTTCAGTGTATTTTTCAATAAAAAATAAATTTTAAAAAAAAGTGTATTTAACAAAAACCGAAGCAAAAGAGTGGCAATGCTTAAAAGGCTTAAAAATTTATTCCAGTGTGAGTTTTTTGAAGTACAACCCACTTCACCCGACCCATTCGTTTTTTATTTTCCCCCGTTCACTAGACATATTTGGTTCAGCATCTCTCTTTGTGTGCTTTGCGCTTTGTGCAACTGATTGGCCACTGTGGGACCCAAAAGCTGGATTAGATATGCCATCAGTCTGATCCTGCATGGTTCTGCTTTTCTTTTCATGGCTCTGCTGCTGTTGAACTTCTTTGTAATGTCTGCAAAGAGGAACATTTTAATAGCTTTCAAGAGGTTTTTTCCCCCCTCCACTGCTGCAGCTATCACTGCTAACGCCCTGTGTGTGTTTGATTGCTTCCTCAGGATATTCCTGCAGGCTTGTGTCACAGAGTATGTCTCTCATCCTTGTGAATGAAGATTCTTTGGATGTAAGTAAAGTGTTGCCTTTAATCCCCTTCTTGATCTAAGGAATGCAGCTGCACAAAACATGATAACCCACAACCCTTTCTCCCTTCCAGCAGCCTCCCAGGCATTCCAAGGAGAAGTTCAGTGGTGCCTCTGAAAACAAATTCAATTCGTTCTACAGGTCAATTTGTGATAAGAAAAAATTGTCTTACAAAACACGGTTTCCCATAGGAATGCACTGGGAATGGATTAATCCATTCCAGAGTCTAGAATAAAGACATAAATAACTGAGTTTTCTTTCCTGGGTACATGTGGAATGGTTTTATTGTCTTGCGAAGCATCTCATAGGAAATTTTTTTGTCATGTGAAACATGCCTTTCCCAGAATTATTTTTCTTCCTACAAGTTTTTGGTCTTACGAGGCATTTGTCTTAAGACAGTAGTGGCCAAACTTTGGCCCTCCAGATGTTTTGGACCACAATTCCCACAGTCCTTTGTCAACGGCAATGCAGGCTTGGAATTCTGGGAGTTGTGGTCCAAAACATCTGGAGGGCCAAAGTTTGGCCACCACTGTCTTAAGAGGTACCACTGTATTGGGATCAGGCCCTGTTGAACATGGTGAACTGTGGCACAGAAGGTTGAACAAGAGAGGAATTATCCTACTCCCTGAAGCAAAAGCATTCCTGAAAGTGGAGATCCCATATATGAGAAATGCCTACATCTGATATCCAGCAGCTCACCTTTTCCCTCTTAGCCAATCGTGTCATAGATCCACAATATTTGGCAGTATCCCCTAATCCCTAGGTATTTCTAAAGTGTTGGGCAGGTTCAGGGCCAAGAAGGAATCCCTACATTGGTGGAGGACTAGTGACCCTCCTTGGAAACAGAAGGGATAAGAGTTACATATATAACATAGCGGACCCTCGTATAACAAATGGTTTGTATAACATAAAATCTGTACAGCGTAAAAGATTCCGGAAATAGGAGAAATTTGCTTAACAGAATCACCTATGGGGTAAATCCGTACAACATAAAAATGCTCGCAATTAGGGATTACTCGGTTTTCAATGCATTCCTATGGGAAATTTGTATAAAGGAAAATTTGCTTAACAGAATTTCATTTGGAACAAATTAATTCCTTTATACAAGGTACCACTGTAGTTGAAAAATCCCCCCCCCTTCCCCTTCCCCCTCCTCTCCCCACCCTCACCCAGATCTGGTTTCTGTCTCTTGAGGAATTTTTACAACAGAGCTTGCATGCAAATATACCTACATACAATGGCCAATGAATATTTGGTATGAAACTTATATCTCATTACATATTACGTTGCACACCTCATTCTGCTGCTATATGTCTGAAGAAGTGGACAGGTCCACAAAATGTTACATTAATATATGAAAGTTAGTCTTTAAGGTGCCACGTGTTTTTTGTCTTTTGTTTTGTTTTGTTTTTCTTTGATTTTTGCCTGGAATCATTGCACAGTATTCCAGGCAACAAGGCTACCTTCTCCAAAACTCCTTGCTTTTAATATCTCTATAACAACAGGTCGGTACAACATTGTCCCATCAATGTTGGGAATAGATGTACCAAACAAATCTGAGTGGTGGAAATGGGAGTGAATTTTCTTTCAGTTCATTTTTGGAATAGTTCACCAAGATTAACAAATGTTATACTGATGATGGAAATAAATTGGATTTAATAAATTATCTTGGCAATTGAATAGGAAAGGCTTAAACATTCTCAAGCAGCGGGTCACCAAACAATCAGATTGCTTGTACAATAACCCCCCCGCTGATCGTGGGGGTTAGGGGCCCACCCCACCCGCAATGCATGAAAATCCTCGATACGCGAAAGCAGGTGGGGGGCGGGGGTGGGGGGATGACTGTCAAGCCTTAAGGTGCATGTTGGCGCATGTCCCCGGGAGGCCGGGGAAAGCAGCGCGCAACCAGGCGAAGGCGCTTTCAGCCGCGGAGACCCAGCAGCCGGAAGCGCCTTTGCAAGCGCGCGATATAGTGGGACCGCAATATAGCGGGACTGCGGGACCGGAACCGCGAAAGGGCGGGGGACCACTGTAAAAGAAATCCCTGATGGATCCTACATATAAAGAGGACTGATATAATTTTTATAAAATAAAAAATGTTTTATTTTTATAAAGTTCCTGGCAGTGAATCACACAGGAAAATGATTCCATAGAGAAAAGCTATGTTAGTCTGCTTGAGCAACAACAAACAAATATTATGGCACCTTTAAGAATAACTTTTATGAAATAAATTCATTGGTCATTAGCCACAACACAAGTTGGTATTGTTTTCTTACTGAGAGAGGAATAGGCTTATGAAGCCATTATGTCACGTATGACATTATTAGGTCCAGTAATAAGTGTTTCCTAGGAGAGAGTGAGTATTGATAAAATGTTAGACTAGGATTTAGGAAACCATAATTCAAATATTCAGTTGACCATAGAAACTTATCGGGAAGTGGCAATGGTGAATTATTACTTGCACACCTCTCATACCTTATAAATCCTGTTAGGGTTGGAACGGAAGCCATTTGATGGCACCTAACAAAATAGCATTTCCATTACAAACATGTGGACAAAGTTGGCATCTAGATCAGTGGTTCTCAACCTGTGGGTCCCCAGATGTTCTTGGACGGCAACTCCCAGAAACCCCTTCAAGCACAGCGAGTGGTGGAGGCTTCTGGGAGTTGCAGTCCAGGAACATCTGGGGACCCACAGGTTGAGAACCACTGGTCTAAATCTTCCTCAGATTCAAGTTCTTTATCTATGGCTGGAATTCCATGATGTCATTCCCCTAGAGGCAGACCCACTGCATTAGCTGTTTGCAGATACCATAGGTGGCGTTCTGTACAATTGTGTACATCGAGATGCACAGCAGTTTGTGCAAATGGTTTTACAACTGATCACTCACCTGCTTCTGTGAACTTTTGTTCAACTGTGCAAGAACTGTATGAACAGCTCTCTGCCAGTGTTGTTGGTGAGTAACCCTTTTACAATGGTTGGTTATCATGAAGCACAGATTTACCATCCAAAGCCTTTGAGACAGAAATGTGATGGGATAGAGCAGCTGTTTTCAAACTGGGTGCCATGGCACCCTGGGGTGGTGTGAGTGTATGCCAGGGACACCGCGGCAATAATATTTAACTTTCTGGGTCAAGTGAGTTGAGGGTAAAATTAGCTAAACTTCCCATAAACATAAAGGAAATAATGAAAAATTCACCCAAACAGTTTCATTCACCGCATTAAAGACAACTGAGTATTATTGTATTTTAGATGTTGCATTCAGGGTGCATGCAAGCCTAGCAACCTGCCATGCAGTGCCCCCTTTCCCACTCTGTTTCTCTGCTAAGATATAGACAGCATATATCCCTAGATTAATGTATTCCTATGGGAAATTTGTATAAAGGGCATACGGGTAAAGACCAGATACAGACGAAGGCTACACAGTGGGAATGGGAGATCTTTTCCTCAGTTCAAATGTATGGGAAGGGGGGGGGGTTACTCATCTCATGTCTGTATTCTGTGCTTTTAAGTCAGACCTGACTTACTGCCGCCATAAATGAGATATTTAAGGAGTGGTTTTCCCAGTTTTACCACTGGCTTCCTCTGTGAGTTTCCAGGGTCCTAGTCCGTCACTCTACCCACTACACCGCACTGGGAATCCCATCTTAATATTTTAATTTTTGTCTTGTTTTGTTTTCGATTATTTGTTCATAACGTTTAAAAGGATTCCTCAATGTTCTGTGATGCAATTTGGTTGTGTCTCCAAACCGCCCATAAGACCCGATCCTCCCAGGCTAGGCGTCTGGGACAGCAAACACCACGAGAGGCCCGAAAGGAAAAAACAAGAAATAGGGCCTTTTCCGCCATTGCCCCTCGCCTGTGGAATAACCTTCCACCAGATATCTGCCTCGCCCCCTCTTTGGCTGCCTTTAAAAAACTATTTAAAACTTGGTTATTTAAGCAGGCATTCCCTCAAATATAATGCAATTTCAGTGTTCGTCCATTAAATCTTGATTTTCTAACTGATTTGCCTGTCAATAATAATGCATTGTTTTATGTCACTTTAATATGAATTTTATTTTTATTTTTATTTTATTGTGTTACTATTTTATGGATTTGTTGTATGAATTGTTTGTATTTGTTAATTGTTGTAAACCGCCCAGAGTGACCTCGCTGCCAGATGGGTAGTATACAGTCACCCCCCGCCATTTCGCGGTTCAGGTACCGCGGTACTGCTACATTGTGGGATCGTGGTACTTGCACCGGGGGGGGGCATCTGGTTGCTCTATGCGCTCCCCCTGCACCTCTGAGAAGCCTGGGGGCGGGGGCGGTGGGGGGTGATAGCATTGCTCTCCGTCGCCCCCCCAGACGCCGCCGTGTGGGAGGGCTGCGGGGAGGGCTGGCGTCCCTCTCCGCGCCCCCTGGGTGCCTCCGGAGGGCCTCGGAGCCGCGCAGAAGGGCTGTGGGGATGGACGGTATCCCTCTCCGCAACCCTCCCGGGCGCCTCCGGAGTGCTTCGGAGCCACTCCGAAGGGCTGCGGGGAGAGCTGGCATCCCTCTCCGCAGCCCTCCCGGGCGCCCCTAGAGGGCCTCGGAGCCATGAGGAAGTGCTGCGGGGATGGACGGCGTCCCTCTCCGTCGCCCACCCAGACGCCTCCGAAAGGCCTCGGAGCTGCGCCAGGGGTGGTGGCGGCAGGGGGTGATCGGATGGCTCCGTGCTGCCCTCACGCTCCTCTGAGGCTTTTGGGAAAGGCGTAGGATTGTGCCCCCAGCCCCCCCCCACTTCTGCATATTGCGGATTTTCATGGATCGTGGGTGGGGTGGGTCCCTAACCCCCGCGATCGGTGTGGGGTTACTGTAAAAATCCAATAAATAAATAAATCTCCATAGGGGGGGTATCCTCAACCATTTTCAGGCAGACTGAGAGGTGCTTTGATGGGTTTGAACCAGGGTATGTGTGTCATGAAATTTCTCTAGCTAAATGTCTCCCTTCATTACCACTCCCCTTTCAGCCATCTTTTGTTTCTGAGCCTTGCCAACCAAATCTCCTTACCAGCTTAGCAACTGGTTATATCTCGAGTTACATGTTAATGCTGATAGCATGTGTTTTGCACAGAAGGAGGGAATAAGATTCCTCCTCTTTTAAAATAATCTGCACAATAATTTTAATATGCAAAGGCAGTGGGTTGGGAAGTGGCAGTATAAATACCAAGGGGACAAATCGGGATTAAGGCTCAGCATTTTCTTTGCAAAACTCTGGGCTCTCTTTCCGAGGGAGATGGCGAGGCTGTTCTTAGAACATCTGGGGCTTGAGCGTAGTTATCTTAATCACCAGCCAGCCTGAGTGAAGATCCATTATGGCAGGCAGTAGTGGGACTTAGCAAAGACGCCTAATTAGGAAAATTGGGAAAGAAAATACATTGGGGGGGTCAACTTTGCTGTCAATTTTTATTGCTTGAAGATTTTTAGTGTTTCCTTAATCATACAGAAACTCCGAGGCATCGGGTTAATGAGTAAGTTGCATAAGAAACTGTATCCAGTAATCAGATGAAATGCGAGAAGTGTGGTTAAATGGATGGAAACCCCCATACTCTTGCCAGAGAAATGCAGACTTTTAGGGTGTTAATTAGATAGTCAATAACATGTATAGCAAGTCAGCAGTGCAACTGCAAAATTAAATCTAGAGCTCTCCACATTAAAAAAAAACACAAGGTCCTTTCCCCTCTTGAAATCATTGTCTGAAATTACAGGCAAAAATAGGATGATGTCAATTAATTCCACCAGCTGGCTAATTGGGCCTCCAGTTTTAAGTACATGGTGAACTTGGTAATTCAAGGATTTGTTGAGTTTATTTATCCCAGTTGAGTAAATGGATTTGGGCTGTGACCTACAGATGGGCTGTTATGTATATTCTTTCAAAGAGAGTGCACCTAAGTATTTGCATTTCTTATTTACTTTTGTCCTATTCTACCATGCTTAGTAACTGCTGTGATTTTATTGTAAGGGGGCAGTATAGCCTTCAGCATCAGCTGGCAATTGAATCAAGCCATGGTGGAATACAGAACCTCAACCTTAGTAAGAGCAAAGTCTCCAAAGATTTAGGATTTCTACCATCTGCAAGCATTGCAAACAGGATGGCGGAAACTACAGACAAAGGCATTATTATGATTCTTGCCTCCTCCCCCCTCCCAAGTTGGCTTCAGTTTGGACTTTGGTGATCAAATATAGGAACAGAAAGAAAAGAGTGTTTAATCCATTTCCTGCATTTACTCAGTGATGCAGATTTTAATCTCGGAATAAAACAGAACCAGGAGGAATCCACCTTCTAGCCATTACTGAAAGCCATACCTAACCTGGTCAAGAAAAATAAATAGAAATGAATGGTTAGCATTGTATAAATTCCATGAGCGATCTGAGCACTCACCCGTCTCTGAGAAACCGAATCTGCCAGGGCAGGTTAATTTATGGGGATCTCTGAGAAAACAAACACCATTCTCTTTTTTTCCCCTTGCAGAAAAAGTTCATATGATCTTTATGTCCATGAAGGTTTACCCTTACTAAATTAATTGGCCCCTTTGTAAAGGTTAGTTTCGCTTTATGTGAGGAACGATGCTCTTAGCATATCTGTGGAAAGTAAGATACACAATACAAGTTGAACATCTCATGAAACTTCCTGTGAAAGGGAAGAAACAAAGGACAAGGGGAGTGTGTGCCATCGTCTACTTTAGCCAGAATGGTGCAGCTGTAGCTACTACTACCCAGTATGTAGATGTATGGAACTTGGTGCAAATCAGAGAGAGTAAGTCATAGAATCATAGAATCATAGAGTTGGAAGAGACCTCAAGGGCCATCCAGTCCAACCCCCGGCCATGCAGGAACCCCCATCACAATATTTCCGAGAGATGGCCATCCAGCCTCTGCTTAAAAACCTCCAAAGAAGGAGACTCCACCACCCTCCGTGGCAGCATATTTCACTGCCGAACAGCTCTAACTGTCATGGAGTTCTTCCTAATGTTCAAATGGAATCTCTTTTCCTGTAGTTTGACACCATTGGCCTGAGTCCTAGTCTCTGAAGCCATGGGAAACAAACCTGTTCCCTCTTCAATATGACATCCTTTCACATATTTAAAGACCTCTATCATATCCCCCCCACACCAGCCTTCTTTTTGAAAGGCTAGGTGGTAGATTGGCCAACTAGACAAACAACTCCTTACTCACATGCATAAGAGCTGTGCTACAGCTGTTCAGGCAGCAAGTCTGTACTTCTGCAAGATAATGGCTTGGGAACTAGGTCAGTGATATCAGAACAAAGAGCCTCAGGGGCAGGACTATTTGTCCATTGTTTGTTAATATTTACATCCTGCCTTTCCACCAGTGTGCTTGTGGTTGTGCACGCAGGCTTCCTTCTCCCTGCTCTGTCCTTGCAATAATCCTCAGTGTCTGTGAAGATTCTCAGTCATCTAGGCGAGTTTATCTGGAAGTTGAGTCATGGCAACTGGACTTCTTTTCTTGGCAGATTGAAATGTTTCGCTGCTCATCCAAACAGCTTCGTCAGTCTGAGGAAAGCTAGTTGGGAGTCGTCCATTTTATATAGTTCACTTTGACCTCTTGTCACCCTGGTCTGAAATAGGCTCATAAGATGAACAATGGTCTGAATAGGCTCACTAGGTGGACAGTAGGCTCATTAGGCTCATTAGGTGGACAATGGCCTGAGGTGCGTGAAAGTCCCACCTTTACAACCTTTACAATAATCCTCAGCGGTAACTCAATCTGACAGAGAGCAGCTAACTCTAGGTTACTTAGTGTGTTTCATGGCTCAATTTCCATGTCTTGGGGGGGGGGAGAGAAAATAGCATGGATGGGCTTAGTCTCCACGTTGTTACTCACATGACGCCACTGAGTATGTGCTGGTGTCAATGCTAGGGTCCTTCCATCCATCAGAAATTTAATGCACATTGCCTTGGCTTCTGTTTTTATCCTAAAGCATGAAGGCACTTCTGTGGCCAGTTTGTAGCTCACACCCTTTCAAGCACAGTTCCCAAGTGTGACATCATTGAGAGCCAGTAAGTGTCAACCAGGGATGGAGAACAGGTGGCCCCATTATTTCTAACCATGGGCTCTGTTAGCAAAGGCTAATGGAAGCTGCTCTCGGATTAATATCCAGCAAGAACCTTCGTCTTCCCATTCCTTGCATAGATAGTCTGGAGCTAAACAGACCTGTGTCTATGTTTCTGACTTGACACAGAAGACATATGGTGTTATGTGGTTGATGTTATTTGTATTCATTGTTATTACAGAGCATAGTCTTAAGTAGCCTGAACTGGATATTTATTCATACAAGGAGCTAACTCTTCAGCATTTGGGAAAAATTGGGGATTTTGGGGGACTACAGAGCCTAGAATCTTGCTCCTGTTCTATGCTGCTGTTATATTTTGTTTACTAGTTATAGTGTTTTTATTTATATACTTGTGCTTATCTGTTATATTGTATTTTATTCTTTATGCTCTGATTTCTGTTCAGTTTGTAAACTGCCCAGAGTAGCTATGTAGCTAGATGGAGCGGTATATAAATTTAATAAATCAGTAAATAAAATAGAATAGATTCTCCTGGCAAGCTTGGACAGATTCTGAAATTTACCATCCCCCCCAAAAAAAAAGTAACATTGTTTTTGTAGCCCTTACATGCAGGGCACCATGCAATGCAGAATATTGTCAAAGATACGCTACCTAGGATAATGTGTAAAGTAGGGCAAACTTGCATAGGTTCAACCTAGGAGCAATTATTAAAAAAAATCTTTCAACACAAGCAATTTGACAGAATAATATTGTGTATGGCTTTTCAAAATCACCTCAGAGTATGGCTGTAACTCTCCTTTGCCTTTATGGTTAGAACTATAGACAAAGTGAATTACAGGCACACCACCTGTTTTTCGAATTTAACCCTTCCTCACTCAGTGCATGAAGAATTCAAAGATGTTAATCCATTGAGAAACCAAAGCTCCTTGTTGATTGATTACTTTTCATGGCATATGTATTAAAGGAGTGTTATCCCCCCCCCAACCATTTATCATGGTGGGTTGGAGGAGAGTTACAGGGAGGATTTCTGCATGAAAACAGCTATGTTTAGGTCTGGTCTTGCAAACATGAATAAGGTGAGCTTGAGAAGGGACATCAAAGAGTATATTTGCAATCTAGAGCAAATATTAAGCCTATTTCTTTTGGTTTGTAGGGAAATTACTTAAGTAATTTAATTTTAGAAGCGTTACCTAAGAATTACTGTCTGAAATCCTGTTGCCTACCATGTTAGATTTCACAAGAGTAGGCCCATTTGATTCATTGGAACCTATGGAGGAGTTGACTCTTCAGAACCCCACTGACTTAGCATGCTAAGCAGGTCATTTGTTTCTGTTTGAACTCATTATTTTTCATTAATGGGTGCAGATATCACCTTTATTATTATTTATTTATTATATTTATTTGTTATACTTATATCCCACCCATCTTCCGGAACGGAACTCTTGGTGGCTAACAATAAAACAAAACTACAAAAGGAAAACAAAAATCAAAGAAAAATTCCAGTAAAATGGGGAGGGAACAATACCCTCCGGAAAAGATGAGCGGGCAGCAAAGATGGGGGGGGGGAGGTTTAATTAAAAAGGTTGCCAAATGCCTCCTTGAAAAGATGGGTTTTCAAGGCTTTTTTAAAGGCAGGCAGGGACAGTGCTAGGCACAGCTCACTGGGGAGATGGTTCCACAGCGTGGGGCCCACCACAGAGAAGGTGCGGTTACGCGTGAGCGACTTCTGCGCCTCCCTGGGTGTGGCCACCCTAAATAAGCGTGCCTGTGCCATTCTCGTGGGTCTGTTCCCGGTTGACCTCTGAGAGATACGCTCCGACAGGTACTCTGGTCCCAAGTCGTGGAGGGTTTTGAAAATCAAAACCAAGACCTTGAACCTTATCTGGAGGACAATGGGTAGCCAATGCAGGCGGGCCAGAACTGGGGTGATGTGCTCGAATCTACGGGCACCCACCACCAGTCTGGCCACCGCATTCTGCACCTGCTGGAGCCTCTGGACAAGGGTCAAGGGCAACCCCATGTAGAGGGCATTGCAATAGTCGATCCTCGAAATCAATGATATTAGATAAATGATAATAAAAACCATTTCAGTATGCTGACTCCAGGCTATTTGTTTTTATTTATTTCTCTTTTATTTATTGTTGTGTTGCAAACTACAGAGAGGAAACTGGGATACCTTTGAGCTGTGCATACGATCTAGTCTGTTTTCAAAATAGTTGTGAGTTTTTCAGGCTGCTTGGCCGTGTTCTGGAAGTTTTTCTTCCTGACGTTTCGCCAGACTCTGTGGCTGGCATCTTCAAAGGGAAAGGAGCTCTGGGAACTAGGAACACAGAGAGAACTCCTAGTTCCTGAGCTCCTTGCCCTCTGAAAATGCCAGCCATAGAGTCTGACAAAACTTCAGGGAGAAAAATGTCCAGAACACGGCCAAACAGCCTGAAAAACTCACAACAACTATCAGATCCCGGCCGTGAAAGCCTTCGAGGATACACTGTTTTCAAAACTTCCTCCGCAATACAGCCATTGGCCTCACTGGATAACTCTGGCATGGCTGCTCTGAGGACAGTACATTTGCTTGCATGCCTAAGAAATCGCCTTAATATTTTCAGAGTATGGTGGTGGTCCAGCCATTGTATCTGCATTCATGACAACTGAACGACAATATTGGGGAAAGGAAGTATTATGCTTTTAATGTACATTAAATATGATTGGAAATGCTATCATTTTCTGCACGATAACGAAGCATTTTAATTATAACTTCTAGAATCCTCTAGTCTCGAGCTACTCAGGTTGGGGAATTCTGGGAGTTATGGTCCAAAATATATCATCAAGTTCTGATGCTAACATTGATCTTGCTTGACAATAATGGCATCATCACATGATATGCCTTTCTGACCACTTCAAGACATACAGGTATAGCCACTGGAATCAATAGGCACACAGTTACAGTAATTTTGCCAATGTACATCCTCTTTCTTTCAGGGGTTCTGTTAGAACCAAGTCTAGATCCAGCATATAGTGATGTGATTATTATTCATTAGAACCTTTTAAAAAATTCTTTAAAAATACACAAAGGCTAGAATACTGTTGGTGTTTATATCAAGTTTGTGCAACCTGCTATGGGTGACTGGGGGGGGGGTTATTGAGACAGTGCCAGGTTGCAGTTGGGTGGCATGCATTGTCCTGTTCCCAGTTGTGCAATTGAGATGTGCCATGGCTCCTCACCTGTTAACTTTATTTAGTCACAACAAGCTGCATAAGAGCCAATGTGGTACAGTCCTTCCCTGACCGTAGTCTCTAGAACTTTGACCTACTAACAGCCAGCTCTAATTTGAATTGCAGCGGTTCCAATCTCCACTTGCCTATGAAATTGTGTGTGTGTGTGTGTGTGTGTGTGTGTGTGTGTGTGTGAGAGAGAGAGAGAGAGAGAGAGAGAGAGAGAGAGAGAATGGTGAACCACTCTGAATATTTCACATACAGTACCTCAAAACCTTTGTGAGGGATGCCATAGAGTTGGCAGTCATTTGGCAGCACACAGTAAAAAGTAAGACAAATGCTGTTCAGTATAGACATTCCAGCCAGTATGTTTCTAATGATCTTGAGATCCTATACTTGAAAAAAAAAATGAGATGGAAAAGTAGTATTGCTGATCCTCAACATCTGAAAAAAGCAGCGGCGAAGTCAATTTAAAGCAGGTGTACTTTGTCACACATTGATTTAAAACCAAAAAGCCAGTATTAAATGGATCATCCACACCTTGATCCCACCGACTGTTAACTTAAATATATATCTAATTGAGCTGACTTCACAGCAAATGCACTCAAGGCTGCAACTTAAATCAAATTACAGCTGGCTGTTAGTACGCCAAGGTTGTAGAGTCTGTGGCTGAGGAAGGACTGTGATGGGAAAGTTGGAACCACAATTGTAAGCTCTTTTTAAATATTAATTTTAGTTGTATTCATTTATTTTTGCTCTGCAGTAAATATAGTTTCAATAATGTTCCCACACATTAGATTCCTATGTTCTTTGTACAGCATTAGCTATTCTCTCTGTGTGTGTGTGTGTAATTGCCATTAAGCAGCTTTGGATACAGACTTGCTTTATGAGCAAAGGTTAATTAGGGCCTGAAGGATGCCTGGGGCAGGGGGGAAAGTACAGATGCAATAGCTGCAGAAATGTGTCTGCCAGCCAATTTCCCTGATTATATAGCTGTTAAATTAAATGTAAGTCCAGACGAACTTCTCCTTACCCTCACCA
Organism: Phrynocephalus versicolor; assembly: GCA_023846285.1. Classification (NCBI taxonomy): domain Eukaryota; kingdom Metazoa; phylum Chordata; class Lepidosauria; order Squamata; family Agamidae; genus Phrynocephalus; species Phrynocephalus versicolor. Next base: position 29,587,839 of record JAHTLZ010000007.1, read on the forward strand.
GAACACAGATTGTCCAGAAGTCAATGTTTTCTAATGGGTCATTTGCATGTCCAATGTACGATTTAATCCCTATCGTCCGGTCCATAACATTTCAGTTGTTGGGGTTTGAACAGGCAGCCTGAATTATTTAAAAGGGAAGAATACACTGCCAACCTCATTACAGGATCTATGTGTGATGTGACCTTGTGCCAAATTCCAGCCTCACACAAGGGGATCTTAGAATTTCAGGAGACACACAGCCTTGTCACAGCCTCCCTTGGAGGTCTGGTAGCAGGGGGAGGCAAGTCATGGGACTGGAATGAGATAGGGCACAGTATTGTTCTTAGCATCTAAGCAGTAAGTTGCAAGGGGCTCTGTAGTTCATCTTCTGTATACAGTAACAGAAAATCAATAGGCCGTTCATTGTTTATTTTATTCCTGTTTTGTTTATAACCTGTATTTTCCCAGTGGAGGCAATCCAGGAAGTTTACTAAAGAATAATGACATCAGAGCCAAGAGTAATACTGTATTTGGGGAATCAAAAACTTCCTGCTCCTCTCCCACAGCTTTTCTGAGGCCTATGTAATGCCTTTTGTTGCACTGAAGCCGGGGAGCCTATGGATGAAAGGTGGATGTTTTTATTTGCCAAAATCTCCCCCACTTGTAAAGTCATTCGGCAGTGCTGATTTTCAGGATTTTTTTTTTTAAACTTCACCCTTGTGTCTCGTAGAAGCCAGGGGATGACATGGGATTCAGAGCAGCCCCAAGACAGAAGGATAAATTATGAAATATCACCCCATGCTAGTGATGTCATCACCCTTCTGCAGGTATGGGTTGTGATGGCTGCCAGTAAGTTCACAATATTAATATGAAATAATATTATGATGTTAACAGACCACCAACCTAAAACCTTTTGAAATACTTTAGAACTGGAAAAACTAAATAAAGAAGCTACAGCATTTTCAGTTAAACGCTCCTTCGTCTGTAACCCCTTCCTTTGCCAGAAGCCTGCCTAAAGTGAAAGATCCGTACCTGCTGGCAGAAGAGTTGTGAGCAGCAACATCACTCCCTGTGAAAAGGAGATCAATAGCAAGAGAGTCATCACTGACAAGGCTTTCTCTTGTTCTAGAAAACCTCATTGCAGAATGGTTCTAGACCAGGGGTCCTCAACCTAAGGCCCCAGGGTTGGATGTGGCCCCCCAAGGTCCTGAATCCGCCTCCCGGGACCAATTGCAACCCCCCCATCTACCCCCTGCTTTGCGAGCAAGACAGCCTCCGCAGCTGCTTCTATTGCTGAGGCAGTTCAAAGTAGTGGGCTATGTCGCTTCTCCCACTCCCCCCAGCTACCGCCCAGATGATCAGCATGCTGGCTAGTGGGACATTCAAAGTGGGAGAGCTACGGCAAGGTCCCCCGCTCCCCCCACCCACTGTGGTCCGGCCCCCAGTGGTGTCTGCGGCGTGGTGGACTGGCCCGCTGTTTGAAAACTTTGAGGACCCCTGTTCTAGACCCCTGAGCATTTATCCCTTTATACTTGTATCTTGTCCTGCCCTGAAGTAACAAACAGAAATATATAAAGCAACTTTATACAGAGTCAGATCATTAGTCCATAGAGTCCAGTATTTTTGACATATACAAGCAGTCTCCAGGATTTTACTTGAATTTTTCGGCCCTGTCTGCAGTTACTGTGGAATGGCGCATAGGTTCCATCTTTAAGCTCCACTTCTAAATAGTAACTTAACGTCCACTGAGATTTTTGTCAGCTTCCCCTACTTAAAGAGTCTCAAAAGTCAGCCCCAACCTATTTCTTTAGTGCTCTTAAAACATATGGACACTGTGCAGAAGGCAGTATCCTGCCAACCTTAGTCACAGAGGCCATTCATCTAACATTCAGCCAACACAGCAGAGTGTCCACAGTCCAGTGGCTTGTGATTTCCTGTGTGAGACTTGGTTGATTGCTGCAGCCTGGAAGGTTGTGGATCTCTTCATCCTGAGCACACTAGAGCTTGTTTGGTTGTGTGGCTGCTAAGAAGAATTGACCTTGGTTAGTATTTGGAATATGGTTGATTACTAATTATCTCCATGTAAGGATGGGAAAAATAATTCTGCCTGGAAATCTGCTACCACTCAGAGGTAACACTATTTGGCTGGATTGCCAATTATCGGGCACCTCATAAGGCAACTGCCATGTTCCTAAGTTAACGTAGTGCATCTGTTTGAGGACAGATAAAAGATCACTTTTCCCCAACCATATCTAATGACTCTATTAATTTTGTGAGATATAAATAATATGTCTATTACCAGCTTGATTCTTCGATGATGCCCTAAATGGCTTGGGTCCAAACTATCTAAAAGACTGCATCTCCCTTTATGGGCCTGCCAAGTTGTTAAACATTATCAGAGGGGCCTCGTGGCACCGTGGTTAAATTTCTGTACTGCCTCTGTAACTGTGCCCATGACCTGAGATTTTGGCTGCTACCGCACTTCCTTGAGCAGCCACTTCTTATTTTGCATCGCCTTATCTCCTCCCGCGGTCACGTGGTGGCTACAGTGGTTCAGCAGTCTGCACTTCAGCGGTTGCTTAGCAATCGGCTCCCCCATTCGCACTCGGCTGAACCGCTTTAAATTATGACAGGGAAATGGCAGAAACCGGGGGGGGGGGGGAGGGGACGAAAAAAAGGCAGCGTGGTATGCCTGAAAATACAACCAGATCGCTTTAAAAAGGGGTGCAGAAACCGTTTGAAAAAAACACCACCCCCAGTGGTTGTGGCAAGAAAAACTGACACAGAGGCCAGCAATGGGCATGGCCAAGGGGGCTCTTCAGAAAAAGCTGTTTGAAAAGCGGATAGTGATTTTTAAGGCAATTTGTCTTTAAGGAAAAGGTGTTTCAAATCTAAAGTGTGGTAGTGGTCTCACAGTCTCAGGCAGCCAGCTCATGGCCGACTCAGCCTTCTATCCTTCCAAGGTTGGTAAAATGAGTACCCAGCTCGCTGGAGGGAGGTGGGCGTGTCAATGTCATAAATAAATTATAAACTGCCCAGAGAGTGCTTTCAGCACTATGGGGCAATACATAAGCAGAACACTTTGTTTTGAACTTTGCTTTCTTGTCCCCCCCCCCCCCACACACACACAGAAGGCGGGCGGGTCCCATCTATGATGATCTTCCACAAGTCAAGGCCTTTGTCTTTAGGCAGATTTTCCCTCAGTGACTTGGATTTTAAAATCCGAGTGGTTAGTCTCTTCTTGCTTTTCATTTGTTTTAATAATGCTTTTACCTAACATTTGAAAAATAGTGGTTATTTAATTCTTTTTAATATTTGAATGGTTTATTGTTTTTGACTATATTTTATGATATAAGTTGCCTCTGGTCCTTTTATGCAGAAAACTGGGGTAAAATATTTTAAATAACAAAATATTTACCATTTCTCTTTTTCTTACATTACTCATTTAACAATATACTAGTAAAATACTCTATTTTGCTAGACAAAGTGGATGCTATTGTTATAAAGTATAAAGTTACATTTGTCTGTTGGCTTGTCAACTGATAGAGCTTGAGTTTAGGGTTATCCTTTTAAAGGCAACATTTTAAACCAAAAGAGTTTACATAAACTTCTTTCCAAAAAGAACTATGGAGGAAGTTTCCTGCTGTGCAGCAAATACTGACTAGTTGTAAACTGTTAAGGCTCCAATTTCATACATACTTTCCAGGGAGTATGCTTCATTAAATTCAGTGGCTTTTTGTTCTAAGTACAGTGGACCCTCGTATAACAAACAGCTTGTATAACATAAAATTTGTACAACATAAAAAATTCCGGAGATAGGGGACATTTGCTTAACATAATCGCCTATGGGGAGAATCCGTACAACATAAAAATGGGATCACTATTTTCAATGCATTCCTATGGGAATTTGTATAAAGGAAAATTTGCTGAACATAATTTCATTTGGAACGAATTAATTCCTTTATACAAGGTACCACTGTACAGTAATACCTTGGTTTACAAGCATAGTCTGTTCCAGGAACATGCCTGTAAACCAAAATACTCACAAATCCAAATGAACAAACAAACAAACAAACAAAACAAAATTTAAATTTAAAAAACCTCATAATAAATAATTAAAACTTAACTAATTCATTTCACAGCCGCACATCCCATCGCCACAGATACTGCCTTTGCTGCGGCAAGGTGCCTGCGGTGTCAGGGAAGGCCTGCCCAGGCGCAGTGCCAATGGTGCCCTGCCCAATGCAGCATCAGTGGCTGTGTCCATGTGGCAGTGCAGACGGGGTGTGCACCTGTGGCAGGCGAAGGGTCGCTTGCTGTCACTTGGTGCTCCAGTGCTCATTTGCCAGATGAGCTCATTAACCAGAACAAAAATGTTCCAAAATTGTGGCACTTGTAAACTGAGCTATTATGGTAGACATGTGTAAGATTGTGGTCTAAGGCCAAGGATATACACAATAACTATATGCATTAGACATGGGCACGACCAGAAAAAAATGACGTTTCGAGTTTTCGTTTGTCGGAACGGGTCCATTTTAGTCATTTCCGTTTGTTGTGAAATTTTTCAAAAATTGTCGATTTGTTGTTTCATTTGTCATTTGTCGTTTCCACCCCGATTTAGCGCGATTTGACTTCCCAGAGCATAAGGGCGTCCCGCAATCAGGGCCGGCGCTAGGTGTTTTTGCACCCTAGGCAGCGGGCGGGGTGGGGGGCGGGCGGCGGGGGGAGGTGCGGACAGGCGGCGGTGGCGGGGGGCCATGGGCGGGTGGTGACAGTGGCAGGGGGAGGAGCAGGTGGGCGAGTGGGTGGGTGGCAGCGTGGGCGGGCGGGCGAGTGGGCAGTTAGGGTATCACTTAGGATAGAGGTTCTGTTCTTGGCTTGTACCCCAAATGTGTGTGTGCGCAAGCAAATTGAAGTTGGGAAAATTGAAAATAAATGGTAGTATATAATATATTTTTAAAATAAATCCACACCTCCCACTCCCAGTCGAACCTCCCCCTTTATCCAATATCAGAAAAACATCCTCACAAACTGCCAGAGAAGAAATAAAGAATCAACTGCTATTCCCTTCAGCAGACAAAGCTGCAGGGAATCAAAGAAATTATTTTCTAAATTCAATTCCCTCCCTGCCTGCCTAACTTAAATCCTAAAGCCTCCAGCCTCCCTCCTCAATCTCGATTGGATCACACCAGCACCAGCGGCCAGCCCTCCTCCCTCAACCACATCCATACACCCGACTGCGATTTCTGGAAGGTGCCTCGGCTTTTTATGCTCTCCGAGACATCCAGAAGTGTCAGTCAAAAACCTGATGATGCCATTGGTGGAATGGTTCAAAAAAATTGCATGGTCCCAACCCATGCCCAGCCCAAATGGGCAGGTCTAAAAATAAATAAATAAAATAAAATAAAATAAAATAAAATCAATACGACGTTTTATTGCTATAAAAAAACCCCACTGCTGCTACTATTAAAATTCAGGCATTTAAAATAAATAAATTTCACATGTTTCTGTGGTGATTTGGTGTGTTTTTTGACCACGATTTCAAAAGAAAAATAGTGGTCGCCATTTTGGATCCCCCCCACCGCATGGCATAGCGAGACGATGAGGATGACCCCCCCAGCCTGGTGCAAGCAGCCCAGGACAGGAGAAGAGGGGGGGAAGGCCAGGGACCCCCCAGAAATCACCCCTCTGGTAGGTGGCAAAGCCTCAGGCAGGCATATTTTTGCCTGCTTTTTTGGCCGGGAGTCGGGTTTTTTTAAAAAAAACTTTTAAAAACTTTTTCTGTGCTTCGCATTGCGCAATCGCCACGATGCCATAAACGAAAACGAAAAACCCGACCAAATTTTTCTTTTTTTCGGTTTGAGTTTGAGTTCTGACGGCTTAATTATCGTTTCCGTTTCCGTTACGTAACGGAAACGAAAAAAGGAAACGAAAACAAAAATTTCACCGAGTCATGCCCATGTCTAATATGCATAATAAGAATGAGACCAGTGGCGCAATAAAGACTGGGACATTTTATCTAGCATTAAGGGTCCATGGAGTGCAGTATACTCATCAGAGGCATGGACTGATGCCACAGCTATTGCATAGTTACACGTATGCCTGGAGGGAGGAAGACATGTCAGAACTAGAGATGGGGATGATTTTTTTTTAAAAAAGGTGATTTGCTGTGGGGGCTGATGAACCAAATGGCTATTCCAAGAACAAAATCGGAAGAGCCAGCAAAAAAAAAAACAACACAAACTACAAACAGTATTTAGACCCACCACAAAAATAAAACAGATTCTATGGTCAGCAAGGGACAAAAGGAATCCACTAACCACTGCAGGAGTATACTGGATACCTTATAGTTGTAGCCAGGTGTATATTGGGTCCACAAAGCGCAGCATCCAGACCAGAATCAAAGAATATGAAAAACACTGCAGGCTAAAACAACCTGAAAATTCAGGAGTAGCTGAACACACCCTGAAACAAACTGGACATGAAATCCTCTTCCAGGACACAGAGGTACTGGACAACACTACCAATCACTGTCAGACGATATAAGGAAGCCATTGAAATCCACACACATAAGCACAGTTTCTACAAAAAAGTAGAAAGTCTAAAAATCAACAAAGCCTGACTTACAGTACTAAAAACTGCAAAGTGCATAAAGTTCAAAGCTCAATTATTCCCACCCAGCCACAAGCAACAGTGATCAGTTCATACAATAGAACAACTACAACAACTACATATTAGGATTGTTGCTACCCCGACTGTACTGAAACTTCTTAATCCCTCCATCACAATACATTGAACAACACCTATTGCATAGGACAAGTTTCCTCTTTCCCACAACTTAAAAAAACCCAAGTCTCACAATACCCAAGAGCAGAGAGAACTCCTAGTTCCCTGAGCTCCTTGCCATCTGAAGATGCCAGCCCAGGGGCGTATCTAGGGAGGGAAGGGTGCATTTGCCCCAGGTATGTAGCATTCTGGGGGTGCCTGGAGAGGGAGGAGGAGGAGGGAAGTAGGTGATGTATTTTTTTTCAAAGCAGCACATCTGAGAAGGGAGGAGGTGGAAGCGTGCGCCTGAGGTGCCGCTTGAAAAAAAAATGCCTGTGCAACCCTCGGCCAAGGGTTGCAGGGTGTGTGTGCAACAGGCAGGCAGGCAAGGAGCAGTGGGTCCAGGGCTTCTCAGGGGCTAGCAGCAGCGTGCACCATAAGACTGGGACCCGGTGCCTGATTTCTGTGGAGAGAGGCATGGTGATTGCTGCTTGTGGGTGGCCCCAGTGGGCTGGCCCACAGTGCCTGGGGTCTCCCTGGGTGCGCCAGCTGGGGCTCCTTCTACTCCACTTTATGTGGGGTTGTCCTTGACCCTTGTCCGGAGACTCCAAAGGGTGCAGAATGCGGTAGCCAGACTGGTGGTGGGTGCTCGCAGACACGATCACATCACTCCAGTTCTGGCATGCTTGCATTGGCTGCCCGTGGCTCTCCAGATAAGGTTCAAGATTCTGGTTCTGGTTTTGGGTCCTGAATACCTGTCGGAGCGTATCTCCCAGAGGTCATCTGAGGCCAGGCCCACTCAAATGTCGCAGACGCGCTCACTCAAGGTGCCCACTCCTAGGGAGGCACGGAGGTCAGCTACGCGCAACCGCGCCTTCTCTGTTGTGGTCCCCTCGTTATGGAACTACCTTCTGAGTGAGCTGTGCCTTGCACAGTCCTTGCCCGCCTTCAAAAAGGCTTTGAAAACCATGCTTTTCAGGGAGGCATGTGGCGACCTTTAATTTAATTTAAGTTATTTAATTTTGTTCTCTTTTTTCTTTTTCTTTTCTTTTTTTCTTTTCTCCCGTCCCCTGATGCATCTTGCTTAGGGTTTTACCTTTCTTTTTCTTTTTGTAAATTGATGCTTTTAAACTTGTAAACCGCCCAGAGTTCCTGTTGGAAGTTGGGCGGTAGAAAAATGAAACAAATAAATAAATACTAAATAATCTATCTGCCTGCCTGCCCGGCACTCTTCTCCCACCGTGGGTGGAGCAACGGCACTGCCCATCTCACTGGGGAGCCTGGCACGTGCCCTTGGCCCCTGGAGAATGACCGAGTGACTGAGCGAGAGCACAGGGGCCATGGGGAGACTGGATTGGGCCCCACCACCAGTGCTGCTCACCAACCATGGCCTACGGTTGTTGGCAGAGCGGGCAGCACTGCGAGCCGGCCGCCTTCGAGCTCTTCTTCCACAGCTGCCCCTTCCAGGGCGGCTTTGCACTCGGCGTCAGCCTAGGTGACTCCTCCTCCTCCCCCCCACACCCAAACCCCAGTCTATATTTGAGGTTGGCAAAGAAGGGCAAGGGATGCACTGCCCTCCTGCCCCACTGAGGCGACTCCCAGCCCGCCGACCTACAGGCTACGCTACGGCTGCTCCACCTGCCCCCCCCCTTGCTGGGTGGGTGAGACATGGTTGGGGAGGGAAAGGGTGCAAACACTGACTTTTTTGTCCCTGGGCGCTCCAAACTCTAGCTACGCCTCTGTGCCAGCCACAGAGTCTGGCGAAACGTCAGGAAGGAAAAACTTCCAAAACACAGCTAAACAGCCCGAAAAACTCACAAAAACTATGTAAAACCAGTTGGGAAATCACCATCCATTAATGAGATGCTAGTTGCATTCCTAGCCACGTGTCTACATGTGTGATCAGGTACACCCCTAGGTATGCAACCAGGACTTCATTAATGAGTGGCAATCTGGTGCCAAGTCTTTCATAATTTCCCTTATCCAAGCATAAACTGGTAATAGGATTCTGGCTGATATCCAGAAGGTAAACTGGACATCCTTGTACCTTGTGCGATTCTGTTTCCTTTAAACTGCTGCAGTAGTCTGTGTTGTTTTGGCTACTCCAGACCAGAAAGTGATTTTCTAAATTGTTTATTCTTTGGGTTCCCTGATCTAGGGATCCACAGATGCAGATGTGACTTAAGCATCCGTGCAAAGCAGAGAGTACCTGCCTTCTATATGTTTTAGCCCAGGAAGAAGTGGGGAGAGATCATCACTCAGTGACAGAACAGAAAGTCCAAGGTTAAAGACCCATGCAGTGTGCTCTAGAACCTGGAAGGCCAGTATCTGTTAAGGTAGACAGGTCTGTACTGTGTAGACAGATAGTATTTTCTTGGTATAAAGTGGTTTCATATGTTTATTTACACATATATATTTACTTAAAATATTTTACTCCCTCCTTCCTTCTCAAAAAGGACCCAAGAGAGGATACATCATTAAAACACAATCTTTAAATCTAAAACATTGAGTCTTCCCTGTGTTTCTTCTTTCATCAAACAGGGAGCAACTCTCGGTGTCACTGATGGACATTTGAGAAAAGCAGAGAGAATGACGGAAGTGCATAGTCTTTTAGAGCACCCTGTCAGTGAAACAAGTTGCTCATTTGTGGCTTAAAGTCTTCTCTTTGCATGTTCATTATTTCTTGGAATGCTTGCATTCTGTTTATTCTAGCTTTGGTTTTCCGCAATCCCTGTCTCAAAATGTTTTGCAGCTTTGTTATTTCCATCACTCCATCTCCGACCTAAACTCCCCTTAGGCCAAGATTTCCTTACCGGTCCCTGGAGCACTGGAATTAGAGAGCTTTGACTGAACTGGTCTTCTCTAAACAGATGGTGAAACGCTGTCCCTTCCATCCCCTTCGGTCATGGTTAAGGTATAAGTGGAAAATGTACCTCAAAGCTAGCTGCAGAATCTCTGTCTGAGTATCCTTCTGCAGTTAAATCCTATCTATTGTTCTCATTCCTTCATGGAAGACCCAAATAAAAAGCAAAGCAAAACACATTCCAATAAATCAGAATATTTTCATCAAAGGCAAACTGTTCATAGCAACCAGATGGAGGAAGGATAATGGTAAAAGCAGGGTTGCACATCCACCTACTCTGCACCCTCACTGTTTTTGCCATTACTCTTCTCTCTGCTGTTAGGATGCTTGAAGCCGGATAAAGGTCTGCTGCTTTTAACCAGTTGTACCGGTTAGTCGTCATCGTTTTTGCTGAGTGAAATGAGTTGTAATAAAGCCTTGCAAATTTTCTTGCTTTAAATGCTGAATAGGTGTCTTGCTACCAGGGGATTTAAAATCAAAACATTAAAACCACTGGAATATGGGATAAACTGTTGGTATATGTATTTCAAAATGGTAAAGGGTATACACCCGGAGAAGACTGAGTGTATTTCTGGAGGGAAATGGGCTGGTCAATATCATGAAAGTTGTAATTTTGTTTAAGTCCCGAGGGGAGTGGGTTGCGCGGGATTTATGTCTGTTATATTTATTTATTTGTATTTATTTGATTTTATTTATTTTAATACTTATATACTGCCCGTCTTCCGGAGGAACTCCGGGCGGTTTACAACAAAATAAAAATAAGAACAATACCAGAAATAATCAATTAAATAAAATATCAAAATAAAACTACAAAAAAGGAGTCAATGGCAAGTTGGCGGGACAGGGGGTGAAAAAAAAAACTTAACAGTTGTCAAACGCGTCACAAAAAAGCCAGGTCTTTAAGGCCTTTTTGAAGGCTGGCAGGGACGGTGCAATGCACAACTCACTCAGGAGATGGTTCCATAACATAGGATCAGCCACAGAGAAGGCTCGGTTGTGGGTCACCATTTGTTATATTTTGTTATATTTTTGTTATATTGATGTGTGTTATTTCCTTTCCTTTATGATATTTTTGTTGTTTTATCTGTTTGTATATAGAAATAAAATGACAAAAAAACCCATTGCATTTGAGCTTGCACAGGACATGATCCTCAATGTCTAAAGGTTCTGATTAATAAACAATTTTTTGTGCCAAAATGATGCCAGTTTCAGCACTAGTTGAGCTTCCCAAGGGGAGGGCATTCCATTGTCTATGCCTGAGAAAGCCCTTCCCTGTGTCTCCACATAATAGATTGTTCTCAATTGTGGGACACAGAAGAGGGCCTCCCCAGCAGATCTTCATGACTGGACAGTCTGTACAAATCCTTAGATCAGTGGTTCCCAACCTCGGGTCCCCAGATTTTCTTCGACTAAAACTTCCTGAAATCCTGGCCAGCACAGCTAGTGGTGAAGGCTTCTGGGGACCCCAGATTAGGAAGCACTGACATAAGTATTAGCCTGCCCACCTCCATAACTCCCTTTTTTGCAAAGACATCGTTTTTTTGGAGGTGGCAATAAGGTTTTGCGTAAAGTACATTTTTTAAAACATCAATGCAAAGGAAAAGGTCTCAAAATGAGCAAAGCATGTCATAACCATGCCTATTTATTTATTTTTACATACCACCCTTGTCACAAAGTTTCTTCTAAATTTTTGCAAGGATGCAACTTGCTGGGAAGGTCCAATGCAGTCAACATTGTGCCTGTCAAGTTCCATTTGATTTCAGGGGAAAGATATTGAAATGCAAGCTTACCATCTTCCACTGAAACCAGTCGTGCTTCATTCGCAGACTCTCACCAGAGGTTTCTTCTCCAGCAAGACCTAATTCTTTTAAAAGCTCCCTAAGAAACAGAATTGTAACATATGCAAATCTGTCCCACACAAAGGTGAAGTGTTCGAGACTAAGGTGACATTCTACTTGAGCCTCGTGTATAACTAAAAGCCACATTCATCTTCAGGAATGGCTTTTGACTGCATCAGAATGAAAGGTGTTGTGGTAGGAAGGGAGGGATCAGGAAGGTCCCCTTGTTGGTGATGCAGTGGGTGATCCAAATTTGCAATAACAACTAGGCTGTGTCTTGCTGCTGTTTGGGTTATCTAGACTCTGCTTTGGCAGTGTGCATCTCACTGCTCCCATATAGAGTGTGGCTTTTGGAGACTGTCAGAACAAGCTTAGCCTGAAGCATGGTTACTTGGGATGACATAATGTGCTTCTACCCTTCATAATTTACTAGTAGACCACTGTGCCACCAGTTCTGTGGGTCCAAGGCACAACAACTTCTTTGGGTGCTCTTGGAAGTTGGGGCCAGTTGGGTGGAATAAAAATACAATTAGAGATGGGCACAGAATGATTTTTTATTTCGTTTTTCATTTGGTTTCAGAACAAAATGAAAAACAAACTGACTTTTAAAGAAAAATGAAATGAAATTAATGGAAATTTTCATTTTGTTTCATTTCATTTTTCGTTTCCACAACGCGCCCAATGGGGGCTGGGGAAGTGTGGGGTTTTTAAACTGTCTTTGAGCCATTGAAGCAAGCAGTGATGGCCAAAGCCACTTGCTTTGGTGGCTCTAAGACAGTTTAAAAACCCTGTGCTTTCCCTCACAATGCACCCGATTAGAGAAAAAAAATGAATAAAAATGAAAATGAAATGAAATTTTTTTAAAAAATCCTTTAAAACTCATTCTATACAAAAATAAAATGAAACGAGGACAAACAGAATGAAAAATGAAACGAATCACCATTTTATCATTTTGTGCCCATCTCTAAATAAAATAAATAATAATAAATATAGTATTATCCTCTGTGCTAAATTCCATGTATTTTCTTCTTCTTAAAGGCATGTCCCTTTGGAATTTTAACCTATCCAAGTTTTGCTTCTGTTTGTTCACTTTGTGTATTTGAAGAGTTTTACTGATTAGATGGAGTTTTTCCTGTGAAGCTTTAGAAAGTTGCAAAATACAAACAAGCTTCACCAGATCTCCTCCAGTACCGAAGGATGTGGTCCCAAATGAAGACCACACATGGATAGTCTAATGCTCTACCTGTCAGCAAATTATGCTTGAGAGCTCCAAGATTTATAACAGTACCCTACTGTTCATCATTGTGATGTACCCTGGAGAACAGAACACAATTTATACAGGTCATCCGGATTCAGAAAGTTGGTGATTTTTCTAAACGAGAAATGTGTGTCTATTGTAAGTGAACAGCACAGCAGTGATTGCCAAGAGCTTTGCAGTGAGGCTTACTATTTTATTTTTTGAAATAGTAAGTTTTAACCATGAATAGTCAAAATTAAGAATAGGGGACTTTAAAATGCTTAAAACTGTAAGTTCAAAGACTAAATTAACTATTAAGCTTACTGTGTTATAGTAAAAGGTCTGCATTCATTGCTCAGAGTACTGTCCTTTAGGTAGCAAGTGTAGTTTTTCAAGCTTAGAAATCATTATTGGGTTTGATCATCACTGTCTTCACTCCATATTGCAGTTCCAATCAAAACCATGATCCATTAGATTTTTTTTCCAGTTACACCTTCTTAACAGTGGCTTTGTCAAGGCAGTCACGCCAGTGGAACACTCATGCATGGCCTATGCTTTCAGCATGTAATCTGAGAGATGCGCCATCCACATGCCTAACATGTTCAGCAATTGTGGCTTGATTTCTAGGGCAGAAGAATTGCTTTTAAAATGGGACACACGATGGTGTGAGTGCACAACTGGGAGTAGGTCTTTGAGGAAGAAAGAGAAAATAATGCTTTTCTTGCCATAAATACGTCATCACCACAGGGAGTGGAATTAGAATCTGTAGCCGCTTAAAATATTAGGAAATACATCAGCATTCCGTTCTCAGAATGCATTGTCTTGATGAATTGTTGCAAATTCTCTTTCTTTAGTTGTGTCAAATCAAACTGTTTCCTGCAGAGGACTGTCTTTTGGGGGTCTTGAACTCTCAGACCGATTTCTGGGAGTTGATACAGCTTGCTAAATGTCATGTGTTTCGTTTGCTGCCTAGATGCCCTGATTTCGGAAGCTAAGCAGGGTTGGCCCTGGTTAGTACTTGGATGGGAGACCACCAGGGAATACCAGGTGCTGTAGGCGCCTGGAATAGGAACTGCCAAGCCACTCCAGTATTCCTGCCAAGAAAACTCCATGGACACAGAGTCACGAAGAGTCGGTCACAACTGTAATGACACAACACACACACAAAAAGGCACACAAGCCAGCTGGAGGTGGGGGGGGGCAGCTGTGCTGCTCTAGCAGAGAGAAAAATACTTAGGGTCAGAAATAAGTTTGTAATAATCTACCTAGTGTTCTTTTTTCCATCCTTGTAGAGAAGAGGTGAGGAAGCAGGACAGAAGACCGCAAGGAATTACTTGGAATTCCAACACAATTACCTGCTTGCAATTTGGGAAATAGCAAAAACAGCTAACCCTTCCCCGAGATGTGCCCTCATTTCTGTCGAATTGGAATAGATGCAATTGCACGTGAACTCACCCGTTCCCTAGAGGCATCGCTAGTCGTGAACCATAAGCAAATGGTATTTCAAGGACCGTGGCTAATTGCTTGCAGTTAAGCAGGGAAAGCTTATTTGCTCAGCATTATCATTGAGAAAGGCAATAATGCATAGCCTAAATCCTTCCCCAGCTGGTGTGCCCCTTTATGCTTGCAATTACCTTTTGTAACTGAGGAGAGCACAGGACTTTTGTTTTAATTTAATAAAATTAGTGTAGGCCATGTGACTGGCTCCAATTTGGTATTGATCTCTGCTACTCCAGTATGCCACAGTGCTTCTCTCAGGATTTCTGTAACTTCATTGTATATTAAAACTAGCTTCTCCCTCTCCTTGCTTTATAATAACAAGCTTTCATGTGAGCTGACTTCTAGGACATTGCAAGGTCTCAGGAGTGGATCTATTTGCACCACTTGGCTCTGAGTATGAGACGGTGGCACTCTCTACTTATACTGTACAGGTAGAGATACAGTGAACCCCAGTGAACCAAGTGTGACAAGTCCTATATGCGAGGAATATGGTGCGTTGGAAATAGGAACGGGTGATTGCGATCTAATTCTGTAATGTTTATTCAGCTTCTTTTTTATACTGTATTAATTACATTTAAAAAAACTTCAGTTGAAAGTGTGTGTGATTTTTAATACATAGATTTGTATGTATTTGATTTTTTTTTATATTTCTCCACCCCATGAAGTTTTTGCAAGCAATTTTCCATATGCATGCTTTGGTAAGGTGTTTCCCCTACTGTGTGCATTTTTGTGTATGTTTTTTAAATGGGAAGATTGCTTTGCAAGTCTTTTTTGTTTTTATGGTAAATTCGCATAAGAGACAAGAAGGTGATAAGTGGAACATATCTGTTCTGTAACACGTTCTTTTCTCCCTTGTCCGTTTCCAGGCTTATTTCAAAGTGTGAATTGATGTTAGTAAAGGCTTGGGAACATACAGAGATCAGAAGGTTACTTTTTGAAGTATAGACACCCAAACCTTAAAGCAGTGACTTTTTCCATACCTTCATCTTAAGACATTCCTTATGGGCCTTCTACCACCTAAAGTAAGGTTGTGATAACAGGGCGTAAACCATTATGGGAGTTGTTGTTGTTGTTGTTGAGTCGTTACAGTTGTGACCAACTCTTTGTAACCCCATGTCCATGGAGTTTTCTTGGCAGCAATACTATAGTGGCTTGCCAGTTCCTACTCCAGGCACCTGCAGCTCCTGGTATTCCCTGGTGGTCGCCCATCCAAGTACTAGCCAGGCCCGATCCTACTTAGCTTCCGAGATCAGGCGAGATTGGATGTGCTCAGGCCATCTAGGCGGCAGGCGTTATGGGATTAGTGCATAACATTTTCATTTTACAAATCCTTAAAGCTATTTTAAGATACTATAAATACAGTATGTGTTTTAATTTGAAGTGGTTTTGTTTTTGTTTTTACTGAATCATAATATACCTGTGCTGTTGATTTAGATGTGACATTGGGTTTGGGTTTTTTGTTTTTTTTTATTTTGTTTTTGGTATGTCAACATACCATATCTCCAGTTGTCACCGGAGATAGCAAGTATCTAACATGTTAAAAACAAAGGCCTTTGGTTAGGAATTTTTGTATGTTCTGCCATGGCTCTGTCAGTTGTTGTAGGGCAGGATAGGCCAACTCAGAGGTTCTGAGGGCCATTTGTCACATTTGCAAGCAGCCTGGGGGCTGCATTCCCTTGGCAGTTGAACTAAACCCCCCCCCCCCATTTCTCATATTTGTGTTATTTAAAAGAATCAATGCAGTGCGTATGTGCTGTAAAGGTGGATACAGTTGGTTTTGGTTAACTGACAAAATGGGATTTTTAAAAAAAAATCAATGGGAATATGACATTAAAAAGCCCCCTTGGTTATTTTAGTTGTTATTGGTCTCCGCTGCGGAAGTGGAGTTTGGGAGTTCAATTACCCTTTGTGCCTCCTTGGTAGGAGCTGGACTTGATAATTCATAGGTTCCCTTCACCTCTGCAGTTCAAAAGTGGTGATGGTTGTTGTCATTGTTGTTAAAAACTGGAGTGTGGTAGGACCAGGAGTTCTAGACCTTCTCATAACATCCAAAAACCTTGCTGGATCTCTGAGGGCACAAGGGGGGGGGGGGGGCTAGCTGACCAAAACGTATACACAAATATTTAAAAACACCTTCTGAGGCATGGAGGTTGTGGGGTCCAGCAAGGGGGCTGAATGATGGCTGTTAAGATCATGTGCAGCCCCTGGGTTACCCTCTCTTATAAAGAGAACAACCAATATGCTGGAAATCTACGGGCGAGAAAGGTAGCCTCTGTTCAGCCTTTTTCAATCTGATGAACTCCATGTGTTTGGAGGACTACAGCTTCCATGACTCTGACCATACCCATGCTTCTTCTGAAGAATGGTGGTTTTTGTAATCCAACAGATCTGGAGGGTACAAGGTTAATGGAGAGTGTTCCGTATAATTTCGCCCATCTGCTAAACAGGTTCTGCAGCGGTTTATGTTTGGTTTTAAGCAGTATTTTCAGCAGGTTTCAGTAGCTAAGCAGACAAAATGTTATCACTCACCCAACTATGCCCTCAGAGCCCTGTAGAAAGAGGTTAAACATGCTGGAAACAGATTAACAAACTTTGGGTTTTGGAAGACTTCTTTTTCACAAGCACCTCTTTGTTAGCAGGGCTGGAAGAACTAGGTTGCATATTGCCAGTTAACCTTTGGAAAGAATAGAAGTTTTAACAAGAAAAGTTCTGACTGTTGTTTACTTCTGTCCTAATAGTGGGGGGAAGTGCCTGTAACAATTATTGAGGTTAAAGAATGCACTGGTTTTACCTGGAGTAGTTATTTGTTTTTCTGTAGAACTAGGATTTGTTACTAAAGTAGTATTAGGGTTGCCAGTTCCCTAGCTAGGAATTGCGCTTCCCCTCTAAATGTCACAGGATATTTGTTGGACCAAACCCTTGACACAGTATGAAGGTTTGGAATCAGGCTCTCCTCCTGGTTGCTCCTCAGTTTCTAAGTTGAATTTGAGTGCAGCTGAGGAGAAACAAATGGGTGTTGCAGCTAGCTGCCATCTTTAGTTCCACAGAATTTCCAGAAAGTGAACATTATCCTGTGGATTATAATGGCATCTGGAAAGAATGTCGTGTGAGTCTTCTGTCATTTCACCTTCCATGCCTTGAAATGTACACCCCTAAACAGCTGAAATCAAGCCTCGACTCATGCAGCAGGTAGAAGCAACCATGAAAAGGGCCCCTAAAATAACATACCAACCATTCCACTCCCATTTTTTGTCACCAGCAAGAGAAGTGACACCTCTCAGTATCATCTCTCACACTCAAGTGTTGGCCTAGACCTCCTTTACATTCTTGTCAGTCATTTAGCCTTGCCCTAATTCTGAGGGGCACAAGCAGAATGAAGGTCAGATAACAGATTAGCAATGGGAGTGAGTCTGTTATTACCCATTTGGGACATGTTGCTCGGACTGCCGGTCATCTCAGCCAAGAAGGAAGGTGGTTGAGCTACACTGTCCGTCCTCAGGATGTGATGTGAGCTCATTTTACAGAGCTTATTAGTCCAATCAAGAGAAGGCTGGATGGATTGGTCAGGGGCCAAGAGCAATGCTACAGGAAATAATGCACAGAAAGTTGGCTGCTCAAGGCCTTTGTCTGAGACACCATATAGTATTTAACTATGCTAACTCTGTCTAGTACTTGCAGCTGTGTTGTCTGTATTAAGAAGCTTATCTACGTTGCCTCCCCTACATCTGTTTGTCAAATCAGAGATGAAATAGAAAATGCTGTAATCCATAATAAGTTCTTGTAGATATGTGACTTTTCCCTGAAGGAATGCATGTCCATAAAACAGTCAGAGATTACAATGGAACATAAATATAGTGTTTTTATACCTGACAAATATAATCCCATTCCTGTCTTGTTCATATTTTGTACCTATTACTTGCAACCTGGAGCATTAAAAAGGGGGATCATCTTGAGCATAAATACATAGATGTATTTAGCAGACAAAGCAAGGAGTTTCTGTTTAGGGATGAATTTATTTCTCTTGTTAACTGATATTGATGTTGGGCTAGATCCAGACTAGATCAGAATCTAACCCATTTTATTTAGAATTTCAGTAATATTTTGTTTTAAATGAAAGCAACAAGTGAGCCTATTGTTACTTGTGGTTAAAATAACACATGTACTAGTAAAACCAAAAGATCATTGAATTAATAGGAATTAAAACTGCCTGGAGTTTTTCTTTGAATTAAGCTTGGCAGTATATAAATCCGTAAATAAATAAATAAATAAATAAATAAATAAATAAAATCTTTTTATTTAGTGAAATATTTAACTGTGTGTTAGATACGATAAACCTCAGAGATCTGGAAACCAATCTCAACAGGGACTTTGGCTGATCTGAAAAGGGGCAAAATTTACACACAATTGCTCAAACGTCTTATTTATTATTTTATTTATTTAAAATAAAAGGACCCAAGGCAGATTACATCATTAAAAAGACAGTGGTTAAAAGCTAAAAATAGAAAGTATACAAATATTTTAAAATAATTAAACAGGTATGTTAAAAATAGTAAATCAAATTAATACTTCTGGTTTTATTTCTGTGGGTTTCCATTTTATTTTAGGGGACCTGCATCTCTTTAGAGACTTCTGGGAGATTAAAAATTATTCTTGTATTTTTGCACATTGTTTTTGGACAGATGGCTTCCAGCAGCCACACCACACATGCACACACACAGACAGACACAGAGAGACAGCCTGGGTGGACTGCACCACTCTGTACTATTTCTTTAAAGGAAGTGCCTATTGTCATAAGAACAACTCTTTTCTTCTGAATTTAAATGAAACATCTGCATTAGTTTCAGTGCCATCAAGATGATGATGAAGTACACTTTTTACAAGTGGGCAAGACTGTTAATGATTTGATCTTTGGGATGTCATTGATATATATGGTCTCCATAAATTTAAAGTGGCTTGACTTGTGGCTCAATGGTTCAACTGTTGTACTGCAGCCAAAACTGTGCTCACAACCTGGGGTTCAATCCCAGGTAGCCGGCTCAAGGTTCACTAAGCCTTCCATCCGTCTGAGGTTGGTAAAATGAGTACCTGGCTTTCTCTCTCTCTCTGTGTGTGGACTGTGTCACCTGCATAATTAAATTGTAAACTGTTAAGTGCTGTGAGGCAGTATATAAGCAGCATGCTTTTTTTTTTGTTTTGTTTTGTTTTGTTATTGTTTTGGGGGTTGACTGTACATAATAATAACATGCAGAAAGGATGTTAAGGGCTTTTTACCCCTATTATATGCCATGAGAATAATTATGGCATAGCTTGTTGGGATCCTGCACAGGATTGTGTCATGCTTCAACAGTGTAGTGCATGATTCCATTGTTTCTTTAATTCTCTTTTAAAGATTTCTAGGCCACCCCTCTTAGTGCAGTTTTTATTAAAAGGACAAAGCCACAATGGCACTAAAATACAGATGACATAAAACAGTGTTATGCATATTTAAATTAGCACTACATACATATTAAAATACCAAGTGAGAGTAATGTTATATGACTGCTTGAAACTAGTAACAGCACAAAAACATTTTGAAGATCAGCAATCCAGAATATATAAGTTTTCAGGGCCTTTGTGTACACTAGTGATAAAACAACCAAGTCCAAGAGTTTCTTCAATCCCACTTTTATAAAAGCTCTCCCTCCTTCTCCCTTCCTCTGTTTCCCTGCCTTCACAAACCCATGCAAGTATGAATGGATATATATGTATTCACTATGTTTTATACTTTCTGTGTAAGATCAAATAGCTTGGACAAGCGCTAAATCTAACATAGTCCTAATTAGAATGCACCCAGTGAAATGAATGTGATTTGTTGGCTGCTGCTTATGTAAGTCATCTAAATCTAATTAGATCTACTCTGCAAGGAAAAAAATTACATGGGATTTGATCTACAATCTGTATGCCGATGTGCTCATAATTAACTTCTAGGCAGCTTTTTGGCTGGAAAGAAACACAGATTGCTGTACTAGGGTATAGCAATGGCTAGTCCAATGACTTGAATGAATTAAGAGGGCTTCATCAAGGACACACTCTGTCCCTAATTTGAAAGTACTCTATTTTCCCCCTTTCTTCATAAGGTTTCCTTATAAAAGTAATAGAACTGCTAGATAGTTCAGTGGTCTAGGTCTCCGAGGACCCAGAAGTTGGGAGACCGATTTACCTCTATGCCTAGACTCAACCCATAGATTCTCTTCCAACTCTTCCATTTTAGGATGACGATATTTAATGTTTGCGTTACTTACTCTGTTGGCAACATAAAGAAGGTGAAAATATAATTGTGAAAGCAGTCATATGTTGGAATCCAGTGACATATTTGGCAGTACTTCAGTAATATTAGGTTTGGAACACAACATAATTACGTTCCAAACCTAATATTACTGAGAATGTGAGAAGTTCTTCATAAATATTTCTACTCTTTTGGGCTTTAGTCTGCAGGAATTATATTTCACTACCAGGTAGTCAGATGATACTAAAATGTAGCGTTCTTCTCTCTCTTTGTGTGTACTCTGTAGGCAACAAGAGCTGCTCTCACCCAGCACTGTGCAAACTTGGGGGATTCTCTAGGCAAAGAGAACGACATTGCCTTGATTATTGATGGCCAGACTCTGAAGTACGCCCTTTCTTTTGAAGTCCGGCAGTCTTTCCTGGACCTTGCCCTATCGTGCAAAGCTGTTATCTGTTGCAGGTGAGAAATCTCAAGGTCTTTCAGAAGAAATTAAAGGCGCTGTGCTGTAGAACAAATGCAGTGTTGGGTCAAGCGATTCTGTAGGCATGTTGATGAAATGCAGTTCCTGTCTATCATAACTCACTCTTGGCTTGGTAGAAATTGGTGTGTAGGGTCATGAAGGGTCATGAGTTCACACCTTTTACATTCTGGTTTGATATGTGGACAACCTAACAAGAAATGCATGAAGTGACAGACATTTAGACAAGAGTACATTGTGTTGGATGTGCAAGGTTAAATGCCAATTGATTCGGGGAATTTTATTCACAGATGCCAAGGCTGTAAGTAGTTACCATGAGTAGGCTGTAGTAGAGCAAGGCTAAGTAACCTGTAGGATAGCCCAGTGGAATGAGGTGGAGAAAACAGACAAGAGTTAAAAACAAGGAATGTTTATTGTGTGATGTTCAATTCAAGAGGATTGATTTTCTGATATTACAGCAAACCATTTTGCTTTTCCTAAGGTTTGTGGTCAAGCCGTCATGTACCACTAGTTTTCTAGGTGCCCATCTCTGTATTAGATTATTCTTTTAATCTTTCAGATGCAAACTGTACACTTGATCTACCATCTAAAATGGTACCTGTATGCTTTCCGTAGTACATTGACAGTATTCAAGAAGTAATATGTTACAAGCTGAAGGTCAGCATTAGTGTTGGTTGCAAAATGTCAAAGAAATTTAGTTACCTGTTTCTAAACAGGTTTTGAAATCAAACGTGGGTAGAAAATAAGTCTCTGATATATAAATTTCACATAGGATGCAGGCATATATTGAGGTCTCCTTTGGGTCTCGTCTGAAATTTTTTGACAGTCATTCAAGTGTTTTTGAAATAAATTTTCTGTTGGTTTGCTCACAGGCAGGCAGTTGTCCAATTGTCCTTGTAACACGCCAGTGAAGGCAACAATATCACAGTCATGCACAATTGCAACAAAACAGCATTTTTTGAAAGAGCTGTTAAGGAAATTCCACTTTGTTAAACTGTTGTTAAACTTCATTCCCTCCTGCTTATTCTCTTAAGCAGTCCTATTGACAGAGACAATGGGCAACCAGTCAGTTTATCTTGTTGTCTGCTTCTCTATTCCTGAAAAAAAGATCCAAATTTACTATGGTTTCATTTTGAAAAATAACTCTTGAGAGCCATCTTTGACGGTGCTTTATGACTAAAGCCCAGCAAATGAATATACCATATATCTTGCCTATATTTAACATGACAATGAATGGCAAATGTATCTGAAAAATCCCGGTGGAAATCAAAAGCTTACTCTGAATTTATGCTACATTAAATCCTTTGAATGTGTGCTACTTGAACTTGACAATGGTGATCTAAGCCCTTTTAGATTTGGTAGAATATGTATCATCAGATTACAGTAAAAACAAAAAAAAATATTGCAAGAATTTCCCTTCTTCTACACTCTATTCCCAAGAACATTAATGTCTCTCCTATTTAATTTGAAATTTCCTCTTTCCCCTGCCAATTATATGTTAACTCTCTTCCTGTGAAGTTTTAATGTGCACTGCCTTATTTCACACATACACATACGTGTGCGCACACACACACTTGATTAAAGCAGTCCAGAGTGGGATAAAAAATGTTTTCTTTTCTTTAGTATCAAGCACCTGGCAAGCCAAAGGAACCTTTCTGTAAAGCCTTATAGGCTATTAAAGACATTCCTCCTCCTCCCCTAGAGAGACTCCACTCCACTTATTTTTATTTCCGTTTTTAAACCTATGAAATTACATCACTTTCCCCGGTCCGTTCCCGTTGTGCTCCTACTTGAATGTACTTTTTATTGTCCTTTTCTGTCTCCCCCCCCACCCGCCCCAATACATTGTTCTTCGGGGTACTGGTATTGTGTATGTTTGTGTTTAAACCCATTAATCATTAAAACTGTTGTACTGTTGTTCGGCCACCAAAGATAACACTGGAGATGGGAGACTGCTGGCAGACTCTTGGCTGTGGCGAGGATTGTGGGCAATCCTGTTTCAGTCACGTGACTAAGACTAGCATAAAGAAAGGCTTTGGGAAATCGGAATTGGTTTGACTGTCGGGCGTGTTGATCTCTTACAAAGACTGACAAAATCTCAAGGAAGTATGATGTGACTCCAGGTTTAAAGGTTCTTCCACTCAATGTATAGTGGAAGATAACGTGCAACGAATGACTGAATTGAAGTGCACCTTCAACACAGGAGGTAACCAAGGGATTAACCTCCTGTGTATACCTCACTCAGAAACAAATAAACAAAAACCCTGATGGAATCAGTGAAGGAAATCCCACACTGTTTTTCGTTCCGTGGTCTGTCACACATCCTTATTTATTTTATTTTATTTTAGAGTATTTTTACTCCACCTTTCTCCTTGGAAAAAGGACCCAAGTCGGCATACAGAATGAGGGATAATATACAGTCCAGTACAATTAAAGACATGTTCAAGTATTGAGAATAGGGAATTAAGGGACATCTTACAGCATTAATAGACAACATGACATTAAAGCTACAAGAGAATGCAAGCAGTTAAAGGGGATAAAAGTTCCATGTAAAGTTGTGCGTGATGGAAACTAACATTGAAAACATAGTGTCAATGTAAACCCATAAGGTTATAAGTAGTTATAAACACAAAGAGCCTTTTCACACGACCCCTAAGATCCACTGGCCACTTAAATTCAGACCAGAGATCTTAGGGGTTTGTCGCTGTTCCTGCATTCCCACCCCCTCCGCACTCCTGGCTGCTGGCTGCATGAGGGGAGGGAGAAAAAAAGGAAGAAAAGAATGCCGCTCACCTCCGTTCTGCCATCCCGGCACTGCATTCAGATCACTTAAAGGGGCGGGGGGCAAAAAAAGAACAAAGAGAAGCAAGGAGAGCCCGACAGTCACTATGTTATATCCGCATCAGGAATTTTCATCTCCGGAGAGCAGGTACCTGAAAAGTGCGCTGGGATGTGCTTAGGTGGGCGTGGTCACACTTAATTATCTGTAAACTCCGGAGCTGGTGGGGAAACAATTTTAAGCTCCGGAGCTGGGAGCCATTTGCGGCGGAGTTTAGGGGTCATGTACAAATACCCAAAGTCTATGTGATCATGTAGATTCATCTAAAAGACACACAATTCAGGGAAAGCTTGCCTGAAGAGAAAGGTCTTTGCCTGTTTCCGGAAAGATAACAGAGATGAGGCAGTCCTGGACTCTAGTGGGAGGGAGTTCCAGAGTCTGGGCGCAGCAGCCGAGAAGGCCCTTTCATAGGTTCCCACAAGACGTACCTGTGAGGATGGTGGGATGGAGTGAAGGGCCTCTCCTGATGACCTTAACACCCGAGTCGGATCATACTGTGAGATTTGTTCTTTGAGGTAGCTAGGACCCAGACCACAGTGCTTTGAACTTAGATAAATTCTGGCTAAGACTTTGCATCATATTTATGCACAAGCTGTGTGTCCAGGTCCATACACATATTTTAGGGTATGCTTAAACCTAGCTTGACTTGGATCCCCCTATTAAGAGTATCAATTAGCTGTAAGGATAGTTGCACCAAAATGTGGCCAGCCAAAATTACAGCCTGTGTTGGTGATATGGGAAGGAATGTAAGAAAAAAGTGGCTAGGGACCAATTTAAAGCCCTCTCCCTTTGTGCTTTGGCCCCAATCCAGACCAGGCTGCTGCATGCGAACTTGGAAATAATGAAAGTGAGGCATGACCACATGCTATACATTTACCATTGCATGCAGGTTAGCTCTCAGGTACTTTAGCATAATAACAGTCCTTATGTAATGACAAGGTTACCTAGTATTATGCTGATGCAAGTTTTTTTTTTTGGATGAATTGATTCTGTACATAAGCATACTTTAAAAATGTTGTACCAATGCCGCTCTTTTGAGGCACCTTTCCAGCTTCTTCTTCATGTCCAATGTGATATTCTAGCTATTTCCATCTCTTTATGTGTTACTCAGAACTGACTTAGAGAAGTCCTCATAGTGTTTTCGCAGTTAGTGGTCTATTTAAGGAGTGGTTGTACCAGTTCCAATCCCTCCCCTTTGAGTTTCCATCGCGGAGCTGGGGAACTGAACCCAAGTCTTCCAAGTCCCGGTCAATTACTCTGTCCACTACAATACACTGGGTATCATTGCACTGCTGTTTTAATCAACTGGAATGGATTACAGTAGGACTGCTGTATCCATGGGGGATAGGTTTTGGGACCCCCCACAGATAGCAAAATCCATGGATAAGAGCTGACACTTTTATCTGGGGGTGGCAGTGGTAGCGAGGGGGCTGCAGTGGTGGTGCACAGCCACTGCCTCAACCTCTAGTGTCTAAATAATGCGGAAGGGGGAAGAGAAGGAAAGAGCCATCCCCTCCCGCCAGGCCAGCAGTGTCTGCACTGTCACCTCAGCAGTTGTCACAATGGCAGCTGCAGCATCAGTGGTAGCGGTGGAAGAGGTGCCCCCATAGCCCTGTGGATGCCTGTGGGCCATGCGTGTGCCTCTTCTGCTGTCGCCGCTACCATCGATGTTGCAGACAGGCACCTGTGGGCCATGTAGGCACCTATTCTGCTACCGCCACCACCAATGTTGTGGACCGCCACTGATGCTGCAGCCACTGCCACCACGAAAATTGGCTCTCTGCTTTACAATCTCCTTTTTAGCTGTTTTGCAGCAGTAGCCTGATTTGAGGCTACTGATTTTAAAAAAAAATATTTCCCTCCTCAATCAGCAGATAAGTGAATCAGCGCATAATGATCCAGTGGATAAGGGGGTTCTACTTAATTTAAAAACAGAATACAGTAGGACCCCTGTATCCACTGATTCATTAACTAGTGATTCAGTTATCCACGGTTGGCAGATGAAAAAAATTAAATAAATAATTCAGCAAATGCAAAGCAAGCTACTGTCACAAACAGCAGCTGTAAAGCAAGTTACAGTCACAAATAACATTCGTAAAGCAAGCTACTGTCACAAAACTGCAGTTTGGGAGGGGGGTAGCATACTCTCTTATCCACTGTTTTCATTATCCACAGAAGGGCCTGGAACCAGTTCCCAGCAGATACCAGGGTCCTACTGTAATCCAATGGACTCCAAAATCAATCAGCCAAAAGTTAAACTATGCATTAGTTCTTAGGAGAAGTAATAATGTTGTATTTTGGACCACAACTCTTAAAATCTAGGCCACTGGAAATTCTAGGGAATTACTTTCTAAGAAGGATTGTTTCTAAGCTTTCCCACCAATAATCACCTACAAATAGTAGAGGGCTGTTTATGGACTCATGTCCCAGCAAGGATTACATAGGCATACCCCTGGTTACAGCTGGCATGCCACTAGGGGAGCAGATACAAATCCGCTGTGCTTCTCCTTGATTACCATACTTCAGTTCAAAAAAAAAGTTGCACCAATCCCAGCATTCTGTAGCTACTAACATGTAGTTTGGACAGTTCATGTAATTAATAGATAGGTTCAATCCTTATATTGGAAGCTGCCTCCAATTGGAGAGAATTTGGACAGAAGAAAGTTTTGAGATCACAGCTGGCATCCACCTGCCAGAAATACAAAAAAAAATGTTCTTGCAGATTAGAATGAAAAATGAGGTGGTTTGACCTTTCCAGGAAGGACCTAGTCTCTCTGTTTGGCAGGGGAGGCTCCAGAGGGGAATGACCACTGAGCTTGAAAAAATGCCAGCAGCTCATAGAGTTGGACAAGCAAGCACAACAATGAGTGCAGCTAGAGAAGGGAGGAAGCTACACCATGTATAAGTAAATAAGGCTCACAGGGTTTGTCCAAGTTGTTGAAGACAGCTTACATGCCTTCCCTTCCCTATTCCTGGTTCCGCTTCTTCTGCATTCCTTGCCTCTCTATCTGATTGATCTCTTGCTACCTTGACTCACACTGATGCTTCTGGCTGGCTACTTTCCCTTAACCTCCGACTGGGTGCATGATTTGTGAACTGACCCTGGCTCTGGACTGTGATCATTCTCTGCAGAAAGCCTGAACTGTGATAACTCAGGGTGCTTTTACACGACCCCTAAAATCCGAGGAAAGGGCTCCCAGATGCGGAGCTTAAAACTGTTTCCCCACCAGCTCCTGACATTAAAAAAAATTAAGTACGACCACGCCCACCTAAGCAAGTCCCAGCGCATTTTCCAAGTACCTGGTCTCCGAAGGTGAAAAATTTCTGATGCAGATTGCAAAGCAGTGAGTGCCGGGCTCTTCTCCCTTCTGGTTTTTTTTTTTTTTGCCCCCACCCCTTTAAGAGACTGGAATGCTTCCCGGGACAGCTCCTGACGACAGAGCGGAGGTGAGTCTGCATTCTTTTCTCCCTTTTTTTTCTCCCTCCCCTCACGCAGACAGAAGCAAGGGAGTGCGGAGGGGTGGGAACACAGCAAGAGGAGCAAACCCCCAAGATCTCTGGTCCGAATTTAAGTTGCCAGTGGATCTTAGGAGTTGTGTAAAAACACCCTCACTGACTAGAATTGGACTGGACCTGGGCATCTCTCCTGGACTTTAACTCCTATTTCATTGGTAAAAGCATGAGTTCTTCACTGAGCTGTAGACTTAGTCACTTATTGAGATGATGAGGGCAATTAGAGATCAATCAGAAATTTGTGTGGTATTGACTAGAAGTTACCAAAATCACCACCTTTCTTCATCTTTGGGATGAAAATTACCTGTGATTTGAAAAATTAAATAAATGTGATCAATTCATTCATCTGCATTTTTAAATGTTTAAATTCTAAGTGCCTGAATGGGAGTCCCTGTGATTCACTCAGATCAGTGCTGAATCAAGATTGTCCTTTTTTCCTAAATTCAATTTATCTTTAACCTCTGTATATCAAATGCACAGTTACAGATACTACGAGTGAGAAGGATTTTGGAATTCTTGCGGATCGCTAGCTAAAGATGAGCCAACAGTGTGATGTGGCTGCAAAAAAGACAAATGAATTGTTAGGCTGCATTAATATAAGTATCGTCCCCAAATCCCACAATGTACTAGTTCCTCTCTATTCAGTATACCAGGCAGCAGGGAAGTACCTAGGCATCTAGCCATGTCAATCTTTGTTTATATTGTTCTTGAAGATAAGAATTAAAAATCTGGAAAAAAAACTCTTGTTTGCTGAGAAAGATTATAAGAGTTTTTGTGCATTTTATGGACTTCTCTGCAACAGAGATGGGCACGACCAGAAAAAATTACGTTTCGAGTTGTCGTTTGTCGGAACGGGCCCGTTTCGGGTCGTTTCCGTTTGTTGCGGAAATTTTCAAAAATTTGTCATTTCCGTTTCCATTTGTCGTTTGGGTTGGGGTTGGGGTAAGTGGGCTCTGGGAGGCACCTCTCTGGGTGCCTCTGAGTTGACCCACTTAGAAGGGAAGGGAAGCGTAACACGTAGCCGCCGCGTACCATACATTATGTTAGGGTTGGGGGGTTAGTGTGACAGAGGAACCCCTCTCGGCGCTTCTCTGACTCACTAAGAAGGAAAGCATACTGGCGTACTGGCGTACAGGTTATGCTTAGGGAGGGAGTGGGTCTGGAGTTGGAGGCACCTCTCTGGGTGCATCACTCTGACCCACTAAGAAGGGAAGTGTACTTGCGTACAAATCTGGGTTAGGGTTGGGGTTAGGGTAAGGGCTAGGCTTAGGGTAACGGTTAAGGTTAGGGTGGGTTAGTGGGCTGCACCTCTGGGTGCCTCTGGCCCACGAAGAAGGACAGTGTACTGGCGTATGGGTTAGGCTTAGGCTTAGGCTTAGGCTTAGGCTTAGGGTTGGTGGGCTTTTTATGCCCTCTCTGGCACATCCAGAAGTCTCAGTCAAAACCTGGCCATGCGATTGGTGGAATGGCTCCAAAAATTTGCATGGTCCCATCCCATGGCCAGCCCATCATTTTGCGTGCACAGGTGTAAAAAAATAAAAATAAAAATAAAAATAAAATAAAATCAATGGAGATGTTTTATTGCAAGAAAAACCCACTGCTGCTACTACAAAAATTCAGGCATTTAAAATTCCTAATTTTCACATGTTTCTGTTGTGCTTTGGTGGGTTTTTGGACCA
>JAHTLZ010000007.1:29616804-29630087 GCA_023846285.1 Phrynocephalus versicolor
TTTTTTCTGTGCTGCTTGGCATCGCGTGATTGCCGCGATGCCATGAACGACAACGACAAACGAGACCCAATTTATCTTTATCGGGTCGGGTTCGAGCTGGACCGGAGTAATTCTCGTTACCGTTACCCGTTACGTAACGGAAACGACAAACGGTAACGGAAATGAGAATTTCGCTGCTCCGTGCCCATGTCTACTCTGCAATAAGAAATTGCATAACTTTTTTCGCTCAAAAACTTTGTGTATTTGTTTTAATGCTTTGCATTTCGTGCAAAGAAACTGATATGTGTATGCTGCAGGAGACAAGTTTTTTTTAGGGGGTTCAAAATACAAAATGTTCAAGGAAGCACCCTTTTTGCTAATGCCACTGCTGGTCTTTCTAAAAAGCTCTGTTCTTTTGACTCTTGTACAAGAGTGAAAAATCTCACTGTGATTGACAGTTT
The DNA here is from genome assembly GCA_023846285.1 of Phrynocephalus versicolor. Lineage (NCBI taxonomy): Eukaryota > Metazoa > Chordata > Lepidosauria > Squamata > Agamidae > Phrynocephalus > Phrynocephalus versicolor. The sequence continues at coordinate 29,617,245 of JAHTLZ010000007.1, forward strand.
CCCCATTGATATGTCAAATAACCCCTTTTGATCATTAAGGGTGAGAAAATTTGGAATAGTCACTGTGTCCTTTGGGAGAACATGAACCTGTCAATTTCCCCCATCCCTGGACTTCATAGAAGTGGTTGTGTTGAAGGCTTCTGCAGCTGAATGTCTCTCTTTGGGTGAGGGATTCCATTAATCCTGTTGACGAATGGAAGTTCTTTGCGATGCAGTGGAAGAAATAGAAAGCGCTCTTCCAGCCCCCTTCCTCCCCGCCATCATATAAAAGAGCAATCAATAATGTAGCTCACAAAAATGAGCCCTTGGAGTGGATCTTAAATATTTATAGCCCAGGTCCATATGGTTCCTTAAATATCAGTAGCTGCCTAAGCAATTATGATGCCTTGCATTTACAGGTATTTATTTTTTAAAAAAAGCAACAAAAAAGTACCTCACCCACTTTCACTATTAACGTTCCCTCCCCCACTAGTCCTGTGACCGGGGGGGGGGGGGATCACAATCTACTTCTGATTAAGAATATGCAAACTTGAATAACATTAATTGGTCCCAAAGAAAATTATCTACGTGTTCCATTTTCCTGTATGTAATCATCTGATCTTCCCTCCCCCTCCCCCCACCTATCAGCTACTGAATTATCAATGCTTATTATCTCGTTCTACCTCTGACGATTCACGACAGCCTCAGCATTCACTCGATGACTTTGAAAAACCCATAAGGGAGAGATCATTCTGGCAGCTTTCATGTGCGTCTGTAATTGAAGGCGGATGAAGGCTTGGGACTGCAGTCAGATCTAGTATGTCCAAAACTTAGGCAACCTTTCCCTCACTGACCGCTAAAAACAAGTCTCATTAAATTGAGTTCAGTTGCTACGTATCTTTTCACAGGCTCCTTGTACAGGTCCCTCCTTGGGGGAAGCACGTAAAACGTGAGCATGTCACACAAGTTTCCAGTCTAAATTTGCCATGTTCGAAGTGGCAACTTTCTCTCCTCATCCCATCAAAGGTGCATTTTTTTTTCGCATTTGAGCTTGATGACTAGAGATAGTTGAGCTTTCTTGTCCTTGTCACCTGCAGCGCGTTGCAGAATCAGAAGGAAAGCATGGCGGGTGCTGAACGGCCCGGTTTCTGTTCATTCTTATTAATCAGCCTTCTTGATATACTAGGCCCTGCACCATGGATGGTTTGGTGCATTCCAACACGCACACCCTTTTTGGCCATCACGTGTGGGGATCCATTAAACCAGGCATGTCCAAAGTCAGGCCCAGGGGTGAAATGCGGCTCATTTCCAAATTTTGAGCAGCCCGCAGCCTCTTCCCCTGCTGGCTCAGCCTGTCATGCATCCCCACCAGCTGGCCTCTCCCCATACGAGATGGAGACGTCAGCTTACAGTTTTACGGTTTGCCTGCCTTCCCTGCCTCCATCCATCTCCCAGCCACCTGCCCAGCCTACCCACCCCCGGTTCCATTGCAGCAGCATCCTCCTCGCCTCCTTGCATGTTCTAAATCAGTAGTTCTCAACCTGTGGGTCCCCAGACATTCCTGGACTGCAACTCCCAGAAACCCCTTCCAGCACAGCTCTTTGTGACCCCATTCTCTGGAGTTTTCTTGGCATCTTGGCAGGAATACTGGAGTAGCTTGCTAGTTCCTACTCCAGGCGCCTACAGCACCTGGTGTTCCCTGGTGGTCTCCCATCCAAGTACTAACCAGCGCCGACCCTGCTTAGCTTCCGAAATCAGGCGAGATCGGATGTGCTTAGGCCAATGTGTGTGTGTTTGTGTGTTGTGTCATTACAGTCGTGACTGACCCTTCGTGACCCATGTCCATGGAGTTTTCTTGGCAGGAATACTGGAGTGATTTGCCAGTTCCTACTCCAGGCGCCTACAGCACTTGGTATTCCCTGGTGGTCTCCCATCCAAGTACTAACCAGGGCCGACCCTGCTTAGCTTCCAAAATCAGGCGAGATCGGATGTGCTTAGGGCATCTAGGCAGCGTAGCCAGTGCCAAATGAACTGCTGGGCAGCTCAGCGGTTTAGGAATCTGCCTGCAGAGTTAGAGGTTGGGAGTTTGGTTCCCCACTGTGCCTCCTTACACCTCTGCAGTTCTAACATACTGTAATTATAAAGAATGCTGGGAGTTCCAGTGGGGAGGCCCATCAGTTGCACATTTCTGAAAAAGAAAAATGCTTCACCTATTTTGAAAAACCCAGAAGCCTATTTTCCAAAAAGAGACATTTAGAACATTCTGGGGAAAAGATAAGGTATAGTCTTCCCTTTCAGTGCAGTGTGATTAATTGCTTAATATTTGCATGTCTATTGAATTTTTAACTAGCTGAAGTAAGCAGTTCTCAGCTTAGTCCCTCGGGGGATTGGCTTACAGGGTACTAACTATACTTATGGGAAATTTTTTCCTGGTATTTAGACTGCAGGTTCCTTTACATAACCTCATCCTATTATTCCCCCAATGAGTTCATGCATCCACTAATCCCTCTTTCTCCTTTGTATATGCTTATGATAACATCACATATCAAATAAATTGTAGGATCATTGAGCTTCTTTTTACAGTCACCAACCTGCTTGCAATTTTCGGGAGTTAATTTATTTTTTCATCCTAGACTTACTTATCAAGTACATATAAATAAGCAGTTTAGCCCATAATGTACTTCTGCAACACTTCTTTGACTTTCTTGGAGAGGGACAGAATACGGGGGGGGGGGGCGGGATTGCAAACCAAATTAGAATCTCAGAGATGCTCATGGAGCCATATTCCCATAGTGGGTAGTGCCCAAGGCAAAAGGTGCAGCCAAAAATATCAGTATATTTTAGATTAAAGTTCTTATTTCCAATAATACAGAAGTGTCACAGCTTTTTTAGCATGTGAACATGACCATACAGAAGGCTGGGAAATTACTCAACTGTGTTGACATTGGGAAGAGACTGTAACCATCTGGGGAATTCCAGAGGTTGAAACCTGAGCCTCAAAATGGCCAGAATCAGACCCAGGGCCTAAGGTTTCTCACCTCTTCAGTGGAGGAAATTTATAGAACTGAGATGTACCTCGTCTGGGTACAATGGCCCCCTCCCTGGCCCAGGGGGTTTCCCTCCACCCTACGGACAGAGCCAGGAATCTGGGTGTGGTCCTGGATTCAGCCCTCTCCCTGGAAGCCCAGGTGACGGCGGTCTCCAGGGCCACTTTTATCCATCTCCGCAGGATCGCCCAGATTTGCCAGTACCTCGATGAGTCCTCCCTGAGGACAGTCGTGCAGGCCCTCGTGATCTCGAGGATCGACTACTGCAATGCCCTCTACATGGGGTTGCCCTTGACCCTTGTCCGGAGGCTCCAGCGGGTGCAGAATGTGTCGGCCTGACTGGTGGTGGGTGCTCCTAGATTCGACCACATCACCCCAGTCCTGGCTCGCCTGCATTGGCTACCCATTGTCCTCCAGATAAGGTTCAAGGTCCTGGTTTTGATTTTCAAAACCCTCCATGGCTCGGGGCCAGAGTACCTGTCGGAGCGTATCTCCCAGAGGTCAACTGGGATCAGGCCCACTTAATGGTGCAGGCGCGCTCATTTAGGGTGGCCACACCCAGGGAGGCACGGAAAGCACTCACGCATAACCGCACCTTCTCTGTGGTGGGCCCCACGTTGTGGAATCATCTTCCTAGTGAGCTGCGCCTAGCACAGTCCCTGCCCACCTTCAAAAAGGCTCTGAAAACCTTCCTTTTTAAGGAGGCATTTGGCGACCTTTTAATTTAATTCTTTATTTTTTTCTTGCCCACACCGCCTCTTGTGCAGGGTTTCCCCCTCTTTATCCTATTTGTCTTTTTTTCTTCTCTCCCTTTTTTCCTTACCTGTTATACATTGTTGTTTTATTTTCATATGTAAACCGCCCAGAGTTCCTTCTGGAAGATGGGCGGTATAAAAATGCAACAAACAAACAAACAAACAAACAAACAAACAAACAAACATTTATTAGTGGACCTGTTCAGCTATCAAGGGGAACCATGTAAGGGAGGGAACGTTTCCATGGAAGATGCTTTTTATTTTTATTTTTTCATTTTATGAACACATTCCCTTCTAACTTTCTTGGGAGAAGGCATAATAGGACTTTTTGCCTGCAGTGATTATTTCTCTTGTCAGTATGGGGTGTGTGTGTTAGCCATCAATTTTTAAGCGGTATACAGTTTGGGCAGTGGTGGAAGGTGTTGCTCTGAGGATATGACCATACCAGTGGAGATGGCTTTCTCTCACTTTTTCTGTTACTGATACCACACCTAGTTGCTGTCGGGTAGCATTATTTGTGATACTATGCCTACTAGAGATGGGCACAAAATGAAAAACAAAATGCTGTTTCATCATTTTGTTACATAACAACAAAGCGATTCATCCTAGAGGGCATGGCAGGGGAGTTTCCGCAAGCTCTTTCCTGTAAGCACCCCAAATTTGGAAAGTTTTGGGGCTCAGGGGGCTGAGTTATTAAGCTCCAAAGGGGGTGCCCTTAGGAGAAAATCATTCTAATTGACTAGGGATGCCACAATACCCCTCCATGGGTGAGCAATCAGCGGCTTCGCTTCTGAATCTCGATTCAATTTAGAATGATTTTTTCCTAGGGAGACCCCTCTTTGGAGCTTAATAGCTCAGCCCCCTGAGCCTCAAACCTCTCCAAATTTCAGGGGGTTACAGGGAAGACTCCAATGAAGCTACGCTGTGATTTCCATGCTGATACATGGCTGTGAATCCTATTTTTGAGGACATAATGTTCGCTGCATGGAAATCACAGCATAGCTCCATTGGACTCTTCCCTGTAAGCCCCCGACATAGTTCTCTTGATGTTCATTGGTCTTAAGGTAAAGGTAAAAGTTCCCCACACACGTGTGTGTTAGTCATGTCTGACTCTAGGGGCGGTGCTCATCTCTGTATTCAAGCCAAAGAGCCAGTGTTGTGCAAGTCCAGGCCAAGTGGCTGGCATGGCTGCAAGGAAACACTGTTTTAGCTTCCCGCTTTTTATGGCGGTACCTGTTTATCTACTTGCATTTACATGCTTTCTAACTGCTAGGTTGGCAGGAGGTGGGGTTATCAGCGGGAGCTTGCTCTGCTGCGTGGCACCCGGGTTCGAACCGCTGAGCTGCTGACTTTGCAGCCAACATTTTTCGGAGCCTTAGTCCGCTGAGCCACCATGCCCCGTGGTCTTACCTGCCTGCCAAGTCTAAAAGCTTATTTTCTTCTCTTGTACTGTCCAAAAGCCAAGCTGTCAAGATCAGGGAGGATCAGCATGCCTCGCACTGCCCTCATACTGTTCTGCTGGGGCACCTAGAGATTAAAACAGTTTGATCAGCACCACAAACACTGTATTCCACCACCACCCCACGTTCTGATTGGAAAAGAAGTTATTCCAAGAATATGATACTGTGAGCAATCAGAGTAACTAACAAGATGCAGCCATCTGTTCTGTTGATTGTCAAGACAACTTTGCAGCATTTTCACTGCCTTCTTTTCAACATCTTGTTTTCAAAAACTAAATATATAGCACTAAGTGAAGGGAGCAAAAATAAGGGGAAATGAAAATGGAGAAGAAATTGCATTGTAACCTAGTTTGTCTGGCTATTGTCACAACCAACAGGCTATGGAGTGATTGTTGGTTTCATAAGTGTTACAAGAAGGAGCTATGGACAAGAACATCACATTTATGTTTTGCAATAAAACTGGCCTCATAACTTTTAAAAATGTAGTTATGTTGTGGTTTTAATATACATTCATTTATTACTTACCAATTGAAACAGATTTCACCCTTCCTGCATGAACTAAGAGTTTTATATAAAAACAAGAACAACATCTAAGCACTGTGAAGCTGTACATATAAAACATGACAGTGCTTGGGAAAATAAATTTTTATTTTATTTTTTATTTTATTTATTCAACTTAAATGCCGCCCACTCCCCAAAGGTCTCTGGGCGGCTTACAATTTTAGGGAATGAGACTCCCAGAATTATGCAAGCATGGCCTGTAGCTAAGAATTACAATAAAACAGTACAATTTATTGACCTCTTCTGGTCAAGAAATGAAAATCATTGACCATGAGACATAGGGTGCTGTGCTTTGCCCAAGGCATGATTGCAAAGTACTGTGGGGGTAGGGACATCACACCCATCTCCAGCTTGGGTTGAGTATACATATATCTAAGGACTGAGCAATGAATATTATTGTTGATACTTCAGTGATTTCTTTGTGAATCATGTAGGCATCTTTAATGTAGGTTTCTTTTATGGCCTATACAATCATGGTGTTTTGGTGCAGCTCAAAATAGGACCCAGCACTTTGTTTTCTTTTTCTTTTTGTATATTTATATCCTGCCTTCCTTTCAGTGAGCTGAAGGTGGCACACTTGGCTGTCCTCCTCTCCACTTTACCCTCACAACAACATGGTGTAGATGAGTCAGATTAGATAACTGATTGGCTCAAGGTTGACGAGTGATTTACATACTAAAATAGGGACTTGAATACAGGTCTCTGGGGTCCTAGTTTAACCATGAGACTACACTGACTGTATGACTGAGCTTGACATGCTAGTGATATCATATACTGAAGCAGTTCTTCAAAAATCTAAATCTTTTGGTTCTCCTCTCCCTCAAAAATCCCGACGTTTACTTGGGAACTGGTTTGCCATGAGTGAGCCTGTAGAGGACACGGAATGGAAAGTAGCTTTTAATGTCTGAAAGTTACTGCCATCTGGATGATTTTAACACTGGCAGAGGTCTTTGGAATGCAAGGACTCCCTCCCCATTCCACTATAAAGTATATACAGCATATGTAAAAATAGTATTATGGTGTGCACTATTCTGCGTAAGACATTTTTAATATATTTCTAAGTGCTAACCTGGGATCCTGTCATTTATTTTATTTATTTATTTATTTATACAACTTACATGCCGCCCACTACCCAAAAGTTTCTGGGCATCTTACAATTAAAAGGAACAGTTAAAACGTTAAAAAGGCAATGGACAATTAAAACAATAAAAACATTTAAACACAACACAAAAATTGCCACCAGGACCTACAATCTCTGTTATGTAACTTAAAAAACTTCAGAAACAGGAAGGTTTTTACCTGTCGCCAAAATGTCATCAGTGTTGGCACCAGGCAGATGTCACTTGGGAGGGCATTCCATAGTCTGGGGGGCAGCTGCCGAAAAGACCCTAGACCTACAAGCCATCCCTTTCACCCCCTTCAGGGATGGCTCTCTCAGGAGTGCTCCCTGGCTAGATCTTAATTGCCGGGTAGGTTCATATGGAAAGAGACTCTGTGTGTGTGTGTGTGTGTGTGTGTGTGTGTGTGTGTGTGTGAGAGAGAGAGAGAGAGAGAGAGAGAGAGAGAGAGAGATTAAGACAGTGTTTGCCAGCTTCCATTATGTCTATTCTGAATTCATCTGTGGACTTCATTGTGTTCTCATACATTTTTGTGTTTTTAAAAAGCCTCTCCCCTGTCCTGACGCACTTCACATTTGTTGAATGAGGCTGTACTCCATCACCCCCATAGCCATAGCTATTCTGGCTGGGGAACAATGGGAAGGATAGAAATTCTGAATTGCCAAGGTTGGAAAGACCTTTGTTATAGAAGGCATTCTAAAGCTGTTACTTCACATCCCTCTCATCGCTGTCCGCCGTCCTGCTTGGGACCGGTACGAGGAAATCTTACCGCACGTCCATTGCGTGATGACGAGAGTTCGTCCTGACCACACCCCCTGAACTGGGATTTAAGCGGGATGAGCGATTCCCCTTCCTGGCCTCAGGAATCTGCTCGTCTCGGTTCTCCTTCTGAGACGAGTGCCCGTGAGGTCATCACACAATGTTCCATTCTCCATGTAGTGGCAGGAGTGCTAAGTGTCATTCACCAGTACATTCCCTGTGGAGTCAGCAACCCGGTGCAGAGAGATTAAAAGACAAATGCCTCAAACCTAGCTCCATAACGCACTGAAGGCAAAGTAGAGGAGATTCGAAAGATTGAAAAACAGAAGGTCGGCTCAAAAACAAACAAACCGAGAACGAAGGCTGAGAAGTTCAGATGTTGTCACGAAACACAGTCATCACAGTACCATCAATCATCCTTGTGGGTACACGGGAACAGGGACAGTACCGGGACAAGACCACATGGCCGCGAGCGACGTGATCACGAAACGAACGTCAACTCGGAATGAGGAAGGACGTGAAGTAACCACCATAGCTGCAGCATTAGGGCAAATATCAGTAAAGAACAGAATAGAATCATCACAGGTTTAGAAGGGACCTTGAAGGTCTTCTAATCCAACCCCCTACCCATGGCAAGAGACCTCATACCATCCCAGACAGATGGATGTCCAGTCTCTTCTTGAAAACCTCCAGCAATGGGGCACCCACAACACTGGGAGGCAAGCTGTTCCGCCATTTAACAGCTCTCACTGTCAGGAAAGTTCTCCTTATTTCCAGGTTAGCTCTCCCTCTGATGAGTTTTCACCCATCAGTTCTTGTCAGATCCTCAGGTGCAATTGAGAATAAATTGATGTCGTTTTCCCTGTGGCAACCCTTCAGGTATTGGAAAACTGCTATCATATCTCCCCTCAGACTTCATCAGGCTAAAGATGCCTACTTCTTTTAGTGGTTCTTCATACGATTTAGCCTCCAGTCCCCTTATCATCTTAGTTGCTCTTCTCTGCGCTTTTTTCTAGGGCCTCTGTGTCTTGTTTGTATTGTGGTGACCAGAACTGGACACTGTATTCCAAATGGGGCCTCACTAGGGCAACATAGAGTGGTCCTATCACTCCCAGTGACCTTGATGCAGCCTAGGACCATGTTTGCTTTTTTGGCTGCTGCAGCACACTGCTGCCTCATCCTTGGTCCATGGTGGTCCACCAGGATACCTCAATCCCTCTCATAGGTACTACTGTTGAGCCAGGTACCACCGATCTTGTACCTACGGTAGTGAACTACCTCTTAAAGCTGTGAAGATTCTCAGTCATCCAGGTGAGTTTATCTGGAAGTTGAGTCATGGCTAACGGACTTCTTTTTTGAGAGATAGAAACGTTTCGCTGCTCATCCAAACAACTTCATCAATCTGATGAACAGACTGATGACGCTGTTTGGATGAGCAGCGAAACGTTTCTATCTCTCAAAAAAGAAGTCCAGTAGCCATGACTCAACTTCCAGATACCTCTTAAAGCCCCTGAAGGCTTTGGAACCTAGTTTCCTCCATTTTCTGCGTGGAACTGAGGGCAACCATTCTACTGCACTTCTTTCAAATTCGGGAGGACTACAAAGGACCACCTAGGAATTATTTATGGTAGCATCAGGAATACCGAATCTATCCTGCAAGCGCCTGCCCACCCACCCCGCCCAGCCCGTTGTAACAGCATCTGGAAAAATGATTGCCTGTCCAAATGTTCATAAGCAGATCCATTTTACTGCCAGAATGCACATTTTCACACCACGCTCTTTCCCACAAATGTGTGTCTTGGGTGCTAAAGTGGATACAGACATTACCGTATGTGATAGATATTTGCATGCATGCTGAACTCCTTGTCTTAGGAGGCATATTTGTAAAAGAAGAAGAATATTGCAAGTCTGTTAGTTTTCCCATTTTGTTTTCAGTATTTGGTGCTTGCAGTGTGTTTCCTCGCATTGCCTTTCAGCTAAGATTTCTGCTAAGGTTTTTTTTTCCTTCAGACTTTTTTTTTAAAGGATGCTAGCCTTACATGCTTGGCTGACAAGCTGATCTCTGTTACACTCTTGCCAATCACCTCCATCTTGGGGGAATATCGATTTTTGTTTGTGTGGCAGAAATCAATATTTTACTGGATCTTAACAAGAGCACCGGCAGCAAAAGCAATTTAGCCAGAGCTGCAGCCATCCAGACTGATAGACACCTTTTCCGTGTCCAGAGACTGCATCCTAGACTGGAGGGGGGGTGAGGGAAAGGAAAGCAAGATTATGAAGGCAAGAGTGAACTGCCAATATATCATTTTTAAATGCTGGTAAAACGAATGAGTATGAAAGGATCTGAGGTGTACATACAATACTGAAGGGTGTTTTATAGTGTGACGAATAAAGATTGTAAAAGAGCTGTTGCCAATCGTAACTGGCAACTGGTGCTCATTAACCAGGTGAGGAAGCCATAAGCAATAAAAAAAGGAAAAAGGAAAAGCAGAGAACGACTGCACCAAAACAATAAAAGAGGCTCTTTTTAAATCCACATTTCAGCAGCCATAATAATGCTTCTGGGCAACTGAGTAATAATATTGTGCTGTTCAGTTCTTAAGATATTAGATTTCCACTCTTGACTTCAATCTAGTTTATATTTATGCTTACTTCATAGGTAAAGCTCCATACCTCTGTAAGTACAAATCTATTCTTTAAAAAGGAAAACAAGGTATAAAGAAAAGTGCTAGGATTATAGACCACCCCATACTGCTTCAAGCACTTCCTGAGCAGTTTACAATTTAATTATGCAGGCTACACATTGCCTCCTGCCCCTTTACTACTGTATTCCTTTCTACAGTGGACAAGTTCCTTCCATCACCTTTAGAAAGTGGATTGTTGCATCCTGGGCACGTATGGGGTGGATTTGCCCTTCATTCAGATTCTAGTACTCTATGGTGGTGTGAAACTTCAGAGGGTGAGGCCTTGGTCGCATGAGGGAAATGTTATATAGTTCTCCCCATATTTTCCATACCTATGAGGTGTGTGTTTGTGGTCACATGATATAAATGATTGTCCCAAGCAATATGCATGTCCCCGTGGTGCAGTGGTTAAATGCCCATACTGCAGGGAAAACTGTGCTCATGACCTGGGGTTCAATCCCGGGTAGCAGGCTCATGGTTGACTCAGCCTTCCATCCTTCTGAGGTTGGTAAAATGAGGAGCCAGCCTGCTGGGGGAGGGGGGAGGCAATGTGTGGCCTGCCTACTGTAATTAAACTGTAAACCGCCCAGAGACTACTTGAAGTGGTATGGGGAGTATATAAGCAGAACACTTTGCTTTTTGCATCAGCATTTTATTTCCTCCTATTTGAATGGATAGGACCAGATACACCATGCTGCAACTCTTCTGAGTCCACCTCCTGCTCCTTCACTCCTTCATGCTTCTTTGCTTCCTGTTCTGCCCTGTACCCCTCGCCATCCCTCCTTCTATGCCGCTGCTGCCGCTGCCCAACAAGGGAGCTGTGGGTTGAAAAAAAAAGGTTTGGGAAGCACTGCAGTTACACATAACAGTGATTTGATGTATCTTTAATATGAGATTTCTAAAAATAATATTCCCAGCAGCAATCTACTTTTTCGCAACATATTGATGTACCTGCTCAGGGGGGGGGGGATAATAATATGCAATAAATGGCAACAGTAAATAAATAAATAATAAACCCTTTACCCTCCAATTCAGAACAGAAATGGGTTGGGTTCTGTACACATTTTAAAAAATGGTAAGAAACACCCTGGTACTAGAGATATACCGAAAACCACAGCCATCATGGCAATTGGGAAATCTTGCACAGTTACTCCACTGACCGGGATTACTACACTTTCTGACCAGGAAAAAAAAAAAGAACCCAGTATAACTGCTGGATAAATTCTTATCATTTCCCTTTTCTAGAATTCCTCCAGCTGGTATAGCCAATGGCTGTGTTGTCTGGGATATTTTGAAAGTTGGAATTCAAAAAAAGCAGCGGTCATCCTCTGTGCTAATATAAAAGGGGAACAGATATAACTACTTATAAAATCTTGTAGCTTTAATGCAATGTTGCCTATTAATGCTGTAAGATGTCCAGCAATTCCTTGTTCTTAAATACTTGAGCATGTCTTAATTGTACTGGACTGTATATTATCCCTCATCACTGTAAGCCGCCTTGGGTCCTTTTCAAAGGAGAAAGGTGGGGTAAAAATACTCTAAAATAAATAAATAAATAAATAAATAAATAAATAAATAACTTGACCCCCTGTAGTCACACTGACTGCTGAAATGAAGACCTCAGATATGTTCAGCCTTAGAGAAAACACTGTAAATCCCTGATATTCTAATTAGGGCCATTTCTGCCTAGGAATCCAGATAAGTTGCATTTCTGAGGCATATCAAAAAGGTCTACATCAGGTTTCTACTGTTTACCATGTACTTGAAGTGTGGAAACAATGGTCTTCTCAGGCTTTGGGAATGAAGAGTATTCTGGCTCTTCAAAGTGTACAGTGGACAAGTTCCTTCCACCACCTTTGGAAAGATAAATAAGAAAGTCTATTTCCAAGCAGGTAGCTGTATTAGGTATTAGGTTGTTTGCATCAAGAAGTCTTGTGGCATTTGATTTAGTGGGTTGCAGTCCACAAAAGCCTGTGCCCAATAAGTTAGGCTTTAAGTTGCTACAGACCTTTTTGTTTTTAATAAAAAGTCAATATGTCTATTTAATATCATGACGTGTGAAGTGCTTGGAAAAATAACTTCAGTTTGTCCATCTAGAGTGTGACTCTTTAAAAAAAGGGAAGGGAAGAAAACCATTTCCCCCCCCCCGTCTTCTTCACAAACTACGTGGGGAAATTGTGACATTGCCTTCATGGCCCAGTGGGAGATGATTAAGGTGCCTGAGACCTCAAAGGAGGCATTCCAAACCTCTTGCAGGCTCAAGCCCACTGTTCTGAAAGGTCACTGCTGTAAAGAGAAGCAAGTATCAGACCACTTATGCCCTGAGCGAAACTCATGTGCAACCCATTGTTATCTACAAAAACCCAAGTCACTGAAAATGTTGAGCAGTAAATCAATCAATGAGAGAACAGCTTCTGCAGCTTCATGTGCAGACCAGGACATTTCCAGGAACGAGTAATACTCCAGTTTTATCCCTTGGC
>JAHTLZ010000007.1:29630127-29642147 GCA_023846285.1 Phrynocephalus versicolor
AGCTTGCACAGAAAATGCAAGAGAACGAAGAGTAGCTCACTGTCTGTTGCTCTCTTACTTTTAGTTGGCACTTATGAATGGGTAAAACAGAATAGGTTAGGCGACCCATTTAACATCTAAAACCGGAGGGGACTCGGAGAAATGGAATGCTACCCTTATGTGATGCTCTGTGACTTTGATGATGATGATGATGATGATGATGATGATGATGATGATGATGATGATGATGATGATGATGATGATGATGATGATGATGATGATGATGATAGCAGCAGCATGCTGTGAAGTCTGAATTAAGCTGACCCCTTTCCAGAGTTTTCTAAATAGAGAATACATAGAAACAGGTTTGCCATTCTGTTCTTCTGGTGGTTTCCTGGGGGCCTGAAGCTACCCCATAGCTGCATAGGGAGGGCTCTTCCCACTGAGGGGGATTGAACTGCCACCCTCTGGCTCTGCGGCAAGATGCCCGTGTTCGGTAGAAGAGCAACCATTTGAGCAACTGTTCAGGTAGGACAGGTGGACAAAAGCCTGCAGAATTTGTAGGTGATTTGGCTGGCTGTGGCCCATCCAACTTACAAACAGAAACAGTTGTGCTGGAACTGGCATTCCACTCGCACCATGGCCAGCCTGTGGGAAGCCCCTCAGCAGAACACACATGTAACAATATCCTTTTAGTTGTGTTTCCCCAACCACTGGCGTATAATCAGAGGCTGCTCCTAAGCTACAAGTGATGTGGCTTATGAGTTTCTTGTTATCCTCTCAATTTTCAGATTTCCAGACAAGCGTCAGAATGAAGTCTATAAATCATCGTATCAGTTTCTCTGACTGTGATTGTAATGCTACAGGGAGAGCCAGTGTGGTGTAATGTATTGAGCATTGGATTCAGAAAGTCATTACTCAAATCCCTGCTCAGCCATAGAAAATCACTGGTGTGTGATGCACACATGCAGCAATCTTAAACCACTTCTTGAACATCTTATATACCTTGAAAGCCTGATTAGTATTGCGATATGTCAGATGTGACTGGACTATAGCAATGTTGGCAAACCTATGGCATGGGTGCCAAAGGTGGCACTTGGAGCCCTTTTGGTGGGCACCCGACATCGTCCCTTCACAGCCACCTGCATTCAGGTTAAATTCCTTTATTGGCACTTTGCGAAAAATTAGTGGGTTTTGAATCGCAGTTTGGACCCTCGGTCTCTAAAAGGTTCACCATCACTGGGCTATAGGATGGACCACTCTGAGGCCTTGTAAGCTCCAAAGCTCTACTGGGTTTTTGCTTGCAAATTAGAAATGCTGGCACAGTTTATTTCAAATCTGTTTCTATGGCTTGTTTTGGCCATGGGAAAAATGCATTAGTCATCCTATTTTACCCAGTGACAGGAAGATAGGTGAGGTATTTTCTAAGGAGAACTTAACTTTCTTTATATGTTGGAGGTGACAGGCTATGGATCTTCTCTTTTGCCTCACCCTTTCTGCCAGCATGATTTTTAGTCCTCTGCTGAATAGAAAGCAAGGGAGTATCTAATGAATAATGGGAGGCATACCATATTTCACCCATCTATAAGATGTCCCCATGTATAAGAGGACCAACACAAATTTACAGTTTCACAACCATGCAGTTCTCCCCTCCGCTTACTCCCATGTATTTGTAAGTAAGTTTATATACTTCACCGATTTTCCCAAAGGAACTCTGGGCGGTTTACAAGCAAAGTAACACAAACAATTCAAACCATCACAATTTCACTCAAATAATACACAACAAAGAGAGAGTGGGGGGGGGAGGAGAAGTAATACAGTTATACCTTAGTTTACGGGCATAATCCATTCGGGAAACATGCTTGTAAGCTAAAACACTCTTAGATCAAAGCAAATTTCCCCATAAGAAATAAAGGGAATTTACATAATTTGTTCTGGAGTCCCATAGACCACATACTGCACACACAAAATGCCAAAACTCACAAAACAGGTTGGCTAGAAGTCCACGTCCAAGATGACCGTCAATATTTAGTCTAACAATTTTAGACTAAAATATAGTCTTATACATGGGAAAATGCTGTAATAACAATGCTGCACATACATACTGGCTTTTGTAAAACTTAGTACTTATATAGGTATCAGAAAATATTTAGTAACAAATGATGGGAGACCTAGGCTCCAAAGCCACTGTATTTCCAAACATTCTGCATCTATTTGCTGAATTCGAATTCAAATTCAGAACATCATCATCATCAATAATAGCAATAGCAGCAGCAGCAACAAAATCCAGCATTGCTTCCTTAACTGGATCGGGTATCCTTAAAGTGGAAGACTCATCTCAACATGCATAGTCCATAAAACCCTAGCTGGACCAAGTGGGCAAGGGCCTTAACAGCCTAAGCAGCAGTAGTAGCTCTGTTCTCTTCAGCTCTCTTGCTCTTTCTGATTCAGTACTCTTACTCACAGTCCTGTTTTCTCATAGCCTTTCCGCTTTGGGATGAACTAGCAGCATGTCATTACATTGTTACAGGAGCCACTGGGAAGCATTTTGAATTGTGATTTCTGTACTTCTGCCCAGAGATCTTGTCATTTTAATAGGGGAGAGGAGATTTTTTTTGGGGGGGAAAGTCTGGAAGGAATGTACATGACTTCACTAGTCAGGAGGGCAAAAAAGATTGGGCACTTCCTGTGTCTTTAGTAACAATGCAGTTACTAATCAGGGATCTGTCATTCATGATGGTTGTCTGGATGCCTTGGAAGAAAGACTTTAAATTCCACATTGATAGAAACAGATCTTTTCCAGAACTGTTGAGGCAAAACAAGTTGAGGAGCTGTGTAACCATCACAAAAACCAAAAACAAAAGTGGAACAGGTGATACCTTTAGGCTACTAGAAAATAATAACAAAGAAGTTGCTAATATTTCGAGGGCGAAACCTTCTTCCTCAGAGTAGTACCAATAGGTTATAATATGGCAAAAGATGGATTTGCCAGGAGTTATTTCTTAGATGTAAGGTCCTTGGCAAGATCTGTTTCTCTCAATAAACTAGGAGCAATCTCTCTCTCTCTCTCTCTCTCTCTCTCTCTCTCTCTCTCTCTCTCTCTCTCTGTGTGTGTGTGTGTGTGTGTGTGAGAGAGAGAGAGAGAGAGAGAGGGAGGGAGGGAGGGAGGGAGGGAGAGAGTATTCTATTTCAGGTCAGGAGTGAATTCACGCCTTTGGAAATCCCGGTCCTAATTATTAGGACTGTTATTGGATTGCTGAGGCGGTGCTGTGTTGCCTCTGGATAAAACAAACCGCAGCAGAAAGCCTCCCCTCCTTCTCCTCCTCCTCCTCCTCCATTCTTGATAATTTGATCACTTTACCACTGGGCAAACCACCAGCAGCTGGCTTTCTGCCCTGTTATGTCCTATTTTTAAGAAGCATCAATTTAGTCTTATTTCACACATCGCGCCGCATGGGCAAGGGAGTGCATCAGGAAGGCTGACAAGCAAAAAGCAAAGCGTTCTGCTTATATACCACCCCATATCACTTCAAGTAGTCCCTGGGCGGTTTACAATTTTAATTACAGCGTGCAGGCGATCAGCTCTTGTCTGGTGGAGGGAAGGCTCAGAATTTCAGGAGGAGCCGCCCCTTGCTTGAACCGTGAGCTGCCTGCGTTGACAACATATATGTCTGGATGATACAGGAGCCTTTAAATACCTATTAGTTGGAATTACATTTACATTTCCTAAGGGTGAAGTGTCCTTTAGCATTCTACTAACTTAGAAGACCAAAAGGGGAGAAGAGAAACATTGATTCTGCAATTCTTTTTTCCCCCTTTATCAGAGCGTTACACAGTTTTAAAATTATAGGCTTATATGAAATGTAGATAAACGTGTACGATATTTCCTCTCCCAAAGTTCTCTTGCCCTTAATTTTCATCATATGTTGCAATAATTTTTCAAATCATTCCTGGGAGAGGGGGACAAAGTAATTGTTTATGCTGTGATGGGAAATAATTATGTTCCGGACATCAAGGACGTGGGGCGGACAGCAAATGAGATATGTATTGGGGAATGAGGCACCAGAGAAAATGCTGCCAATCCAGTTTTCATGGAATATTGGAGAATTTATTTGCTGAAAAGAGATATATTTTAAGCCAAGCCCTCTGTATTACTAAGAACATTTTTACTATAAACAAATCTATGCCATGCAGTATTTTATCCATTTACCACCATCTTGAGGCATGAAAATGTTTCAAATTGAATGGCAATGTGGAATCCATTAAAAAAAATAGGACAGACTTAACATTTTGTACTGTATTTCAAAACCTAAAAGGATTTTTTTTAAAAAAAATGACATGTTAAGTGGAAACATTGATGATGTGTTATTCAAGGATAGGGGCAGGATTGTAGAATTAGGGCGAACGGATGGATTTGGTTGCCTTCTCCTGGATCTCAGCTTTCAGTTGACAGCTTTCTGGGCATGATGATAACTTTAGCAATCATATCATAACCGGAGTGTTAAGAGCCTGCCAGCCTCCCAGCCTCTGCTGACTGACATAAACCAACTGAGATCGGATGCCAGATCTGAAGCATAGTAACTCAGAAATAAGTACAGCATACCAATGACAGTAGCACCCCCCATCCATTGATTCACCAACTGCAGATTCAGTTATCTGCAGTTGGTGATCAGTGGGGTGGGGGTGGGGTGCTGGAGATGAAAGCTGTGCCTCACGGCCCAGCCCCCCCCCCCCCCCCGGCAAGCCACTACACCTTGTAGGTGGGCAGAGCAGAAGATTGGGTCTGCCACTCCAGATGTTTTGGACTTCCTGCTCAGTCTGCCACCCGAGCGGGACATTCAACCTTCCCAGACCCCTTCCCTATCACTACTTCCGACTCCTTGTGATGGGTTTCTGTAGAGAGATTCCTACCCTTGGCTGGTGGAGCGGCTGCACCGGGGGCTTGCCTTTGCCCAGTGGCCCCTGGCTGCCTGGTAGGGAGTCGAACCCTGCAGCGCTGCCGCTGTCGCTCACCTCCTCCATACGTCCAAGATCTCACAGGGGATCAAGTTATAGGCTGGGCAGAGCTTTTTTTAAGGTGGAGGAGAACGGCCAGCAACCTGTGCTGCATGTCTGTGCTCAGCCCATGATTGGATCCGTCATGGCTCAGAGCTGGAAATCTCGGACAGACGAGTGGGGGGTGGGGGTAGCAGCAGCAATGCAGGGCCAAGGGCAGGGAGCTCTACAGGAACCCACCAGAAGGAGTCAGAGGTGGCAACCGGGGAGGGGGTCTGGAGGGTTTGAACTTCCCGCTTGGGCGGCAGACCGAGCAGGAAGTTCAAAACTTCTGGGGTGGAGGAACTGATCTGCCACTCTGCCCAACCCACGGCTGGGCTGAACAGCAGATTGTGTGCTGCACTACTCGGTCCACTGCCTGGAAAGTTCAAACAGTTTGGGGTGTATCCAGCTGTTTGAACTGCCCGGCGGCAGACTGAGCGGTGCAGCACCCGATCCACTGCTTTGCCCAGAGGCAGAGGGTGGTGGGATGTTCAGGACAAAAGCTTTCAACCTGGGCCACTGTCACCACCACCACTGTCACCATCATCGCCCCAGATAAGACATTTGCTCTTATCCACAGTTTTCATTATCCACAGCAGAGCTCGGAACGAATCCCCCACAGACACTGGGGTCCTTCTGTATACCAAAAGCCATGGCAGAAGAGGACATGAGGTAACAGAGAACGGATAAGCACCAGTGCAAGCTAGCCCTCACTAGAAGGTTTTCACTACACAGCAAATAAAATGCGAATCCTGGTTTCCTTGAGTTACTTAAGTTTAACTGGCCAGATCAGGAGATAGGAGGAAATTGACTAAACAGCTTTGTTTGCAGCCTGTTAACAAAGCTTTCTGTGGCCTCCTGATTTACAGGAGGCATAGCAACAATAGAACTACTTTAATAAACTGTAAATAAGGCTAGGTTACAATTCCCTTCTCTCATTTCTTTATCTTATTGTCAGTCTCTCTCTCTCCTCCCCCCTCTATGTGTGTGTGTGTGTGTGTGTGAGAGAGAGAGAGAGAGAGAGTGCATGTGTGTGTGCATGTGTGCGTGTATGCATGCATGTGTGCGTGCACATGTGTGCACATGCATCTATGTACTGTAGTTATGTATCTAGGTGTCCTAATACAACAGCACTGGCATTAAGGTTTTTGAAAAATTAGCATTATTTTGCCTAGAGGAGTTGCATAAATAAGTGCATTTTCATCCTGTATCTAAAACTAAATGTTCTTGGAGCCGATTTCATATCTGAATGAGGATAATTCCACATAATGTTGGGCTAAAAACCTTCCTCCAAATGGCTGCAAAACAGACATGAGAAGCATGTAAAGAGCCAATCGAGTAGAGAAGGGCAAGAAATGAAAATACAACATTTTGTTTCATTTATTTAATAGTTTCATTTCTCACCATTACTAACAAAATTTTAAGATTTCAGAATGAAATGAAACAAAATGAAACACTATAGAATGGCTCCCCTGGGTCCTAGAGTAACCAAACTCGCAGGAGAGCTTCCTCAAGCTCTTCCCTGTAAGCCCCCAAATTTTGAATGGTTTGGGTTTCTGGGGCTGAGTTATTCAACAGCAAAGGAGGTCCCCCAGGAGAAAATCATTCTAATTGAATCAGGAAATCACTAATCGCTCACCCGCAAGGGGGGCGGACTATTAGTGGCTTCCCGACTCGCTCTTTTAAAAAAATTATAATTTTATTATTTTATTTTAAAAAAAAGTAGGATCACTTTACATTGATAACAATCACAGAACGCAGACATCATTTATAAGGTTTTAAACGCAATTATTAACTCTTGCCATCTTCTTGACAAAACATCTTCATCTTCTCCTTTTCAGGTGGCCGGAAAGTCTGTCCATTTCAATAGCCGAGTATAATTTCACTTTCAGAGCATCTTTTGAGGGTATTTCAGAATTCTTCCAAAGTTGAGCATACAAAATTCTGGCTGTTACAATAATGTGGTTAATTACATATTTTTGGTCATATGTTACCTCAGTATCTATAATATTTAACAAAAATAATTCTGGTGTGTATTTTAACTTGACCTCCAGCACAGTGTCTAGTAAATTCTTTACCATATTCCAGAATAATTTGGCTTTTTTACAAGTCCACCACATATGGTAGAAAGAGCCGATTTCTTGCTCACACTTCCAACATTTAGCTGAACAATTATACATTTTAGATAGTCTATGGGGGCTAAGATGCCATCTGTAAAACATTTTGTAACAGTTTTCTTTATAAGAGGTGGATCTGAACATCTTGATCGTTTGCCATAGCATATTCCATTTTTCTAAGTGGATAGAGTGCCCACAGTTTTCCGCCCATCTTACCATACATTCTTTAACCTGTGAGTCACTTGTTCTTTCAACTAACAGCATAGTGTAAAATTTACTCAACAGTTTTTTCTCACTTGCAGTCAATATTTTATCAAAAACATTATCATTTACCATAAAGAGTGGCTACCATAAAGAGTGGCTTCTCAAATGGAATGTTTTTCTCCTAGGGTGACCCCCTTTGGAATTTAATAACTCAGCCCTCTGAACCCCAAACCCGTCCAAATTTGGGGGACTTACAGGGAAGAGCTTGAAGAAGCTTTCCTGCATGTTTGGTTCCTCTAGGGCAGTAGTTCCCAACCTTCCTAATGCTGTGGCCCTTTAAAACAGTTCCTCATGTTGTGGTGACCCCTTGCCCTGCTTGGAAGAGGCAACAAGCCCCCTTTGGCAAGCCACTGCTGCAGGTGCCATAAAGAACTTCCCTCTACAGGCACCCTCAGCCAATTGCAGCCTCCGATGCCATTGACTGACATCCCCTTCAACCTATCAAGCTGTACCCCTCCCCCCTCCTCCTCCAGACCCAAGCCGTTTGTGCCTTTTTCTTCACTGGCTCATGGCAACACCTGTGAAATGGTCGTTCAACCCCCAAGGGGGTCCCGACCCCCAGGTTGGGAACCACTGTTCTAGGGAGAATCATTTCATTCCTAGAGGAAAAAAAATGTGTTCCGTATCATAACAAAATGTGTCATGCTGTTTCATTAGATAATGAAATGACGAAACAGCATTTTGTTTTTTTATTTCCTGCCCATCTCTGCTCTCCAGATGAACAAATAGTGCCCTTTTAAATTGCCCACACTGTTGTGCAATAGACACATGCGGACACTGCTCATTGTTCTGAGTTTTCCAACATCTGACTCCAACAACCTTTGTAAGATACAGTGGGACATATTTAAGCACCTTGTCCACCTCTAGGTTAGGATTTTAAAGGTTAGTAGAAGACGATGTGTCCACGAAAAGTTACATTAAAATATGAAATTTAGTCTTTAAGGTTTTGTGTCTTTTTTATTATTTTTGCCTACAAACTCTTTGGAAATTTCCTGGAAACCTGTCAAGGTCAAGTATTTTGTACGTATTTCTATCTAGCATTTCCATCCAAAGGATTCTAGAGGGGCTTTGGATGGTCTCTTCTTAATCTCTTTTCTAAGCATCGGTGAGGTCCACCCAACGTAGCTTCAGCAAAAGGTGACCCCAAACTCCTTGGCAGACTAAGGAATGTTGTGGTGTTGTTGAAACTCGAGTGGGATTGGTTGAGGAACCCTAACCTCAGAAACAGCTGTGGGAGTGACTTGGCTATTGTCTGAGTGTTCGAGATGCAAGGATTGCTGAAGCCATGGGCTGAACGGCTGAAATTCTTGAGACAAGTTAGTCAGAGGGTTCTTGGGAAGGAGTGGGAAAAGGAGCAAAGAATGGGATCTTTACATGTAGGGAAACAAGTCGAGCCTGAGAGCTGGGTGAATGAGTGGTTCAGAAAAAAACAGGAGATGAAGAGTATTCCAGAATACAAGTTTGAGAGAGGGAAATGTGGCGGAGAATGGAAAGGTAGAGAAATCTGCTATGGTGGACACGGATGCATGCTGATGGGTCAAAAAGCGGGAATCTCCAACTAAAGATCTTCATTGCATTCCTGCTTGATACTGTAATATAGTGGTGGTGCCACCTTACCCAAACACCCCCATACACACATATATGGAACCCTGATCTAATTTCAAATGCAAGATGAGAATTGTAGAAGAGTATGTGTGCTTCATATGTCTTTGGAAGACAGAACTTGTAGTGAATTGCACTTCTGGCTTCTTCATTGCCATCTTTCTGGCCTTTTGCCTCTACCTTTTTGCGTCTTGATGCTTTTCATTTCTCTTTAGATTTTGGGGTGTGTATTTGTGTGCATGCATGTTCTTCCTCCCCTTTTAAACATTGCTTTATGCCCTAGTGTAGGCCTCTGTTAAGCTGCTCCAACTTCATCTTTTGAGATAATGAACTTGCTGACACGAACTGTATACAGTGGTACCTTGTATAACGTAATTAATTCGTTCCAAATGAAATTACGTTATACAAATTTTCCGTTATACAAATTGAAATTTCCCATAGGAATGCATTGAAAACAGATTTAATCCGTTCCAATGCATAGCCAAGACCAGGGCTGTCCAACTTTGATGTCCTACCTGATGGTCCCCAATGTCCCCTGCGGTCGACTCTCAGGGTGGCAGCAGCCCAGGTGCCTCAAGGACCCACGGGGGGGGGGGGGTGCCAGGTGGTTGCTGCCGCTGCCCCTGCTGCCTCAGCCTTGGCCACCGAAAAGGGTGCAGAGAGTCCAGGAGGGAAGGGGGCGGGGGCAGGAGAAAAACGAGGTGTTTGCTGCCTCTTGCAACTCCACCAGCCTGTTGCATCAGACTCTCCTCCACGCGCTGGGGCCGAGAGAGGCACGCGGGGAGGGAAAGGGGGCTTTGCGGGACAAAGCGGGAGGGTCTCCCAGCCTTCCTCCCCCAAAGCCCCCCGGCCCCCAATGCCTGCCTGCCGCAGACCTCTCTTGGCAGAACCTGGACCCTCCTCCTGCATGCCACGGTCCGCTTTGGCGGCTCCGCCTCCCCGAATAATGCACCCGAGTCTTGCGGGGAGACCTGGGTGGGTGGGTGGAGGGGAGCTTTTGTTTGTGGGGAGAGGGAGCCGGGTGCGGAATGCCAATATGTGGGGGGAGGCAGGACCTGGAGGTGGGTCGTCGGTAGCTTAACTGGCCAGGCAGGGTAAAAGCCCAGAATCCCCCCGCCTTTTGGCAGGCCTCGGCGGGGAAGAAGGGGGGACGAGGTGGTATTTGAGCCATGCGAGATGGGGGAACCTCTGTGTGTGTGTGTGTGTGTGTGTGTGTGTGTGTGTGTGTGTGTGTGTGTGTTAGGCATCCTCCTCCCCTCCCTCTCTCCCTTGCCCACGAGGTGATGAAGCGCGACGGGGTGCAGAGTGATCCCTGGGCTCCTGTTCCCACCTCACTCGCCCGACCCTCCTGTGGAGGAGGAGGAAGTGCCTTACAGCCTGGCAGAGCCCGCCAGCAAGATTGGCGGATGAGGTGGAGCTGATTCCCTACCTCCAGAATTTTTTACGTTGTATGGATTTTCCGTTATACAAACCTTACGTTATACGAGGTACGACTGTACATTACTGTTCCAGGAGATGGCGTTCAGCAGTAGCAGGGTAGGGAAGGATAATCCCGCTGACTCAACAACTCATTTTTGTATTACATATTCAGAATGGGAAACACATTTTTCCTCTTACAGTATTCTGTTCAGTAATGCACTTGTCTATGAGTTTATTCCAGAAGGTATAGCAGGATACTTGGTAGCATTCTTGCATCTTTGGAATCCTGATGAACATAGAACATAGAACACAGAACACAGAATCATAGAGTTGGAAGAGACCTCAAGGGCCATCTAGTCCAACCCCCTGCCATGCAGGAACCTCCATCACAATATTTCCGACAGATGGCCATCCAGCTTCTGCTTAAAAACCTCCAAAGAAGGAGACTCTACCACCCTCCATGGCAGCATATTCCACTGCCAAACAGCTCTAACTGTCACGAAGATCTTCATAATGTTTAAATTGAATCTCTTTTCCTATAGTTTGAGACCATTGCCCCGCATCCTTGTCTCTGAAGCCATGGAAAACAAACCAGTCCCTTCTTCAATGTGACATCCTTTCTATATAAGCATACCTATCATATCTCCTCTCAGCCTTCTTTTTGTAAGGCTAAACATTCCCAGCTCCCTAAGCCACTCCTCATAAGACATTTATTCCAGACCCTCAATCAAAAAAGATACAGAACTGTTATTCTTAGTTGAGTGGACACCTAGCAGAAAGTGTCAAGATTTGAATGATTACCAGTGTACCAATAAGAAGGAATTGAAAATCATCTGGTCAAGGCATTGGACTCCATTTTTACTTCCTCATACATCTGAGACCAGCAGGCAGCAGAATATAACTCTGATTAGCAGAAGAATATTAGCAACCATATTAGAGAAGATAGGTGGTCTGAGAGAGGGGTCAGGGAAGCCATTTGTGTGTGTATTGAAAACCCCTCTCTCAAAAGAGGTGGGGGACTCAGTCACAACCTGTCTGCCACTTATCATACTGCCCTTTCATCAATCCCTAGATAAATCAGAAGAACTTCAAACCTCCACCAGCAAGGCCATAGCTAATGTGTGTTGGGAAGGGTTGCATAGGTGGGGCTTTCATGCACCCCAAGCCATTGTACATCTAACAAGCTTATTCAGGCCACTGTCCAACTTATGAGCCTATTCAGACCAGGGTGATGTGAAATCAAGGTGAACTATAAATTTGGAGGCCTCACCACTAACTTTCCTCAAACTGGTGAAGCTGCTTGGATGAGTGGCGAAATGTTTTGATCTCACAAGAAAAGAAGTCCAGTTGCCATGACTCAACTTACAAGTTAGCAACCATTTCACTTATTCAGAGAGTAAACAAAGAAGAAGTTGAAACTATATATAGTGGAAGTTTAGCTGTCTTTGTTATATTGGACAGTTAGTGAACAATTTGATTTGAATCCTGTAGATGAAATTCATGTCGCCATAGTTTCTTTCTTTCTTTCTTTCTTTCTTTCTTTCTTTCTTTCTTTCTTTCTTTCTTTCTTTCTTTCTTTCTTTCTTTCTTTCTTTCTTTCTT
>JAHTLZ010000007.1:29642157-29665452 GCA_023846285.1 Phrynocephalus versicolor
CTTTCTTTCTTTCTTTCTTTCTTTCTTTCTTTCTTTCTTTCTTTCTTCCTTCCTTCCTTCCTTCCTTCCTTCCTTCCTTCCTTCCTTCCTTCTTTCCTCACAAAATATGTTATTTTCAAGACTTGATTCTCCTGAGTGCTGTCCTCAAGTTCAGTGCCCTGTTTGGGAATCTGCATATGGTAATACAATATTCTGCTGTTGGGAGAAATTTCATGGCATATGTAAATGAAATAAGATGAGGCCCTGGTGGCTTTGACAGGATGCCAAGCAGGAAGTAGGCTGTGTTTAAATGTGCTTGCCTTCTAGGTCACTCTCATTGAACCTTGCGTTTCTTAGATTTTACCACTCCTGTGCTGAGAAGACATGTGCATTCTTTCTTCAATGACCCATTGTAAAATGCTATTGGAGTCCTAAGTGATTCCAGTTACACGGGATCCATTTAATAAATATGCAACCTCAAATCCCGTGCTTTGAGTGTATAGATTGCCAGAGTGAATGGTCTAAAGCACACCTAGTTTGCGGCAAACAGAAACCTCATGAAATAACATACAACAATGCCATCCTTTCCTCATTGAGCCAAATGGATCAAAGCCTAGTAGCCAAGTCAGTCTCCTTAGACTTTTCCTTCATTTAGGCTGCTCAAAGAAATGAAAAAAGAAAGAAAGAAAAATGCAAGCAAGAGAAAGAAAAAGGAAGTACATCACAGAGAGACCATATAGCATTTTTGAGACGTCTGGTGACTTTTTTTTTATTATGGCCTCCAGTTTGCTTCTTAAAAAGTGGCTGCTGCTCATCTGCCAAACTGAATGAGACACGTTTTATTTAAAAAAGGAATCGTTTTTAAGGCCAGGAATGCTGATCAGCGTTCATCATCCTTACGCCTCTCTACAAGTTTTTCAACGATGAGAGCTCAGGAGCATGAGCAGATCTTCTGCCAATGAGGTTCAGATCTATAGCAGGCTGTTGTGTTCACAATTGCTATGGCCAACCTGGCAGCCCACCTTCTGATTATAATGAGTCTCTCTGCATGTGGCTACAGTATGCTTGTCCTCAGATGCCAGGTGATGTGCTATCCATCCCCAGGGTTGTACTCCAAATCCAACTAGCTTGGAACAACCAACCATAGTTTGCGCTGCAATAACAGCTTGGAGAGCCGAGGGTTACCATAAACCACAAGTTGGTTTTTGCATACATTTCCTTTACAAGCTGCATGATTTAATATGTCACAATCTGTGTTCGGACCTTTTTCTTTAATGTAATGATTTTGAATCATTTCCAAACCTTTAATTTCCTATGTCTGTAGGTGTGCATGAAAGAGAATATAAGCATGTGTATGCCCCATGAAATGTCCTACCAGCTCTGGCCTCAGGGCAAGGGGAAGGCAGTGGCTTCCTTTCCACCCAGGTGCCCTAGGTTAAAGCATACGGTATACAAGAGACGTTATTACACCAGAGGTCAATTTTCTTCCAAAGACCAGGTAGCGAAAATGTCATCACAGCCAATCAATGCACTGTCCATTTCTGACATTCAGATTGAGCCGCCTCAGGTGACTGCTTCGCCTTGCTTGCTAGAAGAGTTAGCTTTAATTTTTATGGGCAGGGACAAACATTTCCCCAGGTTTTGCTTCAGATAGCTATGTGTTAAATTCAGGGCCGTCTTAAGGATATGTGGAGCCGTGGTTCGAAGATCCCTCTGGCGCCCCCCCCCCCCCGTTTCACAGAGCTGTCTATCCAGAATATTGGTACATAAATCTGCGATCCATCCTGTAACTCATGGCCAACTCCCTGTGTCTGAGGAAGTGGATTGTGACTCACGAGCACCCACCCCAAAACAAGTTGATCCGTCTTAACTTGTCACCATACTTGAGCCCCTTGGCAGTGTTTCTTCTGCGAAAGGTGCTCGCCCCTGTACATAAGAGTGTCCGCTTCCTCAGGTGTAGGACATTGCCATCAGTATTCCAGCACAGCTAGGGAGAATTCCCAGTGGGACCAGCGGCCTGGAGGATCTCTGGCCAAGGCCTCCTCCCAACTCCCAGGTGAATGGAGACTGGGATAAAAAACAACAACAACACAGCACTCTTTCAGGGATGATGCCTGATTCTCACCCGTGGAAGCCAAGGAGGCTCCCTTGTGCCCTTGTTCCCAATACTGTAGGCGTCCCTCAAGGTTCAGCCACGGCGGGGCCGGGAGGACCTTCCCAAACGGGCCCAGGCACGGACCCCCGCCCCCCGCCCGGCGCCCAGGGGCGACCTTGTGGCCAGATTCACACCGGGCGCAGTGGAGGGGGGGCTGCTGCCCCGAGCGGGATTCCCACCAGCCCTGCATCGGCGCCCACACGTGAGAAGGAATAAACTTGGTCGGGAGGGCCACGTCACAACATCGACGGCGAGCACCGCCACGCCAGTCGGGATGAGCGGCGCTGAACGCGCCCCCCCACACCCCGCCGATCCCCGCGGTGAAGCGGAGCCTGTGCGCGCGCGGCCAGCCGGGCACGGCCCTCCCACCCCTCCTTCCCTCCCCTGTTCCCCCCACCCACCCACCAGAGATCCAACGCCCGGCGGGTCAATGTTGGAGTCTCCCCACCCCGTGCCCCAGGCTCCGTTCCTTTTCGCAAGAGGGGACGGATCTCCGGCGCCCCGCCCGCAGTTCCCCTGCGGCCGCCCGGGTCCAAAGGCATTTCCAGAGGAGCTTTAGGGGAGAAGCGCCCCCCCCTCCGGGACCCAGGCGGCAAGCATCGGAGGGCAGGGAAGGCAGGCAGGAAAGGCAGGCAGGGGAAAGGGAAGGGAAAGGAAGGGAAGGGAAAAGGGAGGAGGGAAAAGGAAGGCCGGCTCCAGCGCGCCCTCGCCCCTTCCACGTGCAGTCCAGCGCCCCCGGGGAAGGGAGAGCGGGGGGGCGCGGGGGGGGAAGGTGGCCTTCCTGCTTCCCCTCCGAGCCCACGAGTCCCATCACCCGGCCGCTTTCAGGTGAGGAGGGGGGGCGACGGCGCTTCGGAGAAGAACGCAAAGACCCCCCCTCCCTCTCTCCTTTCTTCGCAACCCAAAGGCTGGCGACGGGGAAAGCCTCCCCCGCCGCCGCCGCCGCTGTGCGCTCTGTGCCCGGCCCCGTCCAGAGCCTCCCGCCGCCTCCCGCCCTCCCCTCTCGTGGCTCGCCTTCCCGGGGCGGTGTCGGAAACCTCTTCGGGTTCTGCTTTCCTGATCTAAGAGTTTTGGGGTTTGGGGGTTCAGGCGCCCTTGGGGTTCAGGCGCCCTGGTTCATTGAACCACTAAGGCCTATGGGAAAGTCGCCCCTGGTTAAATTCATGATTTGCATTCCCCAGATCAAAGAGCTCTTTCCAACCATGGTTCTGCTCCAGAGTACAGTAGGACCCCAGTATCTGCTGGGGATTGGTTCCAGGCCTTCCCATGGATAATGAAAACCGTGGATAAGAGAGAACGCCTGCCCACCCAACCCCAAACTGCTGTTTCCTGACATTAGCTTGCTTTATGATTGCTGTTTTGAGACAGTAGTTTGCTTTATGGCTGCTGTTTGTGACAGTAGCTTGCTTTACAGATGTTATTTGTGATAGTAGCTTGCTTTACAACTGCTGCTTGTGACAATAACTTGCTTTGTGGCTGCTGAATTATTTTTTTTTCCTCTGCCAACTGTGGATAACCGAATCAGTGGATAATGAATCAGTGGATATGGGGGTCCTACTGTAGTTAATATATACTGTATTTGTTGGATAGGAGGAGTGGGAGAGATCTTTAAGGTTCTTTATGGAAAATCTCCTCCAGAAACATTAAGAAACAGTATGGAATCATTGCTTGGAGGGGAAGTTGGGAGGACTTGACTTAAGGAGTTCTCAGCCTGATAGGAAGAAATACGGTGTCCAAACCAGTAGTTCAGAAAAGCTGCTTATTCTCTGAAAACATTCTGCATTTCTCAGGTCACAGGGCCTGTTATTGACAATGTTAATACCTTGTCTAGCAACCGATCCCTCCTCCCTAACATGGTTCTTGCTGCAGGCATTGGTTGCCTGTATAGAAAAGGGTGTGACTGTGAACTCTGTTTTTACCCATTGAGTACTGTTGAATCCATCAGAAGTTATTGCTCTGATGGGCATTAGCATATGTTAAGATGCAGCCGCTCTTTGCTCCAAGTCAAATGCTTTTAAGCCAAGAGTGAAAGTAAACAGTATCCCCACAGCTGCTTGGAGAAAGCCCATTACTCCTGCCCCACATAGGCTTGGAAATGAGCCTGTTTTGGTTAACAATTGCTCCGGCTCACATTACATGAGTTTTCTTTGTGGGGGGAAAAAGAGAGAGGGAGAAAGGGGGGAATCTCTCTCCCCCCACTTATTTGTATTTTATTCTGTGCCTTTCCTCTTTGAAATAAACAAGAGAGTTGTATAAATTGCATGGAGAAGTGCTTTGCAGCTCTCATATTGGAGGAAGATGAAAAATAAAGCATAGGGTAAATACAGACTCTCATATAACAAACGGTTTGTATAACATAAAATCTGTACAACATAAAAAATTCTGGAGATAGGGGAAATTTGCTTAACAGAATCGACTATGGGGCAAATCCATAAAACATAAAATGGTCACGATTAGGGATTACTCTGTTTTCAATGCATTCCTATGGGAAATGTGTATAAAGGAAAATTTGCTTAACATAATTTCATTTGGAATGAATTAATTCCTTTATACAAGGTACCACTGTCCTGACTTCTGGTTGTAGTATTGTAGTTAATCCCGTACTACTGTACTCACACAGAAGAAGGCTTTCTGCGCCATGTACTTGGGACGAATGAGGCAGTGATTGAGATTTCTTTTAATGGAAAGGCCAGCTTCAAAATGACCCGCAGCTTTTGAAATGGATCTGGTGTACGTCAGTCGTCTTCTTCAACATTTTCAGAGTTGGAAACTCACCCTTAGGCAACTCATGACTATACCAGAGGGATGTCCCGTCATGAATCGGTGGGGAAACACCCAAGCCTTGCTCAGACCTTAAGCTTCCTCTGCCTCATTGAAATCTTGGCCCCAACGAGTCAATTGGAACTCATTGCTCAACCCTGTATATTAAAACAGCAAGAGCACAAGATTGCTGTTGTTACCCACTTTCAGTCAGAATACACCACAAGAGTAATCCTGGACTGCTCTGATATATTGTTGTTATAAAGGACTAAATCGAGGAGCAGACTGATTGAAATCAATAGGCTGTAAGTTAGTTGTAATAAGCAGGTGCTGTATGTTTCAGTTGGTTTCCTCTTAAGTGGAACTAATTTCGGAGTCAGTTCTCAATTTCTTAAATGCCTCAAGCTGTCATACAAGAACCACATATTATTTCCAATGACCTTTGAGCACTTTTTAAAACCCATTTACACTAAGCAGGACTGTTTAATGCTGCATTTTAAGATGTAACAACAGCTAAAAAGGAAACAAGTCCTAGGAGAACTTGAATATTGGCCAAGTGGAGAAAGCCAAATAACATTTTGGTGGGGAAGCAAGTAATAGTTTCCATTTCTTTACATGAATGTTCCCAAAAATATGCTTCATTAGTGTTAAAGGTTTTTGTTGAATATTTAGTTGTGAAGATCAACACATTCAACCTAAATTTCCTTCTTTATTCGATTTCTGTTGGGATTAATGCATCATAACGCACTGTGGCCTTGCTGCCAGATGAGTTCCAGACAATCAAATCAATTAATCAATCAACCAGATACTTTTCCCCTGACTTTTCTCTACACCCTCTCCACGCTTGGTGGACATCCAAATTACATGCCCTCAAAACAGTTCTCCCTGGGAAAGTGCCCTTCATCAGTTGGTTGTGGTTCATACCAGGGAATCTGACGCATGGTGTTGCTTATCAGGAGATGGACTGGGAAGAGACAGTGTCTTTTCCACAAATCCCATGGGTAATGCCACCACAGAGGTCTGAGCTGAGGTACAGGGTTGCACTGTGGTCAGGGGTCGGGAAAGGGACAGTCTGCCTGGACAAGGGAAGCCATGTTCTGCAGGAGATCTGGACTAACCTGCTTCCTCCAACCAGCAGAAATGGTTCTGCGGTGAAAATGTCTCTTGTGAATCGGTCATATAAATAAAAACAAGAAGCCCCAGAACACTTTGAGCCTTGCGTTTGGCTGCCTGACTAGTAGTCCCGTAGTCTGAAGGTCCCTCCAGTGCTTCTGATTGACAGGAATAGGCTGTCAGGGGTGACAGGTGAGACAAAAAGGGCAAACGAACCAAATGAGCCTAAAATTTGGTTCTCGGCTTAAAAGCAAACCCAAACCAACCTGAAGCAATGAGCCAGCAATTTTTGATGAACCTCCTGATTCTTGATTTGATTTGTGCCCATCTCTAATCAAGGGTTTTGGAGATGTTTACTTCAAAGCAACAGGTGAGTAGAGATCTCTATTTTGTATCTTTTCTTTGAGAGAAACAGAGAACAAAATTCTTCTTTTCTCCTTATACTCAGGTTTTTCTGTATGAAATCTTTCTTCCTGAGAAATTTTGTGGGATTTTTCTCAATGTATATGGTAACTTTTTTAAAAATGTAATTTTATTTATTTATTTATTTATTTATTTATTTATTTATTTATTTATTTATTTATTAACTGCCCAAATTTCCTTCAGGAAAATGTAAAGTTGCACGAGGGTTATTATCATTTCTGTGTAGAATGGCATGTTTGCTGCACAAGACGAATCCAGAAAGAGCAGAAAAAACACCAAGCCTTTCAGAATTATTACAATTCCTGAATAGGATGGCATATTTCCTATGCAGGATTCGTATCAAAGAACATCAGGATTTCATCCTGTCCAGAATGACAGACAAATATGTAAAGGGGAAGATTAGATTGGGACCTCATTTTCATGGGAAGCAAGAAATTTCACAGGGGAAGTCTTGCTGGGGAGGCTTGGCATGGCATCATTTGGAAAATTACAACGTTTTTGAATATTTTGTTACAAATTTCATGAACGATCATTGAATCCTTGCAGATGAAGTGTCTGCTTTCTACAGAACAATGGCTATTGGTGGCCGGACCTACTCATTTTCTCCACTGTGGCCCCTTCCTTCCCCTTTGACTGTTCAATTTGAAGAAATAGGAAACCAGGTATTGAGATATTAACCAGGTTTTGAAATAATCTTGGAACCCTGGTTTTATGTTATGGGTAACCAGAAATGTATTCATGATGAGCATGATTAGTATCACACTTGAAAGAATGTTTTGGCTTCAGTGGGAGAGCTTGAGGAAGCTCGACTATAATTTCCACGTGGCTAACTGAGTCCCCTAAAACCTCAAGTCTCTCCAAATTTGGAAGTCTTGAAGGGGGCAATCCAAGGAAGGTTCTAACTAAATTTGGTGCCTCTCGGACCCATGGGAGCCATTGTACAGAGAAACGAATTGGTTCATTTTAAATGAAAAAAACGCTGGTTCTTTTCATTACTAACAAACCGCTGCTTCCCAGGTTCATTTTGTTTTGTTTCGTTACGTTACGAACGGATGACTCAGCAATTCGTTTTTCATTTTGTGCCCATCCCCTAGTCGGATTACAACTACAGTCATCCGTCACCATTGGGTATGCAAGCTCATTCTAATGGGAGTTGCAGTCCAACAGATTGGTGGGGCATGTATTCTCCATCTGTTCCCTAAAGAATGACCCTTGTATTTTCTTCCTTAGACTGATAAATTGTATGTTAAGGAGTAGTGGCTGCAGAATGCAGCCAATAGATATTGTTGTAACCTGCACATCTCTCTCTCTCTCTCTCTCTCTCTGGTTTTTCAGAATTGCTTTTGGCTCTGGAGAGAAGCAATTATCATCATAATACTACATTTGCTTTTACAAACAGCTGTTAAGATAAAATTGAAACTGTGACAAATATCTAATTATGCTGTCACAACAGCCATGTAAGGCTGCCAAGTTCAATTCAGATTGAACTGAAGTCCCATGAGAGTAAATGGTAAAGTGCAAGTTGATGTTAAGGAGGAAATGACAAGTTGCAAAAACAATTGTGGTGCCAACTAGCTAATCAAGCTGGAATTGGAGAGTTTCTCAAATGGGGGATGGACAACACGGATTTCTAACTGGGCATTTTTGTATTTTAAAGAACTTTCCTTGTTTTTCGTGTATTTCTTTACCTAGAGGTAGAAGCAGATCTGGAAAATGCTATTTTTTCCTGTTACAGCTGTTAGACTCTCCCAGCCAACATGACCAATGACTATTGGCTTGGTGGTGGTGGATGTTCAGGAAATTATAGCAATAGAAATAATGTTTCCAGAGGCAGAGTAAAAACACAGGAAACTGCCTAATACCAGGTGTGATCCCTGTTCCTGATAGCCACTCTTGTCTACTCTGACACACCAAGCTTTCAGAGAGTGATCACCTCTTCCAACTCCAGGGCAAATTATTTGAAATGGGGTTTTGGGGGGAATAGAGCTCTGGTGCCTTCTGAAAACTACTTTACCACTAAACATGCTAACTTCCTCAAAGCAGACAGTTTTATGGATTCAATCATATGAGCTTTTAAGGCTGCTATCTCACCTCGGGAAGATCCTGATCTTCAGAAGGTCCGGCTTTTCCTCTTCCTCCCATCACGTGACTGAAGATGTGGGATAGCAGTCCCCACATCCAAGGATTTTTTTTAAAAAAAAGGCTAGCTGAGCAGCACGGGGGGGAGAGGAATTAAAATAAAATAAAATAAAGCACTAGACCAGCTGGAGGACCATCTGACTGGCGCTAGGGGTGGGGGGAAGTTTTTTAAAAAGTGCTGATTGGCCAGCTGGCTGGCGCTAGGAGGGTGGAGGGAATTAAAAAAACAATTTTAAAAAGCACCAGACCAGCTGGAGGACCAGCTGACTGGCGCTAGGGGTGGGGGTGGGGAGTTGAAAAAAATAAACAGCGCCGACTGGCCCCAGGAACAGTTGGTTGGTGCTATGATGAAAAAAGAAAAGAAAATCACGATCATCTACACCAGGGGTCCTCAACCTAAGACCCCGGGGCCGGATGCGGCCCCTCAAGGTCCTGAATCCGGCCCCCAGGACCAATTGCAACCCCCACCTACCCCTGTTTTGTGAGCAAGCCAGCCTCCGTAGCTGCTTCTGTAAGATTGTGGTTTCAGTGCCCAAAAATGGACTAAGTCAGGAAAGCTCAGAGATGAGGCAAGTTTGAGATTTCCCAAGAATTGAGACTAAGTCAGACAGAGAGGGGAATTTCTCAGCACTGAGTTTATTTAGCAAAAGCTAAACAGGAAAACAGGAAGAGAATTGTAAAAGCAAGTATGAAGCAACGCCCGTTACTGTTTGTGTTACATCAGACCAAAATTACATTATTTTGGTTGAACTTGACAAGTGTGAAGAGGGCAGTGTTTGCTGCCGGTCCTGAAAATGCCAGTTCGGTCATCTACAGTGACCACGGATACAATATTTGATGTTGAATTGGGTGGACGACCCCTACACTGCCTTAGTTTGCCTCAGTTGCCAGAATACACCCTGGTCCTCTTTGGATCTAGCAAGAGAAGGGCTGAGACGAAGACTGCCATTGTTCCAGCTTCCAGTGATAAGCAGAGCCAACCACGGCTGAGTGGTGATGTTCGGGAGAGCCTCTAGACTCCAGGAGTCTTTGCCGTGGTTCAGGAGTCCTGCCTGAGACTCCTTGGGTTTGAAATTTTGGCACCATTAAAACACATCACATTCCCTGGATATATATTTTGCATCCCACACTTCTATTGCTGAGGCAGTTCAAAGCAGTGGGCTATGTCACTTCTCCCACTCCCCCCAACTACCACCCAGATTATCAGCATGCTGGCTAGTGGGGCATTTAGAGTGGGAGGGCTACGGCAAGGTCCCCTGCTCCCCCCACCCACTGTGATCCGGCCCCCAGTGGTGCCTGGAGCGTGGTGGACCAGCCCGTTGTTTGAAAACTTTGAGGACCCCTGATCTACACGGTCCCATGACATCTGCCTCTTTAAAAGGTGGATTTTTTTAAGCGAGGCAAAAAATTCCCTACCTCTCTGGTAGGTCTTGGAAACCTCGCTTAAGGGGGTGTTACTGGGTTTTCGTTTTTCTTTTTTTTCAAAAAGCCCAGTGGCCGTGGGGATGACATTTTTGAACATGGGTTATCTACAAATTTAATCTGCATTTAAAGGGACATGGGATAGAGCCCAAAGACTGATTCAGCTAAATTAAAGCAAGAGGTCTGTAAAATCCAGCTGGTAAGCAACATCTGAATGGAGATACAGTTGCATTTGTTTTGGGAGTGTGGCTCACCAAATACAGTCCAGGGCTGGGTTCAAGCCCCATTATTGGGCCATACTGTATGTTACAGACAGCTCTGTAATAGAAGAGAGAATTTTTACCTTTGATAGTTTGCAAATAGGTTTGCAGAAGGGTGACTCCAATGGCATTTGTCCTGCGATTTTCTCCACTGTAGGGATGGGCAGGTTTATTCCTTTTGGCAGTGATCAGATAACATGAATGCCAGTATGAGCACATATCCACAAAATGTGCCTCTTCTCCACCTTCCCGGCTACAATGTCTGCTGCTGAAATTGTGGTGTTGAAGTAACAAAAGCTGGGATAAACCAGGAATAGATTTCTCCATGGAAGCATTCCAGGTCCACATTTTATGTCACCTTCCAGCTGAATTTTTTTTTTAAAGTGAGCCTCACTTAAATATCCGCAAATGAGTCTAATCATTCTCTATACAGTAATACCTTCGTTTATGATCATAATTGGTTCCGGGTACATGCTTGTAAACCAAATCACTCGTATATAAGCAAATTTACCCATAAGAAATAACGGAAAGTCAGATGATTCATTCTGGGGCCCCACAGACCACATACTGTGCACAGAAAATTCCAAAACTCACAAAAGAGGTTGGGTAGATGTCCATGTTCACATCATAGTTTAGGTACCTGGCTGCGGAATCTGCTCTGCTTGGGATAAATAACTGAATTTTACTCTATGGTTTTAATATGACAATAATAAAATATGATTTGTAGACCTATACACAATTGACTAGCTGCCCCATGACTGGAAATGGTTTGGGGGGGGGGGGAAGGATGTTGGAAACAAATAAAATAAAATAAAACAAAATAAAACAACCCCCTAAACTGCTCTCACCTTTGAAAACCTTTGTGGCTAGTGCAAGGGAGACCTTCATTCCTCTCTCCTCCCTCTGCTTTTGAGGCTTGCCTGAGATGGAACATTTCAGACAATCATCCACAATCCAGTGGGGGGGGGCGCACCATTGGCTCACTTGTGATCATGTGACTTGCTCTAGTGCATGTATTGCAAAACATTGATTGTTGATCAAGGCAAAATTTAGAAGAAATGTTTCCTTGTCTTGTGAAACAATTTTAAACCAATGTACTTGTAAGCCAAGGTATTATTGTATCTACACGTCATTTGTTTGGCAAAATCTGTGAATTCTAAATGTTCAGCCAGGACACAGACCAAATTATCAGAATGTAGACTCAAAACAAAAGACCCCAAAATAGTATTTTAGAGACTTAGGGCAGAATCCTGTTGATTGAGGAAACCATAGTAGGACGGTTCTAGAAGCAATAGCAAATATCTTTGGGGCTGTATGTTGTGTACCCTCGATTGTGCAACTGGGCAGGTGCCAGCCAGCCAGCAAGAATAGAAACTACTTGCAAAATTCTCTTTATGTCCCAGGTTTTCACCATAGGATTTGAGCTGTCAACTTCCTGTTTCTTTCTCTCTCTTTTTTTTCCTGGCACAGCTTGGACACTTTAAATTTTAGTTCTTGTGTCTTTATTACATTTCTTTTAAACTTGTCCAATAAGTAATAGCACTCAAGGTAGCTTACCAATATAATTTTTAAAAAACAGGTTAAAAACAAGTGCTGCCTAGAAATTCGGTGAAATGCAGTCTAAAAAAAGTTACATTTCCAAGCTCTGCCATGATCGTGATACGCAACCATGATGACCTTAACCTTGGAGGTTATGGCGCTTTATGCCTATGCTGCTGCTGATTGACAACAGAGTCCCCACACTTACCACCTAAATTGCTGTGAGTGTCTAGTTATCCGCTAAAATCAGCCAGAAACCTATTTCGTATCTAACTGGCAAGCATATTTGGGGACTTAATGTAGTTAATGAAATGCCAAGGTGCTTCTCTTAAGAACATAAGAACATAAGAAGAGCCATGCTGGATCAGGCTAAAGGCCCATCTAGTTCAGCTTCCTGTATCTCACAATGGCCCCACCAAATGCGTCTGGGAGCGCACGAGACTAGATTTCGGTCTCCTGATACCACTCCCCTGCATCTGGTCCTTGAACTACTCTGGTTTTAAGCCTGGAGAATACACATCTCCATCATGGTTTGTAACCTGTGATGGACTTTTCCTCCAGGATTCTGTCCAATTCCCTTTTGAAGGCACCCAGGCCAGATGCCATCAGCACATCCTGTGGCAGGGAGTTCCACAGACTAACAACACACTGGATGAAAAAGTATTTTCTTTTGTCTGTTCTTACTCTCCCAGCCCTCAATTTGAGTGTGTGTCCCCTAGTTCTGGTATTTTGTGAGGAGAACAGCATCCCTCTGTCCACTTTACTCATGCCCTGCATTATGTTGTATAATCATATCCCCCCTCAGAGACCTTTTTTCCAGGCTAATGAGCCCCAAATGCTTCCTCATAAGGGAGGTGCCCCAGCCCAGTAATCATATTAGTCGCTTTCTTCTGCACCTCTTGTTCAACATTGAGGATTCCAAGCAGCTCACTTGGCCTCGCTGTTTCCAGTTCTTTATGCCATGAGCTCTGTAACTGCTGGGTGTGTTAAAGCAGTTTGTGTTTGCAAATGGGGGGAGGGCAGGAGAGGCTGTTTTGTAAATTACCTTGATCGGGATACCTTAGAATGTTAAGCCGCCGAAGCAGTAATGATTTGAGCTATCCTATATGTATCTCATGCTGGCATGAGAATGGACAAGGAAAGTATTTTCTCTATGTCAGTGGCTGACACAGAATGCCGCTTCAATAGAAATTGGCTCATTACCATGCTGGCTGCCGAAACGTTTCAAAGCTTATTTCTCTTCGGGAAACAGGGTCCTCCAGGCAATGTCCTCCCCTCTGCCTGCAGGAAAAGGTTGCCTCTTTTTAAAAATGTACCCTGGCAACCTCTGCCTTCTCTCCTCTTTAAATATTCTTGTCTACCAACTGCATTGGTGCCAATGGGACTTAATTGGGGTGCTGCAAAAATTCCCACAAGCGTGCCAGAGTATGTAAGTCTTGCCATTAGAAAATAAGGTTTTCCAGCCAGGGAAGCTACGTAATAGCAGTGGTGGGGATGACAAAGATGATGGTGATTTTTACATTGGTTATTAGAGATGGGTACGAATAAAAAAATGGTGTTTCCTTTGTCGTTTGTCGTTTAGGGGGTCCGTTTCGGTTCGTTTCCATTTTTCGCAAATTTTTGCAAAAAAGTCATTTTTGTTTTCATTCGTTTCGTTACCGTTTCATTACCATTTATTTCAATTTTTCATTATTTTTGTGACTTTTTAAAGCAATTCACTGTATTGCCATAACGAAAACAAAACGCACGACAAAATTTCCAGTGTTTCTGTTCGTTTCGTTTCATTTTGGAGACAAAATTCATTTGTCATTTTGTTGCGTAATGAAATGAAAAAACAAAAACGGAAACGAAAACGAAAAATTGTTCGTTTTGTGCCCATCTCTATTGGTTATTCCTCTTTTCCAATAAAAATAGCATTTATGGCAATTGCTTTTCCGTTTGTTTAATAACAAAGATAATTAAAACATTTCCATTTTTACAAAAGCAAACAATAAAACCATTAAAATCATAATGGTAATCAACAGTACTAAAATAATCACTATAATAAGTAAGCGTCAAAAGAGATTAAAAGATAATTTTTAAGAGGTGTTTGTTCACATCCTTCTTGAATCTGAGATGAGTGCATTCCATCATCTAGGGCAGTGGTTCTCAACCTGTGGGTTCCCAGATGTTTCTGGACTGCAACTCCCAGAAACCCCTTCCAGCAGAGCAAGTGGTAGGGGCTTCTGGGAGTTGCAGTCCAAGAACATCTGGGGACCCACAGGTTGAGAACCACTTATCTAGGGAGTGTTTCCCAATCTTGAGTAGCCAGATCTTCATGGACTACAACTTCCAGAAATCTTGACCAGTGCATGTAGTGGTGAAGGCTTAGTCCAAGAACACCTGGAGATAAATGTTTGGGAACCAGGGAACCATACAGCAGGAAATGCCCTCCTTTGTGCCTGTCAAATGAGCCTCTACAGATGATAGCATGTTCAAGAAGAAAGCCATCTTCTGAAGATCTTAATGTCTGAAGTGGTGCACTATCAAGGTGATTTCCCTTTAGAGAGCTGGACCCTACGCCATTTCAGGTGTCATTGGTTAAAACCCAACTTTGAATTCAGTTCAAAAGAATATTGAACAAGTGTAAAACATCTTTCAGTACTGGACTCTTGGTACCATGACACCTTGATGACATCTTAGGGCGTTTATACATGACCTCTAAGCTCCGCTGCAAATGGCTCCCAGCTCCGGAGCTTAAAAATGTTTCCCCACCAGCTCCGGAGCTAACAGAAAATTAAATGCGACCCTGCCCACCTAAGCGCGACCCAGCGCACCTTTCAAGTACCTGCTCTGGGAGAGTGAAAAAATTTGATGCGGAGAGTGCCGGGCTCTCCTCGCTTCTTTTTGTTGTTGTTGTTTTTGCCTCCTGCCCCTTTAAGAGGAACCAGGAAGTGACGGGGGGGGGTCGGAGCAACTTCCACCGGCACTCCGGCACTCCGGAGGTAAGAGTGCATTCTTTTCTCCCTTTTTTTCTCCCTCCCCTCACACAGACAGAACAAGGAAGTGCGGAGGGGGTGGGAACGCAGGGAGAACCCTCAAGATCTCTGGTCCGAATTTAAGGGACCAGCGGATCTTAGGGGTCGTGTAAAAAGGCCCTTAACTATAGCATGTTACACCAATAAACATTCTTGGAGACTCTTTAGGGGGGGTAGTCCCATATGCCTCACAGTTCTGTAGTTGAAGAAAAGATGTGCCTGAGACTTGTATGACGTAGGAAAGTTGTAAAAGGACCTCCTTGCTCCTGCCGTCACCTGGAGGTGCAGAGCCAATACAGGGGTGAGAAAGATTCTCATCCTGAAACCTGACCGATGACATTCTCTCACTCTAAAGCCATTCCTCAGCCGGTGTAAGAAATGGAAATATTGGATTAAAGGGCTCTTTGATCACACTTAGCAAATCTCTTCTTATGTTTTTGGCAAAATCTGAAAGCTAAAAGCAAAACATGCTTTTTATATACTACCATGTAGCACATAAAGCACTCTCTTGGGAGTTTACAAATTAACTATGCAGGTTACACATTGCTGCCACACCCAGCAAACTATGTACAGTGGACCCTCGTATAACAAGCGGTTTGTTTAACAGAAATCCGCTTAAAGGAAAAAATTCCGGGAATAGGGGGAAATCGCTTAACAGAATCACCTATGGGGTGAATCCGTACAACAGAAAAATGGTCACGGTTAGGAATTAATCTATTTTCAATGCATTCCTATGGGACATTTGTACAAACGGAAATTTGCTTAACAGAATTTCATTTGGAACAAATTAATTCCTTTATACAAGGTACCACTGTACTCTGTTTGCATACCTTGGAAAGCTGGAAGGCTGAGTGAACCCCAAGGACTGAACCCAGGTTGTGAACTGAATTTTGGCTGCAGTCTTGTGCCATGAGGCTTGCTAAGAGATGAAGGCTCAAATTCCTACTTAGCCATGATGGCTATGGGTCAGCCAGAGATTGGAAAAGTTACTTATCTGTGCAACAGGTCCTAGACTCTCTGTCTTGGGTAAAATGCATCTGGGTGATGTAGTTCAATCCACTAATTTTTTTCCAGACACTCAGTTTCTCAGCTTAACTTACATCCTATTAGTTTTATGATTGAAAAAAATGGGCTGCAGATGGTTTGCATGGTGTTCTTCTTGAGGAATGTAGTTGCAATATATAAATATTTACTCATGCACAAGATCTCCCAAGTTATGGTTATTCTGGTCCCTTAAATAAAGCTGTGTCAGAAATCTACCTGTACTAACAAAGCAGTTGGTCTGGGTAACTAGGATATCAAAATACTGGGAGATACATGTTTTTCTCTCTATAATAATCTTGTTATGGTTAGAAAACATGGCTTCATTACTCAGAAAAATAGAAAACATGCTATTGTTCATAAGACATTATTTTTAGCTTCTGACAATATTCTGGAGCAATGTGCATTTTAAATTCACCTAAATGCAATGTCATTCCTACATAAATTAATAAGCACCACAGCATCATTGCCATATTGTTAAGGGCAAATAGAAATGCATTGTGGAAAAAGAAATCACTTGACACGCACTCTCTTGTAATCATGTTGGAATTTGGAGGGTTTTGTGTTACACAGAATTGCTGTGATAATGAAGGGTATCCAAGGTAACTGGAAGACATCCTGAGTTTTCCACCCAGGAAGAGTGGCCCAAAACAGACTCCATCTTTTCTGATTCTTGAAAATCTGCAGGCACATTGTTTCTAAACCTGGATCATGATGTGAAATCCTATCATTTATTAGAAAGCTGTAAAAGTATTGCTATTCTCTAGTAGGATGGCTCAAAATGGTGTTTCTGAATACAGTGGACCCTTGTATAACAAACAGTTTGTACAACATAAAATTTGTACAACATAAAAAATTCCAGAGATAGGGGAAATTTGCTTAACAGAATCGCCTATGGGGTAAATCTGTACAACATAAAAATGGGATCACTCTGTTTTCAATGCATTCCTATGGGAAACTTGTATAAAGGAAAATTTGCTTAACGTAATTTCATTTGGAACAAATTAATTCCTTTATACGAGGTACCGCTGTATTACATTTTGTGATGCATTTGTGCAGTCTTCATGGTGCTTGTGAGAATAGCGCATACTCATAATCATCAGAGTAACCGGCTCAGGTTTCAGGTTTCTTTTTGGATCCGTTCCCGCTCCACCTTCCCCGTTGATGAGGTCAGGCACGCTATTTTGAAATTCGGGTGTATTTTATAGCAGAGCAGCATAAACTGCGTGCAAACTTCAAGGAAGACTGACCTGTAGAGATTGTTACATGCTTTAAAAAAATCTCTCAAGGAAACCGGGGTATCAAATTTACATGTTTTGTGTTAAATACATTAGGGTATTTAAATATATTATTTTAATCCCTGCTGCAAGGTAGAAACGGGAGGATATTATAGTTGAATCTGTTTAAAGCACAGCTTCCCCTCTCACCTTCCCTTTTGCGAGAGAACTTTTAAAGATCACACAGCAAGGGGGAAAACATACTGTAATAAGATTTCATGAAGAAGGAAACAGCATATAAATCACTCTGGGGCTTTGGTTTTGTTCAGCTGTTTTCTTTCTACTCATTTGATACAAAAGAGTAGGTGGAGAGAGTGGGAGGTATTAGAGTTTGCATACCGGTATATGAACAGACGTTGGAATAACCAGTGATTATCAGACAGTTTTCAAAGACTAGTGGTGTTTCAACATATATAGAACAACAACAACAACAACAACATACTGGGACAGGTTAATGACTGACAATTTTATTTCTGTCCTCAGCTAATGGATTGGAATCATATAGAAGTGATGAGGAATTAGATAGTATGAGTAGAGAAACATTTCAATTCAAATCTGGAAATTGAGTCATGGCTACTGGACTTCTTTTTTGAGATATAGAAACGTTTCGCTGTTCATCCAAACAGCTTCATCAGTCTGTTTGGATAAAGCTGTTTGGATGAACAGTGAAACGTTTCTA
The DNA here is from genome assembly GCA_023846285.1 of Phrynocephalus versicolor. Taxonomy (NCBI): domain Eukaryota; kingdom Metazoa; phylum Chordata; class Lepidosauria; order Squamata; family Agamidae; genus Phrynocephalus; species Phrynocephalus versicolor. The sequence continues at coordinate 29,659,962 of JAHTLZ010000007.1, forward strand.
TCTCTCAAAAAAGAAGTCCAGTAGCCATGACTCAACTTCCAGATAAACTCACCTGGATGACTGAGAATCTTCACAGACATTTCAATTCAAAACATAAATGGAAGAAAAAAAATTGAGACTGTGAGTTTTAAATTCAACCTGTATGAGTTTGGGCTGACTGCTGGATTAACTACCACATTTTCCCTCCAGTGACATTGCAAATAAAGTTTCTGTTTCTTTTATTATAAACAATCATAAAAGAAGGAAAGCTGATTTGTAAAATGCAGAGTGAGGCAAATATCTGCTGGAATATTATGATATCCTTTGCCCCTTTAGAGAGCTCTGTTTCTAATGATGTATTAACTGTATGATCTAGTTGGATCTGAGAGGGAAATTCATGTAAACTATGAATATCACCTTCCTTAAACTAGAACCTCACCTGAAAGACTATGTACGCCTTTGAAGCTTAGTGGGTAGACTTGGGTAGCCCCTGGAAAACATCAAACCTCCCTCAAATCTCATCTTCAGCTGAGTGCAAAAAAAAAAAAAAAAAAAGCAATGTTTGTCAAAATATTCAAAAATAATAAACGTATTTGTTTATATTTTTGCCCAACTGAGATAGCTTGTTCCCTGTAGGCTTTCTCTAACTTCCTCTACTACTTGGTCTTGATTCTTGTTAGCTTTAATTACTCTGAACCTCTGAATCTTTACAGAGCGCTGTGGCTACAGAGCTAACTTTGAATACAAGAGGGCAAAATTCAGTGGAAACCAAATTGGCCATGCCTATTAAAATGCTTCTTTTAACAAACCAAGTCCCCTCCCAACATCATATGAAGATGTACAATCATTGAAATCTGAAAATTATTAGTATCTCTTTTCCAAAACAAATGAAGCAAAACAATGAGAAAAATGCTTGATAGTAAAATAATTACCACTGCTGTGATTGGCGCGCGCGGGGGGGGGGGCCCCCCTGGTTGTTCACCAAAAGACCAATTGATGCACATAATAATTGATGTTTCTTTCTGTTATGCAGCCTCTTTGTTTTGGCTACAGTTCTGGCTGGAGTTTTCACTTTATGGGTTACAGTGAGATGTGAAACTATGCTGTACTTTTGGCAGTATTTTTCTGTCATCAGAAACCATAAATGTTAGAATTTAAAACTAATGAGCTTCTGTGTTGCTTTAGTTTCACTTGTAAATTGACATCTCTATAGGACGATTAGTAACAGGGTGGATGCATCAGTCAGTTAAAGCCTTTTCAGAGATGAAAGTGAGCACAGAAAGACTGATGGTCCCCCTCTCCAGTTAATTAAATGTAGGCCTAGAATACTCTGAGCCTCTGTTCGTAGCTGACAAAAAATCCTTAAGACGCAGAAAGCCTTTAAGACATATTTCTCCCAGCTATGGCCGTACTGTTTGGTGTTGTTGAAAGTGACATCAGGCTGGGGAATGTGCTTTAGGATGAGTAGGATGTGCAATGCATAGAACTAAACTTGATTATACAGTGATCCCCCACCTATTACAAGGGTTAGGGACCCGACCCAACCCGCGATAATTGAAAATCCGCGATATGCGGATGCAGGTCAGGTTGGCCCTGGGGCGCCTAGCTGGGGGCTCTTGTACTTACTGGAGGCCTCAGAAATTATTTCCGGTGATCCAGAAGTCACTTCTGGTTTACTGGAAATCACTTCTGGTTTGCAGGGAGGCCCTTTCGGGGCCTCCAGAAGGCCTGGGAAGGCCCTCGCAGGCCCATTCAGGACAGCACCAGGTTAGGGGTAAGTATGGGAGGCCTGTTTTAGGCCTTTCCTCCCTTAACCAAGGGGGCCTTTTTTCATATATTGTGGTCCCATAATATAGTGGGACCGCAGTATATGAACCGCGAAAGGGCGGGGGACCACTGTATAATAGCCTGGGTGTGAATTGACAAAGGACTGTCAACCAGATCAAGTCTCTGGGCATCTAGCCCAAAGTTTGAGAAAGTCGCTTTTTGGAGACTACAGTGGGTGGAATATCCAATCCACAGACCATGCAAGCTGGAGGGTTCTAGGAGTAGTATGCCAGAAAAGTAATTTTTCCAACCTCTATTCTAATCTAGGCCTTCTAATGACTAGCAGAAATTGTCCAAGACCTCAAACAGACTTTCTCGGCTCTGCTGCCAGAGGTGTGTTGCTCAGAAATCAAGCAAGTAACCTCTGATGTGCAAACTGTACACTTCCTCTCTGACCTAAGGTCCAACATCCTTTGACTTGTATATTTTACTGTCCATCTACCAGCAGGAAAATAACAATTTAATAACCTTTTGACTACTGATCAGATGATGACAAATGTCTCCTTAATTATAGGTGCTGCTCTTGGTCAGATTTTTTAAAAGGGGATTTCAGTTGTGGGGCTTCTTCAGTTTTAACAGAATGATTTATATAATAGTGTATTTACAGAGTATTTGAATTTAATATGCTTCTAAACTGTGTCTGTTTTTGAAATTCATGTTATGAGCCACTGTGTTATGAGAAAAGTTGGATACAAATTAAATAAATAAAAGTGTTAGTATGAATTGAAATATCTTTCAGTTATCAAATTATCTGACGTTTCTGACTAGTATTCACAGATATTTCTCCACACACTTGAAAGCATTTGACGCTCTTAATTAGAATGCATTCTTGCTGTAATCTTATGGTATTTACTTACAGAAAGGGAAATAATGTTATTTTCTTTTTCTGTGTATATGTGTATATGAAAGATTTGGCATTGATTCTAAAGCCCGAAGTGTCAGACTAGGAAACTTTCCAGTAACTGCCCCTTTTGTGCATCTAAATCTAGATTACAGCTGTCCTTCTACAAAGCCATTCAAAGTTTAGTGCGTGGGAAGTTGATAGGGTTTTCTCTCTCTCTCTCTCTCCTCTCCTTACCAGGGTGTCTCCTCTGCAGAAGTCCGAAATAGTAGACATGGTCAAGAAGCATGTGAATGCCATCACCCTGGCCATTGGGGATGGTGCCAATGATGTGGGGATGATCCAGACCGCTCACGTTGGAGTGGGGATAAGCGGCAATGAAGGCATGCAGGCAACCAACTCCTCCGATTACGCGATAGCACAGGTTAGACCCCCTCAAGGGAGCAGCTGTCATATCCTGTTGAAAGAGGTCTTGGCTGGATGGGTGGGATCAGCACCTCATTGCTGAGCTGGAGGCCAAGCAATTTTCCTTTCTCTTTCCTTGGAGTCTGCTGTCTCAAAGCAGACATGCCACATAAGTGCTTGGGATCGTTTCCATGATGTTGGGCTGTGAGCCATCCTCTGCTGAAGGTTTAGGTTTCTCTTTCCTTGCCATCACGCTTCAGGCCCGAGTAACTGAAAAGAGGGTTTGCTCATTACACCTGTCAAAAAGCCCTGCTAATTATAATATTTTTCAGCTCTTGACCGAGACATCTGTACTTTTGTGTGTATTGCAATGACATCAAGAGAAAGCTATGAAGGGCAGCTATTGACTACTATTTTTGTTCCTCGTTTATGGCCCATGTGAAGGAGAAAAGGGTGATCAGAGGCTTGGTGAGCGATCCTGCAGTTTGTTAAAGGGAATAATCAACAGAGCTTGGAAAACTCTCCATTTTGAGCTTCAGCACCCATGCCCCTGCAGCTAGCATGGGCACTGTAGTTCAATCAATCAATCAGTCAGTCCGTCCGTCCGTCCGTCCGTCCATCCATCCATCCATCCATCCATCCATCCATCCATCCACCCATCCGTCCATCCATCAATCAACCAATCAATATTTCTACATTCTAGGAATCAATAGCCAAAATCTTGTTGTACACAGCAGAGATGATATCATCAATGGCAAATTGCTGCTGATTAAATGCAAATCACTACCAATTAAAGGTGGTAGGTAAAGGGAGGGTTGATAAAAAAGAAAGAGTCTTATTATATGTAAAGTATGGAAGATATAAGATTCCAGTGGGGAGGGGAACACTAATACATTAAGTTTTGTATTATGTTCTATGTGTTAGTAACGTATTTTAAAAAAAGAAAAATATTTTTAAAAGATAATTTTTAGTTGCCATCAACTCATACACAATGCAATGAAGCTGCATGCACCCCGAAATCATCAAATGAAATCTTAAATCAGAGGCAATTTGGCAGTGCTGATGACACATCACTGTTGTGCACAACAGGATTTCAGCCAATGAGTTGTTCTATCCTGAGTTTCTAAATTTCTCTGATTTCTACAAGGCAGCGAGAACATGTTGTCTTTTCTTTTCAATAAAAAGAACTTGGGAGAGATACCCTAATGTACAATACCATCATGATATCACTGTAAAATCGATATGGTGAAACATTAGCCACGATGCCACTCTTTCAGAAGGCTCAGTAGCTGATGCTATTTTAATATGAAAAAAAATTGTTTTAATATATTGGCTTTCTGTCAGCACTGGAAGCAGCAAGCTTACCTCCTGAAGAGAGACAGACATTCTTATCCTTTAAGCAGATGCTAAGCAGTGAAGATGAGCGTTATAGAGGCTCCCATTGAACCATTTTCAGCTAGTGTTCATACTTAATCATGGCCCTAAACTTTATTTTCACTCGTGGGATTAACTATCCAGATTTGTCAAGCGTTTGAAATAAAACATTGATCGTTGAAGGGAACTTCCTTGCAATTTTAAGTAACAGAGTCAAAATGCTCCACAAGTAGCTACTGTTCTTAGTATAATTTCTAAGAATGTAACTGAAATGGTTATTTTTTGTTACTTAAAAAGCAAAATGTAAGAGCATTAGACACAAGCCTGCAACTGAACCACGGACTTGTCTCCTCTACTATTTACTGAAGTCACAGCCCCAAAAGATACACCAGTGCCTAAACCAGGGCCTTGAGCACCATATACAGTGGTACCTTGTATAAAGGAATTAATTTGTTCCAAATAAAATTATGTTAAGCATAGTTTCCTTTATACAAATTTCCCATAGGAATGCATTTAAAATGGAGTAATCCCATTTTTATGTTGTATGGATTTGCCCCATAGGCGATTATGTTAAGCAAATTTCCCCAGTCTCTGGAATCTTTTATGTCGTACAGATTTTATGTTATACAAACTGTTTGTTATACAAGGGTCCACTGTACATCTGAACCTACCAAGTCTGAAAACACCTTTCTCAGGTGCCAACTGCTGTGGTCCTTTCTTATCCAGTCTGAACCAGGGATTACTGAAACATCAGTGGATTTATCTTGGGGATTATGAAAAAGTAAGGACAGAACCTCAGGAGCAAATAACCAGGCACAGGCTGAAATCCTGTTGGTATAATGATACCTGTGAAACGTTGGTAACATTATCAGCAACGGTGAAGGTTTGGGCATTAAAGACTTCCTGCTTCTGCTTGGTGGCTCCCACAGCATCCATGAATCCCTTACAATGAATCCCTTTCATTGTAAGGAAGTCATAGAAGCTGGGGGTGGGGTGGAAGTCTTTGAACACAAATAATAATAATAATAATAATAATAATAATAATAATAATAATAATAATAATAA
>JAHTLZ010000007.1:29665462-29675765 GCA_023846285.1 Phrynocephalus versicolor
AATAATAATAATAATAATAATAATAATAATAATAATAATAATAATAAAAGTATCATCAGTCTGAAGCCTATAAATATCTGGGCATACTGCAATTAGATAATATCAAGAATGGGCAAGTGACAAATGTGGTCAGTAAAGAATATATCCAAAGAGTTAGAAAAGTATTAAAAAAGTAAGCTGAATGGTGATAACACCATCAAGGCCATTAGTAGCTGGGCCATACTCGTCATCAGATATACCGCTGGCATATTAAACTGGACTCAGATGGAGCTAGATAGTCTGGCTAGGAAAACAAGAAAACTTATGACCATTCACTATGCATTACATTCATGCAGTTATGTTGACAGGCTGTATTTACCTAGAAAATTAGGTGTTAGAGGTCTTTTGTAAGTGAATCAGGCAGTTGAAGAAGAGAAGCATGCATTGGCAGATTATGTAAAAAATAATACAGAGCCAGCATTAATGGAGGTTAAGAACAAGGAAGTGTTTAAAGTAAAGCATACAGGAAAACAATGATGCAAATATGAGCTGATAACTGGCATAATAAAGCACTGCATGGACAGTTCCTCGAAAAAATCAAAGGAAAAGTAGATGAGGAAAGGACCTGGTTATGGCTCACCAATGGAAGCCCTGATTTTTGCAGCTCAAGTACAAGCAAATGCAGTTAAGGCTAGAATAGAAAATCAGCTGAGTCCCCCACATGTAGACTCTGTAAAGAGGTGGATGAAACTATTGACCATATATTGAGTTGTTGCAAGAAAATTGCTCAGAGTGATTACAAACAGCGTCATAATGTAGTTGCTTAAATGGTCCACTGGAATTTGTGTCAGAACTATCATCTGCCCGTAGCAAAGAACTGGTGGGATCATAAGCCAGAAAAAGTGATTGAAAATGAGCATGCAAAATTACTTTGGGACTTCCGAATACAGACAGACAGAATTTTGGAGCATAATACCATGGATATTGTGATTGTGGAGAAGAAAAAACTGTGGATCACTGATGTTGCTATACCAGGTGATAGTGGAGTCACCGAGAAACAACTTGAAAAAATTACCCGATATCAGAATCTGAAAATTGAACTTCAGAGACTCTGGCATAAACCAGTACAGGTGGTCCCAGTGGTAATCGGCACGCTGGGGGTGCGGTGCCTGAAGAGCTAAGAAAGTATTTAGAAGAAATTGGAGTTGACAAAGTCACCACCAGTCAGCTGCAGAAAGCCACCTTACTGGAATCTGCTCGCATAATTCGCCAATACATCACATAGTCCTAACCGCTTGGGAAGCATTTGACTAGTGATTTGTAATACAAACTCCAGCATAGTTATCTTGTCTGCTGTGTGATGATGATGATGATGATGATGATCATCATCATCATCATCATCATCATCATCATCATCATCATCATCATCATCATCATCATCATCATCATCATCATCATATACTTTGGTTAATGTCAACCTTCCTACTTGTTCTCAGAGACTCCTGAATGAAAATATGGAAATCTTTGAGAAGGAGTTTTAGATATTCAATACCAGTTATTTAGTTATCCAAGAAGCAATCTATTATATTCACAGATTGCTTTTGTTTTATAACCTGTAATAGAAATTCTTACTAATGACATTTGGTCTCATGTGTCCCAGTGAAAATGAGATTATATATTTTTTCCATCGTTCACATCCTGTGTTTCACTGAGATAATGAGCGCTTGCCGTTTTTGGGGTGCCTGAGGCAAGCCCAGGCCGGTCCCCACCTCATAGTCCTGACTGCTGTTTGATTGATCCTGCAAGGTGACAAGCACCACAGGACTGATTCACACATGAATCTCGCTTTCCTCTTTTATATGCTCGCATTAGTCCATGCTGCAAAGATGTGTGTACATGTGTGTGAGTGAGTGTGAGAGTGAGTGTGTGGGGGAAAAGTGCACCTTATTGTAGTGTTGTGTTATTTCTTCCTGTCAGGAAGGTGAATGCTTTGCAATGAGTATATGAAGAAAATGAACAGAAAAATAGCAGACCCTAAACTGGCGCCTGCATCAAACTTGTTATGCGGCTGCTTCCCCTGTTTGGGACAGATACATGCTTGTGTGTTGTGTCGTTATAGTCGTGACCGATCCTTCATGACCCCATGTCCATGGAGTTTTCTTGGCATGAATACTTGAGTGGTTTGCCAGTTCCTACTCCAGGCACCTATAGCACTTGGTATTCCCTGGTGGTCTCCCATCCAAGTACTAACCAGGGCCGACCTTAGCTTCCGAAATCAGGCAAAATCAGATGTGCTTAGGGCATCTAGGCAGGAGAGCTTAGGCCCTGTCAAAGTCCAGGCCTCTTGGGTTCTCCTGAGCTGATGCTAAACAATTCAGCGTGTAGAAAGGTCCACTGCAAGACACCAGAGTCTTTGGAAAGCTTTTTCCAGAACCTGGGACTATGGTGCTCAGAATGGTGTCTGTTCCTCCCCAAACTTCCATCTTGAGTAAAGAAAAATGCTCTCTGAGCTGAGGTGGTGTTGCAGATAGAATGTTAGATTTACATTATGGAAGCCTCAGTTGGTTGTGAGGGTCACTGAATGGTTCTTGAGAAATATTTATCAATTTGGGTCATGGGGGGGGGGAGAAGTTATTATTAATCACTATATCCTACATTAGAGACATGTTGTGCAGATTAAAGGAGGGAGTTCCATATATACCACTGAATGGACTCTTTAGACAAAGGATATGATAAATAAAAGGATAGTGGTATTGTAGACCACTCCCACCTGTAATCAAGATAGGTGCTTCAAACTGGTGTTGAACAAGCTAAGGAACTTCAGTGAGATTGTGAAATGACCCAGAGCATTTCAGTGAAAACCTTCACCAGGATAGTATAAAAATGCAAATTATAGTAGAAATGTGTTATCAGGAAGTTGAGCCATGGCAACTGGACTTCTTTTTTTGTAAGACGTGAAACGTTTTGGTACTCCTCCAAGCAGCTTCGTCAGTATGATTAAACATTTTGGATAAACAGCGAAGCATTTTGAGCTCACAGGGAAAGAAGTCCAGTTGCCATGATTCAATTTCCAGAGGGAGTCGGCCAGCAGGACATGAACACAGGAACATCTTGACACTTCTCTTCCCAGGCAATTCATATGGCAAGGTATGGCCTTCGTGGTAATAACATTGCCATCGTGGCCCGGGTCTGTTGATGGCCTTCAGCACTCACCTTCTACTCCATGTGGTGTGGGGGGGTTGCCCCCTGTGGTGAAAGCAAACATTTGCTGTAGGAGATAGCCAAATGTAATAATCTTAATTATGTCATTCAAAGCGCACATTATGTAAAAGCAGCTGTCAGAATAAACAGATACCCTGAATTCCTTTTTCTGTCAATATAGATACATCTAATTTAATCATTTTTTCTTTCTCCAGTTTTCCTACCTGGAAAAGCTATTACTTGTCCATGGAGCCTGGAGTTATAATCGAGTGACAAAATGCATCTTGTACTGTTTTTACAAGAATGTGGTTCTGTATATAATTGAGGTAAGTACTTGTTTCTTGTTTTAACCTCAATTGGTTATTATAAACAGACCTTTCCAGAATCCTCTTACTTAAATATTTGGGATAACCTGCAGTGGCAAATTGCCACTAGTTAAGGGATCTATGTTTGTGTCCCTTGTCACACAAGTCACACAACTTGCATATAACAATTGTTAATACCACTTTACCATTGTACTTACATCACTGGAAACAAGTAATAAAATTTTGGCCATTAATATTACATGTGCCATTTTTAAAAAATATACAGACAGCTATATCTTTATAACAGGTTGGAAAAGTTTCCTTTTTTTGGACAGCAACTTACAGAATCCTCCCCAGCCAACATGGTAGTGGCCATATTAAAATGTAACTAAAAATAACTTTGACAAGTGTTGGGTTGATTACAAGACAACTGGTTAGCATCCAATATAGTAAATGTTTTGTGTGGATCATTCCCCACAAGACTCAGTAAGAGGTATTTTGTTTCAGTTTTTTTTAAAATAAGAATTTACCAACATTCAGAAATGACGTATTTGGAAGGGAAATAGCTTGATTATAAAACTTAATGAAGGATAATCATTAATGATAGATGTAACTAATCTGACAGATCCATTGATTAGAAGCCATTGTTTTGAGTTCTTAACTCTTTAATCAATTGTATGAACCCTTGTGTTTTCAGTTATCTTCGTGATTATGAATTTTGCCACAATTTTTGTGAGGCTCCTCATCTTTAAGACCTCTATAATATGATTCACTCCAAGCTGCAGATAACTTTATCTACTGAATTTGGCCTCTGCAAATAAGGGCTAAATGAATGTTCGTTGGGTTTAGCAACATTTACAGATTTCAACATCATCAAGAAATAACATGTCCTAGGGTTGGGAGAGTGAGAACAGACAATAGTGTGTTGTTAGTCTGTAGAACTCCCTGCCAAAGGAAGTGGTGATGGCATCTGGCCTGGATGCCTTCAAAAGGGGATTGGACAGATTCCTGGAGGAAAAGTCCATCACAGGTTACAAACCATGATGGAGCTGTGCAATCTCCAGACTTAACACCAGGGTACTTCAAGGACCGGATGCAGGGGGAGTGGTATCAGGAGACAGATATCTAGTCTTGTGCACTCCCAGAGGCATTTGGCAGGGCCACTGTGAGTTACAGGAAACCAGCGGTGTAGCAAGGGTTTGTAGCGTGTGGGGACAAAGTTGTTTTTGTGCCCCTCTGGCCCTTCCCAACCACATCGCATCCACCCAGCAAGGGAAGGCAATCCTGCGGGCATGGGGCAGGTGGGCAAGCAGGCGGGGGGGCGGGGGGCGTTTGTATGTGTGTGTACACACGTGGTAGCATGCATGCGCCTTACCTCTCCCGCAGTGGGCCCAGAGCAAGGCAAAGAAGAGGAGGTGGTGGTGGGCATCGCAGTCACTGCACTCCCCACATGCCTGCTTGCCTGTTTGCTTTGCCACTCGCCCGGCGCACAGTGACAGAGGAGGCGGCTGCGGCGGAGTGGGTCCCATCACCAAGCCGTAGACCGGGGAAAGGAGGACTGCTGGTGGGGGGGGTGCATGGCTCCCTCTTGCTGCTCCCCCTCCAGGCGCCCTCAGATTGCTGCACCCAGGGCAAATACACCCTTCTGCCCTGACCCCACTAGATACGTCCTTGCAGGAAACTGGACTAGATGGGCCCTTGGCCTGATCCAGCATGGCTCTTCTTATGTTCTTAAGGAAAAACATGAGGTTCAAAGAAATTAAAGTGCAAAGCTGACAGACTTTCCTATTTTTAACTAAAGTCATCCTGAAAACGGCTGCGATTTCAGTACTGCTATAAATCTGAATAGACAACATTTTGAAAAGTTTAACACTTCAGACCCAAACAGCTGGTACAACAGGTGGCAGAACATTTCCTGCCAAGAGATTTCAAAGATTTTCCCTTAGAGTAATCTTCTAACAGAACTGCTCAGCTGGCAAAGGTTCACCAGCAGAAGTACAGAAGAAAGACTAAGGAAGGAAGGAAAGAAGGAGCTAACTTAGGATGGATCCAGACTCCATCTGTCTAGTACAGGAACAGGGCCACATTGTCTCCATTTTTGGAAATGCCAGGCTTTGAACCTGGCATTTTCCGCACACAAAGCAGGCAACACCACTGAATGGCTGCTGTTCCAAATCTGTCTGGGTCACTTACGACCTGTACTGCACATTTCTGCTTGATTTCACTGGAAGGTTTCTTCTTGTCTGAAGAATAGTTGTAGTAACCCATGTGTAATTGAGCCATGCCGGCCTGCCATTCTGGAGGCTGTTCATTTCTTTTTTTATAATTCTTCTTATTAAAGGAGGAGATTGTTCTGAATGATGGAGTTTGAGGATTGCCAGACTTGGAAGTTACAGAGGGCTAGGAACAAGGTTGGGTTAAGTAAACAATGAGGAAATGTCTGAGAGAGGGAAATCTAGTGCCCTCTGCCCCCTCCTCCTGGGATCTCCAAGGTCATATTTCAGCATATTTCTCATGCCACTAAAAATTTAAATGCTTGTCCTAGAATGACAACCTCTAGCAAGTCACGAGGCCTCTGTATTTTGGGGTACAGCCTTAATACTTTTCAAACCTGCTCAAATTTCCAGTGTATTTCTATTTATTTTGCTGTACTCATTGGTTTCCCTGTTGTTATGAGCAAAAATAATTGACCTTATGATTTAGTTATGACATGGCATAGAAAGATCAGTAGCCAGATAAGGAATACACTTTCACTTGAGAAAAGTAGTATTGTGGAGTAATATCTATATAATACATATTACTGTATGTGCTGTCAAGGTGGAATTGACTTACAGCAACGGTGATGGAACTTTCAAAGAAAATGATATATTTAAGGAGTGGTTTTACCAGATCCACTCCTCCAGTGAGTTTCCCCATGGCTGAGTGCAGATTCAAGCCCTGTTGTCCCAGAGTCCTAGCCAGTCACTAGACTGACTACACCACACTGGGAATGTCTATATCCCTTCAAAACAACAGCATCTTTGCTAGTTTTGGTGGCTCTGGTTTACAATTCATTGTGGTTACGAAGCTAGGACCAGAGGCAAAAGCTGAGTGGCGTACCCTTTTGTTATGATGAAGCAATGATCACTGTTAATCTTGGTATCGATCTGAGGAAGCATCTTATAGCTGCTGGTACTAACTGTGGTCACATTTGAGCAGATTCAGAATCAGTTAGAGGAGCCTTCTTTTTACATTGCCTCCAATTGAGTCATAGAGCGATGTCACCCCAGGGAGCATCTGCTGAAGCAAGCTGTACTTCCTATACTTCCTTGGATGTGCCTGGGGAGGGGGAGCAAGGTAGCCCCTGAAGTAGGAGGACTGCCCCCGCTGTGGGAACACAGTGACCAGCAAGCAAGCAAGAGGGCAAGAATTACAAAGAAAAACATATTATGGAATCAGTGTGGGACCTGCATCACACAGGCTAAAATCCTATTGGGGGATTAATACCAGCGTAGGTAAACGGCAGCCGTTCCTGGCCAATAATTAAGAAGCTGCTACTCATAGTTCATCACTATGCATTTGAGATGGAACGAGGAGTACAAGCAGCAACTTAACCAGTGGAAATCTACCACTGTGTTTTACGCAATTACAGTGGACCCTTGTATAACAAACGGTTTGTATAACATAAAATTTGTACAAAATAAAAAATTCCAGAGACAGGGGAAATTTGCTTAACATAATTGCCTATGGGGCAAATCTGTACAACATAAAAATGGGATCACTCTGTTTTCAATGCATTCCTATGGGAAATTTTGTATAAAGGAAAATTTGCTTAATATAATTTCATTTGGAACAAATTAATTCCTTTGTACAAGGTATCACTGTACACGTAATGCCATTATAAGACTTCACTAGCATTCTGGCCATTATATGATACTTTTATGATGTCAAATACGGATGCAAAGAATTTTGTGTGCAACTGTGGCCCAAAATTGTATGACCAGGGTGAATTGTTGCTGACTAACAAGGTGCCATTTGCATTACTGTACTGTCCTAGGCACATGCCTTTTGCACCGTTGGGCAGAAGCCTCATAAGACAACATGCACCTTGTTAGTGGCAATTTGTTGTATGTGAGTTACACAGTTTAACTAACACCAACCAGATTCTGGCCTATATTGTTTAACACTACAGAGCAAGCATATTATAGTTAACTTCTGCGTAGATGTAGAGAAACTCATCTTCCCTCTGCATCTTCATTTCCGATGAATACCTGTATGCGAATTGCTCTTTTTATGCTGGACACATTAACTATATTTAAAGTCTGTCTTATGGTTAAAAGCACAATAATTGTCTCTTTGCCCTTGCTTTCATTTAAATATGCCAGCTTGGAATGTTGATATAATATACTTTTCTCGCCACTTATTTTAGTTTATATGGAGAAAGGTAAAGACAGGAAGAGCAAACCGCATGCTCCTTCTTCCCTCTGATTTTTCTTCACTCCCAAAGCCACCGTCAGAGCAATCTTTTGTAAATACGTCACCAAAGAGGGCTCACAGTTTGATTCAGGCAGCATTCTATCGTTTCTTTTGCTGGCAAATTTAACCTTGTCCCTGGACAACATTACAGATCTCCATCTGTGCTAGTCATTGATTTATTTGTGTTTCATTATGTTCGACTCCGTGTAATTCCTCTATTATCACATTTTTATTGCAGCAAGAGATTTGCTCCACATCTGTTGAACAGAAATGTTTCTCTCTAGAGGTGATATAAAGCTTCTCTTAGAAGTAAGTGACCATGAGGTATAGGTTCCATAGTGGGGGCAGAACATTAAAACATTTCTTCCCCCTGCGGTGCAACAAGAAAAACAGCAAAACAAGCCAGATCCCTAAAAGGGTGACAGGGTGTGAATGAAAAATTCAAAGCCCCAATGTAGAATATTTTGTCCGACAAGCACAGATCTTCCTTGTCTCCGGGAGAATTAACAGAGGTGAAAAGAGCCCCAGTCCTTCACAGAAAAATTGCTTTCCATGCTCCTTGCTTGCTTTATATTGACATCTCAGGAATCTATTGAAAGCCTAGGTCTCGTGTGTCCAAATGGCAGAAATGTCAGCTTCTTTCACATCTTATCCCTACGCCAAATTTGTCTTATGCTAAAAGGAAAAGTGGAGAAGCTCTCAGACTGACGAAGCTGCCGGTATGAGTAGCGAAACATTTTGATCTCTCAAAAGAAGAAGTCCAATCACCGTGATTCAACTTCCAGAAGGACTCTCAAATGTAACTGATTTCAGCTTCCACCATACCTTCCCCTTTGCAGTGCTGGTTGGCCCTGGCAGACATTATAAGGCATAATTCCATATGAACCTACCTGGCAATTAAGATCTAGCCAGGGGACCCTCCTGAAAGAGCCATCCCTCAAGGAGGTGAAAGGGATGGCTTGTAGGAACAGGGCCTTTTCGGCAGCTGCCCCCAGATTATGGAATGCCCCCCCAAGTGAGACTTGCCTGGTGCCAATGCTGATGACATTCCGGCGCCAGGTAAAAACATTCCTGTTCCAAAAGTTTTTAAACTGATTATTGTAGGTCCTGATAGCGATTTTAGTGTAGTATTTTAATATATTGTATTTACTGTATTTAAATGTTTTTATTGTTTTTATTTTATTGCAATTTTGATGTCTTAATTATTTATTTTGATTGTGAGCCGCCCAGAGACCTTTGGCTAGTGGGTAGAGATGGGCACGACTAGGGAAAATGACGTTTTTGAGTTGTCGTGTGTCGGAGGCAGCCCGTTTCGGCTCGTTTCCGTTTTTCGCGAAAAATCGCAAAAATTAGTCGGTTCGTTTTTTCGTTTTTCGTTGTCGTTAGTACTGGTTTTTTTGGGGGGGTAGCAGGCTCCTGGAGGCACCTCTGTGGGGTGGGTGCCTCCTCTGGCCCGCTATAAAGGGAAAGCGGGCTCCTGGAGGCACCCGTGGGTGCCTCCTATCCTCACCCACTAGGAAGGGGCAGCAGCAGGCTCCAAGAGACCCCTCAACATGGGGGTCTCCCCTCCTCACCTGCTGCTGCAAAATGGCATGCATAACCATATATGGATATGCATACCAGTTGCAGACAGTGAGACCAGTCCACTGGTATGACCCTCCGTCAGGACTGGGTCGCACCTGCCATGTCTCACAAAGAAGGGAATCGTACTTGCGTGTAGTGCAATGCAAGTAGATCTGGCTTAGGGTTAAGGTGGGTTAGTGCAAGGGCTAGGGTTAGGCTAGTGACGGGTAAGGTTACGGTGGGCTATTGGGTTGCACCTCTGGGTGCCTCTCTGACCCACTAAGAAGACAGTCTGTGACGTATGAGTAAGGAGTCAAGGATTAGGGTTAGGGGGTTAGGGGGCTAGGGCAGGTTTTAGGGGGCTTTTTGGCACATCCCAGAAGTCTCAGTGGCCAAGTGGCCATGTGATTGGTGGGATGGCTCCAAAAATTTGCATGGTCGTCCACTCCCACATGGCTGGCCACTGGGCCAGCCCATCATTGCGCACTGCGCAGGTGTAAATAAAATAAAATAAAATAAAATAAAATCAATGGAGGACAGAGGAGGAGAGGAGAGACATTTTGTTGCAAGAAAAAACCCACTGCTACTGTGAAAAATCTGGAAGTTTATAAATTTTCGCGTGTTTCTGTTGTGCTTGTGTGTTTTTGGACCACGATATAGAAAAAAATATTGCGTTCGCCGCCCCATTTTGGATCCCCCGCCCACACCGCATGGCATGGCGAGTCCGGCTGCCCAGGACGGGGGGGAGGTGGTACCCCCCCTCCAGACCAGAAACCACCCCTCTGGTAGGTGCCCTGCGC
>JAHTLZ010000007.1:29675775-29702548 GCA_023846285.1 Phrynocephalus versicolor
TAAAAGTTTTTTCCTGTGCCGTCCGTGACTCCGTGCCGCTTGCTTGCACTTTAATTGCGGCGGCCGGCGGCGAGACTGGGCTTTTGCTGGCTGCGAGCCTGTGGCGAGTCCCACCAGAGCAGCCCAGGATGGGGGATGGGGGGGAGGCCGGGGACCTCCAGAAACAACCCCTCTGGTAGGTGCCCTGAGGCACGGCAGGCATTTTTCCGCCTGCTTTTTGGCCGGGAACCGGGTTTTTTAACTTTTAAAAACTTTTTTTCTGTGCCGCGTGGCATCGCGCGATCGTGCGATGCAAGTAACGAGCACAACAAATCAGACCAAAATTGTTCGTTCGTCGGTTCGAGCTCAAAGTCTGGCGGAGTAATTCCCGTTACCGTTTCCGTAGAGTAACGGAACCGAGTAACGGAAACGGAAACGGGAATACCGCTAAGTCGTGCCCATCTCTACTAGTGGGTGGCATACAAGCTATATAAATAAATTATATAGAAATAAATAATTATTGTGGGCCATAGATTCCCCACCCCTGTTTCAAGATGACTAAGAGTCAAGTCTACAAATGTGCAACTCCTGCCAGCTAACACTTTGCTTGCAACAGCTCTGGGTTATAATGATACTTGTAGATAGCCAATTGGCCAAACAAAGGGTTGGAGGATCTCCCCCAAACTCTGTAGCTGGATGGTGCAGTATATATATGTTATTAAATAAATAAAATAAATAAATCTATGTAAAATGAAAGAAGTACATGAAAAATACAAAAACAAAAGAAAATTAAAAAGGCATACCAAAACTTCTCCATTCACACCCCTAGTTGCATTCATAAATGAATGAATCAGTGCAGATATAACATTGCATCACCCTCACTCAGCTTCATCTGGTTTAACAAACATATTTAGCAGTCATTCTTATTTTATTTATAATATTGTTATCCTGCCTTTCTTCTTTAAAAGAACCTACAGCACTGAAAGGCAATATTTAAAGATGAAAACAATGACTATGGGAAGGCAGGTTAGATCCTTTAAAACAGGCCTGCCCAAAGTCCGGCCCGGGGGCCAAATCCAGCCTGTCAGGCCATTATGTGTGGCCCACGGCTGGCTGACCCGCCCCTCCCTCCCCCTCCTTCGCCCCATGTTTTTTTTAAAAAAATCTTCCACCAACACTGACACCTTCTTCCAAGGGGCGACCTGTGCCCCCGGCTCCCTGTGCTTCCTTTGGTCCCCACCTTCCTTCTTTCCTCCCTCCCTTGGTCCCCACCTTCCTTCCTGCGGGTGGGGTTGCAAGGGGTCAGTGGGTGGGGCTTGCAGTGGGGTGGCAAGATCGGGGAGCAACCGGCCCCTGACACATTCTCAGCCACCAAATCTGGCCCTCCTTACAAAAAGTTTGGGCACCCCTGCTTTAAAAGCATTATTTAAAACTAAAAATAGAAATATTTACAAAGGAGCAATCGAATGCCACTCTAGGAATATTTTTCCATATGCAAATAATTAATAAATAAATATCTGGAATCCAGCAGAATTTATATGACATAAGGCTGATGATGTAATCAGTTGCAGCAGTTTTTCCAGAAATTAATTTTTTCCAACTCCTCCTGCTCCTGATGGTGCCAAGGCTCCCTTGTGATCCCTGTTGTTGTGGAGAAGCTGACGGAAGCTTCAGGATGGAGGTGATCTGTCAGCTTTTGAAAATTGCTGCCAGTAGGGTGAGTTTACTGCTGGCAGTGATTTTCAGAAATACCTCTCCCTCATCCTGCAGACTCCATTTGGCTTCCCCACAATGAAAGGGATATCAAGGAAGACTTGGGACATTTATTTATTTATTTATTTATTTATTTGTTTGTTTATTTATTTATTATTGAATTTATACCCCACCCATCTCCCCAAGGGAACTCTGGGCGGCTTACAAGGCTGCAAAATTCAGCAGCAATCAATAATACAAACACATAGAAACACAAAGACAAATTATCATATAAGTAAAACCATATGGCACCCTTGTAAAACCTTATCTCGTTCAGAAAAATCTAACAGTGGAATTAACCACAACAGATGGCGGGGGGGGGGGAACTATTTAAGCTAGGTCACCAAAGGCCTCGCGGAATAGGATGGTCTTCACCGCTCTGCGAAAGGCCAGCAGGGACTCTGCAGATCGCACTTCGCTGGGGAGGCTGTTCCACAGTAAGGGAGCAGCCACCGAGAAAGCCCGATTATGGGTGGAAGTTTGTCTGGCCTCTTGGGTGGTGGCAACCCGAAGCGAGTGCGCTCACAACTGCCGAACTGGTCGGGCCGAGATTGATCACTGGACGTGGAAGAAAACTTTTTGACAACCACATTTCAGCCAATGTGAGTGCAGGATTAAGACAATACAGCATGAAGCAGAGAGGCTAATAAAGCTCCCAACTCATTTAGGGCTTGATTCGTGAAGCATGTAGCTTCATGAAGAAAATTGCTGGTGTGCTGGCTTGAGGGACAGCCTACGTTAGATCATTAAAATGACTTGTCAAGTTATTGTTCTTCCATTTTCAAGTAGAAAGGAAAATCCTGCAGTACGAAATTTGGTTTATTCAATTGCATGTCACCCTAATCCAGAAACGCCCAAGCAGTCATCTCCTCTGCTATATGTGTGTGTGTGTGCAGGGGGAAGGCTCTCTTTGAAAACGTATCCACATGTCTCTTCATCTGATTTGCAGCCTTTAATTTCTATTGCCACTGATGACAGTTTATTCCATATTTCAACCCCCTGTTGTGTTAAGAGCCCTCCGCTTGAATTACTCACAGGCGCCCCTTCTTCAACTTTAATCCATGATTGACTTCTTGTTTTGGGATTCTTATTTAGTATGTTAATCCCGAGAGTTGCCAAAGAATCCATAAAAAAAAAAAAGATAAAGCCACGCTGGTTTTTGTTGCAGCACTATAATGTATTCTGCACAAGGAGTCATTCGAGAGGAGACCATTTTTATTGCAAGCTTTTGCTTAAGGTGTTATCAAACTTTCTTTTGTGGCTGTTCGGTTGTAAATGATCCAACAGATACTTTTTGTGGCTTTTTGTTTTTGCAGGAATAATGTGCTTCACGTAACTTAATTCAAATGGCTCCAGCACTTACTTTTAATTTCACGTGTGCACTTGTTTTAAATTACAGATTGAGATTTCTACTTAAATTCGATCCTCCATGGCTCTCTCGCTCCGGGTGGCCACCCCCAGGGAGGCCCGTAGGGTAGCAACGCATAAACGGGCCTTCTCGGTGGCTGGCCTGGTTCTCGGGAATAAACTACAGAGCGAGATATGCCAGGCTCCTTCATTGGCATCCTTTAAAAAAGCTGTTAAAACCTGGCTGTTCAGGGATGCCTTCGGCAATCGCTAGGGTTTGTATTAGGTTTTTTAAAAATTTATTTATTTGTACCTATCATTAGTCTTACGCCTCTTGCCAATTACTTTTATTTATTTATTTTACTCTCTTCTAATTGTTGTTGAGTATTTCTCCTCCTTATTTTATTATTATTGTCCTTTTAATTTCTATTATATTGCAGATTTCCTGTGCTTTTATGTGAACCGCCCAGAGTTCTCTCTGGGAAATTGGCGCAGTATATAAATATAAAATTAAATAAACAGAAATAAATAAATTCCCAAGTCTGGTAAGTGTCCATTCTAGGATGACCAGTTAGGCATTGCCAACAGTGGAGCATACATCATGAAAAAGAGACTGAAAGATGGTAAAGATTAGCATGTAATGTTATATACTACTTGAAAGAGAGACAGGTCAACATAAACGTAATTACTTCTACTACTAATATAATACATCACACACTAATGGCATAGTGGCAATGTGATCCATGGACCTGCGTAGTCTACTGTTCAGGCGTTAGATGGCTCTTAGCAAATTTACATCTTCTGTTTAACATTCGTTTTCTTCTGTGTTTCTTTAGCTAGACTTGATCTATGGATATCCATCCAGTAGATCAGGAGTCAGGAACATTTGAAATTCCAGGTGTCATTGCAGATATAACATTGCATCACCCTCACTCAGTTTCATCTGGCTTAACAAACATATTTAGCAGTCATTCTCAAACCATATTTATTTTATATATAATATTGTTATCCTGCCTTTCTTCTTTAAAAGAACCTACAGCATTAAAAGGCAGTATTTAAAGATGAAAACAATGAGTATGGGAAGGCGGGTTAGATCCTTTAAAACAGGCCTGCCCAAAGTCCAGCCCGGGGGCCAAATCCGGCCCATCAGGCCATTCTGAGTGGCCCACAGCTGGCTGGCCCACCCCTCCCTCCCCCTCCTTCGCCCCATGTTTTTTTTTTAAAAAAATCTTCCACCAACACTGACACCTTCTTCCAAGGGGCGACCTGTGCCCCCGGCTCCCTGTGCTTCCTTTGGTCCCCGCCCTATAGGAAGGCAAGTTAGATCCTTAAAAAGCATTATTTAAAAAAATAGAAATATTTAAAAAGGAGCAGTCAAATGCCACTCTGGGAATATTTTTCCATATGCAAATAAATAAATAAATAAATTTCTGAAATCCAGCAGAATTTATACAACATAAGCCTGATAGTATCATCACCCACAGCAGTTTTTCAGAAATTGAAATTTTCCAGCTCCTCCTCCTGATGGTGTCAAGGCTCTCTTGTGATCTCTGTTGTTGTGGGGAAGCTGATGGAAGCTTCAGGATGGGGGTGAGTTGTCAACTTTTGAAAATTGCTACCAGTAGAAGGGCAACCCTAACCCTAACCCTAAGGTACAGGTAAAGGTTCCCCCTACACATGCGTGCCAGTCGTGTCCAACTCTAGGGGCTTTGCTCATCTCCATATTGAAGCCGAAGAGCCAGTGTTGTGCAAGTCCATGGCCATGTGGCCAGCATAGCTCCAGATGTCATTCGAGAACAATTCAATAAGACCTCACAAAAAATGGTGAAGGGCAAGAAGGGCAGTACAGCCCAAAGAGAGCTAGAGGTTCACACATTCCCAGCCCCTGTCCTTCAAACAGAAGACTGTCCTTCAAATGACTTCCTCCAAATGTACGAGTATTGTTTGTATGTAGACTCTATGGTAGTGACTGTTACGTTGCAATATTTAATTTATTTATTATTACAGTACTTATTTTTTTTTAAACAGATTCCTATACCATTATTCATTTTTCCAAAAGAACCTTGTAGTTCATAATAATATAATGATGTGTCATCCCCAGGCTTAAAAACAGGGTACTTCAAGGGCCAGCTGCAGGGGAGTGGTATCAGGAGACAGATATCTAGTCTTGTGCACTCCCAGAGACAGTTGGCGGAGCGACTGTGAGATACTTGAAGATGGACTAGATGGGCTTTTGGCCTGATCCAGCTTGGTGGTTCTTATGTTCTCTTATTTATAGCTGTAATAGTTATCATGTACATGAGTTGTTTCAGGAAAACAGTGGTATAATCAAAAAGAGTTTTGTACCAAAGAAAGAATCTAAAGCACAGTGAGGTAACACCTAGCACATTTGAGCAATTTAGTTCCCTAACCCTATGGTCAGTTAGTTAGCATGACTATTGTAAAAATACATTTGTAAAATAACGTCTTTCTCTTTGAATCTAATAATATAAACTGTGTAAATGAAATTATGGTTTGATGAAAAGAATTAAGTGACAAGACTTCTGCCAAAAAGGACTCACCGGCATATTGGATCAATTAGTCTGTAATTCTGTTTTAAGTTCAGAAGCTCTTTCTTGATTCCATTTTAAAAAAAGAAAAACACCCTGCCTTGTCAGCACGAAAATCTCAAAACACAGAGAAATTTGGTAACTTTGATAATTTTCATGGACGATGGGAAAGAGTGTGGGAACATTCATTCCATTCGATGCATCATCTTTATGTATGAAAACAAATGGCTTCGAAAACAGATGGGAAAGTTTTACAAAGCAAACATCTTGTGAAAGAAAAGCATATTGTACTACATGACACTGAAAGAGAGATGCTTTTTCTGAGACTAGCTTTTGCCACTGAGACTATTTCAGGGTACAAAAGTGGTGCAATTAAAAATTATATATGATTTTGTTTAAACGTAGACGTATCTCCAAATTCGGGAGATTTTAAAGCTATTTTTACTGTTTTAACAACAAAATGCACTATAGATTGTAGTTGCACTACCCTGCCTTTTTTTAAAAAAAAAACAATGCTACCAAATTTGGGGACATGCTCCCAAAATTCAGCAGTGTGATGTTGCTGGTAAAAACACAGTTCTGGATGAAAAAGGTGGGCAGTGAGCATGTAATTTGTATATATTCCTGGAAGCTAACTTGAAGTGCATATCTCCTTTTAAATTCATGCTCTTTGTGGAACTTGCTTTAACTGGAAGTATACATTGAGGAATTTTCAGATTTTTCTGGATTACAAATGCCATAATGCTGCATGCTAGAAAGCCTAAATTAGACATTTTTGAGGCTTACCTAGGCTAAGCTCTGCCCTAAATTCCTTCAGAAAGAAAGCTTTCAGCTAGCACTGCATCATGAACACTAAGTCTGGACATATCTTGTCCTGGCTAAGCCTCAAAGCCTTTAGATTACCGCTAAAAAGCAAAAAGCAAAGTGTTCTGCTTATGTACCTCCCCATACCACTTCAAGTAATCTCTGGGTAGTGTATAGTTTTTAATTGCAGTATGCAGGCTACACATCCCCCCGACCTCCAGCAAGCTGGGTACTCATTTTACCGACCTCGGAAGGATGGAAGGCTGAGTCAACCATGAGCCTGCTACCTGGGATTGAACCCCAGGTCATGAGTACGGTTTTAGCTGCAGTACAGGCATTTAACCACTGTGACACAAGGCTCCAGTTGAGGTCTCTGAAAGGTGTCTGTAAGTTAGGTAGTATTCCAAGGTAGATGGAGATTTTGTTACACATACAGTGGTACCTCGACTTACGAATTTAATCCATTCAAAATGCATGCTCTTAAGTCAAACTACTCTTAAGTCGGGGTACCTATCTAAAAAATTGAAAAATAAGTTTAAAAAATTGGGGGGAAAGGAAAAAAATGTAATTCGAGCAGACCATATCTAAAATTTGTAAGGTGGCAGTTAAAATGCCAACAGTTTTCCGCTCTTAAGTTGAATTGCTCTTAAGTCGAGCTGGTCTTAAGTCGGGGTACCACTGTATAGTCTGCCTTTCCTCCTGTATATAGCTAAATTGACATATATGGCTCTTTTTATGCACACTTTATCCTACCCTGTGGACAGGATAGGCAAATGATTTTTTTAAAAAAATCCCAGATTGTCCAGAAAATTTCATAGCTCAGCTGGGGATAAAACCAGGAACCTTTAAATACTGGTCTAACACTCTGCCAATTGCATGGCACTGATGACAGCAGGCACTCATTCACTGAAGCACTCATTCTTCCTCACTCGTGGTAATAATTAATGTCTAGGGCTTAGGAGGATGACAACTAGGGATGGGCATGAAATGAAAAAATTATATTTCATTTCGTTTTGTTTCCTCCCCCACATTTTTTCATTTCGTTTCATACCAATTTTTTCAAAAAAAAAATGGTATGAAACGAACCACTAATGAAATGGTTCGTGGGGGGGGGCTGGAAATTGGCGGAGGGACAAAAAGCTTTTTCCCTCCCCCAAGCCCCCACCTGCCAGCTGAGGGGGGCTGCATGGGGGAAAGTGGTTTTTTTCCCCACCCCAGCGCTGATCAGCTGGCAGGCGGGGCTTGGGGAAGAGGATTTTTTTTAAAAAAAAGCCCCGGGCTTTTTAAAAATTCTTTTTCCCTCCCCCAAGCCCCACCTGCCAGTTGCTCAGCACTGGGGGGGGTGGGAAAACCTCCCCCCCCCCCCACCCTAGCGCTGATCAGCTGGGACAGGGAAAAAGTTTTTTTAAAAGCCCCAAGCTTTTTTAAAAACCTTTTCCCCTCCCCCAAGTGGCTTACAGATGGAATGAAATGGTTTGTTTCAACAAGAAAAAACACTATTTCATTTTGTTTGTAACGAAGTGCTGCTTCCTTGTGTCGTTTTGTTTCATTTCGTTACATAACAACATGACGAAACAGCATTTTGTTTTTCATTTTGTGCCCATCCCTAATGACAAC
This sequence comes from Phrynocephalus versicolor, assembly GCA_023846285.1. Classification (NCBI taxonomy): domain Eukaryota; kingdom Metazoa; phylum Chordata; class Lepidosauria; order Squamata; family Agamidae; genus Phrynocephalus; species Phrynocephalus versicolor. The sequence continues at coordinate 29,683,824 of JAHTLZ010000007.1, forward strand.
CCAACAGTGTCTGGAAGGCTGCTTGAAACAGTTATACCAAGTTACATGTTTTTACTTCTATGTCTTACAAAGCAGAAGGAGGGAAAAATACCGCAGTGAGTTTAGATGCATATAACAATGTTATATTGTTAGTGTAAGTGGGCCAGTAGGAAATCCCCGGAGGGAGTCTGGCTATCATGATACTGATTTCCAGTTCTGGTTTGGGGATAAGCTATCATCTGTGGTACTCACAGTGTTGTCCCATTTGGACTTCACTATGAACTAGACTTCTGCTAAACCATTTAAAGTGGAATATGTCAGGGTAGAAAGAGAGAGAAAAGAGTCTTATACATGGTAACCCGTTGAAATTTTGTCTGTGGTTGGACACTTGTCTCTTCAGCAAGGAAACTCACAGTATAGAATGACTTTATGGAACCAGTAGCCCCACAGTGCCTAAAGCACTCTCTGCGTTGTTGACAATTTATGCAGCCTATACAGTGCCCGCCATCACCCCTCAGGGAGCTGGGAACTCATTTTATTAACCTTGGTAGGAGAGAAGGCTGAGTCAACCATGAGCTGGTACCTGGAATTGAATCCCAGGTCTTGACACCAGTTTTGGCTGCAGTACAGAAGTTTAACCACTACACCGCAGAGCTCCTGTAATGTAAGGGTTTAGAACATTGGTTTTAAACCTTGGGTGACCCAAGTGTCCTTGGACAGCAGTTATCAGAAGCCTTCACCAGCAGCTGAGCTGCCAGGGGCTTCTGGGTGTTCCACTCTAAGAACATCTAGGTTACCTATAGAGATGGGCAGGAACCACCAGTTCAGCAGTTCGTGCCAGTTCATTTATCAGCCAGGCAGGTGCTCATTGTGTTAAAGCCTTGTCTCCTCAGGCTGTCACCCAATTAGGGGCTTTATATGGCAGCATACAGTATAAGCAGAATACTTTTTGCTTCTTGGATTGAAAAGCCCTGTTTAGTTTGTGAAACCTAAGTGATTGCTCCTTAAATTACTCTGTTTTGGCCTAGATTTTATTTATTTTTCATTTTTGTCCCTGAATCCCTGTGAAATCTCTCCCTGGATTGCTTGCATGAAGACTTAATAATGAAGCACCTCGATTCAGTCTTGCTAATTAACCACCAGAGATACTTACTTTAGTAATAACATAAGTGTAACCCAATTTTTAAAGGCAGGCATAGACTTTTGTGAAAAATAAATCACTTATATAAGGGTTTTTTTTCCGTATCAGGGGCCTTCAAAATATGTTGGGCAGCATAGCGTACTGAGCGAAGGGATTTGTGGTTCTATACATCTGGAGGGCACTTACTTGGGGAATGTGGACTTATCTATTTATTATTTTTTTATTTGTTTGTTTGTTATATTTTTATACTGCCCATCTTCCGAACAGAACTCTGGGCGGTTTACAATTAAAACAATTAAGAGAAAATACAGAAAAAAGGGCAAAAGGGCAAAAGTACTAATAAAATAAGGAGGGACGAAACCCTCCACAAGAGATGACGTGGGTGGCATAATGCAAAAAAACATGATTCCATAGAGTGGGGCCCACCACAGAGAAGGCATGGTTACACGTGAGCGATTTCTGCGCCTCCCTGGGTGTGGCCACCCTAAGTGAGTGCACCTGCACCATTCTTGTGGGCCTGACCCCAGTTGACCTCTGGGAGATGCGCTCTGACAGGTACTCTGGTCCCAGGCCGTGGAGGGTTTTGAAAATCAAAACCAGGACCTTGAACATTATCCAGAGGACAACGGGCAGCCAATGCAGGTGGGTCAGAACAGGGGTGATGTGCTCGAATCTACAGGCACCCACCACCAGTCTGGCTGTCGCATTCTGCACCCTGAAGGGAGATTCATTTCTTTTAGAAGCTCTTCATCATTGTAGTACCGGCATGATTTCAGCAGTGTAGTTACATGCAATGACCTTCACAGCAGACAGTCCTTACTAATAAAGATGGATAAAAGCCATGTGACCTGCTGAACATGTGCTGAAACCAAATCCACACCCTTCTGGGATGTTAGAAATTACTAGCTCACCTTGCCTATATTTGTATTTACTCATTTTTCTTTTCTTTTTTTTTCTTTTTTTGCCCTGAACTGCTACAGCATCTGATCTTGGGCACATGCTGGTGTTATGACTGGATCCCTAGGCTAGATGAGGTTTAGTTTTGCTATAAATCAGCTCCTCCTTTTTTTTTAATTCCATCTCTCTCTCTTTCTGTCCTATTGATGGATCGTAGCTAGCACAGTTTTGCTGGTAAATCCCTTTGCTGGAAGATCTTTGAGATCACTGAGCGTTGCTGGCAGAGGGAGATTTCTGCTACCGGAAAAGGTTTCTGGCTATTCTGCTTTCCATAAAGCTGGCAAATCTTTGTGTTAGAATTGCATTCTTGTATCAAATTCTGGAGCAGGTGCATCGAATTATTGCACTTTATAAACATAACACACTTTTAACAACAGATTGAAGGGGTCTCTTCTTGTTGGGGATTGTAATTGACTTTAGGAACCGCCTTGGGTCCTTTCTTAGGAAAAAGGTGGGATAAAGATATTTTTAAGTAAAATTAATGAGTAAGCCATGTTGAATACTGTTAACTTACTTCTGAAAAAGTATGCGTAGGATTGTACTCGGACTGTTTACTGACATCCCACTAATTTTTAGTTCAGTTCTAGAGCCAAAGGACAAAATGAAATGCCAAAGTAGGCATTTAAGGCTCTAAGAGCTTCTGATTGATGACTTTTAGTGGCCCTCCAAAGCATTGGGAAGAAAAAGTGTCTCAGAACTTGTTCAATAAACTTTCTTTGTGTTGAGTAACACAATGATGTTGCATATACCAGTGGTAATGTAAAAGCCTTTGGGAGAAGCAGTTGCCAAAACAAATGCTAAATATTCCTTTATTAATCATTAGTCTCCATTCAAATGCTTCAATAGGCAAAAGGGACTCTTAAATCTTTTTAAAAAAAACAATGTACCTCTTTGGATGTGGGCTGGTGTTTTAAAAATATGCAATCGTTTTTAATTATTATTTTTCAAACCCATTCTAAACTGAAAGCTAAAATAGCTTAGGATATATATTTAAAGCAAATCAGAGAAATAAACTAACTTGAGCAAAGGTGTCGGCATGTCACCATATATTTTTATTGGCTAGCATCTATTTTTTCTGGCATTCGTCTACCCCTATTCTCTGTATGGCTGCAGAAATTTTTAGAGATGATACAGTATTTTGGCAAAGATTTTGTGTGAGCCTCCTTGGAATCCATAAGGGAATAATATAAAACATTGAGATATGCTTTTCTCAACCATGCAATTCCAATTCTTGTGTATTTATTCTAATTCTTGTATATTTGGAGATGCCACTTTGTGGCCATTAGTTAAAGAAATAAGATAAATAATCTGTCCATCTGTGAATTGGGTTAAAGGCAAACCGTTGTTAATAAATTTCCAGCTCTGTTACAGGTGATAACAGTTCATGTCAGATTCTGATGGGCTTAAATTCAAATAGCAAAGTCATGACCTTCACTAGCCCTTAATTGTCCCAAAGTAAATTAGTCTGAGTAGTGCATTCTTTACAGTGCAACACTGGATGTTTAGTTACCATATTTGTCCTGCCAGATGTCGGTACTCCTGTAAAAACCCATTGATCAGTTTGATTGCTTCTCTATTCTTTGGATGACCAAATGTATTGCGTCTAAATTTAACATTAATACGGTGTTGTGCTTCCTTGTTCCGTGACTGATAAGAAATTCAAAGTCTTGTGTGTTTTAAATCAAGAATGGGTCTAAGTTTAGATCATAATTTGCAGAGAGAACTTAGTTCATGATCTACAGAGAGATTCTGAAGAAATTAGAACATGATCTCCAGGGAAATTTGGGGGTGATTTCTACCAGATTCCCCAAATCCTCTTCTATCCAAGAAGTTCAGTAGAAGCAGGTAGGATTGCAAAGAATCTACCCCCAGTGGCTCCTCTATTGCTAGTCACTTCTCTTTTCATCTTAATGTTCCCTGGCTGTAAAAGGAAGATGAACACCACCTGCCCCCCCCACATGCTCCGCATCCTTGAACTGAAGTTTTCTATCAGCCAGGTTGTTGAATAAAACAGCACGAATGGGAACGGTGAGCTCCACACTACTGTTTACTCTACTGTAGATGCAAGAAATAGACCAAAGTTCCAATGATATCAGTGAAGCATAGCCATGAATAATTGTAAACATTGTCACCACTACTTTTTAAAATGTATATGCCACTTTTCCGTGCAATATGCTCAAAGCGGTTCGTAACACATAGAAGAGCCACATTATAACAAAAATGCATATCTGTAGTATGTTGATATGCATTCCAGTAATATCCTCTCATTATAATAAAAACAAAAATATTACAGTAATATAAATGTTAACACACTGGCTCTACAAAATACGTGATCTCTCTTATTATTCAATAAATATCATAAACCAGAGCCAGATACACCAAGACTTTGTTTAGTGGTTAAAACACAAATGTACGCAATCGGTTTCCCAAAACTATCTGAAACTAGATACACAGCAGCTGGTGCTATTGTAGTTGATAGGGAAAAATATCTTATGTGCTCCTCTGTTTTATTCCAGAGAGAAGAGCATTCTTGTGGGTCCAACAGAAGCAGGGGAATGGTGTCCATTATCCACCTTTATAGACTGTGGCAAGGAACAGTTCCATATGTACCGTTTTATCAGTCAGTAGGGCATCATTTGTGTAATGAAGAACTGATCTGATCTGATTTGAGTTCCATCTTGCCTTTCTCCCCTTTTGTTCAGTCCTAGGCAGCTCACAAAAAATATTTAAAAGCCCTGATGAGTTTAAAAGCATGCTAATTTAAATTAAAACTATAACATAAATATTTAAAGCATTATTTTAAAAACTATAAAAAAAGAATTTAAAAGTTCCCTATGCCTCCCTCCTCCCTGCTAAACTTCCCTGTCTCATAAAATAAGATGCTCACTTGGTATATGCAACTATGCCTCTTCTAAGCACCTTGTTTTAAATTACTGGGAAAAATTATTTAAGATAATGTTGCCAACTCCAGATCCTAATAAGAGCTTCTGTGATGTTCAGGTTTACAGAAGGACAGATTCCACCTGAAGGGATCTCTAAGGGCTTACTCTCTATAACTTTTGTGATGAGAATGGAAAATGTATATACTCATGGAATTCTTGACCACTATCTCAGATTTCAATCGTGGTGTCCCTAATATAAAATAAGGTAATGTAACAAAGGGAATGAAATCTCCGTATATGAAACATTTGAGAAGCCTAGCCACTGCATGCAAATAAGAGGTTTCTGCCAATAGCATGGCATGGAGTGTTGTTGTTCAGTCGTTCAGTCGTGTCCGACTCTTTGTGACCCCATGGACCAGAGCTCGCCAGGCCTTCCTATTTTCCACTGCCTCCCGGAGTTTTGTCTAATCCATATTGGTTGCATCGATGACACCGTCCAACCATCTCATTCTCTGCCGTCCTCTTTTCCTTTTGCCTTCAATCTTTCCCAACATCAGGGACTTTTCCAAGGAGTCCTCTCTCCTCATGAGGTGGCCAAAGTACTGGAGCCTCAGCTTCAAAATCTGTCCTTCCAGTGAACATTCGGGGTTGATTTCTTTCAGGATGGATAGGTTTGATCTCCTTGCACTCCAGGGGACTCTCAAGACTCTCCTCCAGCACCACAGCTCAAAAGCATCAATTCTGGCGTGATCAGCCTTCTTTATAGTCCAGCTTTCACTTCCATACATCACTACTGGCATGGAGTGTATGTTGAATTTTTATTTTCTCCTAGCATTGTTTTGCTGCAGTCTTAACGGTGTAGCACCATCAGCATCCCAGCCACATCCTGTCACATTAGATAATAATGAAGGGAGGCATTCTTTTCAAAAATTACTGCAAGCCAGCTTTCAGAAAGATAGCTCAAAGCCTTGCCAATGCATATTGAGGAAGCGACAGAGAACAATGCAGCTGTGCTGTGAGTTGTCACAAGTGTGAAAAGGTGCAATTCCATTAATGGTATCAAGGAGGTACTTTCCCTCCCTCCCTCCCACCCACCCTTTTTTGGACTTTCAGCCAAGCTCTTTCCCTCCTGAAATTATTGGTAATGACCAGGGTGCCATACAGATTACATAATGCCAAAGAGAATATATGAGCATTCATTAGAATTTTTCAGCCCAGTAGCTGTTTTAAAAAGTTGATTGCTAGGGGATAATTGCTTTTCTTCCCCTTCTGCAACTGCTATGAATCAAAGTATTGAGTAGAAAAGTATGTAACAGATGCAGAGAATTCTATGGGTATTGACAGAATAACAAGTCAGTGTGCGCTACTCAAACACCAGTTTTATTCTGTCACTATTTACAACTTAGCCCAGCTGGTCTTCCTGGTTGCTCCTCCTTAGTCTGAGGGCCTTTCATCCTGTCCAGACAAAGTAGTCAACCCAGTGTGCTGCAGCAGTGGGGAAAAAAGCAAACTCAATGCTAGGGATCATTAGGAAGGGGATAGAAAATAAGTCAGCAAGTGTCATTTTGCCTCTTGATAAATCTATGGTGAGGCCCCATCTGGAGTATTGTGTACAGTTCCGGTCACCATATGTCCATGTGCATGGAAATGGAAAAAGTGCAGAGGAAGACAACCAGAATGATTAGGGGACTGGAACACCTTCCTTACCATCTCAGGCTGCAAAGGCTGGGCCTCTTCACTCTTGAACGATAGCGCCTAAGAGATGATGTGATTGAAGTTTATAAAACCATACACAGTGTGGACAAAGTAGATAAGGAATAGCTGTTTTCCCGGTTGCACAACACTACAGCTAGGGGGGCACTCCATGAAATTTTTGGCTGCTAGATCTCAAACAAATAAGATAAAATATTTTTCACCCAGAGGATCACTGGCCTATGGAACTAACTACCAGAATAAGTTGAAGTGGTGACAGCTGTCAGCCTTGACAGCTTTAAGAAAGAATTGGACACATTCATGGAGAATATGGCTATCATTACGGATGCTTAAGGACAACCTCCGGGTTGGAGAGAGAGGCAGGATATCTCTCAATGCCATTTGCAGGGAATCTTAAGCAGGTAAAGACATCTTCTTCGGAATACCCTAAAGCAAATGGTGATCCACTGTGTGAGACAGAATGCTGGACTGGATGGGCTGTGGCCTGTTCCAGCAAGGCTGTTCTTAGGTTCCCATAACCTTGGCGGTGACAAGGTGTAGTTCCCTAGGAATCTTTCTGTGCTTCTTGTGTTCAGAGAGTCTTCTCTAGCTGTTGGAATTGATATTGCCTCCACTAGTGTCAAAGCTGAGTAGGCAGCTCAGGGAGACTAACAGCAGGCCAACACCCTGCATCCATGGGCCTTACCTTGTTTCTTTGTTGGCAATGTAAAGGCAGCCAGTTTAAGACAGTGACTACATTGTAGTTTGATTTGAAGCCAGTTCCTTCCTTCCTTCCTTCCTTCCTTCCTTCCTTCCTTCCTTCCTTCCTTCCTTCCTTCCTTCCTTCCTTCCTTCCTTCCTTCCTTCCTTCCATGACACTTCAGGGACAGATTACTAGTTAATCTCTAAATGTCCCAATTGTCTATATCATCACAGCACACACACACACACACCGTCCTTTTTTTAAAAAAAGAAACAACTGATCACACAAGGAAAAGTCAGTTTAAATCCTCCCTGCTTTAAAAAAGTAGATGCCCCAGCAACAAGGGAGGGCAGGCATATAGCACACTTATATAGCACCTAAAACACTCCCTTTGTGGTTCACAATTTAATAATGAAGGCTACACATTTCCCCACCGTACTCATTTTACCAACCTTAGAAAGATAGGAGGCTGAGTCAACCATGAGCCAGGTACCTGGGTCATGAACACTGTTTTGGCTGCAGTACAACTATTTAACCACTGCACCATGAGGCTCCAAAGTCACTAAAACTGCTAGAATCCAACATACTTCCTCTATTTTTCTTTCATGTTGTAAGGTACAAAAACTACAAACAATGTTAACAAATCTGGCCACTGAACATATGTGGGTATTCCCGATTAAGAGATATTCTGGTTGGTGAGTGACATGTGGAAATACAGTCTAGTCACCAAATGGGTCTTCTCCTAAGACTGACGGGAAAGTGTGGCCCTTCCAATACTATTGGAATGTACCTCCCAACATTCCGTCTGTAAACTTCTTTATGATTTTTTGGTGTTGAGCTAGTTCTGGTTTTGATGTTGATTTGACGTTGAATTTATGTAGTTTGTGGGTTGTGTGTTTTTGTTGTTGTTGTTATGCATTTTTATTGTTGGGAGCCACTCAGAGTGGCCTTCTGGCCAGATGGGTGGGATAAATCCATAAATGAATGAATGAATGAATCATCCTCTTCGTCCTCAGCAGGTGAAGATACATCACACTGTTTCAAAGGGACCGGTCTCTGCCCTAGCATGATGGTTACTGCAGCTGATTATAGGCTATCTTCACTGGAGCTCAGCCCAAAGGAACAGACATCCCTGCTCCTTCTCATCCCTGCGGTCAGCGTTATCACTGCATGCAGATTCTAAGCAGACAGATGAGCAGGTAGAATTGGCACCAGGCTTGGGCAGTGGTCCCTGAGCCGTGCCAGTCTTTGCCACTGGCCTGCCTTCCTGTTTCTTTGCCCTCGCAGTTGTCTTTCCACTGGATCTTTAAGCTCCATCTGCCCATCTGCAGATTTAGCCAAGCAATGCATGGCATTTCTGGAATAAAACACTTGGGGGGGGGACTTTGCTTACTTGCTAGCAAATGGCCTCAAACCAAATTTGCTGGGGTGGGGGGGCAAACAAACCCAACCACCTTTTTATTTCAAAAGCAAGTTTAGCAATTCTGCCCATCTGTTCCTTCACACTGAGACTGATAGGCAAAACATCAGTAAGTTGTCCTACCCCCCCAACCTCCACCCCCACCCCAAAGAAGCTGCAGACAAGTGGAATGCCGTAATCTTATACCCCACGGTAGAGGTTCCAGAAACAGCTTTTTCTTTTTACCCTCCAGTCTTTTCTCACCTCGGATGCCAAACCTACAGAATGATGTGGCTTATTAACCCTAACCGAGTTTCTTGGCAGCCATCTGCCCGTGGCTGCGCCAGAAGATACTGTGAGAGAGACTCCACTGGTCCCAATGGTGCCTGAAGCAGATTGTGCAAAAAGCCATTTTGACAGCCAGGACAACTGGCGCTGGCAGGAATTCAGACATGTGAGCACAGCCTCATCTGGTCAAACTGTACGATGTGACTAAATTTAAGCTCATTCTCCAGGTGATGGGAGAAGGGAGAAGGGAAGGACAGCAAATTGTTAGGGTGCAGATACACACACGGTGTGTGTGGGGGGGATATCCTGGTTTTGAATCAAGTTTAGCACATTTGGAAATATATTTTAAAAATACCAACTAGACAACACTCAGGGAAACATGTTTTTTTTGGGCTCAGACAGCAGGGTATTTTACTTGGCTGTAAGAGGGTTATCTATTTTAAATTGCTTGTAAAATCAGTTTATCTTTAATCATTTCAGCATATGTGAATGCCTCTGCTGGTTGATAAATAATGGATTGTCAACTAATGGGTTTGTCAAGTACTGGATGCCAGAATCATAGGTTTGGATCTCTAAGGAGACCTTGGAGTTAGATCTGTTCTCCCCCCTCCATGTCTGTAATACTGAAATAGTGCTATCCCACTTTGGAAGAAATACAATTTTTTTAAAGTATTAAAAATAACATCAGTGGCAGCAACAGCAAATGGCTGTAAGAGGCAGCCAGTATGAGGGTGGTTAGGCATTGCAAATTCATTGTATTTGAGGCTTTGTCCTGTGCCTGCCCACCCTTGCACAGGCTGCTTTTCACAGCCACTTCTTGCTTCTGCCACCAGTGTTATTTTTAACATATTTTAAAATTTCTTTCAAAGTGGGATAATGCTAATTCAGCATTGCAGACAAAAAAAAGATATAACAGATCAAACTGCAAGGTTTTCCTTTCCTGCAGCCCATGATAGTGGCATCTATTGTTTGAGAAACCCCATACAGTCCAGTACACATGCCAGCAGGAGGGCAAGTCTCAAAATCAACAATTTTAATAATGTGTGTAGCTACCTCAACCAACACAGCTTTAAAATGGATCAAAAGTTGTCCCCAGAGGAAACACACTCTAACCCAAAAAACATGAATGCCACATGACTTGAAACAAATTTAACAACCCCTGACCATCAGCTGATTTATTTCAATTGTGTGACTGCATCCTTACACTTGGATAATAGTCAGCTAGTGGTGGTGACTGTTTTTCACGTTGGATTTTATTTTTCCTAATTTTAGATATAATTTACCACTGGAGGTAAAAATCAAACCAAGTAACTACTCTGCCATATTGTTCTAAATCTGGTGGAGAGATACCGTACTCTGTTGTAATATCATGTCATATACGTTCATAATCTAAAGAGCTGTTCCTAACCTTGGGTTTCCCAGATTTCTTGAACTACAACTCCCAGCATTCTTGACCATTGACCATTCTTAGTAGATGTTCTACCATACCATCCAAAACATCTGGAGAACATGAGACCAGAGGAACTCTGATTTAACACAAATTCTCAGCATTATTCTATAGGAATTTCTGCATATTTTTATAATGATTTTGTCCACAGTCCACTGTGTTGTTTGCTTTGATGTCCTCATTGTTACTTTAATCTTGAGGAAGTGATTTATGGTCCGTGCTCCTTGCAACTGAAACAAACACTGGATTTGTTAATCCAGTTGGTTTCTGGGGTATTTTTCAGTTTAAAGGTTTTATTTTTTTAAATATTAATTTCAAAAAACAAGATTTATTTCACTTGTAATCTAAACATGATGGTTACAGCGTTCCAAACTTTAGTCTCTAAATTCAGTCTCTAAATCTACAGCTGGTAAATATGGGAGTGAATGATAACATTTCTGCTTATAGGCACAATGTTATCAAAATAGCTTTTAAACCTTTTAGATCAACATTTCAATTCCCATGAAGGACCCTTTGAAGTTGCGTTGCATGTACATGGCTCAAGTGTGCTTTGAATTGTGAGAAATTAAAGATTAGGTAGTGGTCTGATAAACAAATTTCTGTCACTTTAGCCTCATATAAACTCATTTCCTTACTGAGTTCAAAGTCATAAAAGTCACACTGCACACTACAGTAGGACCTCCATTTCCATTGATTTAGTTATCCACAGTTGGCACAGGAAAAATAAATAAATAATTCAGCAGCCCTAAAGCAAGCTACTGTCATAAAACAGCAGCCGTAAAACAAGCTACCATCACAAACAGCAGCTGTAAAGCAAGCTACTGTTGCAAAACAGCAGCTGTAAAACAAGTTACTATCACAAAACAGCAGTCTTGAGGACATTTTAGCATTCTCTATTATCCACAGTTTTCATCATCCATGGGAAGGCTTGGAACCAATCCCCAACAGATACTGGGGTCCTCCTGTATAGTAAACATAAAATAGACAACTGATTATCACTTTTTATTTTAAATGTAATCTGTTTTAAAACAAGAATGTACAGGTGAGAGAGTTGTATTTATCCTCTCTCTCTCTCTCTCTCTCTCTCTCTCTCTCAACCCTGTGTCAGGACTAGAGGTGAAGAATAGTTGCTAAATTCTTTATTCTTGCCAATTTCATCTGTCTCAGCATAGCAAGACACTTTAATGAGGACTTTCCAGAACCTGTAAGATTGTTCACCTCCACCAAAGTCTCCTGCAATCTCAAGAATCTCTCTTTCACTCTCTCTCAGACTTTGCACACACTTATGCATGAGCACGCACTCTGCTACAACATAGACACATAGTGATGGCCCATGATCAACTATGTTTACATATGCACTGATACAGAGAGATGGTTACACATAGTATCATACACAACCTCCTCCCCTGAAAGTCCAAGGGCTGTACAGTATTACAAGGGGACAGAGTGGACAATTCTTTCTCAGCAATCCTGATCTAGATTGCTGTCTCCTTGGTGCAAAATATCATCAGAACAATACAGTGGTACCTTGTATAAAGGAATTAATTTGTTCCAAATGAAATTATGATAAGCAAATTTTCCTTTATACAAATTTCCCATAGGAATGCATTGAAAACAGAGTGATCCCATTTTATGTTGCACAGATTCACTCCATAGGCGATTATGTTAAGCAAATTTCCCCTATCTCCGGAATTTTTATGTTGTACAAATTTTATGTTATACAAACCGTTTGTTATACAAGGGTCCAGTGTAGTTGGTTCCCTATCACATAGCTGATCAATTGAGCCGTAAAGGGAAATGGGAGGAACTCATGGACTACAGAAAGAACATCTTAGGGCTACATATGGCCCTACAAGTCATGAATTACTCACAAGTGATATATAGGAGTGTGTGTCTACATTGATTGTAATATTTATATTGATTTACAATTTTTATGGCAATTTTAGGTACTTTTTGATTGTTTCCATCTGTTTCCTTTAGGAGAGAAAATTGAGTTACTAAAATAAAACAAGGAAAATTACACCCAACTTTTCAACCAAGCTTGACTTTCAAGGTGTCCTGCCACAACTAAAAGCTACCCAATGAAGTTGGTTGTTTAGGCACACTCAGATATAAAAATTAAGAAAAGCTGCTGTCATTTGAGCAACTATTCTTGAGTATGTATCTTCATGCCCCAACACTTGGTATCTTGTTTTCTAGTCTTTTCTTTATGTTAAGCCCATGCCGCACATAAAATATGTTGTGTAAAAGTGAAAATTCTCAGTCATCCAGGTGAGGTTACCCAGAATTTGACTCATGAGACCATTGGACTAATTTTCTTGTTAGATCAAAATGTGTCGCTACTCATCCAAGTTGCTTCTTCAGTCTGAAGAAGCGACTTGGATGAGTAGCGAAACGTTTCACCCTAACAAGAAAATATGTCCAGTTGCCATAGTTCAATGTCCAGATATGTTGTGTAAACCTGTAGCTGGTGTTTCTTGTTAGAAAAGTGAATGAATTCCCAGGGATTTTCTTGTTTGATTGCCTTATTCAAATACTGTATTTACTCCCAAAGAAACGTTACTAGCAAATTGTGCAGTTCCTCATCACTACCAGTAAACCAGCATATTTGTTTTGGGAAAGCTTCCATCTTGTTATGCCTTTCTCTCTGCTCAGAAACATTAGCTGGTTTCTTTCTCCCTGACAGCTGGGAATACCTTCAGGATGACAGATTGTCAGAGCAGTCAGTGACTTGGAATGTGTCACATGTATATTTTTAGTTGGAAATAAATGAGTAAGTCCCTTTTGAGCCTAGACTTCTTTGGAAGAAACAACAACAGCTAAGAAAAGCCTCTTCTGCGTGTGAAAAAACCTGTAGGAATTCAGCAATTGTCTGTTGGCAAAGTGTAAAACATTACTGCTTCCTGTAGTCTCAGAGCATTTAAAATCTGATTCTGGCTGGGAGGTACATTGAGGTAGGGTGATTGAGATACACACAGGGTGAGTTTGTGGGAGTTCTGCAGGTGATCTAGCGCATGACAAAATTTGAAATATTTCTTCACTGCTTGCCTTGAATAGTTCTTGGGATGAGAGAATTCGGAAAGGGCTTCCTATTAGTCTTATCAGTGGATGGCCCTCACGGTACAGCTGAAATTATTATTTTTAGCTCCAGAGTAATCAGTCTAGTATTGTTCATCCTGTCAGCAGTGTGAACATAGCAAAGATATCCTTGAAAGCAATGGTGAGGTATAAACCCATTCCTCAAGGATCGCTAGAACATGGACCCATCCCAGCTCCCTACCAACTAGGCATGTTATTGCTTCCCGTCTCTGCTGTTTGTGTTTGTTATCAGTTGTTTTATGCCTCTTGCCGATTACTTGTTACTGTGTTTTTTATTTTATTTTATTATTTTCCTTGGATTTCTTATGTTATGTTATGTAAACCGCCCAGAATTCCCTTTTGGAAAATTGGTGCAGTATACAAATATAAAAATAAATAAACAAATGGGTGTTTCGTTTTGGAAGGAGTCCGGTTCTGAAATGAAACACAGCAACACAGCTCCAGAATGAGATGAACCACTGACTTACCTTCCTTTGGGCCGCGTGGGGTGAAACTCCAATGAGGAAGCAGCCTCTGACACATCATTTTTCAGTCTCCCTGGTGCTAGCCAGTCAGACAGGGAGGCAGGATGATGCATGTCCTTCCACAGGTCATGATTGGCCAGCGCCAGGGAGAAAAAAAGATGGTGCATCGGAAGCTGCTTCCTCATTGGAGTTTCACCCCACGCAACCCAAAGGAAGGTAAGTCAGTGGTTGATTTTGTTCCAGAGGGTGGGTCCTGGTTCCGAACTGCAGCTGTGCTGCCGTGCTTCACTTCAGAACCGGACCCCTTCTGAAACAAAACACCCATGTCTACTACCAACTGTGCAGGCAAGTTAATTCCTCTTCATATACTGTTTACAAAATCCATGGAGGCAGAGTTGTACTCCAATAGTCTCTCTTCCCTCTTGATACCCCTGTTCCTGCCAGATGCTTTCAACACGTCAATTGGGGGACTAGGAGAAATGCTCTAGTTTTCATCTGCATGCTTGCTCTCTCGTTGCCTGTAACAGGTTACGTGACTGTGTTTGTTTGTATTTAATTCCTACATGGAAATAGGTCCATAATTTTAATGCATCCAATTATTCATTTTTAGATGCAGAAATATATGCATTTTTACATGTGGGCATTTTTCCCCCAAACGAATCTATGGCTTTGTGCACATTAAGCTGTATGAAATACTCAACATGACCTGCAAACGTGTATTTTCAAGGCAAGGATGCATTTGGTTTCACAGTGAGGCTCCGGAGGTGTGAAATTGATACTTTAATCAAGAATCACCTCTCCAGTGACATTCTTTTCCATGCCTAGCTGAGCATGAAGGTGTAATGGGAGATTCCAAGCTTATTCGGCTGAACACTCCCGGAATGGTTTTCTCTCCATACCTTCATGCCAAACATTTGAAGAGCAAGAGTCGGCTAGGAAGGAACAGCGAGAAGTTGCCAGCCACGGCACACGCAGTTCTGTGCCCCCTGGATGTTTTGTCTCATTCAGCTATTCATACAGCTTTTGTCCAGAAAGGACTAGAAAATCTTTTTCTTAAAACTGCATCTTCTAGATTTCCACATGGCTGGGAAATTTCAGAAGCAGCAATCCAAAAAAGTAATAATTTGAAGCTTGCATTTGTATAGGTGTAATTGTCCATAAATTTTGTTTTGTTTTGCTCTGTTCTGCAATCTTGCCAAGCATTATTTTTTTCTTTAAATTGGTTTAAGTGTTCTTGTTTTGTTTTGTTTTGTTTTGTTTTACTTTACTTTATCTTTTAATTGTTTTCTGTGATATAAAAATAATTGTTTTCGGGTGATATATATATAAATAAATAAATAAATAAATAAATAAATAAATAAATAAATAAATAAATTTTAAAAGCTACAAAACTAAATCTATTTCTAGTGACCACCCACTACATCTATATATAATTCACCCATCATATTCCCACTACACTTCAACCTCAACTGCTCACACTATATGTTGATAGAATCCAACTAATTCACCTTAATTCTTCCCCCCCCCCAAAAAAAGCCAGTGAAATGCCATTTTGAATGTTGATAAACTTTAAAGAAAAGAAACAGTCTTACAATGCAGCTGATAATATCTTCATACAAGTGGTGTACATCTCTTTAGACATTAAATCCATCCAACATCCAGTCCAAAACATGAAAAAAGGCCAGCCTAAATTGCCAAACTGATCAGCTTGGTTCTGGAACTAAAACAAAAACTTTTTGATTAATGATATTTAACAGTAATCTTATAATAACTATTTATCATTTGTAAGCCATCTATTTTACCAACTCTCTGTCTTGGTATACTTTTAGATGTCCTGACAGCAGATAAGTTTAGCTATCTAAGCACTTCCGATAATCTTTGCTCCATTATCTGATGTTAACAACTTGCAGGCCTGTGGATTTCTTGTAACATTGTGTTGCAGAGTTTCAGAAGAGAGGCTTTTTCTTTTCTTTTCCTGTTGTCATTCAAAGAATCAGAATGCTGCATGTCTCCTTCCAGTGGCAATTTTTCAGATCGAATGCAAAAAGAAGACATTCTAGAACTCAGTGTAGCAAGGAACGATCAGGATTTCCTTGTCCCTCCCTTAGACTGTAATATATCTTGGGGTCCAATCAATAGATTTGCTCAACGAAAGCTATACCTGTATGTGCTGCTGAGTTGAAATGGACATACAGCGAGTTGTGCCCCTTCATCAAAATTCATACAGGAGGCATCTGTGGTGTAGTGCATACTGCATATGGATTTTGATTCGCTTCGTGCCCATCTCTAGTGTTGAGTTTCCTTTGTTCTTCAGACGGCAAGAATCTACAGGCCCTCTAGAGACGTTTAATCTGATGAGGCTAAAAGGGGGTTCTCCATGTTGATCTGAATCACGATTTCTTGGGGTTCTTAATGTATGTGGACCATCCACCTCCATGTGTTCAAGGATGGCAGAGATGGAAATGTAATGGATAGGGCAGGAATGGTCTCCTGCCCAAGTGTATTCCAACTGAAGGCTTTCGTGCTTTATCGGGATTAGAGATGGGCACGACTCAGAAAAATTGTTCGTTTTCGTTTTCGTCTAGGGGTCCGTTTCGGCTCGTTTCCGTTTTCGTGAGCTAATTTTCAAAATTTTTCGTTTTCGTTTCGTTGCGTAACGAAAACGAAAACGAAAATTTTTTCGTTTCTTCCCATTTAGCTCCATTAAGTGCTTTTCCAGTAACGAAAAACGAAAAATGGCTCGAAATTAGTCGTTTCGTTTCCGTTTTCGTTCCAGTTTTGAGCCGTTTTTCGTTTTTCGTTTCGTTACGTAACGGAAACGGAAAACGAAAACGGAAGCGAAAATTCCGCTAAGTCGTGCCCATCTCTAATCGGGATGCACAGTTGTGTTGGGGTCGTGTCCTAGCATTCAGGCCAGCATGAGTAGAAGCCCCCTGCACAATTTTCCTCCTTCCCATAAGGACCGAAAGATTGAGGATGGGAACAGTGGTGTTGAGTCTAGGACACGGATGGCGAATCTTTTTGACACCGAGTGCCCAAACTCAGTGATGGGGATGGCGGCAGCGGCGGAGGTGGTTGGAATCGGCAGCAGCGGGGGGCAGGGGGCGAAGGTGGCAAGGGCGACGGGGTTGGCGGGGTCAGGGACATCGGCGGCAGCAATGGGGGCAGGGATGGTGGGGTTGAGATCGGGGTTGGCAGGGGTGGCAAGGGCGATGGGATGGTGGCGGGGGTTGGGATCGTCGGCAGCGGGGTCAGGGGTGGGGGCAAGGGCGGCGGGGTCGGCGGGGACAGGGTCATTGGTGGCGGTGGGGGCAGGGATGGTGGCGGTGATGGTGGAGGCAGTGGAGGCAGCAGGGGCAGCAAGGACGATGGGGATGGTGGGTGCGGGGGCGGCAGGGGGTGAGGGTGATGGTGGAGATGGCATTGGGGCCGGTGGTGGCAGGGTCGGCTTGGCACACAACATGCTTCCGCCCCCCCCCCACTTCCCCCTCCGCAAATTCCTTATGGCTGGCCCATTGGAGGGGTAAGTGGGGGGGCAGGGAGCATGTCACATGCCAGGCGAAAGCTTTCTGCATGCCACCTTTGGCACTCATGCCATAGGTTCACCATCCCTGGTCTAGGACTTGCACACAGAATTTTGTCCTTCAACTCTCACATGGACAAGCCTCTGAATGCCTGCAAAGGGCCCCTAAGAACAGTCTTGCCAAATGACTCTGTTTGCCCAAGTGCACATATGTCGCACACTGTTCTTATCTTCTCACTCAAGTGTCTGTCAGGATTCTCAGTCATGCAGGTGAGGTAATCCAGAAGCTGAGTCATGGCAACTGGACTTCTTTTCTTGCTATATCAAAATGTTTCACAGAATCACTACTCATCCAAGTAGCTTCTTCAGTATGAAGAAGGTTGCTGGTAGGAGACCTCCAGTTTATCCACCATGTTGGTTTTCACTTCCCCCTGGTCTGAATGGACTTGTTAGATGGACACTGGACAGGGGTGTGTGAAAGTCACACCTCTGCAGCCATTCCCATACCCATTAAGCATGGGTTGTTAGGAGCATGAGTTTGCCTGCTCTGCCTCCTTGTCTGAATGAGTGTTCAGCCAAGGAGGCAGTGCAGGGAAGAGTATGCTCCTGCTAGAGACTGGAAAAACAGCTGAGGAGAGGTGCACATGCTAGCTGGTGAGTGGGGAATCCAGCTAGGGAAGGCAGGGGAAGAGAACATGTTGCATCTGTGGTGCCGCTCATACGAACCAGCATGAACCTCTGAACTAAGGTTTTTTTGCCCTAAATTCTTGAAAAGACTAAAAAGACGGCCCTCTCTGAAACTTGAACTAAGGTTTGTGTCCATCTCTATCTTCAGCCAGCTGCATAACTTAAAGGTCTGCTGTTATGAGTTGGGGAGTTCACATATACAGTAGGACCTCCGTATCCAATGATTCATTATCCACTGATTCAGTTATCCACAGATGGCAGGGGGGGGGGATTAAATAATTCACCAGCCACAAAGCAATTGTCACAAACAGCAGCTGTAAAGCAAGCTGTTGTCACAAATAGTAGCTGTAAAGCAAGCTACTGACACAAACAGCAGCCATAAAGCAAGCTACTGTCTCAAAACAGCAGTCATAAAGCAAGCTACTGTCAGGAAGCAGCAGTTTGGGGGTGGGTGGGCAGGCGTT
>JAHTLZ010000007.1:29720915-29742962 GCA_023846285.1 Phrynocephalus versicolor
CTATCTATCTATCTATCTATCTATCTATCTATCTATCTATCTATCTACCTATCTATGAGCTGTGGTGCTGGAGGAGAGTCTTGAGAGTCCCCTGGACTGCAAAGAGATCAAAGCTATCCATCTTGAAAGAAATCAACCCCAAATGTTCACTGGAAGGGCAGATTTTGAAGCTGAGGCTCCAGTACTTTGGCCACCTCATGAGGAGAGAGGAGTCCTTGGAAAAGTCCCTGATGTTGGGAAAGATTGAAGGCAAAAGGAAAAGAGGACGGCTGAGAATGAGATGGTTGGACGGTGTCATCGATGCAACCAATATGGATTTGACCAAACTCCGGAAGGCAGTGGAAGATAGGAAGGCCTGGCGAGCTCTGGTCCATGGGGTCACGAAGAGTCAGACACGACTGAAAGACTGAACAATAACAACAAATCTATCTATATCTATCTATCTATCTATCTATCTATCTATCTATCTATCTATCTATCTATCTATCTATCTATCTATCTATCTATCCTTGCTTATAGAATGCTTTATTTTTTTGCTTCATAAATATCTGGGGAAGTGGATCCCATTTTAAGTGATGAAAACTATAGTTCGGTTATCTATAGTTTTCAGATTGCAACTATGTATGCATCTTAAGGAAGAGGAATCTTTCCACTGTTGTTTTTTATTGAGTATAAACATCAAAACTCTTTTGCACCCCTTTAAATCAAATGCAAAGGCTCACCTTAATTCCAGAAGGGCATCCATATTAGTCTCCCTAAGCAAGCAATCAGACAACAGAAGAGTCCTGTGTACACCTGAAAGATGAGCACATTTATTGTGTGGCAAGCCTTTGTGGGTTTTTTTTTGTAAACTAGGGTACATCTGATGAAGTAGGCTGTGATTCTCAGAACCTTCTGCCACGATAAACCTGCCTGTCTTTAGATTGTCATGGGATTCTTTTGTGCCCATGTGTGAATGAATACCACGGGCTGTTAGTCATGTGAAACCCCTCCAAAATATTAACAGGACTTCTCACCCCTTTCCCAGCAGGATTAAAGTGTGACACATACATAGGCTGGATTAGCACGTCCCAAGAGACTTGTTAGACAAAGCTGCTCTTGGGAATAACAGTGTCCCTTGTGTCTCATGATTGCTCAACCAGCAGCTCTAATTGGGGCACTCTCCCAACAAGGAAATAGTGACATGTTCCCCATGTGTGTTGACACAGCAGGGAGAGTCAATCATATGAGCTGCCCATTAGTCTTGGCTCCCATCTAATGCACAGGAATACAAAATGCTCTTGATGTAGCCATCTGGTGTGTTGCTTTGTGACTAATTCAAAAGAGACCGATGACATCATAGAGCTAGGAAATGCACTTGCTATTACTGATCTTCAGGAATAGCTGGCCCTTTGTTGAAGCTGACATTGGCTTATATTCTTAAACATTTCTGGCAGGGAACATACTCCAAACTTTATCTATCAAGAATTTTTTTTGCCTTCCATAAAGAAAAAAAATAGAAATTGTATAAAATTATGCACATGGTAGAGATAGAAGTTGAGGTTAGGAATCAAGTTTAAATTGTATGCAGCATTTAGGATTGGTAGCAAGTGAAGATAATCATTTATTTGAATAGGAATGGGGGAAAACATTTATTTATTTCACATTTCAGTGTAAATGGAACTAAAATGCATTTGAGCAATTTATGTGAAAGCTCAACACAATTACAGTGGAACCTTGACTTGCGTCATTAATCCGTTCCAGAGGTCTAGACATAAGTCAAACATGCCTTACGTCAAATCAACTTTTCCCATAGAAAGTAATGGGAAAGTGGATTAATCCATTCCAGATGATGAAAAAGACCCCCCAAAACAGCAATTTAACACAAAATTGACTGGGATAGGAGATTCCTTCCAGGGATGCAAATGAAATGTCTCTTCAAAGAGGGGAGGAGGCAGTGGAATTATAGTCCACAAGTTATATGCCTCCACTTTTTAATGTTCAGAGCAACAATGTCTAACATTTAAGTTTTATTGATTTTTAACCTGACGTTCCAAGTTCTGAACAATTCTAAGCTTACCATTAGAGTCCCACAACTGTATAGCTCCCCATCTAAAATGCTTCCATTGTGGACCAGACTTCTGCAGCGAGATTTTTTACAAGACTGAGCCAACTGTCTAACCAGTGAGGCCAGCCCCGAGCTCCTGGCCCTTCCTCTGCTCCAGCGGCAGCGGCAGCTTTGGTGAGGCCGAGGACCAGCTCCAGGTGCTCGGATGAGCAGTTTGGAGGTGGCAGCCGCGATGCTGGGTCGTGGCTGCCGCCCGATTCCGGTGCCTTGCGCCGGAGCTCCGAGCTGTAAGTCAAAGCCTGCAACTCAAGTCAAACAGGCTCTTTCTTGCTGCAAGTCAAATATGCTGCAAGTCAAGCAGCATGTAAGTCAAGGTTCCACTGTATACTTTGGTTTTCCAAACTTCTTTAAATGCTGTTCTCTAATGAAAAATATATGCATAAAAGTGGGAAATGTTTGCCAAAAAAAATTATTCAGTAAATCCTACCAAAATGCCTACAAATATATGTGTCTATGAAAATAAAGGACAACATTTTGATCAAGGCTTTTTTAAAAATGCATCCTGAAAAATAAACTAGTGTCTAGTGAAAAGTGTGAACTTGATATAAAACAAAACAGACTCACCCATCCACAGTAAACAGTTGTAGTTTTGAACTTTATTGCAGTATTACTTAACATGGTTCAGCAACAATATGCATTTAATTCATCAACTAAAATATCATTTCCTTAGCAATTCAAGTGGCCTTGCAGTCAGTGACATCAAAATCAATCAATCATCAACAACACAACTATCTGGAGATTATACTTCTCTTCAGAAACAAAGAAAACTATTCCTTATAGAACCTGGAGTTCCATCAACAGACCTCAAAAGTACAGAGAATACAAAGTTTTGAGTATCAACCATAAAGTCAAGAAATTCAAATAATGTATTATTCACATGGAAGCAACATGTTAATATATATTAATACATAATATATTCATATAATATAGTATCAGGTCATCCTCTCCACTTGTTTTAATTTCAGCAACATGAGCCATTACAAAAAGTTTAGTTACTAGTTTAAGGCAATTGTAAATAGCTGCCAAGTGTATCATGCATAGCTACCTGACTCCAGTTTGTTTGTAAGATACTGGAAGGTGAGCAAGGGGCAGAACATGAGAGAGATGGAGTCCTTGAGAAAAGGTAGACTATAGACAAAAGACTGCTAGGTGTAAACTCGAAATGGATTTGTGTTAGAAGAAAGGAGAACGCTGTAAGTTGCAGCATCTATTATCAAAGTAGCTTGGGGACAAAGAGAAAATGGAAGTGAGGTATCTGCTGATTTTCATATCTTGATTTGAATTAACAATCCTTTTGGGTTGGCTGCAGTCCTTCTGTAACAATAAATTAATATGTGTTAATAGTCTTCGTCTTTTCTTTATGTGAATGGATAATGATCAGTCAAGAACGATATGGTACAATTAGATAGCCTTCAGAGGGTTGTAATGACAGACTAGGGCTCAGGAGTTCCAGGTTGGAATCCCCACTTGTCCATGGAAACTCAAGTGTTAGGGGAAGGAGTGGCATGGGTTAAACCACTGCTTAAATATCTCATATACCTTGGAAATCCTGTTAGGGTTTCTATAAATTGGATATGATTTCACAGCACATCATACAAACACACACACACACACACACACACACACACACACATTATAAGAATATTCCACTGACAAAATTGATCAGGTTCTCAAACCTGTTTTCCTCGTTCTCCGTGCCGCAGCTTTCTCGTTAACATCCCTATGATATACAAATTCAGAATCAACTATAAATTCAACCAATTTACTCTTTAATACTGCATACATTTCCTTCGAAGTTAAGTCCCATTGATAATTGGTGGAAATTACTTCCAGGTGGCATTTGGTATGACTGCACCCCTCTCATAAGACTTGCTGCATCTGCTGATCGTAGATGTGTGATGTTACTTGAGCACTGCCGGATGTTCCATTAGAACAAGCAATTCACAGGAAAATATTAATGCATTTTAATATATTCATTCATCTGAAACACCTTAAGTGTAAAGGCGAAACACAGTAGTAAAATCAGTGCAAGCCAACATCAAAAGAAACAGTCATTGGGATCCTTCTAACAGGGAACTTCTTGGTGAATGAATGTTTCTGTTAGAGATGGGCACGAATCAAAAAAATAGCATTTTCGTTTGTCGTTTGGAGGGTCCGTTTCGGTTTGTTTCTGTTTTTCGTGAATTTTTGAAAAAAAATCATTTCCGTTTTCATTCGTTTTGTTACAATTTTGTTACCATTTATTTCTTTTTTGTGATTTTTTTAAAGGATTTTAAGCAATTCACTCATATTGCAGTAACGGAAACGAAATGCACGACAAAATTTCCGGTGTTTCTGTTCATTTCGTTTCATTTTAGAGACAAAATTCGTTTGTCATTTCATTACATAACGAAACAAAAAACCGGAAACGGAAACGAAAAATTGTTCATTTCGTGCCCATCTCTAGTTTCTGTAGTGGTGGGCAAAACAGTCAATTTGGAGCTGTGCATCGTTTCTCCTCAGTTCCATGATTAACAACAGGTTATTATACCAAATGTGATCCCTTAAGTCAAGCATGTCCAAACTTCAGCCTTCCTGATGTTTTGGATCACAACTCCCAGAATTCTAAGCTCAGATTGCCAGTAACAAAATACTGTGGGAGTTGTGGTCCAAAGCATCCTGAGGGCCAAAGTTTGGAATGCCTGCCTTAAGTTGTTTCAGGTGTTCATTCAATGAAAGGGATGGGGTATGTGTTGCTGGGCTCAATTCTCCTCACTCTACACCACTATTAATGCTGCCTAGGAGTTGCAGTCCAGCAGTCCTATTGCTAATTCCACAGTAAACCCATTGAATAATGTCTGCGAAGATTCTGAGCCATCCACGTGAGTTTATCTGGAAGTTGAGTCATGGAAACTGGACTTCTTTTCTTGAGAGATTGAAATGTTTTGCTGCTCATCCAAACAGCTTCATCAAACTGACAAAGCTGTTTGGATGAGCAGCAAAATGTTTCAGTGTCTCAAGAAAAGAAGCCCAGTTGCCACTGAATCGTAAATTTCTCTCATTCAAAAGGGCTGCTTAAGTTCCAACCAGCCACAGAATTCTGGCCATCATGCTTCTTAGTGACCTTGGGAGCCTGCAATAAGGCAGGGATATAACTTCTATATCAGTTAATTACTGGCTGGTGAAATTAATTAATTCTTTGATTAAATCACTCAGTCTGAATTTAATTAACCAATCGATTAAAATAATAATGCACTTAATGAGTATAATTTATTGAAAAAATAAACAAAAAGAGTTTAAGAAATAATAAAAATGAATGATAGAGGTGGCACTACTTTGTTTACTTTACTTCTGTTAACCAGAACCTTACTGGTGATTTACGTGAGTGTGACTTAAATAGCGTATTATACCGCAACGAGTTGCTGCTGATTAACAAAGTTCTGGTTGCATTACTAGGTACGTGCCTAATAAAGCATGTGTCTTATAATGTGACCAGCACATCATCATTTGGCAGCAGCTCCCCTCGGTGAGTTAGGCTATTTAATTGATGCACATACTGTATAAATCACCAACAAGATGCTGGCCATTATTTCAAAATACATGTTACCAAGGATCTGTTTGAGAGGCTCTCTAAGGCCTCTAGTCTCCTATCTTGCAAAAGATGATGTACCTCTTCTTCATTGCCAGCAGTGAGGAAGTATATATTGTGAAAGGATGTCATATTGAACAGGGAACAGGTTTGCTTTCCATGGCTTCAGAGACCAGGACTCGGGGCAATGGTTTCACACTACAGGAAAAGAGATTCCATTTGAACATTAGGAAGAACTTCATGACAGAGCGGAATATGCTGCCACAGAGGGTGGTGGAGTTTCCTTCTTTGGAGGTTTTTAAGCAGAGGCAGGATGGGCATCTGTCGGAAATATTGTGATGGGATTCCTGCATGGCAAGGGGTTAGACTGGATGGCCCTTGAGGTCTCTTCCAACTCTATGATTCTGTGATTCTATGGGTCTCCTCCTGGGGTCAGTTTCAGCCTTTCACACTGTAGCTTGCAGTGTTTCACAGGGAGAGGTTTTACATTTCTGATTGATCAGGTTGGATTCAGCACCATTGACTTCAGTGAAGCCATTGCTGTTGATTTTAACAAGATCCGGATTTTATCTCAGTTATGACGTACACCCTTCAACTTGTGTATACAGTTAACTGTGTGTTATCTTTAATTTCTACTCTTGTTTTCTCTAGATGTTCACAGCGTTGCCTCCCTTCGCCTTGGGAATCTTCGAACGTTCGTGTGCTCAAGACAACATGCTTAGGTTTCCCCAGCTCTACAAAATTACACAAAATGCTGATGGGTTCAATAGCAGGGTAAGGAACTATATTTCTTTGGGACAAGGAGAAAACACAGTAAGAGGGAATTTCTGGTTATAACTGAAATTTGAATTGGTACATATAGTAGACCAGCTTTATGCTACTGGAGATGTTTAATAATTCATATTTGGGCCTATATGGCCAAGGATATTCTTCTTCTTTGAGATTATTTCAGTTTTGTGCATTTGTCCTGGTCTACCAAATTCATAAAGCAAGACTAAAGAGCCACTGTGTGAGCAGAGCTTAGGAAGATTATTTTTTGGACTATGGCTTCCAAAATCCCACAGGCAGCATGCCACTGAGTGATCCTGCAAGTCATAGTTCTAAAAGTAACTTTTCCAAGTTTTGAAAATGAGTGAGTGAGTGTTGTCAGCTCAGTCTTTACCAGCAGCAAGGGATGGGCTGAGGCTGGCAGGCAACTACAGGTATTTATTAATCTGCCTGTTTATTTATTGTATTTTTGTACTGATGTTCAGTCAAAGTTCCAAAAATGGTTTACCAAATAAGCTGGTTTGCATCTAATGCCAAATTATGATATAGCGTTGCAGACCCAAACTACAAAAAGCCGCAAACTTGCTCTAACCCTAACCCTCCTTTCTTTTCCTCTGCCTGGTCATGTGGAGGGATTTGCAATCTTTGACTTTTGAATTCTACTGTTCTGTCCAACAAACCATGGTTAATTTTAACTGTGGTTAGTGGAAACACAACCACACATCAGGCTGGTTTTCAGTAACCATGTTGAAGTTTAAGCATATTTCATGGTTCAGATAACACACTAAACTGAAGTCACTGAGAAGTTGGAAAAGTGGGCGAATCCATGGCTGCTGTACTTGTTCTTCAGAGCTAATGGGTGTTTAGCATTGAATCCAAAGCAGCTGTATAAGCAAACACAAAACAATTAAAATATAAATAGAACAAATCCAAACAATAAAAAAATCAAGAACTAATAGGCAGAAAAATCTTAAAAGTGGGATAAAACTAAATAGTAGAGTTATGGTGGAACAAAGTAGCAAAAAACCAAAAAACAAAACTAAAGGTCACAAAATGTCTCTTGGAAAAGCAAGGTCTTTAAAGCTTTTTTATTGTTGTTAGTTGTATTTGCACCTAAAAAGCCAGGGAGAATAAGAGATTCTATGGTGTCAAAATGACAGGGAAGTCGTTGCCAGGATGACCTTTCCTGGGTGTATTCTTAGAATGTTGTTGCTGAAAAGATCTTCTGCTTAGTAGCTATGTACCCCTTCTCAGATGGCAATGCTGACTACTAAATGTATGGATGCATATGACATAGGGAGGAAACCTGGTCCTTAATGATGTTGGCTTCTAAAGGTTTGTTCCCATAATCCTTTGGGGCTCTGGTGTTCATAGCATGTGCTAAGCTGATAGATTTTCTTTTTTGGCACCAGGTTATGACTGAGTGCCAGAAGCTGATCTCCAAAAGTCTTCAGTGCATTGAACGCACTGGCATGCACCCAGCTTGCTAAGACTTTTGGTCACTCACATAGAAGCCAACATGTGCTGAGTTAAAATGTTTAACATCGGTTTAAAGTTCCATGTGTATTTTTTGAGTATTTTTACCCTGCCTTTCTCCTTGGAAAAGGACCCAAGTCAGCTTACAATACTGAGGGGCAATAAACAGCCTCATACATTTAAGATATATTCAAGTTTGAGAACAGGGAACTGAGGAGCATCTTACAGCAATAAGAGGCAACATTAAAGATAAAAGAGAGTGCTAGCAGTTAAAGAAGAGAGTAAAAATTATTCAATTATGAGGGATGGCACCAACATTGAAAACAACGGTGTATTTATAAAGTCAGTCAATACAATCATGTATGGGGATATATTTAAAGTTATGAGGGATAGAAACTAACGTTGAAAACATAGTGTCAATGCAATCACACAAAGAGATATTAAAAACACAAAGTTAAAAGTGGTTATAAACACAACGTCTGTGTAGTCATGTATGGTAGTTCATATAAAGACACACAACAGGTAGTCCATTATTCAGGGAAAGCTTGTCTGAAGAGAAAGGTCTTTGCCTGTTTCCAGAAAGACATCAGAGATTGGGCAGTCCTTGCCGCTAGTGGGAGGGAGTTCCAGAGTCTGGGTGTAACAGCCAAGAAGGCCCTTTCATGTGTTCCCACAAGACATACTTTTGAGGGTGGCAGGATAGAGAGGAAGGCCTCTCCCGAAGACCTTAACACCCAAGTCGGTTCATACCGCGAGATTCAGTCTTTGAGGTAGCTCAGACCCAGGTCATACAGTACTTTGTAGGTTAAGGTCAATACCTTGAATTGTGCCCAATAGCTGATTGGCAGCCAGTGGAGGCACTTTAATAGGGGAGTGATTTTATATGTGTACCCCGTCCCAGTCAGCAATCTGGCTGCTGCATTTTGGATCCATTGAAATTTCCTGAAACTGAAAGTAAAATCTTGGGGGTAGGACTTTGCATACATTTAGGAGAATTCCCTTTATCTGCCTATAAACTAATGAGGTTCACAGTGTGTTCCCTATACGGCACATTCTCAGGATGTGGACAAGCTGCAACTAATTTGAGGGTGTATAATGAAATTTCCCACATTTTCACCTGATGGCTTTTTCCAAGAAGGACCACCGCTACCTTCCCCCAAGAGGTTCTGTGAAAATATTGAGATGACTTTATTGTTTCTGTCAGGGTGTGGGTTTACAAAGATGTTTCAGGGAGATATGCAGGTAAAGTTACACTGAGGTATTTTCTTTTCATATTTTGGAAAATTTCCTCTGGCTTCAACTCTCTTGTTTTATTAACCTACTCAAGCTAATAAAGCTGTAGCATTCGGAGGAATACGGTTCAAGGAAAGAAATTTTCTGATGCTTACTGGAGGGGTCTAAAATTTCAAGGAGATGTGAAGCTCCAGAAAGAGGATCAAACATTCAGTATATTTTCTTTAATCTCAAATTATTTCTATTACAAATATGGAGAAAAAAATCTGTGAATTCTGGAAAATCTCTTAATAAAATGTTTGAAATGCAATTGCCACACATCCCTAGTCTCTGAATATCTGTATTTAAAAGTATGTAAACTATTATAATTCTCTATTGCATAAATGTTACATTTGAAACGGTTATCTTAGCTTTGATTGCCTGTTTTTGTATTTTATTCTCCCTCTCTCTCTCTCTCTCTCTCTCTCACTCACTCACTCACTCACTCATATTCAGGCAGTTTGGACACATTTAAAAACACAATTTAAGTAAAACATGTAAAAATAAGTTTTTGAAAACACAACTCTTCTATTTTTTTCATTTGATGGGAATTAAAACAGCTTTGGACAGTTGAATCAGCCTCCTGACTGTCTTGTTTTGTTTTCCCCTAGGTGTTCTGGGGTCACTGCATCAACGCCTTGATCCATTCCATCATTCTCTTTTGGTTTCCATTGAAAGCATTGGAACATGGTAAATAAATCTTTCATTTCCCCCACCATGTGTCAACCAAGTGGTCTTCAGCCTTTGCAGATTAGCTACAGTGTGTTTGTGGGTCACAACAGGTTTATAGGGAATTAATCACAACGGACAGGCCAAGGGCTTTCTGGGCTCAAGCATTTATCAGCAGTGACCTTCTGGGTCCTCCCTTTTTTCTTTTTCTTTTCTTTTCTTTTCTTTTTTGCATACAATCTTCCACAGACAGAAATGTCCTTTGTTCAGATTTTGGTAACCTTAAAATTCAAGAGGAGCCTTCCAGTCAGCAACATTTAATACTGATTTACATAAATAAATATGATTATGATGAATAGGTTGGTCTTTTGAATATTTTAGTGTGAGTTAGATTTTTGTTAGGGCTAGAGAAAAGCCAAGGATTGGACCAAATACTCATGTGACTCACTTAGCGATTGGAGGAAAAATAGACTTGTGAAATGCCTCCCCTTTCCTCCCCCCTCTCTGAACCAGTCTGCTGATTTCTCAACAGGCTTCTTTGGCTCTATGGCCTACTGAAAGTAAAGGTTATGGCTTATATACAGTGGACCCTCGTATAACAAACAGTTTGTATAACATAAAACCTGTACAACATAAAAAATTCTGCAGATAGGGGAAATTTGCTTAACAGAATTGTCTATGGGGGGAATTCATACAACATAAAAATGGTCACAATTAGGGATTACTCTGTTTTCAATGCATTCTGTTTTTCATACTTAAGAGCCAGTGCCTGTAGTGGCCACTGAATGTCTGATTATATTTAGTCTTATTGCCATTGTCAGTAGACCTAAAGATTTAAAATGAAATTAATAAAATATTTTTAAATCCTATCATGTTTCTATTAGAAATAAAAACTTGGCCATTTTTGCTGTTGATGCATAGACAGATCAAGAATTGCTGCTTTTTGTTGCATTTGAAAGAAAACTTTTAAAAACTTAAGATGAAAAATTGTGTCATTCACACTGGCATGTCCTTTAACCTCTCGATCTCTTTAAGATGCAGCATGCATAAGTGCAATGAATGGACCCTTATGTAGCCCTGCAAATAAGTGTTCATAGCACATCTTCCTTGTCAAGTACAGGAAAAGAAGTGCCCTGGGATTATGAAAAAGCAAGGCAATATTTTTTACAAAGCAAAACACCCAGACAAAACTATGGCATTGAAATAACTCGACATAACCTGATTTCTCTGTGACATTTCACTGGACACTGTGCTAGGGAAAGCAACTGCGAAACCTCATCGGGAAGCAAACCCAGACTTTCACAGGCTTTGTGAAGCCATAATTAAAATCTGTCATGGCTTAATGCTAAAGGAAAATCCAAATTCAGATGATTTCAAATGGAAATGAAGATTTCCTGCCTTGTACAGTTCACTGGAGAGGAAGAGGATAAAGGAGCATACTATAAAGTCAAGGTGAACAACTGAGGATTTCCAGATGTGTTTTGGCCTCCAGCTTCCATCAGCTCTACCCAGTAATACAAAGATGTCTGGAATTCCACAGATGTTCCCCAGTCTTATGCTAACTCATGGTCGAACACTAAATGCAAGGTAACCGAAAGTGTTGTTTTCGAAAAACACTGGATGTCATGTGCCCCTGTCCTGTAATACAAAACAGACCCTCTTCCTATTCACCTTACTGTTCAGCCAGTACTTGGACCATGTGATAGTTCTCCACCATCAATCTTTTGTGGGCCAGATATCTGAAACTTGAAAAATGACTAGAGACCGTTGGGTAGTGGGCGGCATATAAGTTGTATAAATAAAATATAAATATAAATAAATAAATAAAGTTTACAGTTACGCAAAAGTAATGAAATTCTCCATGAAGTTACAATCACAGTGTAATGTTATGTTTTAAAAAATTGGGAAATTGAATTACAGTGGTACCTTGTATAAAGGAATTAATTCATTCCAAATGAAATTATGTTAAGCAAATTTTCCTTTATACAAATTTCCCATAAGAATGCATTGAAAACAGAATAATCCCTAATTGCAACCATTTTTATGTTGTACAGATTCGCCCCATAGGCAATTCTGTTAAGCAAATTTCCCCTACCTCAGGAATTTTTTATGTTGTACAGATATTATGTTATATAAACCGTTTGTTATACAGTCATCCTCGCCATATCGCGGTTCAGGTACTGCGGTCCCACTATATCGTAGGATTGCTGTACCTGGGGGGGGGGGAGTGATCCGATCCAGAATTTTTTTATGTTGTACAGATTTTATGTTATACACACCATTTATTATACGAGGGTCCACTGTATTTACAGTAAACTAGTTATTTTTAACTAGTTACCTCTGAGCAATGGGCCTTATACAAGATAGTTGCAAATAATACAGTGTGTGTAATGGAATTTTAATGCGCTCCAGATCCATTATTAGGTTATTTTTTAAAAAATATATATCTTCATTTAACTTAAGTACTTTTTAGAAACCCGAGATGGAATGTCTTCAAAATTCACATCAGTTCTGATAGTGTGCCCACTCCTGCAGTGTCATTTCATTAAAATGGGAATATAATTTACTCTTTTAGGCAAAAAAAAAATGACCGGGAGATTCCAGCCCCAGGTTTCTGTTTTAGATCTGCCTCACCTCCACTGACGTGTTTGTTTTTGGCTGCCATGTTGAAACCTGCTCACACTTGACGGTTGTGTCATTCTTCTGGGTTATAGCCCTTTTTGGATTAATTTGGGAATGCATGCTGCTGCCATGTGTTCCCTTTTTCACAGGAGGCCCTTATGCTGCAGCACAGCAGGAGCTAAGTACGGATAAAGAGGCTACTTGAAAGCCCTGCCAAGTTTGGCACTTTCATATGTTCAATTAACACGTATTCACCTTTTTGTGCTCTTAAGGAGAAGGGAAAGGGTGTTGGTGTATGAGATATCGCACCTTCCAACCATTAGCACCCACTAAGAACCGTTAAGATACCAGCTATGTGTGCTAGAGAAAAGATTCCACTTTTGCATTTTTCAAACAAAAAATGTTTGGGTAAAAATATTCCCCTCCCTTTAAGGGAAAGGCAAATAAAAATGAACATTGTAAGAACTTCTATGTGCAATATAGCAGCACAGACACAACAAAGCAGGTAGAGTTATTTAACTCTGAGAGATACTTTGATGACGAGATCTTGGCAGACACTGCTTTTA
The DNA here is from genome assembly GCA_023846285.1 of Phrynocephalus versicolor. Classification (NCBI taxonomy): domain Eukaryota; kingdom Metazoa; phylum Chordata; class Lepidosauria; order Squamata; family Agamidae; genus Phrynocephalus; species Phrynocephalus versicolor. The sequence goes on from JAHTLZ010000007.1 coordinate 29,733,964, forward strand.
GTCAGTGTGTAAGCATTGTCTTTTTGGACTACAATGCCCATCCCTGGAGCTCATTGTCCAAAAAAAAGTAGCATGCTTTATCTAGGTTTTCCTTTTACTTTCCTCTTAATGGTGGTGATAGTAGTGGTGTGTACATACTGCTTTCGAACTCTTACTTGGAACATTGTTGGTTAATATGATCATTATACTAATATCTTCCAGTATCTGGCTTGAGAAAGAACATTGAAAAGCCCAATGTACAAAATTCAATGTACAAAATTAAAAAAATAAAATCCAGAAGACATACTCCAGAAACCCACCCGGGAGCTAAGACCCATTAAGACTTTCTAAATGTCAGTTGCATGGTCACCTCTTACTACTTTTGTATAATGACATGTCATGACATCCAGAATGCACATTGAGTTAAAGGCAAGCTGCACAATTCTGGTCACCGCATCTCAAAAACGACATAGTGGAACTGGAAAAGGTGCAGAAGAGAGAGACTAAAATGATTTCTGGGCTGGGGCACCTCCCTTATGAGGAAAAGCTAAAATATTTGGGGCTCTTTAGTCTGAAAAAAAGGCACCTGAGGGGGGATATAATTGAGACGTACAAAATAATGCAGGGCATGAGTAAAGTGGATAGAGGGAAGCTCTTCTCCCTCTCACAAAATACCAGAACTAGGGGACATACACTCAAATTGAGGGCTGGGAGAGTAAGAACAGACAAAAGAAATTATTTTTTTTCACCCAGCGTGTTGTTAGTCTATGGAACTCTCTGCCACAGGATGTGGTGATGACACCTGGCCTGGATGCCTTCAAAAGGGGATTGGACAGATTCCTGGAGGAAAAGTCCATCACAGGTTACAAATCATGATGGAGATGTGTAATCTCCAGGCTTAAAACTGGGGTGCTTCAAGGACCGGATCCAGGGGAATAGTATCAGGAGACAGATATCTGGTCTTGTGCGCTCCCAGACGCATCTCGTGGGGCCACTGTGAGATACAGGAAGCTGGACTAGATGGGCCTTTGGCCTGATCCAGCATGGCTCTTCTTATGTTCTTATGTTCTTATTTTGTTACATTTATATCAACCTGCCTGAAATATTGGATGGCAGCTGCACCTATCATCCCTACGGTCAAGATTGGTGGTACTGATAGGCATAGCTCAGTGATTTAGGTATCTGTATTTGGAGTTCAATTCCACACCGTACTTATTTCACAAGGACTAGATTCAGTGATCCATAGGGCTCCTGCCAGCTATGTGGTTCAATTGTTGTTGTTGCTGCGGTTGCTATTGTTGTTGGGCATAGTGCCAATCAGTGAAGGCAAATTTGTTTAGATCTATCTTCTTTTCTGTTCTTAATCTGTTCTTAACATTTCTCTAGTTAACCTGTTCTTAATATTTACTGTTAAGCTTACTTTCCTGTTTAATTTAAAGATTTGTCGGGTGTGACATGGTTTTAAAGCTTCAGGTTTATAACTCGTTAAGCCAAAATGAAAAGAATAGGTCTGACACTTGAGAAGACAAGTATTGGATCAAATAGGCCACTGCTTGCATTTGCATTTAACTTAATTGTTCCTCTTGTCTGAAACTCTTTAAATAAGCATCAAGCGTGAAGTTTACATTGTTATTTCTTTCAGATGCAGTATTTACAGACGGTCAGAGTGTCGATTACCTCTTTGTTGGAAACATAGTTTATACGGTAAGCTCATAGAAATCAGCCACAGTAAAGCTGGTGTCACATTGTTAAATCTCGGGTCAGCTTAAATGGTGTATCTAGGCTTGCTATGCATGATTGGCTTGGTATTATCACACTACAAATACTGTGAAAGATTGTGCCGGCTGAACCCCTGCCAAGGTGTCGCTGTTAAAGTACTGTAATGTAACGCTTTTCCCTAAGAGGTAATGATGAGAACTATGAGATGCTGTGAGCCAAAAAGGTGACTCTCAGGGCACTCAGAAATAGATCCCAGATCTGGTTTCTAAGACCAAAGTCTAGCAATGTGCCTAGTATATAGGAGAAGTTTATGTGATTTGATGAGCCATAGATGTGCATTTGATTTCTACAATTTGCATGCCTTGAGATCTTGTATCCCATCTCTCTAATGGAACCCATTCCTGTGCCCGAGTAATGTAGTGGAACGGTTGGTATTGCTACACTGTTGAACAAAAGCAGTTTGATGCGCTTTCAGCTGTCGTGGCTTCATCTTATGGAATCCCAGAATCTGTAGCTTAGTTTGAGGCACTAAGAAGTCTCTGCTGGCAATGTCACCTGTGCTCCCCTGAACAGCAGCAGTGAACACTAAATGCATCTCCCAACTACAGATCTGTAGGATGCAGTCATGTTAAAGTACTGCTGAACTGCTGTAAAGATATACTGTATTAGGGTTGCTTGCAGCCAATTTACAGCAACCCTTCAAGGTAAGTCAGATATTTAAGGAGATATAGGATGGGAGATACCTGGCTGGAAGGGATCTGGGAGTCTTGGTGGACCACAAATTGAATGTGTTAGCAGTATGAATGGGCAGCCAGGAAAGCCAATGTGATTCTTGGTTGCATCAACAGAACCATAGTGTCTAGATCAAGGGAAGTGATGGTACCACTCTATTCTGTTCTGGTCAGACTCCACCTGGAGTACTGTGTCCAGTTCTGCGTGCCTCAATTTTAAAAGGATATTGACAACCTTGAGCAGGTACAGAGGACGACAACCAGGATGGTTGAAGGTCTGGAAGAAATGTCTTATGAGGAATGGCTTAGGGAACTGGGAATATTTAGCCTTTCAAAAAGAAGGCTGAGGCGGGATATGATAGCCAATTAGCCATGTTCCAATATTTGAAAAGATGTCATATTGAAGAGGGAACAGGTTTGTTTTCCATGGCTTCAGAGACTAGGACTTGGGGCAACGGTTTCAAACTATAGGAAAAGAGATTCCATTTGAACATTAGGGAGAACTTCATGACAGAGTGGAATATGCTGTCACGGAGGGTGGTGGAGTCTCCTTCTTTGGAGGTTTTTAAGCAGAGGCAGGATGGGCATCTGTCGGAAATATTGTGATGGGATTCCTGCATGGCAAGGGGTTAGACTGGATGGCCCTTGAGGTCTCTTCCAACTCTATGATTCTATGATTCTACGGGTCTCCTCCTGGGGTCAGTTAGAGCTGTTCGGCAGTGGAATATGCTGCCCCAGTGGGTGGTGGAGTCTCCTTCTTTGGAGGGTTTTAAGCAGAGGCTGAATGGCCATCTCTCGGAAGTATTGTGATGGGGTTCCTGCATGGCAGGGGGTTGGACTGGATGGCCCTTGAAGTCTCTTCTAACTCTATGATTCTATGATTCTATACCAGTTCCACACACACACCCCAGCAGTTTCTTAGCCAAGCATGAATTAGACTGCGGTTCTCTTGAATCCTAGCCTGTCACTCTGTTTAATACACCACACTGGGTATCTCATAGGATACACTGGGTAAACTGTAGGACTCAGGGGATTCAAAGATCCAATCAACCATGGAACTTTCTGAGTATCCTTGGATCAGTCATAGCCTCTCAGTCTGACCTATTTGCAGGGTCGTTGGCACAAACACTGGAAAGGTGAAGAATCATGTGTGCTGTCCTGAACTCTTTGAAGGAATGGCAGGATATAAATTTAGCAAACACATGTACATGGCAGTAGTACGACAAAGAGCAGAGGTTACTCATTATGTTCCCTTGCCTAGGTCAAACAGGACAACTCAGACCACACAGTAAGCCAGATAGGTTATGCTGCCCAGTCACTCCAGTTGCAAGTATAAGCAGCTAAATCTTCCTTCTGTGGTTGTTTATTGTGACCATCCAGGCCTGGTGGGCTACCTTGCTTCAAACCCCCAAACCCCGACAAATGAGATAAATAATCTGTGATCAATCCCCAGGTGGTTTCTGTGGAGTTTTAGAGGAGAAAGAAGCCAGATTGCCTCATCTGGATATCATGGTAAATGAATATGAGAATGAGACACAAAAGGTCCATTGCTTAGTCCTTGAATCAGGCTGTTTGTACCACCATGTTGCAAAGATCTCTACAAGCATTCTGGCTTGCCATAAGATGCAAGCCCAGCCGACATTTCTATGGGGTTGAATTGTTGAATATCCATTAAGTATTACCTAAGACCCTAATGTTGCACAACAGTAGTCAGCTAGGATTATGGTTGTATTTCTGAAATGAGTGGGTGAGTTAGATATTTAGAAATATAATGCCATTCTGCTTCTAGACTTCTGCACCACAACACCTTTACCAGCAGGCTTTGGTATCAGGCCTAGGAAAAGTTACTTATTTAGACCAGAACTCAACCATTGTCCCTCAGCCAGTTTTGCAAGTCACTATCCTGGTTCACTGGATTCTGGGTATTGAAGTCCAAAGAAGTAATGTTTTTAGATTCCAGCACACACCATGTAAACAGTGCTTGTCTTTTAGAAAAGAAAAAGAGAGCATCAATGTTGAAAAGCATGCTGAAACTGTGTTTTTCCCCTGTATTTCTTTGCTTCTGCAGTATGTTGTGGTGACAGTCTGTTTGAAAGCCGGTTTAGAAACCACAGCATGGACAAAAGTAAGTGTTTCACTTTTCTTTTAAATCCTAGCTTCCCCCACATTTCTATTATATGTTACTACTGAGCAAAGAGAAGAAATGACTGTGTTTGGAATCTGTCTTCCCAGGTTAGGTGGAAAAGCACTATTTTGTTTTGCAAGGAAGGTTATTAATTGGGCTTATAAGTATAATTCTTCCACACTCCCTGCTCCATTGACTTCTGTCTTAAAGTTATCTAGGGATAAAGACCAGGATATTTACTCAGATACTGAAGCTGGGACAAAGTTTCCACTTTTATTTCTTTTTTTTTTGTTTTGCTTTCATTATTCATCTTATTCATACAAAATGCCATTACCACTGCATAAGGGAATAAAAATAGGGTAAAAAGTAGGTGTGTGTCTGAATGTATTTGTATTTATCTTTCTCTAGTTACATTTATATCTCCACACAAACAGGCACTTCTTCTTCTTCTTCTTCTTCTTCTTCTTCTTCTTCTTCTTCTTCTTCTTCTTTGTCTTAATAATAATAATAATAATAATAATAATAATAATAATAATAATAATAATAATAAAAGCCAGCATTATTGGAGGTTAAGAACAAGGAGGTATTTAAAGTAAAGCAAACAAAGGGTCAATACAGGAAAACAACAATGCAAATATGAGCTGATAGCTGGCATAATAAAGCACTGCATGGGCAGTTCCTTGAAAAAATCAAAGGAAAAGTAGATGAGGAAAGGACCTGGTTATGGCTCACCAATGGAAGCCCTGATTTTTGCAGCTCAAGTACAAGCAAATGCAGTTAAGGCTAGAATAGAAAAACCAGCTGAGTCCCCCACATGTTGACTCTGTAAAGAGGTGGATGAAACTATTGACCATATATTGAGTTGTTGCAAGAAAATTGCTCAGACTGATTACAAACAGCATCATAATGTAGTTGCTCAAACGGTCCACTGGAATTTGTGTCAGAACTATCATCTGCCCATAGCAAAGAACTGGTGGGATCATAAGCCAGAAAAAGTGATTGAAAATGAGCATGCAAAATTACTTTGGGACTTCCAAATACAGACAGACAGGGTTTTGGAGCATAATACCATGGATATTGTGATTGTGGAGAAGAAAAAAGTGTGGATCATTGATGTTGCTATACCAGGTGATAGTAGAGTCACCGAGAAACAACTTGACAAAATTACCTGATATCATGATCTGAAAACTGAACTTCAGAGAGACTGGCATAAACCAGTACAGGTGGTCCCAGTGGTAATCGGCACGCTGGGTGCAGTCCCTAAAGAGCTAAACAAGTATTTAGAAGAAATTGGAGTTGACAAAGTCACCATCAGTCAGATGCAGAAAGCCACCTTACTGGGATCTGCTCACATAATTCGCCGATACATCACTGAGTCCTAAACTCTTGGGAAGTGTTCGACTAGTGATTGGTACTACAAAATCCAGCATAGTCAGCTATGTGATGATGATGATGATAATAATACTAATACTAATACTAATACTAACACTAATACTAACACTAATGATGATGGGAAATCTATACCACACAATCTAGCAACAAGGCTACTCTGGGTGGTTTACTTGCAGGGTTAATAGACATTCTAAATTCTGTTAGTAACTGAGATATGAAACCAGGTGGTGAGATGTATGTGAAATTTCTCAGTCATCCAGGTGAGTTTATCTGGAAGTTGAGTCATGGCAACTAGACTTCTTTTCTTTAGAGATTGAAACATTTTGCTGCTCATCCAAACAGCTTCGTCAGTCTGGATGAGCAGTGAAACATTTCAGTCTCAAGAAAAGAAGTCCAGTTGCCATGACTCAACTTCCAAGCAGGTGGTGAGATTTATCCTGAATCCTGATTCACTTATGTTACTGAATTTAGGAAAAGAACAAGTGTGCCTATCTGAATCACTGCCTGCCTGTTCCTCAATGGGGAAAAAAACCCTAAGGATAGTTAAACTCTTTTTGTTGTTGTTGCGCTTCACTATGCATTGCTTTAAAATGTAGATGGAGCTATCTTACTGCCCCGAGGTGGATAAATGGAAAAAAAGCATACACACCAATACTGTACATTTTAGGCATGTGATGTCTATATATTGACTGCAGATAAAAACAATTAGTGGCTGTCTGCTGGACGGTTTGAGCCAAAACAAACAAATGGTAAGTTCTGCAAAATATAAAGAACTCCAGTTTCAGGCAGAGAACATGGTTGGGGTTTTTTGTTTTTTGTTTCTTAAAAAGCTCAACCTTGTTTCTTTGTTTACCTTAATCCTTCAATGTAGTTAATCTGTAAAAACAAAGCAAAGTTATATTTTCTTCTAAGCTCATTTGTAGCTGGCAAGTCTTATTGTTTCAGCTGCAGCTGGGTCTCCATTGAGCGACCTCCACCAAATAGCTGCAAAGTCTTGCATGTATGCCATCCAGTTGAGCCTCGTCTCCATCATCGGGTGGATTGCTTACATGCAGTGTAGTCTCGGGAGTGAGAAGGTCCTATAGTTGAATGAAAAGATATGATAGGAGGAAGTGAAAGGCTTGAATAAATAAATTGGGCAGAATGGGACGGTAGCTGTCACTCAACAGGGCAGAAGCAAGGTTTCTGATTGTTTACATTTTCTTGCATACAAGAAGCAGAACCATTTGCTAGTACAAGTGGCATGAGGCAGACCTGTTTGCTGTGACGTAACATCCTTGTTCATGTACCCTATGAAATAGGACTGGATGTCACTGAGTTTAAGCACAAATGAATTCAATGGGGATTGTCCCAGTAGAGATATATTTAGGATTTCGCCGTAAAGTCTCTCGAGTTAAAAGTAGCCTGTGAAAACTGTGACTGCTGCCTTAGATGTAGGGGGGGGGGGTACAATTCCATCAACAATTTAGAAGCCAGATTCAATGGTCAGGACAGCTATTTTCTGTGCATTGAGTTAGGTAGGGGACATGATCTTGTCCTTTGCTTCTGTTGTCAAAATATTCCAGGCTAGTCCCAGAATATCCTTAATTAAAAGGTATTTGTCACTTTGAGTAAAACAACCCAGATTTCTTTCAAATGCAGCTGGTGAGAGTGAACATTAAAGTTAGACAGAAATCCAAACAACACAAGAGCAAAGTCCTTTTCACTGAGACTGGGCTTTGTGGACAGAGACCCATGCAGCTGCACCAGGTTGTGCAAAGGAGTAGTGCAGATCTTTTTTTTTAAAATGGGTCTCACTTCCATGGATGCATTAAAGCAGAGGCAATCAAAGGACATTTAAGAAAGAATGTCACTCCTAAGGCATACTTCCTAGGATCAGCACTGTGTCCTTTTCCAAGGAGAAAGGTGGGGTAAAAATACTGATGATGATGATGATGGTGATGATGATGATGATGATGTTGGGTGTCTATGCAAAAGCAGGCCTTATCACTGAAGTATCCCAGGTAGTGGTTAGAATGGCTTTACAGCAGCAGGCAGGAAGAAGAATGATTGTATGAGTGAGTAAATACAAGCACAAAGAAATTATTTATGACTTGCTTATTTGATTACAATAAGTCATACAGAGCATAACACTCCATGGCATATTTTGGAACCCCAGTTCCCTTGTTCTTTGACTCTGCTGTCCTTCAGTGGTGTATTACGGAAGCCATGAAAAACAGATTGTGCAAATAAATGTTAAAATATGTTTCAGGTTGGATTCTTCTTCTTCTTCTTCTTCTTCTTCTTCTTCTTCTTCTTCTTCTTCTGGCAAACACAGCTGCTCCAGTGATCGAGCTCTTTCCAAGAGCCTAGGACAGGGATGGCGAACCTGTGTCATGTGTGCTAAAGGTGGCACGCAAAGAGCTTTCGCCTGGCACACGGCATGCTCCCTGCCCTCCCACTTCCCCCTCTACTGGACCAGCCATGAGGAATTTGCGGAGGGGGAAGTGGGGGAGGCAAGGAGCATGTCGGGTGCCAGGCTGACCCTGCCATCACCATCCCCATTGCCATTTGCCATTGCCATTGCCGCCATGGCCCTGCCCCCTGCCGCTGCCGACCCCACCTCTGCCACCCCCGCCGCCATCACCAACACTATCCCTGCCCCTCCTGCTGCCACTGCCAATGATCCTGACCCTGCCGCCCCGTCACCCTTGCTGTCCGATGACCCTGACCCTCGCCCCTACCCTGCCCCCCATTGCCACCAATCCCAACTCCCCCCCGCCCCCATCCCCGCCGTCCCCATCACCGAGTTTGGGCACTCGGTGGCAAAAAGGTTCGCCATCCCTGGCCTAGGATGACTGGAGACATCTTTGTAGAATATATGCTGTCAGTGCCGAGGGTCTTCAGACCCAAGCCTTTGGGCATTGCACCAAAAGCACCTATTATTATTGGTGTTGTTGTTGTTGTTGTTGTTGTTGTTGTTGTTGTTGCTGTTGCTGTTGCTCTTCTTCTTCTTCTTCTTCTTCTTATTATTATTATTATTATTATTATTATTATTATTATTATTATTATTA
>JAHTLZ010000007.1:29742972-29774272 GCA_023846285.1 Phrynocephalus versicolor
TATTATTATTATTATTATTATTATTATTATTATTATTATTATTATTAAAGTCTAGGGGATGCTGATTGGGAGACAGGAGCATGTGGCCTCACAGAGAAAGGATTTAACCTGGGAATCTTCTGAGTTGTTGAATCAATCTTGCTTCTGGCTTAAGGTCAAGCGTGTCAGATAGCTCTGAGTGAGATTGGCAAAAGCCTGGGTGGAGAAAGAACAGTGGGAAGCAAAATAATACCTGCGGGTCAAGACAGGAGGAGGCTCCTGGCATTGCACTCTGTGTTTTGATTATGCTGTTTCTTTTTCCCAACAGTTCAGCCATTTAGCTGTTTGGGGAAGCATGCTGCTTTGGCTGGTCTTCTTTGGCGTTTACTCTACCATCTGGCCCGCCATTCCAATTGCACCTGATATGCTTGGACAGGTCAGTCCTATTTGTTTTGTAGTGCTGCTGCTGATGTCTTTTGTTCACTGTAGCAAAGATACTTCTGAGGTCAGACTGAAGGTATGTTTTAAAATGAAGAATATTGATAAACATTGGGTTTCATTATGACTTTTAATCTAATTTCCACTGAAACGTGTGGGGGGGTTTTGTGTGTGGGGGGGGGGGGGGAGACCAAGGTTATTTTTTAGTGTATTGTGAAACTGATAATCAGCTTCCATATCTCCGAAGCGAGACAGATGATGCTGAGGTGCAATTTTTGAAGTTATTCTTGCTTACCGGTATATGGTAAGGAAGCTGTGTCATTCACTGATCAGTGAAGTCATCTAATGTATTGATTGTATGATTTTGGAGTACTGACTTGTTCTGCTAACTTCTGCTAATTTGGGCTATTGTGCATAAGTGATCCTACCACAGACTCCATGAAATGTTCCCATTCTTCTTGGTTTTTATGTTTTGTGTTGTTTTGTTCTGGCTTGTCTAGCTGCCATCATCAGAAATGGCAACAAGGTGTTACAGGGTAATTCTGCATTTTGAGCAGATTTTGTATTTCATTGCTTAAAAAAAAAGAATGGTCTTTGGTACAGCTATGGAATAACTGGAATATATGGTAGATGGCACAAAAGCACTAGCAGTATGCCTTTCACATTTTACCTTGCCTTCAAAAATGGATTTCACATAAGCACAGTATATATGGCCTAGGATGAAGTTTCCTGAGTAGTATCCACAAATTTGAATTCATAGAGGCGTATATGCATGTTCAGAATTTAGTTACTCACTATTCCTCATAGGAAATGTCCTGGTTGGTGGTTGCTTTTATAGATATCATTTGGAAACTGAATTATTTCTAAAGCCACATTATGTGTCTTCTCTGTTTCACTAACCAGCTTTGGTAGTGCTGTATTCTCTTCCTGTGACTTGTGGAAGGGAAAGGGGCTATATCTGTAAAATAAATTATTGGGTAAATATAACCAATAGGGAATGGTGTATGTCACTAATAGTTACCCTTAGAAGCCTGGTGAGGTTTTGAATCTGTTCCTTCAACATCTATTGAGTTCCAGGTGGTGAAATTCTCCCCTTCGGTGTCATGATTTCAGCCCTCGGAGAATAGGGAAAAATAATGAGCCTGTCAAAATCACTCAAGAGCCCAATGGGAATGTGTAAAAAATAGGATATTCCGAAGGAAAAAAATAAGGATTTAATAATGTAAGTTAAGTACTATAGGGAGCAAGCACAAATGGAAAAAAGTGGCATGCCAACAATTTGGGGGTTGGGTAACCCTTGCATTAAAAATGGAGAATAAATTACTAATGCACTCACAACCAATGGCTGTCTTCAGATAGCCTGATTATGTGAAAACACAACTATATTGGTTAACCCTGTAACTTAGAGTTGGGCCATTATTTCCCTTTTTGGGGCCAGTTTAATTTCTTTGGGGTGGAGGTGCTGATAATATATACAGTACGGGCTTTTATAATTTGTAGACGTTTGCTCATTACTTCTGCTTTATCTGCAGAAGGTCCAGTCAATTCTCGAAACAGTGCAAAAATCTAGAGATCTGCTGCAGCAAATGTGGACCAGTTGCCTATGTACAAGGCATCTTTTGATGCTGGCTAACTTTTCAGCATCCTAAATCGCTGCTTCATATTTGGGCCTAGTGGATGTTTCCAGTTGACTGACTGACTGCTGTGTCTCCTTTCCATATATGCTGGGGGACAAGGGAGGAAACCATGGATATGTGAAAGAGATGTACTATTTATTTATTTTTAAAAAGCAAAAGCAAAAGCAATGTCCAAGCAGAAGAGTTCTAATCATGAAACTAAGTACAGTAATATTCATAAAAATGTGTCCTGCCATAAAAAATGAAAATAAAAGAAAAATACATTGGAGGAAGGAGTAGTAGTTTGTAAGATTCCATTGCACACGATGACATGTGGTAAACAAGGGGGGTTGTGTCACCATTCCCCTGTCATAGCTAGCTAGCTATGGTATAATGAATATTTCATTGTATTGTAATGTAAGATAAGGGATAATCGAGGTTATGGGAGATTGCCATTGACAGTTTTCTAGAGTGACAAGGAAGAATGACAGCTGACAGGACCGGATATGCCTGCATGGCAATGAGTGGTAGAAGCAAAATAAAATCCCTCCAATAAGATTCCGCGGTATCGCTCATTGTGCCGTTTGCTTCACCATCTCTGGTTCATATTTCCATAAATTAGGCTGAAATTTGATCATCAACACTATGCAGGGCTGTGAAATATATTTTGCTGTCCAGAATGGGAAGCTCCTAATGCCCCTACAAGTATGTCAGTATTTGAAACATAGTTCAATCCCACAACCATATGTTATACATTCATTTTATGTACATATATATATATGTATTCAAGTCCAATTACAAATGTTTTTAATAAAGTATTTATTTAGGTGTATATTGTACAATAATTTTAATTGTCCAAGTTAATAATAAGCCATTTTGATGGGTGGAAATCCCTCTTGTACAACACAAACACCCATGCTTATTGTAAGAACTCTATGTTTCCCAAATTTATTCAGTTCTACCCCCGCTCTCTACTTCTGGTGGCCATTCAGTGGACTTGTTCCAGCCCATCAGGGATCACCTTTTAAAACAATATGTTACCATGATGGTATATATAGCAAGTCAGATCTGGCCCCATGGAGACATTGCTGAGAATACAGTTTTAAAGCAAAATATTTTTATTAGAAAGGGGATTTTGAAAAGAATTCACTAAGGATAAATGAAAATTATTTAGGAATTCCTCTAAAGAGTCATTAGACATAGAACCAGAAACCAGAACAAGCATTTTTTAAAAATCAAGACTAGAACTGATTATGTGTGTTTATTTTGAATCACACCAGACATTCAGATTACTGGTTCAGAACAAGGCTTCAAAGCAACAACATCTGATTCAATCAGAATGTACAGATAGTGTAAAAATGCTATCTATAAGATGTATTTGTTTGGGGGTTTTTAAATAGGGTTCTCTATCCTTCGTCAAAAGCAAGCAGGGCATAGGAAACACTAGGCAGGCCTTCTTGTACTTTGTGACAGAGATTTCATTAGCATACAGTCTGAAAGGCAGGAATGTAACAAGATACAATGTGAGGAGACAAAACAGTACAAAACTGATGCTGTGAGACATATTTGGTGTCCGTCAAATGATCTTTACTTACACAGTACAAGGAGCTTTTTGTTGTTCACAGCCATCAAGTTACCTCCAATTTATGGTGACCCGAAGATTGAGTGACCTCCAAATTGTGCTGTCATCAACACCGCTGCTCAGCTCTTGAAATCTCACACCTATTTCTTCCTTTATGGAGCCAACCCACTTCATACTTACTGTAGTTGTCCTCTTTTCCCAGTGCCTAAAAGTTTTCCTCGCATTTTTGTTACTTAGTGCTCAACATACAACAACCCCGGTTTTGTCATTTTTGCTTCTAGAGAGATATCAGGCTTGATTTACAATTGTTGTTTTTGTTCAGTTGTGTCCGACTCTTCGTGACCCTATGGACCAGAGCACACCAGGCTCTCCTGTCTTCCACTGCCTTCCGGAGATTGGTCAAATCCATGTTGGTTGCATCAATGGCACCATCCAACCATCTCATTCTCTGCTGTCCCCTTTTCCTTTTGCCTTCAATCTTTCCCAACATCAGGGACTTTTCCAAGGACTCCTCTCTCCTCATGAGGTGGCCAAAGTACTGGAGCTTCAGTTTCAAAATCTGTCCTTCCAGTGAACATTTGGGGTTGATTTCTTTCAAGATGGATAGCTTTGATCTCTTTGCAGTCCAGGGGACTCTCAAGACTCTCCTCCAGCAACACAGCTCAAAAGCATCAATTCTGCAGCATTAAGCCTTCTTTATAGTCCAGCTTTCACTTCCATACATCACTACTGGAAAAAAAACATAGCTTTGACTATCCGGACCTTTGTCAGCAAGGGAACATTGCAAGCTTTCGAGTTTAAATCACCCTTCTTCAAAGCAGTACCCAGAAGTTTAGACATGATAAAATATGTGCTTTACCAGGAGGTTACTTTTAAAGTCCTTGGTTAGATTGTGTTCTTAAAGTCCATGGCTAGGTGATGTTGCAGCCAGGGCAGGAGTCTTGTTAGAGGCAAGATGGACAGTTGTAAAAAGCACAATAATTGGAAATACAGGAGTGTGTGTGGCCTTGGTCTTTGCCCCAATGCCAAATACTTACACTTGATGAACTTTTCTAATTCCATCATTGCTGCCCTTTCTAGTCTCAGGCTTCTTCGGATTTAATGGCTGCAGTCTCCATTTGGATTGCTGATTGAACCAAAGTATACAACATCTAAATTTCAAATTCTTCATTGTCCGAGATAAAGTTGTGCAATTCTTCCGGAGTCATACGTTTCGTCTTCTTAATGTTCAACTGCAGCCCTGCTTTGTCATTTCCTTCTTTCGCTTTCACTAAAAGTAATTTCAGATCATTGCTGCTTTCTGCTAATAGCATGGTGCCATCTGATATCTTAAGTTATTGATGGTTTTCCTAGCAGTTTTCACTCCTCCTTCATCTGAAACTAGTCTGGCTTTTTGTATGATATGTTCAGAATACAATTTGAAGAGATAAGGGGATTAAAATGCCCCCTTGTTTAACACCTTTGCCTGTAGGAAACCATTATTTCCTGATCCAAACAGTAGCTTGCAGTACTTAGGGTAATACCAGAATGCCATATAACTAATTAAATTTGTTTGCGTAATGATGTCACTTGTGATTGTTAAAGTCAATAAAGAGTCAGATATATCTAAATGACTAGGAAAGCGTTTATAAGGGCATAAAAATGTCCACAAAAGGAAACATTGTCAAAAATAATTGTGAAAAACTGTGAGTAATGTGAACTCTACTATAATTTTATTGCATCTAACAAGGGGGGAAAATCTGAGTCACAGTTGTGGTTAAACATCTGCTCCAACACAACACATAGGTCCCAGAGTGAAGAATAGTGTTAAATAACCTTGGGTTTCTGCATGAATATTTCTACAAAATGTTTTTCTACTTAAAGGAGGTTACTTGATACTCATTCAATTTCCCGAAACAAATGATGTCTTGAGATATGGCATTAATGCCTCACTAGGGCTAAGACAATACTGTAGATTATATTCATGCAGACCACAATACTTACACTGTGCATGATTGAATGAAGTCATTAACATAAACCAGAATTGTTATGCTAGGTTCCTTGAAGAATTATCTGTTACCACTCACATTAAAAGGGCACGCTTCATCTATGCAAGAACAAAGAAGATATTTGGGAGAAAGGCATTCAGCTCACATGTATGCAGCGTTCTTATTATTGTCGAGCATTCATAGACAAAGTTACAGGATTTAGTTCCAGTGATTTTACACAGTAAGAAAAGTGGAGTTTTAAAATATAAGCCCTGTCCCCCTTTTGTGAAAGAAGGAAAGTTTATGAAATTATGAGGAGGGAGCAGTTTGAATAAAGCCTCCATCAACTTCCAACAAGTTGAAATCTGCTTCTAATAAATAATTCCTGCTATACTGGAGTCATGTCCATAGAATGAAAATGACTTCCCTTCTTCAGTGTTAGAACACACCCACTGTATTTCTTTTCTTTTCCTTTCTTTTCAACAGTTCAAAAATCCCCAAGAAGTTTGGGATATGGTAAAACAAATTATTCTGCTTATATGCTTGGTAAATTGAGTACCCAGCTTGCTGGGGAGGGGGGCAATGTGTAGCCTGCATAATTAAACTGTAAACTGCCCAGAGACTATTTGAAGTGGTATGGGGCGGTATATCAGCAGAACACTTTGCTTTGCTTTATACCGCCCCATACCACTTCAAGTAGTCTCTGGGTAGTTGCAGGCTACATATTAACCCCCCCGCGCAAGCTTGGGTACTCATTTTACCAGCCTCCGAATGATGAAAGGCTGAGTCAACCACAAACCTGTTACCTGGGATTGAACCCCACATTGTGAGCACAGTTTTATCCGCATTACAGGCATTTAACCACTGCACAACGAGGCTCCTAAAAATCCCTGTTAAAATCATGTTTAATCATGTTAATCATGTTAAAATATCATGTTAACTGTGTTAAAAAATCGCTTATCACTAATCAAGTTAAAAATCTTGTTAATCGTGTTAAAAATCAATACAAGAAAACAAAACAACAAAAATATATAAAATATAAAATAATTTATAATAATAATAATTTAAAAGCACTTAACCGACAAGATAGGCGATCAGAAAAATGCAGAGACAAGCCTGGTCGTCCGGCTGTTGGCAGAGGCACTTTGAATGGGCAGCTCAGGCCTGTCTGGTTCCACATGATGGACACCACAAAAGGAAAGCTAACCCTCTTCTCCAATGTTATGGGGCAGGTTTCGTGAGCTGCTCCCCACACCCCCAGAAATGGAGACAGTGTAAAAGTGTTTTTGCTCGACAAATCTCTCATGTCCCCCTAGGAGGCAAAGGGGTAATTGTCCATGTTTGGAGGGGGCCTCAGGACCCACAAAGACCTGTATACTCCTGCAATTACATTGTTACCTCTACTTAAGAGCAGCTCTACTAAAGAGCAATTGGACTTAAGAGAGGAAAACCGTTGCCGTTTTAACTGCCGCCTTACAAATTTTAGATAAGGTCTGCTCTACTTACAAATGATTTTTTTAATTTTTTTAAAAAAAATTATTTATTTTTCAGTTTTTTAGATATGGTGCCTCTACTTAAGAGTTGTTCAACTTAAGAGCATGCATTAAGTAGAGGTACCACTGTATATATATGGACCCTCATATAACAAACGGTTTGTATAACATAAAATCTGTACAACATAAAACATTCCGGAGATAGGGGAAATTTGCTTAACAGAATTGTCTGTGGGGCGAATCCGTACAATATAAAAATGGTCGCGATTAGGGATTATTCTGTTTTCAATGCATTCCTATGGGAAATTTGTATAAAGGAAAATTTGCTTAACAGAATTTCATTTGGAACAAATTAATTCCTTTATACAAGGTACCACTTACTGTATGAATAAAATTTTGGTCACTAGAGGGCAGAATTTTTCATTTTTTAAAAAAAAATATTTTTAGTTATCCCCGTTTTCCAGTCAACCAAGACTGTAGCAACTTTTGCAGTACATAACTCCTGCGTTCCTTTCATTTCATAAGTAATGATTTTTTTTATATAAAAAGTTTTTAATTACGATATAAAAGGTAACGTAGGGGGGGACGAAACGGAACAAAACAAAACACTATTTTTCCATTTCGTGCCCATCCCTAGTTTTAACAGTAACTTCTCATCTGGTGAAAAATTAACAGCAGGTGACTAATTTGGTTGTTCCCCCACAATCACAGTCACTGACAATTTCAAGCAAAAAAGCTGTTCTAGAGTACACATGAAAGCAGGTTTATTCATTAAAATGCTGCCATCACACTATCTTGTAGAACCATCAAGGGAGGCTCTTATTCAAGGGAGGTTGGCTAGCAAATACTTCTCCTGAAGCATGAGACAGTTGGATGGCTTTGCTAGATGAGGTGCAGATTCCTTATCCAGGAGCAGTGCATCCTTATAAAGTTCCTCTTGAAAAGGAACTCACTGCATTGTTCCTTACTTTGCTTGAAACTCAAGCCAACATTATGATGGCAAGAGAGTAACTGGTGGCATTCCTTGGTTTTATTGCATTACTGTTATGCACGTGAACAGGAACAATGCAGAAACATTTTCTCCTCTTTTGTCAAGCAGCACATAAACACTCTTCACATCTACAAATACATGCTACTACAAATACCACTTTAATAGCATGAACGTATTAAGCTTGCTGGATTCAGTAAGAGTATGACTTCCTGCTCTCAGTTTCTGTGATAGGATTGGTTGCATCTAGGGATGGGCATTTCGTTTCAGAACCAGTACGTTACGAAACGAATAACGTGAGCCCAGGTGGTCCTCAGAACCGGATGATACACGCAGATCCAATTGCTTTACCTTTCTCTGTCTCGCGCAGGGTTAAAATCCAACGAGGAAGCACGCTGCGACATCATCTTTCCTGCTTTGTGCTGCTGGCCAATTAGAGAGGGAGGAGGGATGATGCCTGTCTCCGCACAGCTCCTGCTTGTCCAGCATCACAAATCTATCACAGATGATGTTGCAGCATGCAAAGCATTGTGTTTCACTTGCCATTGTCAGAAGAAAAGACTACATACCAAACAAGATACGTCAGTGATCTTGTGCATACACTAAAGGAGTATTTTGCTTGAAGACATAAACTTATGTATAGGCCCGATCTGACTTTGGCTTTTTCAGTTTGCTCTGTTTTCCTCTCCCCATCCATCCAACCCCCACCCTGCTATTTTTACTTAACTCTTCACTCTTCATCATGGGTTTTCTTTCTCCAGTGGTTTCATTACTGCCCTTTTGGTTGCTCACGTTTCAGTAGTGTTTGGCACAGACTGGAAAATTGGCCAGTTCAACCATGGGTTGTTTATGTATGATCTCTCCCATTTTGCACGGCAGCCCAGCTGTTTCAGCCCATGGAAACTCTTCATTCCCAGAAATCAGGTTTCTGTCCACGGGCGTAGGCTTGCCAGTAGCTGATCTTGTTTGCTTTCATTGTTAATGATCTATGCTCTGTTTGATGTGGCTTTCACATTTTTCCTGGACAGCACTCCTGGCAGACCGATCAGCATAACATAATGCAATGCACGTGCCTCTGGAAAGATGTTTCTAAGAGGTTTCAGTGGTTCTCAAGTTATGAGCTTGACTTACCAGATGAAATAATAATGGCAGATCTTGCCGGGAAAAAGGGAAGGTGGGATGTGAGCATTTCCCATGCTCAGTCCAACTTTGATTGTATACATTTGGTTCCTTTTCTGCCATTTTAAAGCTGTCTTCAAAAACAACAACATTGTCCTGTACTTCTTTCCTTGAGAAATTGAAACATTTTGCTGCTTATGCAAACAGCTTCATCAGTCTGAGGAAAGCTGGTTGTGAGTCCTCCATTTTATAGTTCTTTGACCTCATGTCACCCTGGTCTGAAATAGGCTCATAAGATGAACAATAGTCTGAATAGGCTTGTTAGGTGGCTCAATATCTCAATAGTCTCATTAGAAGGACTCACAACTAGCTTTCTTCAGACTGACGAAGTTGTTTAGATCAGCAGCGAAACATTTCCAATCTCTCACGAAAAAGAAGTCCAGTTGCCATGACTCGAGTTCCAGATAAACTCACCTGGATGACTGAGAATCTTCACAGAAACATTTCCTGTGTTAGGTCATTTTTTTAATTTATTTTTATTTTTAATTATTATTATTATCCCTGCCATCTGCTGCTTGTCCACCCACAGCTCGATTTCCATGAGTGATAATACCAACGGAGGGTGCTTGTGATTTTACGCTTGTATTTATTTCATTTTATTTTATTGTTTAATTTTGTTGTTCGTCTAACATTGCTACTGCTACTGTATATTTGTGTGTATTAACTGTAAGCCGCCCAGAGTTCCCTTAGGGAAGATGGGCGGGGTATAAATTTAATAAATAATAAATAATAAATAATAGCTTGACCCATGGTGTGTGCAGAACTTAGCATTATTGTTTAGGGCATGCAACAATGCATTTAAATTGATTTTCCATTGCACTTTAAATGTGGTTGATTCTAAACTCTCACCATTGTGTAAAATGTTAGATTGCTTTCAAGTGTTTTTATTTTTTTTCTTGTAACCCACCCCAAGATCTCATGCTTTAGGGTGGAATATAAATGTTCCAGACCTGCAGTAAGCTGGCTCTTATGTCACACTTGTCTTCCAAAACGATCTGTAGAAGACTGTAGGCAGGTTCTGATGGTAGAGCTGAACATATGGTGACCATTTTTAGTTTCTTAGGGCAAGAGAGACTTAAATCAGGAAGGCAAAGAGGGAAGACAAATCAGCATGTTTCCAGACTCTGAAAATGTCTCTGCATTGCCAGTCACTTTTGATCCCTTATATGCCAATACTGATATCAAAAACAAATGTGTTTGCCCAGACTTTTAAGCAGCTCGATATGAAAATAGACACCTGGTCATTCATTGTGATTATCTTTCCACGGCACATGATATTAGCACCTTTCTGGGACATAGAATGTTGTTGACTCATTGTGTCAGCTCTTTGGGAAATATTTCAGCTGTTGAGCGTTGAGTGTAGTCCTTTTATCTTCCTTATTTCCTCACTGTATGCATATTAATATGTCATCAGGAATATGGAAGTGCAAACTGTGAGTTGTTACATCATGCGTTTGCTAGATGGTGGTGAGGGTTTTAAAGAAGCTTATTATTTGCTATTTTCAGATATCAGAGTACAAGTCCTTCTGTGGCTATCAACTCTTTAGAAAGAAGACTATGGCAGGGAGGCTGCTTGCCATGGTTAGA
Organism: Phrynocephalus versicolor; assembly: GCA_023846285.1. Lineage (NCBI taxonomy): Eukaryota > Metazoa > Chordata > Lepidosauria > Squamata > Agamidae > Phrynocephalus > Phrynocephalus versicolor. Next base: position 29,753,802 of record JAHTLZ010000007.1, read on the forward strand.
AAAAGTTTTTTGGACTACAAGAATGCTAGCTGGGGGATTATGGGTGTTGTCAGACAGAAAAATACCAATCAATCATGGTCACAGACCCGATATGATAATTCAAAGTATGATTGCTCTTCCCAGACTGAATTTTTTATTTATTTATTTATTTATTTATTTATACCACTTATATGCCGCCCACTTCCCAAAGGTGTCTGGGCGGCTTACAATTAAAATGAACAGTTAAAACCGTTAAAACGTTAAAAAGGCAATGGACAATTAAAAACAATAAAAACATTTAAACACAAAACACTAAAATTGCCACCAGGACCCACAATCTATGTTATGTCAGTTTAAAAAATTCAGAAACAGGAAAGATTTTACCTGACGTCAAGATGTCATCAGTGTTGGTGCCAGGCAGATGTCACTTGGGAGGGCATTCCATAACCTGGGGGCAGCTGCCAAAAAGGCCCTAGACCTACAAGCCATCCCTTTCACCTCCTTGACGGATGGCTCTCTCAGGAGGGCTCCCTGGCTAGATCTTAATTGCCGGCTAGGTTAATATATGGAAGGAGACGGCCCATCAGATATCTAGCTCCCAAGCCATGTAGGGCTTTATATGCCAAAAAAAGCACTTTGAATTGCTGTCGGGCAACAACTGGTAACCAATGCAGGTTACGCAGAACTCATCAATATGCTGAGTTTCTTCCTTATGTAGTGTTCCTTTTCTCCTACTTCCCTTTCTTTTCCTTTCTCCTGTGGTGCAGCCTCACAAGCCTTCTCCAAAGGATGTCACCAAAAGAGATATAAAACCTTATAATGCAGTACACAGGGGTCCAGTCAATGTCATTGGGCAAACATCAGAGGAACCCTTGCACACTCTGTTTCTTACATCAGATGCAGAAACCCCTTCATTGGTGTGTTCAGCACAACAAATAGACCTGCTGTATCCAACCATCTCAGGGAAGGAAAGCCCACTGGTTTTGTACCCGGAAAGTTAAGAGCTCTCAAAAAGAGAGCTCTTCCAACAGAGTCTCAGCAAACCGACGTCTCAACCACTCTGCAACATTGCTTCAACCCAGAGTTGTAGGTGATACTTCAAGTTGAGCAAGCAGTACTCATGGTCTAAGAGCCTAAAAATGGTACCTTATTGACTTGAAGTACATAAGAACATAAGAAGAGCCATGCTGGAACAGGCCAAAGGCCCATCTAGTCCAGCTTCCTGTATCTCACAGTGGCCCCACCAAATGCCTCTGGGAGCTCAGGAGACTAGATATCTGTCTCCTGATACCACTCCCCTGCCCTTGAAGTACCCTGGTTTTAAGCCTAGAAATTACACATCTCCATCATGGTTTGTAACCTGTGATGGACTTTTCCTCCAAGAATCTGTCCACTCCCCTTTTGAAGGCATCCAGGCCAGGTGCCATCACCACCTCCTGTGGCTCAGAATACACTCACCAGGGCTGGGTGGTGGGGCCTAAGGAAAAATAAAAAAATAAAAAACATGCCTGACTGGCCCGCAGGCCAGCTGGCTGGCACTGGGAGGGGGGGATACTTTTTTTAAAAAAAATTAATAACAAACATCCAAACAGCCCCAGGGCTGGCTGGTGGGGGCTAAGGAAAACTTAAAAAAAAAATAAAAAATGCCCAACAGGCCCATAGGTCAGCTGACTGGCACTAGTGGGGAGAAAGAAAAATAAAAAAAAATTAAAACGGCACTGACCAGCCCCAGGAACAGCTACCGAGTTTTTTTATTTTGTTTTTTTAAAGCTTGGTGGCCATGGGGACAGGATATTTGGACACGGTTTATCTTGAAATTCAGTCTGGATTTAAAGGGACGTGTGATAGAGCCCTAAGGAAAAGTTTAAAAATTAGATAAGCCACACTGATCAGACACAGTAGGTAAATTCCAGCTAGGCCTCTTAGTGTTTATTAGAACAGCTGGGATGCCGTTTTGGAGCCATTTACCTGGGAGCAAGACTCGCTGAAACCAGTGGGAATTCTGCCTGAGTTAAAAAAAAATGTCTAGAGTTGCACCATTAAGAGTTCATTCCTCAGGCAGAGCTGAATGGATACCGGTTAAGGTGAACTGAAAGGGATGTGAAGCACAATGGCTGGTCCAGCCTTTTACAATGAACACACTTGAGATTCCTTTCAGATGACAACAGCAGTGACAAGCACCAGAAAGAAAAAGTCAAACGGAGCAAAGAGAAGTTTGACATTGTCTGAGTTAAATTATGCTCATTAATTCAATTTGAGCCAGGAATGTGTGTAAATAAACCCTGGCAGCTGTAGGAGCTCCCATTTCTTCAGGGCTTTGCCAGGAATGCAGAGGCCAATGGACACAGAAAGTCTGGCCGTCCTTGAGAAATCACAGGCAGCAGCTACTCAGCGACAATTGCAGAGATAGGAGATTGGGGGTGGGAGAGACAAATAATGTTCTTAACAGACTGTGAATGTGGCAGGATGCTGCCAGGCAGGAAGACAACCAGCAGGAATTATCACGTGCAAAGTCTCAAAGCGTTAATGGATCCAGTCAATGGATAAACCAATTGATTGCAAATCCCCCATTTGGATTTCCAGTTGAAATGTTAAATGTTTTTTTCCCTTTTAACTGAGAGGGCTAAGTTCTGAAGAGGGTGTCTGGGGTTCATAGACTGAGGCTGGAATATACAGAATTGCAGGGAATGCTCTTTATATTGTGAAAATAGCAGTCCTTTCCCGTATATAATGTAGCTCTGGAAGTGCATGAGGTGAGGTCATTGCAACAAGTATTTTGATATCACCCCTCTCCATGGTTGCCTGTTGCTGAAAGAGGCTAAGGAAACCCATAAAATGAGGAAAGTGAGCTGTTTATTTCTTAGAGGTCTGAGCTAGACCAGCTCCACATCTTTCTGTCCTTTTTCTTGGGTGAAGAGCAACTTTTTGCAGAGTGTCAACCCTATAATAAAAGTTCTTCACACAATCCCAAGAATGTGTATTGGAAAAACTTGTGTTGGCCCATAAAACAGCTATTGTAACTGCAAGATTCCTGCCTTGGAATTTTAGAAGTGTGTGTGTGTGTGTGTGTGTGTGTGTGTGTGTGTGCGTGTGTGTGTTGTGTTGTGTTGTGTTGTGTTGTGTTGTTACAGTCGTGACTGACTCTTTGTGACCCTATGTCCATTGAGTTTTCTTGGCAGGAATACTGGAATGGCTTGCCAGTTCCTTCAGCACCTGGTATTACCTGCCTACAGCACCTTGTATTCCCTGGTGGTCTCCCATCCAAGTACTAACTAGGGCCGATCCTGTTTAGCTTCCGAAATTCGGCGAGATCGGATGTGCTTAGGGCATCTAGGCAGCTTTTAGAAGTATATGTCTTGTTTATTTCCAAGATTTCTTCCAACCTGATCTTCTTCTGTGAACAACAGGAGTAAAATGTATAGCTGACTCTCTTCTTTTATAATTCTTTATCTTCTAGCTCCTACTTTTACTCACTTTGTAGATTTTCCAAACAATGTTTCCCCAAACAATGTTTAACTTCACACTAATTGAAACATGAAGAAAGGCAGGGCAAATTATTCTGGATGTGAAATTTCATTATGGAAATAGCATTGTCACCGAGCTTAGAGTTTTGTTAATATTTGCTTTGCAACTGTTATCAGGCTAGTGTGTGGTGCGTTTGTGTCTATTTTGATACATCATTCATATTTTAGAGAATAAATGACAATGAATAGTTAAAATAGACACAAAGATATCCTTCACTGACAGCTATACATATCAGTTAAGTTGGAAATCTCTTTCTCTTTCTGCCTCTCTCTCTCTCCCACATTATAAAGCTTCTAAATATTCTAACTCTTCTGCAGATTATTGTTGTTGTTGTTGTTGTTGTTGTTGTTGTTGTTGTTGTTGTTGTTGTCAAATATGATTCAGCCAGGAGCCAGAGAATAGCCGGAGACCATGGGGTCCCCAGCAGGACATGATTGAATTTCATAAGGCCGCTGAACAACTCTGCTCAGAATTCAGTAATAGCCTGCGTTTTATTCTCTCATTGTCCAGTAGGAATAGAACAGCAGCTGCAATAAAGCTACTACCAGCTCGCAGATACTTCATCATTGCTGCTCAAGGTATTAGATGTTAATGTGAATTGGTTCCATAAAGATTGGCGCTGCACTCGGCCTCTTGGGACAGACCGAATATTGTGGTTATTCACAAAAAACAGGGGCGTGAGGCCAATTGCTAAAAAGACCTTTGGAGTTTTACAGAACAAAGTCATATAAGAGGCCCACAACTCAACTGGCATCTTAACATTAAAAGGGGTTGGGATAGTGAATTCACACCAAAGTAGGTCTTCGGAGAGATATTGCAGTCTCAGGCTGCAGCTGCTCTTTCTTTCTTTCTTTTTCTTTCTTACTTTCTTTCTTTCTTTCATATACCCCACCAATTATTGGTAAACACTACTCTGGCTTACATGAACAATTGAACAAGCATAACATAATATAAATCTTAAATAATGTCGTAAATATTTATTTATTTATTGGATTTTTACCCCGCCCATCTTCCAGAACGGAACTCTGGGCGGCTTCCAATAGCTGAACAAGTCAGCAAGCGGTACAATATAAAACAAACAAATTAGATAACAGTACAGTGTGAGACAACAACAACAATAAAGCAACATTTTAAAACAACTAGGGCATCTAGCATTCAGGCTTATGGTCGCAGCACGGCAGCAATAATTGATGATAAACGTAGAGATGGAGGAAAAAAAACAAATTAAGTTGCGCCGCCGTAAGCCTCACTAAAGAGAAGGGTTTTTAATGCTCAGCGGAAAGCTAACAGGGACTCTGCAGAGCGCACATCAGGTGGTAAGCTATTCCAAAGGGAAGGGGCAGCCACCGAAAAGGCCCGATTTTGAGTGATGGACTTCTCAGCAACCATTGTGCTATAGTGATGCTGTGATGTTTAGTTTCTAAAGCCTCACATTCTAGACAAATATACTACAAATTTAAAAGAGAGAGTGGGTGCCAGCAGCAGCCCCTCTCAATTTTTCTGCTAATTTGCAAGGTTATGTATTAACATACATAGTTTCTGTGGCACTAATATGGAGGAACAGAAAGCATCCCAAGAAAGTTCCAGGAAAGCTGTTTGACAGAGCCACGGAGGTCCAGCTCTGTTATGCTGAAGAGTTATTAGATACCATCATTGTGTTTAAAACAAAATACTCTTTTCCATTAAACAGAAATGCCCATGAAATACATTTGGTCATCTGAGAGGAAGAGGTGGGTGTTAGGTGGAAATAAACTGCCCTTTATTTAAATGATGATCAATCCTCAGTGGTTGCTTCTGCTTTCACTTCACTCCCACTGCCATCCAAGGATGCTAAAGTGCTACAGGACAGCTTTCCACCAAACTATAGGTACTCAAAAGTAGCCAAAAATAATAATTTTCTAGTACAGTAAATGATGGTCCCTTATTTTGCAAGTAGTAAGTAGAGCAGCCATGTCCAAAGCCCGGCCCGGGAGCCAAATCTGGCCCGACAGGCCATTTTGATTGGCCTGGTGGCTGGCTGGCCTGCCCTCTCCCTTCCTTATTTGCTTGTTTGTTTGTTGTGTGTTTTGGGGCTGCTTGGCTGTGTTCTGGGAGTTAATGGTGTTCTGGGTCAGTGGGTGGGGCTTGCAAGGGGTCAGTGGGTAGGGCTTGCAGGGGGTCAGTGGGTAGGACTTGCAAGAGGTCAGTGGGTGGGGCTTGCTGTGGGGGCAGGGGCAGGTAGCAGCTGCCCTCCCCCCTCCCACATTCTCAGCTGCCAAATCTGGCCCTCCTTCCAAAAAGTTTGGACACCCCTGAAGTAGAGCATCGTTTATAAGGTTTCTGAAGTGTCATTTAAAAGAAACACATGGTTAGACAGAGGCAGGAACCACCTCAAGCTGGATGGAGAGCTTAGCGAGTTAGGTAGCTGGTTCTGGAGCCAAAGTTTGGGAGTTTGCTTCCCCACTTGGTTTTTTTTTTTGGGGGGGGGAGGAGTCAGCTTGGACAAGCTGCATTGCTCCAGAGTGGCCCCAGAAAAGGGGAATGGTGAACCACTTCTTGAAGATCCTGAAAGGGGTTACAGTAATTCAGAATTCACTTTACAGCATGTGATTGTGGTTGTTGTCAGTGGCCACCAGTTTGAAATTGTGTTTGATTTTCCATTCACTGAGCTTGTGGACTAAGTTGGGGTGGGCTGGGAGAACAACCCCTCATTCCAAAATTTCAGGAGTTACTTCCACAGGGTTCCTATGCCACTAGCAAACATATAGTTTGAAAGCTGCTGGTTAAATCTTTATTCTACTTAGGATAACTTAAATAGAAAGCCACATGAATATAACGACTGAGGGAGTGTTTGTGTTTATCATGAATCATGGGATCATAGAGTTGGAAGAGACCTCAAGGACCATCCAGTCCAACCCCCTACCATGCAGGAACCCCCATCAAAGTACTCCCAACAGATGGCCATCCAGCCTCTGCTTCAAAACCTCCAAAGAAGGAGACTCCACCACCACCCCGTGGCAGCATATTCCACTGCCGGACAGCTCTAAAATCAGGAAGTTCTTCCTGATGTTCAAATAGAATCTCTTTTCCTGTAGTTTGAAACCATTGTTCCGAGTCGTAATCTCTGAAACCATGGAAAACAAACTTTTCCCCTCTTCAGTATGACATCCTTTCAAATATTTAAACATGGATACCATATCCCCTCTCAACCTACTTTTTGTGAGACTAAACATTCCCTGCTCCCTAAGCCACTCCTCGTAAGACGTTTCTTCCAGACCTTTAACCATCCTAAAATAAAACTAGGCTATGGGTGATACCTTTATAGACTGCTAGTAAAACAAAAACAAATTGAAGGCTAAGCTTTCAAGGCCAATTGTAGGAGAATCTTTCTCACTCACAGTGCCTCTGTGGCATCCATTAACAGAAAGCTGGAAGGCACGTAACAAACGAGTACAGTTTAACACAAGCGTATTGTACTGAAAAGTCAAGGTTTAGATATGCTGACACTATGTTTCACTTCTCATCAGTTTCTCAGGCTAAGTTCTACACATGCGTAGTGAGCTCAGTTCTTAGAACAAAGAAATGCCTGTATTTGTGTTTTATTGTGACGTATAAGTCTGTAATTGGTTGAGAGATTGTTGCAAAGCTAAATGGGATTTGTAGTAATGTGGTTCTCAATAAAGGCTCTGCCTGGATGCAGCGGGGATAGACAGATGGATAGACAAGGGAGAGAGAGCTGCACCATTTTGCACCAAGAAACACGTGTGGACTCTTTTCTTTATTTTCCAACCCATTAGGGGGGGTTGCTGGTTAAGCTTCCCTGCTGGGTTCCCATCAATACTCAAGCTTATTTCTGAAATAGGCTTCCCAAGTTTTCCAAGCCTTTAAAACGTTAAGGCTTCACAGGATTTGATTCCTACAGTTGGCGAGCAACTTTTCAAGCCTCACAGTTTGGGGCTTCCCACGTGGGGGTTATTCCCACAGCCAATACCCTCTTTCTCAAAGCATCGTAACAAACGTCCAAAAATGGCAAAGATATGCTTTGTCAGGAGTTCATTCTTAGATGGAAACTTCTTGGCAAGATGAAATCAGCCAGGCATCTTCTGATGAGACAGGAAGCAGGACTGTTGTTGATACTGCAGTGAATTACTGCATTGGTTTTCAAACCCCAGCTGTCCAAACAAAGGGCCTAGGCCATGCCATTCCTCCTTCTCCCCGATTGGCTCTTCAAGACCCATAGTCCCTGTTGGTCAGAGACGGGAGGAAAGGTTTGTGTAGAAGGCCATGTGCTCCATTTTGGGGCTTGGGGCAAAATTTAAAGAAAACCCCACTAGGTAACACCAATTGGGACTGGATTAAATAAAAAATTTTACCTAGTGGTTGCAGTCCTAACTTCTAGTAGTACATGTGTCTCCTTCTTGGTACGTAGGGGGGTTAGGCGGCTCTTTCTTGGTATCTAGTCACATAGGAGTAAAACCATCCTGGTCGCCCTCCTCTGGACTAGTTCAAGGTTGTCAACATCCTTATGAAATTGAGGTGTGCAGAACTGGACACAGTACTCCAGGTGGGGTCTGGCCAGTGCAGAATAGAGTGGTGCTATCACTTCCCTTGATCTAGACACTATGATTCTGTTGTAGCAACCGAGAATTGCATTAGCTTTCTTGTCTGCCACGTCACACTTCTGACTCATGTTCAATCCTAGGAAAGACTCCCAGATCCCTTTCACATGTATTATTTTCCAGCTAGTTGTCTCACATCCTATATCTGTGCAGTTCACTTTTTGTGCCTAGGAGCAGGACTCTACATTTTTCGCTGTTGAAACTTATTGCGTTAGCTTTGGCCCAACACTCTAATCTGTCAAGTTAGTTTTGGATTTTCATCCTATTCTCTAGGGAATTGGCAACCCCTCCCAATTTAGTATCATCTGCAAATTTAATCAGTCTACTCTCTATTCCTTCATCCAAGTCAATGATAAAAATATTGAATAGCACCAGACCCAGAACAGAACCCTGACACACCCCACTAGTCACCTCTCTCCATGCTGAGGAGAAGCCATTTATGACCACCCTTTGGGTACAATCAGTCAACCAATTACAAATCCAAACACTAGCACTATCTATCCCATATTCTACTAACTTCTTTGCAAGTATATCATGGGGAACCTTACTGAAGGCCTTACTAAAATCAAGATAAGCAACACCCACAGTGTTCCCCTCATCCACCAGGCCTGTAATTCTATCAAAGAAAGAGATCAAGTTGGTCTGGCATGACTTGTTTTTAAGGAAAGCCAGTGTTTCCATGAAGAAACCATCCACTTCAGCAAAACCTCCACTAGATGATCTTCAGATGCAGAAAATGAGCTGAGTGGGAAGCAAAGCCTTATTTTAGCCAAAATAAATGCATGCCTAGTGAGACATGTTTCAGGTTTTTATTAGCACTGTGAAAACCCCATGCTGAATCATAATCTACTCTTCTAGGTCCCTGGAGCTTTCAAAGTGGTTTGCCAGGTGGCATTATCAAGAGTTTGGCAATGTCAATTTTTTGGACTTGAATTTTCCGGAGCCCCTCAGTCCGCATGTTGTCATAACTTTTTTCAAGCCGTGGGTAACAGCAGACCCTTATAGGCACAAATTCAAAGGCTTCCAAGATCGGCAACACTCATAGAAAAGCTCCAGGAATCTCGGATCTCATCAATTACAAAGGGCACATTTTAGTGCAGCTGAAATCATGAGGCTTAACTTGGGCTGACTTTGTTCTGGGTCATGCCTTTTGTCATCTTTGAAGGTGAAATATACAGGATATTTTCAAACACAGCTCAGTGGCTGAGCATTCATACATTCTTGGTGGGACTCTGATCAAAGATGAAAAAAGTGGTTGAAACTACTGCTACCACCATCACCACCTCTCCTCCTCCTCCTCCTCTTGACCAATGGAGAGCATTATGGCTATTCCAACTTTTGATGGAACCACTCTGAACAGTTGTAGTATTGCATCTAGTATGTAGTATTGATCCTGTTTTCAGATAAAAAGTTCTTTGTCTTCCTACTGTGAGAGTCACGGGTGCAGAAACTCTTTAAATATTGGCAGAAGCAACCAAGCAGCTGTGTCTTGCAGCTGGAGGCTTTTGTATATATAGGCTTCCTATGCTGTTGCCCATTGCCTCAGAAACTTAAGTGTACTGGTGTCTGTGAAGATTCTCAGTCACCCAGGTGAGTTTATCTGGAAGTTGAGTCATAGCAACTGGACTTCTTTTCTTGAGAGATCAAAACGTTTCGCTACTCATCCAAGCGGCTTCGTCAGTCTGAGGAAAGTTAGTGGCAAGTCCTCCCACTTATAGTTCACCTTCATTTCACACCACCCTGGTCTGAATAGGCTCATAAGTTGGACAATGGCCTGAATAGGCTCGTTAGATGGACAGTGGTCTGAATAGACTCGTTAGGTGGGAAATGGGCTAAGGTGTGTGAGAGTTTCACCTATGCAACCTTTCCCAACACCCATTAAGTATGGGTCCTTAGCTATGGCCTTGCTGGTGGAGGTGTGAAGTGCTTCTGGTGATTGTTGAGTTTTGTCCCTACATTCTTTTGTTTCTAAAAGCCAAGATCCCGCCTTGCTTCCAAGACTCCTGTTTGTTTCAGTAAGTTCCTGACTTTTTCCCAAAGACTCCCATGTGCCCCAAAAGTCCCCGTCTTGCTCTTTTTCCATTCCTCCCTTACTCCTGAGGAGTCTTGCCTGCTCCAGCTGCCTTTGACTCACAGATTCTGTCCCAACATTCTGGTTTGGGCATCTTCACTATTTTGTCTTGCTGCTCACACCCTGGTCCTCCTGACAGCTACATCTATTTTCACTTTTTTTTTTATTTTTGCTTCCTGGCCGAATTCAAAGTACTGATATTAATTTATAACACCCTTTATGGTTTAGGATCTCCCGACCTAGTAGGACACCTCTCCCTCGGGTCATTCACTCTCATCTCCTCTGGCTTTGATGCAGCAAGTAGCCACTTCAAAAGAGCTCCAGAAGTCATCAACCAGAAGCAGGATCCTCTCGGTTGTGGCAGCCCTACTCTAGAACTCTCTGCCTGTGGAGATGTAATTGGTCCCATGCTTCTGAGCTTCCAGAAGCAAATTAAAGCCGGACTTATTATTCAGGCCTTTACAAGCCTCAACCCTTTGTCATATTAATTTTTTGTAGCAATCTTGTGTTTGCCCATGGTTCACCATTAGGAATCTTGCAATATATACTTGACTGGAAGTTTTAGCAAAGAGTTGATTTCTATATGTTTATTTTAAAATTCTGGTTTGTATATGTGAATTTTAAAATTCTATTTGTCATATTATTATTTGGAAGCTGCCCAGTGTGGTGGCTTGTCTACTAAATAGGCAGGGTATAAGTCTAAACAGACAAACAAATATTTCACGTTGAATAATCGTCTTTTAACCATCTGTACTTGATCAGTGACCAAGCTATTCCAGCTTTCTGCATGATATGTTTCATAATTTTCATTCTGTTTGGTACTTCTTTGTTGACCACTTTCATAATTCAAATAATTTATAGCACCCTGTGATAATTATCCATTTCAAAGTTTTCTGTCTTTCTTACAGCAGCCTGTTTTAAGATTCATGATTCCATCCATACCGTAGAACTGGGACTACATATCACTGTACAATGCATGTTTTCAAATCTAGTTTAACATTTTTGTTATGATGTACTTCAACTTAAAGCTTCTGCTTTAGGCACAATCACATAGTTCAAACCTTCCTTCTTTCTATTTTAACTTTTTTCAAAAGTTATACTCAGGCAATAGGAAATTGGCACTGCAACACCATCAGATTGATAGAAAGACAGTGCGTGTATACCCTAATAAATGTGTTTAACATTGAGACAGCAGAAACACGCTTCATTTTATACCTATGCTCCTGATAACACCATGAACCTTAGGGTGAGAGAGCTGCGCCTTCCTTTAAGCACGCACATACACTTCCCCTCACCCAGATTAAATTGCTTTAGACGCTTGAAAATTCAGCTCACATCCAGCTCCTTGGGAGACCTGTCTCACACTTTTCCTGGCTTTTGCAGGTCAGCGAGAGGTATAACACCCCTATCCAAAAATTAAAAATAAAAAAAATCCATAGCACCCTATAATGTAAGGAACTCTCAATCTTGCTCTCTGTTAACCACCCTGCCCCCATTTCGTACCACACACCTAGCAAAGAGGACGTAGAGACAGGTGATTAAACCTCTGGTTCTTACCATACCTCTCTGTGAGTCAAGGCAGATAATTGAACAACCTCAGGTATTTTGTGCGTGTAATGTGTGACGGAGGGTGAGATAAATGCTCTGCAGCTTGAGACTGTTTAACAGAGATCCCAGCAGGGGCTTCAAAAGAAATCAGGAGACGCTCGTGGGGGCAGTAACTGAGCTCAGAAATTTCTGTGCAAAAGTCCTCCAGCCACAGAAAGGGAACTGAAGGGCATTTTCCAAAGTGCCCTTCATTAATGAGAGTTAACTGAAATGCCTCTGCAACGGAGAAGAGTTCCTGTCCCACAGGTGAAATCATGACCTAAAGCCGACACCATGGGAATTCTTCCCCACAAGAATGAAATATAGGCCCTTTCTGTCCTTTATATTCTGTATTTTCCTTTTGCGACCAAAGGGACTCCACTAGGACAAGAGTCATGGCCTTGCCGAAAAGAATTTTATCGGAATGGAATATATTACTGAACACAAATCATTATGGGTTGTGTGCGGGTTTTTTTACTCCTGTCTGCAATGAGACCTCTGCCTCTCCTTCTACAGATAGACTTGTAAATATTTTCACACAGTGATACTGTGTGTGCATATTAAACATTGAGTTGAACTTTGGGAATTTGTTTCACTTGGTCCTCACAGGCATCTATAAAGAAAAGATATTTTGGATGGCAGCTTATTCCTTGCCTCCTCCCTGCAAAAAGAACATAGATTTCCATCAACTTTGAATATGTTAGTGAGACATCCACATCCACACTCTACTATTTCTACTGCCACCACCAGTTCTCTGGATACCTTTATTTTTATTGATTAGAGAGTCTGGCACCAAGGTATATATTTTTAAATAAAACTTGTAACATTTATTGATTTACAATTGGATCTTCAATAGTATTCATACAGCGCTGACTGATTAACTTATATGCGTTAATAAAACTTAGGCCGCTATCTCACCTAGGGGAAGTTCCGGATATAGTGAAAGTCCAGCTTTTCTTCTTTCTTGGTCACATGATTGAAGATGTGGGATCTCCGTTCCCTCATACAAAGATTTTTTTTAAAAAAAGCACAGTTCAGCCCCACGGCCAGTAGGTGGCGCTAGGAAAAAATGGGGGGGGGGGAACCACTAGCGCTGACAGCCCAAAGGCCAGCCAATCAGCACTGGAGGGAGGGGAAATTTTTTAAAAAAATAATTAAAATGTGCCGACCAGCCCCAGGAGCTGGTGTGGCTAGGGGGGAAAATGAAAACAAACAAACAAAAATAAAATAGCACTGACAGCCTGAATGCCAGCTGATCAGCGCTGGGGGGGAAGGAGAAATTAAAAATAAAAACAAAAAAGCGCTGACCAGCCCCAGGATGACCTGGTTGGGGCTGGGGGGGAGCAGAAAACCGGATCATATGTGATCTCCCACGGATTTCTGGCTTGGATTTTTTACCGGAGCAAAAAATTCCCAACTTCTCCAGAAGGTCATGGAAAACTTGCTAAAGGGGGCATAACCAGGTTTTATTTTAAGCCTGGTGGCCGTGGGGACAATATTTTTGGAAACACTTTATCCTGAAATTTAATCAGCATTAAATCAGTTGCCATGACTCAACTTCCTGTTAAACTCAGCTGGATGACTGAGAATCTTCACAGACATATTAGCAAAACTTGCAGGGAAAGGGAATCTTTTAAATTGCAGATCCCAATATCTGTCAGCCAGCATGGCTACAGTTAATGGGGGAGGAAGGAACGTTTCCTCTGCTCATTAAGTGCAATTATCAATGCAGTTAACACAGACTTTGTGATCCATTTGACCCAAAGTCCCAACACCACCAGAACACCTTCAAGAGAACTGCACCTTTGACTCTCACAGAATACATACATGCTGCAGAAGGAAACTGCTTCAGAAGACTTAAGAATCCATAAAAGAGATTACAGATCAAATGGCTAGAGCAGTGGAAGGGGGAAGTCAAGACAGGATAATGCCTCGAGCTTTCCCGGAATGGAATGCTGCCAGCTGCTGTTATAATCCCATCATTTTTAAACAACTGCCCACTAGGGCCAAACCTCTCCTCTCCCGCAAATCAGTATTAAATGAACTACAGTACTTTTCAAAGTAGCAAGCAGCATTATGTCATCTTGAAAATGAAGAGGTCTGCAGTATGCATCTGTGCACATCTGTAACTGCTCAGGAATGCCCAGAGTGTTACCCGGACTTTCAGGGTAACCACAACAGCCTGGGAAAAAAAGCAAAGTGAAGTGGGTTTTCTTTTTCTTTCTTTCTTTCTTTCTTTCTTTCTTTCTTTCTTTCTTTCTTTCTTTCTTTCTTTCTTTCTTTCTTTGCCAAAGTTTGTTTGCATCCCAACTTTGGAATCTACTGAAGGTGTTGCATTTTCTTCTGACTAAGCTTGTTTTGTGGACAGGAGTAAAAAAAGCACTGAGGTAGAAAACAGAGGAGATGGTAGGGCGGAATGCCTGTTGCAGCTATTTAACAGTGTACTTGGAATACGGAATTAACATCTAGGAACAACCATGTAATACTGCTGAAAAGACCTCCTGCATAAGTACCTAGGAATAAAGAGAAGAGGTGGGCAGTGCACCACCCATAAATGTTGAAGTGCAGGGACTCCTCATAGCAGAACATACACATACACCAGTCACAGCTATGCTCCCAAAGTGCCACCTTATATGATCTGTAGAAATGGGTACGAACCCTGCCCAAATAAGTCCAGGCTCCTGGCAGGGACTGGTTGAACAGCCAAAGAGGAGGAGGAGGAGAGCGCACTCTGGCTGGTGAGTGGGGGATCCTGCCAGGGAGGCACAGGAAGAGAAGCCATAGCATCTGCGGTACAGTGCATACGAACTGGCACAAACCCCTGAACCGAGGTTTGTGGTCATCTCTATTAATTTGCAGTAAAAAACCAGATTCAGCAGTTTAAAAAAAAAAACCTCAGAGAACAGATGTTTTGTAAAGTCTGTGGATTTTAATTGTCCAAGATTAAGCCATCCCAAAGTGTTTAAAATAATAACAGGAAAAATTCACTTTGATATATTGTTATTGGAGAAAATTTATTCCTCCCCCCACAATCAGTTCCTGTTCTACCCAGTTGCTATTAAGGATTACTCTCTGTGTCTCACATTGTCAATACAGTACAAACGTTAGGCTCATGGAATAGTACTACAGTACTGAATCTTCACAAGGATATATTGGTAGGGGGGAAAACACCCACTCCATAAGCAGCCTACTTACAGGATATGCTGCTTGAGAGAGACCCAAGACAAGATGGGTTTATCTCATTCCGCAGGCAGACATCCTAATGTGTGACCCTGCAAGGCTGCTTTTGGCAACCCTGGTCCTATCCAATTCCGCTACTCCCCTCCCAGAAGAACTGTTTCTACGAATAAGAAAGGTGAATTGCCATCCTGGGAGCTTCTAGAAACAGTGATTCACCTTTTAACTAAGGGCCTTTTCACACGACCCCTAAGATCCGCTGGCCACTTAAACTTGGACCAGAGATCTTGGGGGTTTGTTGCTCTTCCTGCATCCCCACCCCTCCGCACTTCCTTGCTCCTGTCTGCGTGAGGGGAGGGAGAAAAAAAGAGAGGAAAAAATGCAGGCTCACCTCTGAAGCCACCCGGAGCCCCGTCGTCTCCTGATTCCTTCTCTTCTGTTTGTTTTTTTTGCCTCCCGCCCCTTCTTTTAAAGGGGTGGGAGGCAAAAACAAACAAACAGAAGCAAGGAGAGCCCACACTCACCAGATTACATCCGGACCTGGGGATTTTCACCCTCCGAGAGCAGGTACAAGAAAAATGTGCTGGGACGCGCTTAGGTGGGTGTGGTCGCACTTAATTTCCTGCAAACTCCGGAGCTGGTGGGGAAACAATTGTAAGCCCTGGAGCTGGCAGCCATTTGCGGCGGAGTTTAGGGGTTGTGTACAAATACCGTAAGTCATAGCCTTAGTGTTCAATAAACCCATATGCTGATTTTTTCAAAACCAGAAGTGAACCTTCAGCCATCCAGCCGGGTCTCATGTTTGTTTGTCTGTTGCTCATGTTTTTCAGCAATCTGTGTGGGCATCCAGAGGACTAGAAACAGGGGGCACAGAAAATTGATCCCCATACCTACTGATGTTGCTCATCCTGATAGAAATAAACCATGTGAGCAGCTGGTGATGGCAGCATGGTTCCTTGGGAGCTGCCTTCTTTGTTCTCCTCTCTAACAATTCAGTCTCACTCCCTGCTCTTCCCCACTCTGTATTTGTCCTGTGGCAGAGTAAAGCAAAGTGTTTTTCTTATATAGCCCCCCCCCCAGCACTTAAAGCACTTTCCGGGTGGTTTACATTCAGTTGTACAGCATAGGCTCCACATTGCCCATCTACAACTAGCTGGGTACTCAATTTACCGACCTCTGAAGGATGGAAGTCTGAGTCGACCTCAAGCTGGCTACCTGAGCAGGGGCATAGCTTGGGGAGGGCAAGGGGGCGGGGTTCCCCGGGTGCAGCAGTAAGGGGCACCAAATTGCCTGCCAGCCCCCCCTGCCACCACTGACCCCCACCTGCCATCCAGATTATATTTTGCAATGGGGGGGGCACAAAAACTGATTGTTGCCCCAGGCTCTGGAAGCCCTAGCTATGCCTCTGTTACCTGAGCTTGGATTGAGCTCAGGTTGCAAGCAGAGTCCCCACTGCAGTACTGCAGATTAACCACTGCAACACGAGACTCTGCACAAGGGTCTGGCCAGCTCAGTTTGTACAAAGTCCTCCACCATCAGTGGATGCAATGCTGATTCAAAAGAACTTCAGTCTTTTTCCTCCAATGAGACATTTTGTATTTCAAATCGGTGTACCTTGACCTCCAAGAACAATAGCATGTTGTCTTGTGCTTTCTTCCTGTAACACATTCTTTTCTAGCATGTTCTTTGTTAGCATCTGCTATTCAGAAATATTGCTGAGTGTTTTCTGACAAAGATTTTATGAAACAGGTACAACTTACTGGAGAATGGACAACTGGATACGGTCAGGCTTACTTCCAAGTAAAGATGCATGACATCAGCCTGCTTATTTTAATCAGCGAGTTGCAGGCTATTGTTTTTAATTATCAGTTTTCCAAGATCTAAAACTAATACCTTTAGAGTATAGGTGTTACTCTTAAGCATAATCTAAGAGTCCTGCCCCTGTTTGTGTGTGGTGTTAACTCAGATGAAATAAAATAATTATGTGAGCTTTCTCCTCTCTTTCTTATGAATTTGAGAAGCCTGAGAATACTTTTCAGGCATACAGTATTTAGAAATAATAATACTTCTATGAGATTTTTTAAAAAATAATCTCAGGGCCTTATTTCTCTGTGCTGTGACTGCAGGCGAACTATAATTAAAGTCATCTGAAGACTCTTGTTATAAATATCCCCTATATAAATGCAAAGGGCTGAAAATGAAAGGATTTAAGTGGTATATTGTAAAAGGACACAGGCCTATTGATTTCACCATGGCTAACCCTTTCAGCTCCATACCTTGTTATCTAACTTTCCAGAGATTCTGTCAATTGTCTAGAAGGTCATCTCCTCCAAAACAATTAGAAAAATATGAAGAGATATGAATGAAACCCTGTTCAAACCCAAGTCCTTTCAAATTAATTTCAAACCACGTGTGCACATACAAATACTTCACAGATAAATCACCCCATATGTATTTTACTTAATCTTCTACATTGTGGGATTTAAACTGTAAATCAAGAGAGTACTGTATATAAGAAGGAAAAAATAAAATCAACCATAAATAGTAGTGACTTAGACCACAAAGGGACTGTTTTGAAGGAAGAATATTTGTACAAATATTGCTTGCATCTATAATGCTATAACTAAATCAGAATTTTAATTAGAGTAATGTACCTATATGTGCATCTATAAAAATTATTGGATACAAATTTAAATAGATGTATTGTATGTTTTAATATAGATGAGAGAAACCATATTCCTACTGTGGTTTATAGTTCTATAAGTTAAATTGTGTAACTTGCAACAACAGATTGCCATTCATTTAAGAAGGGAATGCCTACCTAAGAGTATTCCCTACCTAGAAAACCCTGCAAAGGATCTCCATAAATCAGAAGTGATTCAACAGCGCATTATTATTATTGTTTTTAACATGGTACCAATTGTGTTATGCAGCATATTAGTTGGTCACATAACAGGTGTACACCCTAGCAACTTGTCAGTTAACAACAATTCACGCAGGTAAGTTAAGCCATGTAACTTTTAATGAAAATAACTGAGTCTTTGAATGCTGCTTTTTAGCTGAGTCAGATTGTTTTTCAGTTTTAAATGTTTTAATCATTAAAAGTATTTTAATTACTATTATAGTTCAAATTGTTTTTAATACACAATTTATTATGTGTTTTTAATGTACCTTAAGGTTTTTTTTTAAATACTGAGCCACCACTGGGCAGCTTATAAATGAGGCAAATAAAGATAAATAAAAAGCAAAGCCAAATGTGCTGCTTTACAGTTACCCCATCGTCTTTAAAGCACTCGCTGGGTGGGTTACCGCTTAATTATATAGGCTACCTATTAACACACACAGGCATATACCCTGTGAGCTGGGTAACCCCTTGAGTTTCCCAGCCTCAAAAGTCAGAGTCTATCTTGAGCCAACTGAGTCCAAAATCAAAATCAGCCCATGAAGAGAGTCTTTACTGCAATGCTGCAGTTTAACCACCATGCACAACTATTTCTAAATTTGCGTCTTTTCACAGATTATCTGTACATGCAAGTTTGCATCATGTTTTTAGGGATGTGTTTCCTCTTTTCTTTCGACATCTTAGGCAGCCACCCCTGGCATGTGCAGATCTTTGATCTGACCTAACAGAGAAATGCTGCTTCTGTGTCAAGGGATAAAAATTCCCCAGGGATATTTCATTGTTACCCTGCTGCCACGTGTGCTTAAATTTCTTCTTCTTTAAAAGAACTGGTTGAGATCCCGGAAACAAAGAGTAGGTGTCAATGGGAAATTTTCACAATGGAGAGAAGTGAAAAGCGGTGTGCCCCAGGGCTCGGTCCTGGGACCGGTGCTTTTCAATCTGTTCATAAATGACCTGGAGACAGGGATAAACAGTGAGGTGGCCAAGTTTGCAGATGACACAAAACTTTTCCGTGTGGTAAAAACCAGAGAAGATTGTGAAGAGCTCCAGAAGGATCTCTCCAAACTGGGGAAGTGGGCTGAGAAATGGCAAATGCGTTTTAATGTAACCAAATGTAAAGTAATGCATATTGGGGCAAAAAATCCAAACTTCATCTATCAACTCATGGGTTCTGAGTTATCCGTGACGGATCAGGAAAGAGATCTTGGTGTGTTGGTGGACAGCTCCATGAAGGTGTCTCCCCAATGTGTGGCAGCGGTGAAGAAGGCCAATTCCATGCTAGGGATTATCAAAAAGGGGATTGAAAATAAAACAGCCAACATTATAATGCCATTATACAAAACAATAGTAAGGCCCCACCTGGAGTATTGTGTACAATTCTGGTCACCGCATCTCAAGAAAGACATAGTGGAACTGGAAAAGGTGCAAAAGAGAGCGACTAAAATGATTACTGGGCTGGGGCACCTCCCTTATGAAGAAAGGCTAAAACATTTGGGCCTCTTTAGTCTGGAAAAAAGGCGCTTGAGGGGGGATATGATTGAGACATACAAAATAATGCAGGGTATGAGTAAAGTGGATAGAGGGAAGCTCTTCTCCCTCTCCCAAAATACCAGAACTAGGGGACATACACTCAAATTGAGGGCTGGGAGAGTAAAAACTGACAAAAGAAAATATTTTTTCACCCAGCGCGTTGTAAGTCTATGGAACTCCCTGCCACACAATGTGGTGATGGCATCTGACCTGGATGCCTTCAAAAGGGGATTGGACAGATTCCTGGAGGAAAAGTCCATCACAGGTTACAAACCATGATGGAGATGTATAATCTCCAGGCTTTAAACCAGGGTACTTCAAGGGCCAGATGCAGGAGAGTGGTATCAGGAGACAGATATCTAGTCTCATGCGCTCCCAAACACATCTGGTGGGGCCGCTGTGAGATACAGGAAGCTGGACTAGATGGGCCTTTGGCCTGATCCAGCATGGCTCTTCTTATGTTCTTATGTAAAATGAAAGAAAGAGTAAAATTCATTTGGTCAGATCGTATTTATTTGTCTCTCGTGAAACTGGAATCAAGTATCTCTCCCTTGCAGCTCAGCAGATATGGCGATCAGATACTGTACTTAAAAACAGTGATATCTTACTAGGTCAAGAAGTTATAATGGGAAGAACATTTTATATACTTGGCTTGAAGTTCAGCTTAGAACATGATTTTATGAGGGAATCAAAATCATAATTAATTTTGTTTTACATAGTTCACCAGTGGCGTACTCCAGAGGGCTGCTCTATTTAAGAGTAGTTACATTAATCATTTGAGCTGGTACCATAACTGGACCCATGTAACAGCAAATGCCTCACACTTTATGAGCCACTGGGTTCAGGAGGATTTCAAGTCTTTAAGACACCTAATAATTAAATGGGAAATGCAGTTTAATGCAGACAGATGTCATACAGCAAGTCTAGTGGCAATCATGTGAAACAGAGCGTATATCATAAATAGAACCACCATAAATTGAAATGACCAGAAAGGATAATGAGGTCTCCTCACAAATATATTTGAAAATGTCTGCCAGATCTCAAACTCAGCAGTTGAAAGAAAGAAAGAAAGAAAGAAAGAAAGAAAGAAAGAAAGAAAGAA
>JAHTLZ010000007.1:29785000-29805095 GCA_023846285.1 Phrynocephalus versicolor
TATTATTATTATTATTATTATTATTATTATTATTATTATTATTATTATTATTATTATCATCATCATCATCATCATCATCATCATCATCATCATCATCATCATCATCATCCACTTCTTCGGAGTGCTTCAGACTGATTTCGTAGATCTCATAGTTGTGAAAACGTTTACCTTACATATGCTCACATTGTGCATATCTGTGTTCCCTGTTTTGATTGTGTTCAAGTGTCCTTGTACGGTATTTAGAAAGGTATTAAAATATCTTTCTCCAAAACACTGATTAGCAGCCCTTCCTTTATGCACATCTTCCTTTACAGAAGAGAACCAATATGGTATTGTGGGTAAATTGAAACATTAGTGCTCAAGAGACCTGGGTTCAAATCCCTACTTGGTCATGAAACTCACTAGGTGACCCTAGGCAGCTACACCTGTTCAGCATTCTTCATGGTTCCTTTTGTGGGGACAGAGTGTGCAGGAACAAAGCAATGCACATGAATATTTGTGTTACAAATGCTATGGGTGATTTGTTGTGTGACCCACAATCTATCCTTGTCTACTTGCAACTACTCAGAAGTAAATCCCATCAAGTACAAAGAGCCTTTCGCCAATGTAATAGGTATAGGATTGCAACCTAACGCTAACCTTTGTTTTCCCTAATGCCCTTCAGCAGAGCTACTGCTTCTGTGTGTTTATGTTCACAAGAGAAATATGAACTGGGAGCAAAGTTAAACTATCTGCAGAAAATAATACGCTTAGCTTCTGTACCAAGTAAGCATGCCACGAAGGGCTGAATTGCAGAAGCTGCCTTCTGCTTTTTGATTGATTAAGTGATGCAACTCCGAGTATTTAAAATATGTGCTATATTTATAGTGTGGAAAATATTTATTTCATAGCTTATTTGAGCAGATGTGAGCCAGTGTGAGACATATGTTAATACAGTATATGGAAACGCAAAACTTTTTCAAGTCAAAATGTTTCCACAGTTTGTAACATCTCCACAAGACAAGATTACATTTCCATTTAAAGCCGCTAAGTGAGTGTGCTTCAACATGGTCTGCAGTAACTGTTAAGGGTAAAATGAGGGAAGGTGTAGCTTAGATTCTCTTGTCCCTGATTAATTTTAGAACAGGAGAGTACAGGCCACGTACCCCTTTTAATGGAGTCAAATGGTCTGTACAACCTTTTACCAAAGTCCTGGAATAATCTCATGACAAAGTTTTGGAAGGAATCAGTCAAAGCAGTAGAGACAGACAAAGGGTCCCATAAATTAAAAAGGACCATCCCAAGGCATTTTGCTACCTGAGAAAGAACAGCCAATCATGCCCTTACATAGTCAAACTGCCCTATACCAAAAGCCAGAGGCATCATTTTGGTATATGGGGTGGGGGTATAAATAATAAATAAACCAAGACATGGCAAATTTGATGAGCCCGATGGCTACATTTTTAGCCCCAGAATCCCATGTGCTGCAGAAAATCCAAAATATATACAGTACAGTACAGTATACAGTATAGTATATATAAAATATCAAGTTGCCCGAAAATCTATTTACATATTTGTTTTGTTGGGATGGGTTTTGTTTGGCTTCCCCTATTCTATTTAATACAGAAACCACTATTTTTGAAGGCCTCCTGAAGTGAAACAACATTTTTTTAAAAAGACTCTGATCAGCTGCACCGACCCGAGGAGTACAAAAAATACATAGGGAGCCTTATGTAGACCAATGAGCCATACATCCTCTGATGCAAGCCCTTCTTATGTCCTTTGGCAGTAAATATACTGTAGTGAAAAAATAAATGACCTGCTGTACTTTTCTGGCATCCCGATCAGTTTCCAACAACCATCTCATACGATAGGATCAGTTCCATCCATCTGTAGGATGTTAAGACCGCACTCTTAATTGCTGTTGTACTGTTTAATTGAACAGTGTTTATTAATTTGACCCTAAGTCTTGATTTGCTTAAATTTTGGAAATTCCATTTGAGTTTGTATCCCAAACCTGCTTCAAACCTGGTGTTGAGATTTTGGGTACAGTATTTCCCACCAATATGAATTCGTTCATTTTAAAATTCTAAAAAACATTCTGGTGGAATTCTGTCTACCAACTAAATGGGAAGCATTAATGACAATCTTAATGTGCATTAAAGCTTTCTTTTTGAGTTCCTTTACTTGGAAGCTAAACTTGTGAAAATTTTATAGGCCTTTTCTGTTTGTTGACTGGGGTTGGTCTACCTCCACATTAATGACCAATATTTTGTCACAGTAATCAGACAGAATGGAGACTTGTGTCATTAGTGTTTAAAGCGTATAAGAGTCTAACATGACCTCATTTTAGCTTTTAAGGAGCCATTATCAATTATATTTTTGCCACGGACATACTGTAAACCACAATGTGAATGAAATACAGTATAAGCCGAATCAGAATTGTATGGTTTGCATGATGAACCTTATATAAGGTGGTGTGTGAATCATTCTTTCCCATTTGTGGCTATGTTTTTTTAATGCTTTCTGCACCATATGTATGCTTACTGTGCCAAGCTCCATGGTGCAGTGGTTCAGCTACACTACTGCAAATCAAACATCTGCTCACAACCTGAGTTGACTCACTCTTCCATTCTTCCAAGGTCCACAAACTGGCTACACAGCTTGTTAACTGGTGTGGGCACAGTATTACTTGTTTAATTTTATAGTGAGCTGCCCAGAGAGTGCTCTAGCACTATGGGGCAGTATATAAATCAAAACAGCAAGAATTTGTGAAAGCTCCACCCCCTGCCTTGCCCAAAATAGCGCTATGCACTCAAGTACATGGACTCACTCCCTTTGTGCATGGCTTCTCAGTGTGCCGACATTGCGCAACTCCAACATGCATGGCCAAGTGAGCCCTCATGCCACCTGGGAATAAATGAAGCATCCACACCCAGGTTTTAAAAGCCACCTCTCCCACAAACTCTCCTCCTCCTCTAGTGCCACTTCCACTAGGATTTGTCTCCTCACCTAGAAACCTGGGAAAACATAACAAGTCTTTGAGACTTCAGCTGCCTGGTAATCCAGGGCACTAGGTGCAAAATATATCAGCCTGAAACACTGGAACACTCTTGTATCACAGCTGCTTAATACTGGATATCCAAGCATAAGTTCTCCAAAACCACTGCTCTCTCTGCAGAACTGCACTGATGTAATTGTTTCTTGTGTGTGTGTTTTGGAGCATACAGATCTTTTATGAACATAAGTTCATAAATGAACTTATCATAAATGGCCTCTCTTCAGCTTGGAGAGATGTGACCAGTGGGGTGCCCCAGGGTTCTGGGTCGAGTGCTGTTCAATATCTTTATTAATAACTTGGAAGAAGGAATAGAGAGTATGCTAATTAAATTTGCAGATGATACCAAATTGGGAGGGGTTGCTGATTTCTTAGAGGATAGGGTAAAAATCCAAAAGGACCTTGACAGATTAGAGTGCTGGGCCAAAGCTAACAGGATGGGTTTCAACAGATGGAAATGTAGGGTGCTACATCTAGGTAAAAAGAATGAATTGCACAGATATAGGATGGGGGATACTTGGCTGGAAAATAGTACCCGTGAAAGGGATCTGGGAGTCTTGGTGGACCAAAAATTGAACATGAGTCAGCAGTGTGATGCAACAGCCAGGAAAGACAATGTGATTCTTGGTTGCATCAACAGAAGATTGTGTCTAGATCAAGGGAAGTGATACTACCACTCTATTCTGCTCTGGTCAGACCCCACCTGAAGTACTGTGTCCAGTTCTGTGCGCTTCAATTTAAAAAGGATGTTGACAACCTCGAGCGGATACAGAGGAGGGTGACCAGGATGATTGAGGGTCTGGAAGAAATGTCTTAGGAGGAACGGCTTAGGGAACTGGGAATATTTAGCCTTTCAAAAAGAAGACTGAGAGGATATATGATAGCATTAGCTATGTTTAAATATTTGAAAGGATGTCATATTGAAGAGGGAACAGGTTTGTTTTCCATGGCTTCAGAGACTAGGACTTGGGGCAATGGTTTCAAACTACAGGAAAAGAGATTCCATTTAAACGTTAGGAAGAACTTCAGGACAGTTAGAGCTGTTCAGCAGTGGAATATGCTGCCATGGAGGGTGGTGGCATCTCCTTCCTTGGAGGTTTTTAAGCAGAGGCTGGATGGCCATCTGTCAGAAATATTGTGATGGGTTTCCTGCATGGCAGGGAGTTGGACTGGATGGCCCTTGAGGTTTCTTCCAACTCTGTGATTCTATGATTCTATAAGCATACATTCATATAATATGCAAATACACGGCAGAACTCAACATCGACCCTGAGACCAGTAATACTAAACCCCCAAGGAGGAAAGTCCAGTTTTATCATCCCAGTTGTTAACGCCACTAGTGATTCCTATAATTCACAGAAAGGAACAATACGACTCACTTGTTGTTCTCTGTTGCCCATGTCACCAACACAATGTGTTTGCTGCCCTTTTTCAGAGCAGGGGCCGGATCAATGAGAACAATCAGTTCTCTAATTTAAATGGATTCATGCCCCAGAAACCATCAGGTGCGCCTTTAATGACAACTGGGAAATCCCATCGTTGTCGTGTGAGTTTAAAAAAAAAGGTGAGGGCATGATGGGAAACGCTATCCTTGACTGCCAAAAGATTAACCACTTTAAATATTTATAGGGTCTTATCTTTGCTGGCGATTGGTTATTAATTCCTTGAATCGAGGCAGGGCTGTCTGAATCCCTAGAGCTTTAGAATCCGTCTCCACTTTGAATTATTCTGAACCTCTAATGGAGAATTGGCACTTTAAATCTTCCTTTCTGCACTGCTGTGCCCCTAAATCATCCCTCCTCCCAACTCCTCTCTCTTTCTCTGAGCCCTGGAACTTAGGAGAGAACAGGATACAGCACAGAGTCCTTCATATTTTTTTTTTTTACTACAAGCATGTGGTTTGAGAAGACTGCTTGATTTTTGCTTTGAGCTTTATAGTAAAGATCAATATTTGGGGTGGGGGTGGTGATGAAACAGCTGTATTAGGCTGTTCTACTGTTATCTACTTTTGTGTTGCAATGGGTTTAAATTCAAGATTTATTATTTCTTTTTGGTCTAGTTCTGGCCATTTTAGGTATCTGCTGAACACAGGCAATTGCATATATTTAACCTACCTTCAAGAGTACATTTTTGCCCAACAGTTGCCGGAGACATACCGCTTGACAACTGTAATGAAACCTTTGATAATGCTCAGCTGCCTGTAGCAAATAGGTTTATTGTAGAAGCCAGAAATTGTTCGGGGGTAGAAAAATGTATGCATAATGTGAAAAAAGAAACCGTCCAGTAAATCAGTGCTGATCACATGGGAAGGAACCTGCGCCCTCCATTAATTTTGAGATTGCACACCATACTTGGAAATTTTCATGGTTGAAGTTTTTCAGCAAAAGGGGGGAGGGGACACCATATTTCCATATTGCCCATAAAACTAGGCTAACTTTATTTTCATTATGCCCAGAAGTCTACGATAAACTATAATAACTAAGAAAAAAAGCTTAGGGCAAATTGAAAGGTTAGCCTCATATGGGAGAACTCACTAGTAGTTGAAGTTACCTTTCCTTAAAAAAAAAAACAAGTTTCCCAAAATATGACAGCCTTGCAAGCCTCAGGCAAGTCTAATTAAAGTTAAAAGGCAGCAAAAATAAGGGAAAATAAGAATTGCTGTTAGCTCTCCTATGGAGGAGTTCTTATTAAAAAGTGAATGATCCAATTAGCCAATAGTAGTGGGACTTGTGTTGTTGATCCCGCTTTCTCAGATCTGTATCTGTTAGACGGAGAAGGAGAGAGATTTAAGGCTAGTGTTCTTTACTCCTGGCTGTTTTCTTCTGGCAAGTTTTGCGCTTTGTGACTTGAATTGGGGTGGGAGGACTGCCTCGCAAGAAGAAACAGACTCATTGGGATGAGCCTCTGTGTTTCTATATAGAGATGGGTACGAAATGAACTTTTGTTCGTTTCGTTATTCGTTATTCGTTTCATTACATAATGAAACGAATAACAAACCTAGGAGTAAATTCAAAACTAAACAAAATGAACTGGAAAAAAATTGGTTTGGTTTGGTTTGGTTCGTTAATGGTGGTGCATTACAGAAAGAGCTGTTTTAAAACATTTAAAATCGATGTGAAACACTTCAAAAAAATCCAAAAAATATTTTTATGCCTGATTATACCTATTAAGTTGATGCCACTTATTTAAAACATCTAAAATGTGTTTTTGTTAGAGATCTTTTTTTAAACAGGACAAAATGGCTGCCGCATAATTCTATAGGCTATTTTTTTCTATATAACTCTAGCAACATGGCGGCTGTGTCGACCAATTGAAACTTTTCCCCCTCCCCCTTGGATCACCTCCCCATCATCATCCCCCCCCCCCAAACATCTTCCACATTTAATGGAAGAAGTCAGCTTGGCGGCTGCGGACATGGCACGATTTGTCAAGGTGAGCAGCTCACGTTTTTGGAGCCTTACACACCACAATTCAGGTTTGTGGCTTTTGTTGTAAGAACAAGTATTATTAATTGCTCTTTTGTGAAGGCTTCGGCAGGGCTCTGCAGCTTTCCACATGCTCCCTTATACCAGGCTCTTGTCGAAATGCAGATTGCCTCCCTATTGATTTGCTTTACTTTGGCGTCCAGCGGGGGGGGGGGAACCTCAGATCTTTGAAGCTCACCTCATCTGGACTTCAGTATCATTGAGACAGACAGCTGCCTGGCCTTGCTGAAAGATGTGTTAAGAAATTCAAATCCCAGCTTCTTCCCTTGCACAAGTCTTAGAGCTTTGCCAGTCTGTCTAGGGCAGGAAGGAATAAAAGAAACGTCATTGCGGCACTTAACATTAAGGGTGGAGAGCTGCCAGTGAAAACAGCACTGAGGAATTTATATAGAGAATATATTTGCATCCACTAGTTAATGTTCTTCATACCATACAATTAGTAGAGACAGTCCTATCAGTAGTGCTTGAAAATTGTTCATTATTTTTAAGGAGTATGGGAACGTATATTCTCCCTGAGTACACCTTCCCCCACTAGCATGACCAGTCAAAAAGGAATTAAATAGTTTTTTGTTGTTGTTTTATTAAAGAGTGAACTATTTGAACATTATTTTTCTGCCATGCAAGGTTAAAAGGGCTTTCAGCATTTGTTTGCTAGAGCCTCATAGTGCGATGATTAAACTTTTGGGATTATAGTTAAAACTCCTCTCATGGTCAGCATTGGATCCCAGCAGATTCCGGCAGCTGACTCAAGGTTCACTCAGCCTTCAGTCCTTTCAAGGTCAGTAAAATGAGTGTCTAGCTCATGGGGGGTATGTGTAACCAGTACAGAATAATTAAACTGTAAACTGCCCGGAAAGAAAATATTGTGATGGGGGTTCCTGCATGGCAGGGGGTTGGACTAGATGGCCCTTGAGGACTCTTCCAACTCTATGATTCTATGATTCTATCACTCTACTTTAAGCACTATGGGGCAGCATAAAAAGCTTTTGAAAAAATATTTCTTTATTCATTCATTAAGACATTCATTCTTGCATTTTAGGATTTTTTTTGGTAAAAAAAGTACAGAAATAGTTTTTGTGAAAAAATATTTTGCATTACTAAGTATTTAGTTAGTTCAGGTGACAATTTTAAAAGTGGTGGTCCTTTCCTTCTCGTGCAGGAACAAAAGAGCTTGCAGCAGTTCACAAGGCTTTTTTTTAATGGAGGACCTCAGTATGCCGAGACACTGTTTTTAGCTGAGGTGGAGAACATTCGGTGCATCCCTGATTTCATGGCATCTCAAAGTTGCTGCATTATGTTCATAGAATCATAGAATAATGAGGTGGTAAGGGGGTCAATAAGGCCACCCTGTCCACTACCACCACCCCGGTCAATGCAGGAATGAATACAAATCAAAGGATGCCTGCCAGGTAGTTGTCCAACTTGCTCTTGAATGCCTCCAGTGTTGGGGCACTCACCACCTCCATTAATTCCATTGTTGTACCGCTCTAACCATTGGAAAGTTTTTCCTGATTTTGCTCTTTCTAATGGCATCGACATACTTCTGCATAGCTGCATCCTCCTACAATGTGTTAAGTTCAAATATAATTAGAACAGTCAGAACACAGATTAACATCCACTGGTAGGTTACCTTGTATTTTATAGACAGGGAAGAGTTCTCTCTCCCCCACCCCCAGGTAGGTCACTACTGTCATTCAGATCATCACTTCTCCTTCAACCACAGTGTTCATCTAACTAAGAATACAGAATAGTTGGCATGGCATTTTAAGAGTTCTAGCTTAAAACGCCTAATGAAGTGACTAAGACATTCATTTCTGCTGGTGAACTAAATGGATGTAGTAGTAGGCAATTGTTCCATCCCCAGAAACATAACTTGGCACCTGTCCCCAGTTGGTTACATTTACAGCTGCTGTTTGTAATGGTAGCTTGTTTTGGGGCTGCTGAATTATTTATTTAATTTTTTTCTTCTGCTAACCATGGATAACTGAATCAGTGGTTAGTGAATCAGTGGATACCAGAGTTCTACTGAACTAATGCTGCCCCTGTGTTTTTAATTAATTCCACATATACAGTTGAAGTTCCAAAGAGCAGCAACCTGTTTATATTATTAATGGAACTCGCTTAATAACAGTGGACCACTCTTTTCATACCTTGAACCAGGGCAGTCAATCATACCTTTTTCTTCCTCCTTGTTTTTGGAAGTACCCTGGAAAATTTATTTTGGATCTCTCTCTCTCTCTCTCTCTCTCTCTCTCTCTCTCTCTCTCTCTCTCTCTCTCTCTCTCTCTCTCTCTCTCTTTTTGAACAGGTGCTTCCTTTATACTGAGAACCGTTTAAGTGACAAACTTGTTTTATGTCCGGAGTTCTCAGCTGAAATCACAGGGCCGTCTGACACAGGCGCTTGTATGTTTTCTCATCTGTGCTAATGCTGACAGCACATTCCCACAGTTGGCCTGGATTGGACACAGAACAGATGTTGGGGATTACGGGGAAGGCTTCAGAGATGCTTTCGGTCTGTGTGTTTGCGGAAATCATTCATTGTAGAGACAATGGCAGGGCCAGCAGAAGCAGTGGCGTTCTTGAAAACAGACGGCTGTGGAGCTCCCCTTAAATCCCCCAAACCAAATGTTTTCTCTGGTGAAGTTGATTAAAAGGGAAACATAAATCACTGACACAAGGAGTATTATAGATGCTTAGAGCTATCAGATTTCTTCCTCTATCTTAACAATGGCCTGAAATTGTTCATTACATAGAGGTGCAGTTCCCATCCAGAACTTAAAGGTTTGGTAGATTCAAGAACAGAATCATGGAATTAGGATCTAATTCCAGCAGTAGAACGGGTTCAGCAGGGAGGGTCCAGTGCACAACAGAATCATAGAATCATACAATCATTGTAGGGTTGGAAAATAATCTTCTAATCCAACCTCTTGCCTAAGGCAGGGGACCTCATACAATCCCGGACAGATGGATGTCCAATCTTGTCTTGAAAACCTCCAGCAATGGGGCACCCACAACATCAGGAGGCAAGCTGTTCCACTGTTTAATGGCTCTCACTGTCAGGATATTTCTCCTTATATACAGCTTGGCTCTCCCTCTTATGAGTTTCTACCCATTGGTCCTTGTCATACCCTCAGGTGCAACTGAAAATAAATCAATGCCCTCTTCCCTGTGGCAACGCTTCAGGTATTGGAAGACTGCTCTCCGCCCCCGCCCCCCAGTCATCTCTTGGTCAGGCTAAACATGCCTATTTCTTTTAGTCGTTTTTCATACAATTTAGCCTCCAGTCCCCTTATCATCTTGGTTGCTCTTCTCTGCACTTTTTCTAGGGCCTCTGTGTCTTCTTTGTATTGTGTCCAGTTCTGTTGACCAGAACTGGACACTGTATTCCAAATATGGCCTAACTAGGACAGAATGGAGTGGTACTATCACTTCCTGTGATCTTGACGCTACCCCCCTCTGTGCTGAAAGTGGATTGCTTGCTGAAACATAGCAGCATTGGGTTCCATCTGGTTATTACTGCCTTCAGTTTTGTTCTTTGAGATCAAAAATCATCCTACACCAAAGCGAAAGAACTTGAAAGAGAGAAGATGATCGTTTTGATATTCCATGCAATTCAGCATCTGGGAAACTCAAAAGGGAAAGGCAAAATGCTGGCATTCCACAGATATTTCATGAGAATGAGATGTTGCTTACTTGCTCTCTTTGTTTTTATTATTAGTATTTATTACTGATTTGAAAAATACTACCCAGCTGGTTTACAAATAAAAAAGCAATAAAACCATAACTTCTATAAGGAAATCAGTTTAGCTGAACCATGTCAAGCTGCCAATATATTTGAACATTAAATGGTAGCAATGAAATATAAACAGTAAAAATAAGGGTTATATACCTGCTGGAAGGGAAAGGTTTTTAACTGGTGTCTCAGTGCTAAGCATGAGGAGGCCAGGCAGATCTCTCATGAAAGGGTCTTTTTCTGGGGGGAAATAGAAAATCCCTGGTGGGGGGGTTCTGAGCTTCAGAATTTCTGAAAATTTTAGATCTCTATCCACCAGTGGGCCCAGACACCTCTCAACAACTAAGAAAGACTTTCTTGCAGCCAGGTCACCAGTGGACTGGGGAGGGGGTGAGGATGAGCTGAAAGGCATACAGGAGATGGAAGGCAAGCAGACAGGGAAGGTTCTAAAGCCTGGAGGGAGACTCCCTAAAGGAAGGAGATAAATGGGGAACACGAGTGGGAGGACCAATGGGGATGCTGGGTGGAGGTTAAAGAGAAGCCAACGTGGGAAGCTTGCCAAGCAGAGACCAAAGCAACTGTCACTAGAAGCTCCAGGGAAAACAGAAGTTCTGGGAAGACAAGATCCATGGACAGGAGAACTTGTCCCACTACAGCTACCTCAAGAGGAGGCAGAACGCATGCACCCAGGCCAAAACACCTCAGAAACCCTCCTTCTAGGAAGTATGGGAGCAGCGAGAGAGACGTCAAAGAGCCATGGAGAGAGAAGAAAGGTTTTCCCCCAGAGGCACCTGAGGACAGCATCCCAGATCTGCAGCCCATTCACATCCCCTAACCAGAGGTGGAAGGAGGAGACAGGGAGACCACCATCAAGGAGAAGTCCACTCTTGCCCTCCGCCACTCCTGCTGTGGAACCCTCTCCGTGGCTAATCTCTAAGGCTGTGGTCACACCTGGGTTTCGATCCAGATCTTCTGAAGGTCCGGCTTTTCCTCTTCATCCCATCACGTGATTTAAATGTGGGAGAAGAGTTCTCACGTCAAAATCTGTTTTTTTAATTTTAAAGTGCAGTTCAGCCTCCTTGGCCAGCAGGTGGCGCTAGCATTTGAAAAAAAAAGACGAGTTTGCTGGGGGGAATTAATGCTTGTCAGATCAGATAGAGTTTCCTGTTACTCTGATATGCAGGCAAATTAAAAAAACCAGCACCGATCGACCCCAGGAACAGCCGGTCGGTGCTATGCAAAAAGAAAGAAAAAGAAACCCGGATCATCAGTGTGGTCCCACGGGGTCTGCCTCCTTAAAAGCTGGATTTGCAAAGCGAGGCAAAAATTCCCCAACCTCGTAGGTGAGTCACAGAAACCCCACTTAAGGGGGCATTACCAGGTTTTCTTTTTTTCTTTTTTTTCAAAACGCCCGGTGGCCGTGAGGACAGCATTTTTGGGCACAATTTATTTAGTAATTTAAACTGTTTTTAAAGGGACGTGAGACCGAGCCCTAAGGCATGCATGCCCAAACTTCGGCCCTTCAGATGTTTTGGACCACAACTCCCACAGTTCTTTGTCATTGGCATTCTAAGCTTAGAATTCTGGGAGTTGTAGTCCAAAACATCAGGAGGGCCAAAGTTTGGGCATGCCTACTCTAAGGTGTCCTGCAAGTATTAGAGGAACAAGGGTTAACCACAGATAGGAAAGACTCTGTGGGTAGGCAGTGCCAAGGCCTCCCGTTGGATAGAACAGTAGTAAGTGGTGACTACTGATGTCAAGAGGTGTGTGTTTACTCCCTTGTTTGCACCAAGTTGAATAAACCTTATGGAACTTATTCAAGGCTTGGTGGGACACTTTGGGATGCCTGGGGGAGAGAGAGTTACAGAAATAAAAGAAGATAGAGGAGTTCACTCATTCATAGGTAACATGATAGTTATGTAACAACATGCTAGTATCAAATGGGGAGAGAGAATGATTTCCTGTTGGCAAAGGTGTCAGATAAGGGTGCATTTCTAACTTGTTTTAAATATTGCTTTTAATTACATGTTTTAATATGTCTGCTTAATTCCTTTAAAATATTATATTAAAATATTATATTAACTTGTTTTAGCTTTTAATATATTTTCTTTTAATATTGCAAGCCACCTTGGATCATTTTTAGGGGAAAGGCAAAATGCAACTATTATAAGCATTTAAATTTTAAAAAATAATTATTATATGTTTTGAACACATTCCATCTTTTCCACATCCTTTTAACCCCGTGTCCTTTTCTCCATGATGCTGTCCTTTGATGACTTTTTTTACCACTTGTGTGCTGTCTTAACCATTCTTAAATGTTTACAAATGCCAGCCTTGAGGCCTAGTTGTTTTTATGCACTTCCAACTTACAGAGACCCAAACAGGGTATGGAACTATATGAGATATTTGAGAAGCAGTCCCAATATTTTTACTCCCCAATGAGTTTCTATGGCCAGGGGAGGCCTTGAACCCAAGTCTCCCGAGTCCTATTCTGATACTTCATCCTCAACACCATATTGCCCTAATTCCTGACAGCAACATTTTCAAACTATGATGGTATTTTTGATTTTGTCCTTTTGCTTTTGGTCATCTTTTTGACCATCACTCAGACAAAACCCCCATTCTGATTGACTTTAGCTATGAGGACCTCCACACTTGATGTATAGTGAGTCTGCAACTCATTTTTTCTGCAGTACTGCTATCATAGCCTATACTAATTATGAGTCATTTGGGTCTCCAGTTGTGCTGGACTACATATCCCACAATCCTTGGCTATCTGACTGAACTTAATCAACTGATCTGGCCCATTTAATGGAGTTGTTGGAAATGAAGAGGATGATGTTTGAATTCATAACTGCTTTGTCCATGCATTAGGACATATGCATACTCAAGCAATCTTCCATCTTATAAAAGAAAGGGGCTCATTCTACTTTTTAGCATCCTGCCTGTAACGTCTGGGAAGGAGGAAGATCGGTACAATTCCCTTCCCCTGATCTCTTGTTAGCATAACATACAGATGGCAGAACATTCCAGTATTATTATTCACTCTGTAGTCCTAATTTGGCCCATCGGTGCATTGATATAGCATTTTGTATTACTGTACAAGCTATCTTCATCGGGAATCCTTGGCTTCTATTCAGTATAATTACTCCCTGTGAGCCTTTCATTCAGAGGTGGGCTTCTGTAAAATTTAATTATTTTTTTGCCTGCAGCATACATGATAAAGGCATAACGATTATATAAAACTAGCTACTTGTAAAAGATGCTGTAAATGAAAGCCTGTTACCGGTGAAAAAATGATGATAACTAAGGGTGGCACCCAATGTCATAACATCTATGTGCAGAGTGGCAGTTCACATCAAAAGAGTGATTAATACATGTAACTTTGTCCCATGGTCTCAAACCTGTGTTTTCCTGATTTTTCTTCTGTGTCTCTCTGACTGTGACTTCATTGGAAACACTAATATTGTATGCTGTCTTTTGGAGTATGCATCAGGACTTAAAATTAAACCTTTTTGCATGATTTCCACCTATCAGAGTCTGCTAAATTTATTCCAAATGAATTATTTTGTTTCTGCAGGATAGCTTAACAAGGCCACTGATATGTAAACATCTGTGTTTCAGTGTAAACCATCATGATGTATTCCTGTAGATGCACTGTGGCATCAGTCATAACAGAACAGCTTGATTACAACCGCAATTCTCAGCTATTTGAAAAAGAATGGGAAATTAGAACAAGGAATTCTAGTATCTCATCAGTTATGGTGTTTATTACCAATCAGTCAAAGTAACTAGATGTGGCTTTTAATAACCTGTGGTTATTACTAGATCAAGTATCTAGGAGGAATGTGTTTAAACAAAGAATGTCTGCCCATCCAATAATTTGTATCTGACTGGACCTCTTCTTCACCTGCTTCTCAACCAATGTGATCTATGCCATCTTTTGCCAACAATGGCCCATCTGCCCTCTGCATTGGACAAACAGGACAATCTCTAAGAAAATGCATCAATGGACACAAGTTTGACATATGAAACCATGATACACACAAACCTGTGTCAAACCATTCTAGTCTACCAGGACACTCCTTGAAGGTTTTGAAGTTCATCAATTTGGAACAGAATTGTTACGGATTAAACATAAGTCTGGGTTTCTTGAGTCATTATCAAATTTAATATTACTATATTGCCACTTTTTTCATGGAAGTTTATCTCCCCCCTAGACCCTAGACCCTAAGGTGTAGCTGCCTAGATGCCCTAAGCACATCTGATATCGCCTGATTTCGGAAGCTAAGCAGGGTCGACCCTGGTTAGTACTTGGATGGGAGACCACCAGGGAATACCTGGTGCTATAGGCACCTAGAGTAGGAACTGGCAAGCCACTCCAGTATTCCTGCCAAGAAAACTTCATGGGCATGGGGTCATGAAGGGTCGGTCACTACTGTAATGATGCAACACACAGAGAGAGACCCTAGGGTAAAAACTCCCACTCTCTCACCCCTCTCTTCAACCCCCCTCTCCCCACTCTATCTAGTTCTTCTTTCTGACTCTTGAGGAATTTACCTTCAAACCATACAGACCCTGGCCACAAACCCATTAACAATACTTAACATATCTATGACCCCTGGCCAAATCTTCCTTCCCACCATTTCTACAACTAATCATCTCTCCCTCTTCCACAGACACATTAACAATGCTTAACATGTCAATGACCTCTAGCCAAATCCTCCTTCCCACCATTTCTACAGCTAATCATCTCTCCCTCCTCTTCCCCCTCCCTTATCCACCAATGAACATTCAGTACGACATGGATTTCATCATCACATATTATATTACACATCACATTCTGCTGCTATATGTCTGAAGAAGTGGACGTATCCACGAAATGTTACATTAAAATATGAAAGTTAGTCTTTAAGATGCCACGTTTTGTGTCTTTTGTTTTGCTTTTCTTTGATTTTTGCCTGCAGTCTTGAGAAGAGTAACTTATTGCATTTAAGTAAATGAAGTAAGATATTAGATTCTAAAACTAATATCTCAGCTGGGTGTCTGCATTGAGAAAATACATTATTTAAACTTCACTAGACAAACAGCCATTAGAAGAAAAAGCCAGTGGTAATACTTGGTTTTTAAATCTTTATCTGCAATGTTCTAAAATTCATGTCAGAGCTTGCCATTTGCATATCTACTGCTTAGTAGTAACAAATCTAAATTCATTGGTCACTAAGCATTCTTGCTTTATTCAATGGAGTTAACTATTACTCCAAAATCGAAAGTGTATCTGATGGACACCATGCAGAAGACTCACTGTTTTCTGCAGATTTTAGTCTTGTCTTTTTAACTATCAACCCACCACTTGAACTCCAGATCTCAATTTTATTTAAAGCTCGCTGAGTTTCAACAGAATAAAATACCACCAGTGTGATTTATATCGGGCTTATACTAAATATAATCGGTGAAATCCATTCCTTAGTCCCAAAGAGAGCAGACTCTTTAGATCAGGTGTAGGAAGCATTTGGCCTTCCAGATGTTTTAGACTGCAACTCCAACAGTCCTTTATCATTTATTTATTTTATTGGATTTCTATACTGCGCCATCTAGCCCAAAGGCTACTCATTGGCCAGAGGCTTGGAATTCTGTATTATGGGACCACAGTATATGTAAAAAGGCCCCCTTGGGTAAGGGGGGAAGGCCTGTTTCAGGCCTCTTGTACTTACTACAGGACTGGCGCTGCCCCAAACAGTCTTATAAGGGCCTTCTCAGGCCTTCTGGAGGCCTGAAAATGACTTCCATGTGAACCGGAAGTCAATTCTGGTTTACTGGAAGTCACTTCTGGTTCACAGAAAAACAAAAATGATTTTTGGCAATCCGGAAGTCACTTCTGGTTTGCAGGGAGGCCCTTTTTGGGCCTCCAGAAGGACCAGAAAGGCCCTCGCAGGCCCATTCTGGGTAGAACCAGGTTGGGAGTAAGTATAAGGGCTCCCAGTTAGGCCCCCCAGGCCCGACTCGACCTGCATCCGCATATTGCGGATTTTCAATTATCACAGGTCGGGTGTTAAAATCATAGAATTATAGAAGCATGAAGTTGCCTTTGAGTCCAAATCAAATGATTTATTTATTTATTTCTGGATTTATCTACCACCAAAGCCGTTACAACACTTTCTTGAGCAGCCACTTTTTATTTTGCATCGCCTTATCTCCTCCTGTGGTCACATGGTCACTGCAGTGGTTTGGCAGTCCGCACGTCAGTGGTTGCTTAGCAATTGGCTTTACCGTTCGCACTTGGCTGAACCACTTTAAACTACAACAGGGAAGTGGTAGAACCGGGGGAAACCAGAAAAAAGGTGGCATAGTATGTCTGCAAATACCACCAAATCGCTTTAAAAGGGGATGCAGGAACCAATTTAAAAAAACACCACCCCAGTGGTCATTGCAAGAAAAACCAACACAGTGGTCAAAAATTGGCATGGCTAAGGGGGCTCTTCAGAAAAGCAGCTCAAGTTTGATTCAGAGAACAGCTCCAGGCAGTGTATCTGGATGCAGCTATCTAAATTTCTCTTGAATGCCTCCACTGTTGAAGCACTTGTCATTTCTTGAGGTAATTGGTTCTGGAGAGTTAGGGTGCTTTGGTCAACAGTTTAAACCAGGCATGTCCAAACTTTGGCCCTCCTGATGTTTTGGACCACAGTTCCCAGAATTCCAAGCCTGTATTTCCAATGGCAAAGGACTGTGGGAGTTGTGGTCCCAAACATCTGGAGGGCCAAAGTTTGGACATGCCTGGTTTAAACCAAAGGAACCAGGTTTCCAGAAGTCTGGAAATTTAAAATACTTCTGTCTGTAGTTTAAAACAAAGGTGCCCAGTTTTCAGGGTCTGGAGAATTAAGATGCTTTTATCAGCAGTTTAAACCAAAGGCACCCAATTTCCAGGGGCCTGAGAGCAATTTTTTAATGTTTGCAATTTTAAAAGCAAACAAACCCTCAATCATTACTATCTTGAGACCTACACTTGCCCTTATGTGAATGGACAATGCATCTGATGAGCAAAATGGTGCATTTAAATCTAGAATCATACATTGATACATCTTCAAGATTTCAAGTCTGACTTGTACTCTAGCTCCATTAATGAGACAGAGAGTACAGTATTTACATGAAAGCACGTGTGTTTAAAACTAATTCCACTTAACATACTTACAACACACAAGCAAAGCATTTTACAGTATTTCTAAAGCTAGTCTGTGACTTCTTAATGTTTTTCTGTGTCAAATTATTATGAAATATCCAACTTGCGGACCCATTCTACTTGGTTTAAAAAACTGAATTTAGATTATTCTCCTTACTTCCTCTTCAGCTTTCTAAAATGCAAATTATAATCCACACACACCTGTGTAGGAAGGAAGCCTTTGGAACAACTGGAAGAGCTAGAAGGGGAAATAAAATAAATTCCCCTTGGATTTTGTCTCCTATAATGCTTTCTTTATAATTGCCATGATCGAAGAATGGAAAAAGTAAAGAAAATCTTGATATATAACTGCTATGTCCCTCATGGGTGGGTTTAATAGCAAGCTCGTTCTTTCCTGTGCGTTAATATGTAAAAGCAGATGTCCTGACAATTTGGTCACTTGGTAACATAATAAAGTTCAAAACCTTTGAAAAGCATATTAAGAAATAACATACCTTTTATTTTAGATTCTGCAGTCTTCTTTCCAGGACCCCTCCTCCTTGCATGTTTGTGGGCAACCTTGTTCTATGACGCTATGCTAGTTTTTTTCCTCGTAAAATCCGTCTTGGGCTACGAACTGACAAAGTGTTTTTCTGACGCATAGTTTGTGGTTTTTCTAAATCGTAGAACTGTACAACTCAAAGAGACTTCCTAAGTCCTTGTGCCCACAGATGAAGCCCCCACCCCCCGCCGGCAGATGGCCATCCAACTTGTGTTTAAAACCTGCAATGAGATAAGAGTCCACCACTCTCCAAGCCAGTCTCGTCCTTCCTTCAAACAGCTTTCTACTGTCAACGTGTTCTTCCCCATTTTTAGGCAAAATCTCCTTTCTGATCATTTCGACTGGTTACGTTTGGTCTTACCATGTAGAACTATGGAAAATAAGTTCAGTCCATCTTCCATGTGACAGCCCTTCAAGCATTTTGTCAGTTCTTAGCCCAAGGTTCCTGTTGTGATGACTCTTCGTTCTCTCTCTACTGGGATAAACCTTCCAAAATCCCTGGCTTAATGGTTTGTTACAGAACTGGTTTCACTGCTTTTTGGCATCTTGATCACTTTTCTCGAGACATAGTTCCAGCTTGTCAATATCCTTTTTAAACTGGGTTGCTCATAATGAGATATAAAATTCTAGGTGAAGCCCAATCAAAGCAGAATATAATCAAATTATTTATTTCCTTGATCTAGACACTATATTTCTGTTGATGCAATTAAGTATTTATTTGTATTTTATTTTATTTTTTTTTGCTATTGCTGATTCATAATATTAAGCATATGATGTGCTAGGGTTCCTAGATCCTTTTCACATGCGCTATTGCCAACCCAGGTTTCATGCATCTCATATTTGTTGAAATGTTCTTTTTCCTGCCAAAAAGTAGAACTTGATTTTTTTTTCCTCTGCTGAAACTCATTTTGTTTGCTTTGGCTCAGTTCTCATATCGGTTTAGGTTGCCTTGAATTCTGATTCTGTCTCCTGAAATATTAACTACCCTTTCTCATTGGGTGTCATCTGTAAATTCGATGGGTATCCCTTCCATTCTTTCAGTCAAGTCTTTTATAAAGATGTTGAACAAAACTGGTCCTATGATAGGATCCTTGACACAAGCACAAAATGATCACAACTTTCTATAAATATTGGAAGCATGAAGCTGTTCCATCTGATAGGAATGAAAAATCATAGGTCATTTTTGTGGGAGAGGAGGGGGAAATCTACCATGACCATTCAGGCTGGCATAAAGCCAAGTGCTAGTCCCAATGACAAAACGACCATTGACTCAAATGCTTACATAAATCCCATTGATTCAAGGACCAGCTCTGTTGGGACAAGGATTTGGATTTATGCTGATGTTCTCCTACATTTCTATACCTCCTTTCACATAATTATTTTGAAGATGTCTTTGTCATGAGCAAGTGAATTTATGCCATATGCGCTATGCTCTTAAAATGAATGCAGAGGCTAAAACATGTTTACTTCTTGCTCAAGGAGATCCCACTGTATGCCTCAATGCCTTAGCCTGTATCCTGTCTTATCTTTATATGCTGTAGAAGATGTACCATTCCTCTGCCATTCCAGCCACAGCAGAGAGGATTTAGCATCAAAGGACAGACTGGTGAATTAAAAAGCACCTGTCTAGCACTTGCGCTGCTCTGGTGACTTTGTTGCTAAATACAGATGGATTGAAAAGTGGCCACCAGTAAAACATCTAAGGTAGATCTTTCACACCAGATGCATCAGTCCCAGTGACACAGTCGTTCATTCATTTAAAATCTATTTGGACTGATGCAGGCTGTGCTCCACCCAGATATGTTAACAAAGAGATGAAGGATCACAGTTCCAAAGCTGGTGTTCTTCTTTCTCTGCTCTGAAGGAATGTCAGGGGTCTCTCGGGGAACGTCTATGGAATATCCATTTTGGAAGTCTCTGAATATGCAGTTATGATGCTTGGTGAGCATTAACCTCAAGTCCTTTGGTTCAAGGGCACTTGACAGACTGGACAGCCGCATGAGAAGAAGCCTTAGCCCGTCCTCAGAGGAGGAAATGTTTGTTTGTTTGTTTGTTTGTTTGTTTATTTATTTATTTAGATAGATAGATAGATAGATAGATAGATAGATAGATAGATAGATAG
>JAHTLZ010000007.1:29805105-29846230 GCA_023846285.1 Phrynocephalus versicolor
TAGATAGATAGATAGATAGATAGATAGATAGATAGATAGATAGATAGATAGATAGATAGATAGATAGATAGATAGATAGATAGATAGATAGATATTAGTGTGGCTTCTACCTCTGTAATAGGAATCTTAACCAACCACAGCATCAATAGGCTCCTTTGAAAGTAATAAATTGGTCTATATCTAAGGTATTATCAACATGTTGCTTTTTCATTATTTGAAATGAGTGTCATGTATTTTCAACAAAATTCTCAGCAAACCCTTTCATTTCGGTCAGCGGCACTACATTCTGCCATAAATTCACAATTAATTCCATATTTATTGCTGCTTCTTTGCAGGCAGGAATGGTGCTGAAGTGTGGATACTTCTGGCTCGGTTTATTGCTGGTGCCCACCGCTTGCCTTGTTAAAGATATAGCATGGAGAGCGTAAGTTGAGGGGGAGGGGAAATGTACCTCTTTAGTTGTGCCTCTTGTAGAAGCAAATGTCGATTTTAAAAGGAAAATGCAGCAGTCTGTTTTAGTCAGAACAGTCACTGTCTTTAATCTCAATGATAAATTAACTGCAGATTTGTTAAAAGCATTGTCAGAAGGTGTTAATCAGCTTCCCCATCACAAGCAATAAATCAGTTCTTTATCTCATTTATAAAAGCTTTGCCATATATAGGTAACCATTTGGATTCCTAGCCAACACACAATTCCACTTTCAAAGGACTATAATACTGCTATTAATATGGCTACAAAAGTCACATTCCATCTGGAATGATGCTGAATCAAAAGAAACATTTACGACTCAGGAAAGAAAATATTCACCTGAACTTCCCAAATTTACAGTCTTGGCAGCTAGTCCTGTGAATGCCTAGATGAATTTCCATTTTCTCTACAGAACCTGTGCGTTTTGCTGTTCCGTTATCTCAGCAAGATAGAATGCCTTTAAACTCTGTGTCCTTAACCCTTATGTCTTTGACTGCTTCTGTTTGAAGGGATATATTAAAAAGATGCTTCTTGATAGGTAAGATCCCAGCTGTTAAACTGGAATGAAGTGAATGAACATACAAAGAGCTACACATGTAGTCTTTGCACCTTAAAACCTTGATTACTAAGCATTAAAACCAAGAGATGATCATGTCATGGAAAGATAGGCATTTAGTAAAGTCTTTTAAATGGCTCCTTGATTGATTCCTGTGCTCAGCAAAGGTCCATTTTGGAGTATTTGTGGATGAGCAAGGAGACTTGGGGGCGTGGGGGCTCAGCAGACTAAGACTCCGAAAACTGTCAGCTGCAAAGTCGGCAGCTTGGCAGTTCGAATCCCAGGTGCCACGCAGAGGAGCGAGCTCCCGCTGATAACCCCAGCTCCTGCCAACCTAGCAGTTCAAAAGCATCTCAATGCAAGAAGATAAATAGGTACCGCTGTAAAAAGCGGGATGGTAAAACAGTGTTTCCTTGGAGCCACGCCAGCCATGTGGCCGTGGACTTGCAAAACACTGGCTCTTCGGCTTGAATACTGAGTCGGACACGACTAGCATGCATGTGCGGTGGGGGGTGGGAGAGGAACCTTTATCTTTAAGGAGCCTCCAGCTGTGTTTTCCACTGCACATTGGGCATGAGCCTGTATGAAAAGGAGAAAAGCATTAGCAGAAGGAGACCGATTCTATTGTGGTCACCTCCACTGGCACAAGCCTTGTGCATGTAAATTGAATGGAACAAGGCGAGGAAGATCAGATTCCGTGTGGCTGATAGCTGATGATGCCTAGCCTGTGAATAAGGAGAGAAGAGGTCTGACCAAACAAAAACAGATCATTATACCCCACCCCTAGAA
Source organism: Phrynocephalus versicolor (assembly GCA_023846285.1). Classification (NCBI taxonomy): domain Eukaryota; kingdom Metazoa; phylum Chordata; class Lepidosauria; order Squamata; family Agamidae; genus Phrynocephalus; species Phrynocephalus versicolor. Next base: position 29,806,920 of record JAHTLZ010000007.1, read on the forward strand.
ATATGACCACTGATTTCACAGTCATGTTGTACACAGACGGAAGACAATTCTGTTGCACGTATCCCAGCTTCTGCCCTCTAGTGCGTATAATATTGTGCTCATTCCAGAGCACAGATTCCAGAGTGAGCACAAGGGAAGGTGATGCAGCACAGTCCTCCAGTCGTGTAACCAGTCACAGGATTTGGTTGCAACAGCATAGCATGCCTCGGAATCAGAGGAATAAACGTGCTGAATGTTTGTACAACTGGGAAGATTGAGCGGAACCCTGTTTTTAAGCACTGTTTTTCTCTGCCAGCCTTATGCTAAATTTACACTCCTGGAGGGTAGTCCCTGTGAACAACTGCCAGGCCAATAGCTGTCAAAGCCAAAGGCAGATTTTCCTTTTGGGTATAGGATTGGTGAGTTGCTCCCCTCTTACCTTCCTCTCTCTCCAAATTATAATTCAGTCCCATATTGATATGTAAGTAGATGAGAAAGTTTCTTGATCACACTCTAGTGTCGTCAAATGTCCAGAAGCCTTTTATAATATCCAACAGGTATGAAGTTGAATTGCCCCAGTTGGTTGACATTCAGCTTTTAACTTCCTGAACTGAGTTTGTGGCAGAGGCCAGCAAAAATGATTGTTTAATGAACCATGAACAGTGCTAGCAGCATTTTGGATACTTGCTACTTATTGATTGGTATAGCTGTTATGGCTTCCAGGAAGAGCTGCAATAATTAATCGACTGGGAAATGAAAACAAGGCTTATGGGGCAACCTTCTGACTTATCCACTTACATTAGCTTGACAATGAACCAACACTAAAAGAACTAAATGTGGCTCTGGATTCACTTGCCTCTTGCAAAGGCACCTGGGAAAGATAACATCCCTGCTGAAGTTCTGAAGTACTGCAAAGAGATCATTGCCACTGAACTGTATGAAATCCTCTGCCTTTGCTGGGGGGAAGGGGGAGTACCACAGGATATGAAGGACGCTAATATTATTACGCTTTATAAGAACAAAGGTGACAGCGACTGTAACAACTATCGCAGTATCTCTCTTCTTAGTGTTGTCGGGAAGCTGTTTGCATGTGTTATACTGAAGAGGCTCCAGATACTTGCAGAGAGAGTCTGCCCAGAATCACAGTGTGGCTTTCGATCCAACAGGTCCACTACTGATATGGTATTTTCCCTCAGGCAGTTACAGGAGAAATGCAGGGAACAAGGACAGCCACTTTTTGTAGCCTTCATAGATCTTACGAAGGCATTTGATATGGTTAGTAGGGACGGACTCTTTAAAATACTCCTCCGGGTTGGATGCCCACCCAAGCTCCTTAACATCATTAGGTCTTTTCATGAGGATATGAAGGGCAATGTAGTTTTTGATGGCCTGGTGTCAGATCCCTTCAACATCCGAAGCGGAGTGAAGCAGGGCTGTGTCCTTGCGCCAACCTTGTTTGGGATCTTCTTTGCTATCATGCTGAAGTATGCTTTTGGAACTACAACAGATGGTATCTATCTCCGGAACAGATCAGAGGGAAAACTCTTCAATCTCTCTAGATTGAGAGCAAAGTCTAAGGTACAAGTGAAATGTTTGTGGGATCTCCTCTTCGCTGATGATGCCACCATTACTGCTCACTCTGCCGAAGATCTCCAACAACTCATGGATCATTTTAGTAAAGCTTGCAAAGATTTTGGGCTAGAATTCAGCCTGAAAAAAACACAAATAATGGGCCAGAATGTGGACAATCCTCCTCGCATTACAGTTTCTGCAAAAGAACTGGAAGTTGTCCATGACTTTGTGTATCTTGGCTCAACTATCTCAGATACACTCTCACTAGAGTCTGAGCTGAATAAACGTATAGGAAAAGCAGCTACTATGTTTTCCAGACTAACAAAGAGAGTATGGCTCAATAAGAAGCTGACAGAACGTACAAAGATACAGGTCTATAAAGCTTGTGTACTGAGCACACTTTTGTATTGCAGCGAGTTTTGGACCATCCATGCCCGACAGGAAAGAAAGCTTAATACCTTCCATATGCGCTGTCTTAGGCGAATATTCAACATTACCAGGCACGACAAAGTTCCAAATAGCATAGTCCTGAATCGAGCTGGAATCCCTAGCACGTACACTTTATTGAAACAGCGACACCTACGCTGGCTTGGACACGTTGTGAGAATGGATGATGGCCGGATCCCAAAAGATCTTCTATATGGAGAACTAGTGCAGGGAAAGCGCCACAGAGGGAGCCCAGAGCTGCGGTATAAGGATATCTGTAAGAGGGACCTGAAAGCCTAGGGAATGGACCTCAACAGATGGGAAACCCTGACCTCCGATCACACTGTCTGGAGGCAAGACATACAGCATGGTCTACATAAATTTGGAGAGGCATTTGTCCAACAAGCAGAGGAAAAGAGGCAGGCACGGAAAGAACGAAACTCGAGGACGAGGCAAGAAACAGAATACATCTGTCCCCAGTATGGTAGAGACTGCCATTCCCAAATTGGTCTATTTAGTCACACTAGGTGTTGTTCTTAGGATCTCTACTCCATGCATGATACCATAGTCTTTCGAGACTGAAGGATGCCAATGAATGAGCCTTATAAACATGAGAAGATGCTTGTAGGCGGCCCACTTACACCTGTATACAATAGAAAAAGTTGGTGCTTCTAGCCATGTTAAAGGCTTAGCATGGAATGACTCCATCAATCCAGACAGAGAAGTTGGGGTGCCTGCTAGCACATCACTAAGTGATAGGGTAACTTTTTGGTGCTCCAAAATCTTGATCTCAGAAGGATTCGAGAAAGAGGTGGTTGCCAAAATGTGTGGGCCACAGGGGTGTCTTCCTTCTGACTGATCCAGCGTTAGACTGAACATTGAAGCATGGTTCATTTTCTTCATGCCCTGATGCTGTACATTGCAGCACCAGGGCACAATTACTTTCCTACTGCTCCCACGATGAACAGAATCACAATTATACCTCAATTGCAAATTCTGGTACAGTTGTCCCCCGCCCTTTTGCAGTTCATATACGGTTGTCCCGTTATATCGCGGGTCCGCAGTATATGAAAAAAGGCCCCCTGGGGTAAGGAGGAAAAGCCTTCCCAGGCCTGCCGGAGGCCCCAAAAGTGCTTCCCCCCAAACCGGAAGTGACTTCCAGTAAACCAGAAGTGACCTCCAGATCACTAGAAAGCACTTTTGGAGCCTCTGGGGGACTGGAAAGACCATTGCAGGCCCATTTGGGGCAGCGCCAAGCCTGGGATACGTACAACAGCCCCCAGAGAGCCCGCCCAGTCCTGACCTGACCCAGCATCCACATATTATGGATTTTCAATCATTGCGGGTCAGGTCAGGTCCCTAACCCCTGCGATAGGTGGCGGTTTACTGTATGATGGCCTTCCAAGCACATGAGAATGCACTGGTTTTGTGCATTTGGTTTGGCAAGATGGGGACAGGCTGTAACTCTGGGGCCAGAGGTGTTGTGCATTCCAGATATCCCAATTTCAGCCTTTGGCATCTCCAAATGTGTCTGGGAAAGATTCTTGTCTATAACCCTGGGGAGCCCCTCCTAGTCTGCATAGTCCACCTCCCTCTGTGATGGACTAAAGCAACCAGTGTTAGTAGCAGAAACTGGGAGGCTGGCTCCTTCCTTCCTCCTCTCTGCAACCATTTCTCAGTCCTCAGTTTGGGGGTGCTGCAAAGTCCGCCCGGCAATCCTCACCTTGTGTCCCCAGATGTTCTTGGACTACCACTCCCAGAAGATTTCCTCCACCAGTGATGCTGGCCAGTATTTCTGGAAGTGCTCCTCCAGGAACACCTGGGGACCCAAGGATGGGGGGAAACTGCCCTAAACAAAACTATTTCCTTGTCCCTCAGATTCCATACCTTGCCAGTGATGCACAGAATGTGTGTCAGTCAGGTGCCATCTTGTCTTCTGTCTTTGCTCTGTGAATTGGGGAAGATAATTTGATCTAAATCAAGGGTGAGTGAGCAGCTTGTAGCCCTTGAATGGACTCTGCCCCATCAGCCTTCTTCTGCATCTTGTTGGATCCTCAGCCCCTCCTTTGTCCTCAAAACAAATTTTTAGTTTAAAAAAATGAGAATTTCCCATATAGATAACCCAGAAGGATCGGTCCACTCAGAACTAGGCTTGCTGCACTGTCTATATGATGTAGAGAGTTTTTCTCCCAGTTTTGCAGAAACTGAAATGAATTTCTTATTTATTTCTTAATTTCTTGATTCTTCTTCTCAATAATCTTATTTATTTCTTAATTTGATTTTGATTTGATTTGATTTATATCAAATTAGTGCCACAACACTATTTTGGGTGATTCACACGAAAATGCACATTCATAATAATTTAAAGTAATAAACTGTGCTAAAAGATATAGTGATCAAGCCACAGGAAGACTAAGGGAACCCGAGAAAAAATAAAACTGAAACAAAAATAAAGCATGTAAAGAAGGATAACATTAACTGGACAGGGATATAAGATAAACCTTGACTCAACTTATTTATAGTCTAGAACACACAAACACACACACAGAGAGAGGGGGGGGGAGAGAGTATGACCTCCATATCTGCAGGAAATTGGTTCCACCCCACCCTGTGGATACTGAAATATGTGGATAATAGATGCTAAATACAATATATAATATAGTAAAGGTGGGGGACCAGAAAATATATTTTATCATACATTACCACAACTGACCAGTAGAGGGCACCAGATACCATGTTATGTATATTTTCAGGCAGTGGATAAGTGAAACTGCAGATACAGGGTTCCCAATGGATATATATTAGAAGTAGTGTGAAATTGGCAGCTGGACCCTTTAGGGATGAAGAAATCAGGTCATGAGACATCCCAAAGTTACTCACCTATGAGCCAGTGGTTTGAGTCAGATTCAGTAGAAGACAGATTGCTGTGTTCCTAAATCATTATCAGTGCACTTTCCCTTTTGCTCAGTGGACTTTCAGTATATGGTGAGGAACAAATTGTTCGGGTAAAAAGACATGGCACTGCAGGGTTTGAAGAGGTGGAATGTGTACATTTCAACTTCTATGATTTTTTTTAAGTCTGGCTGAGACAATGGCAGAGAGATGGCTGCTTTCTTCCCTTTCTCAGGAAATCTTTCTCAAGTTAAATAAGAGACATCGGATTCAATATTCAATCATTTCCTTCCCCTTAATAATATTCCTATATAATGCCACCTTGTCCAGTAGTGGGCGTGGTCCTGTAACAGAATTAGAAACTTCTCTGGAAGTTTGGCTGTCAGAGTTTGAAGACGAAACATAAATGTGAAGTGGGAATAGAAAGCACAATGGAGATATGAGGTGTAAACTAGATTTCTTGGCCCAAAAGCAGAATTCTAGTATAGCATTCCCATGCATACTGAGTTTCAAAGTCTCACAGACTTTACTACTAAGTGAAGATGTAACGGATGGAGCTGTACAGACTTTTTAAAGTTCCTAGTTTTCAACTTCAAGGCCTACTGAAATAAAGATGGTCTCTTTTAAAGTAGAAGAGTTCAAGGTCAATTTTTTAACATATTTAGTCAAATTAAGAGGAATATGAAGGCAAACTCGGTAGAAAAACGATTAAGAGTTAATAGCCCAGAGCTTGAAGCAGGCATTAATAGAAATTTTCTAAAGTTCAATTCTTTAAAAAGGAAGGAAAGTTTAATAATTTGCCTAAGAAGTTCAGTAACTAGAATCCTCCCTTTTTGCTCTTCTCTAGCTAATTTAACATTTTTCAAAGATTTCATATTTGAGAATGTCTCTCCTTATCTTCTCCAGTCTTTGCAAAATGTCTCTTTTCATCAAATTTTCCAATACTATTTGTATGCTCAAGAGCATAGTAACCTTTCAATCACCAGATGAGATTACTGAAAATATCTGAACAGAGCTTGAAATGTTTATTATTTTTAAATTCATTTAAAGAGAAAGGTCTTTGCCTGTTGGCGGAAGGACAGCAAAGATGGGGAAAAGTCTGGCCTCATGTGGGAGGGAGTGTCCACAGTCCTAGACAGTGGTGGTGAACCTTGGCACTCCCGATGTTTTGGACCACAACTCCCACAATCCATTGTCATTGGCAGTCTGGGCTTGGAATTCTGGGAATTGTGGTCTGAAACATCTGGAATGCCGAAGGTTTACCACCACTGGTCTAGGAGCAGCAACAGAGAATGACCCTCTCCTGTGTCCTCATCAGACGCACCCGTGAAGGTAGCGAGACCAAGAAAAGGGCCTGATGAAACCAGGGGCCAGAGTCCAATAGAATCTGTGCAGTGTTAAGCAGACAATTGCAGAATTCTGCAGTACCATCAGTTGTTCCACTCCTCAGCTTCCTCAGTAGTATGCTTACTGATGCAACAACCAGGAAGCGAGAAAATAAAGCTGCTTATTATTGTTTTTTTACAGAGATGCTTTAAATAGGGTTTTGATGCACAGTAAGCCAAGTGTTTCATTCGAGCAACATAAAATGAAATTGCCCCACAGAGAAAAGGATCAGCACTTCAGCAAGTTATTTGCTCTATGCAAATATTTGGAGAGAACAAGGGCTTAATTCTTCAATCCGTGAATCCTGGCCTGATGTCTGCCAAAGCACACGGAAATTATGTTTGGGACAGCATTGCAAAATTGTGTGCTCTTCTTTCTTTGGGTCTGTCTCTCTTTCTGTCTCTGTAAGTGTTGCATTAGTAAGAGGGAGTATACAGTAGGACCTCCATACATGTGGAGGATTGGTTCTTCCCACCTGCACGGATACAGAAATCCATGTATAATAGCAAATGCTAAATATATAGTATAGTAAAGGGGACAGAGAAAACCCCAGAAAAAAATATTTTAACATGTGTTGCCTGAACTCACCAGTTGATGGCACCAGATACCATGCTATGTACAGTATTTTCAAACTGTAGATATGGAGGTCCTCCTATATTACTCCAATGAAACATTGGAAAGGGAAAGAAACAGACAAAAAACAGAATGTGATTGCGCTCTGTGTTTAGGAAAATATAGTGTATTCCTTCCAACAGGCCCATGTGTCAGGCCTATGGTCAAATCTAACCCATTCTGATACATAGTCTTGGATTGCTCTGTATGTCTCTGGTGCTACTAAGAGTTTCAGACATGATCCAGGGTGGGTGGGGGGGTTTGAGATCCTCTGCAACCTTGCAAAAGATTTGAGGGTGACCCAGAATGCCGTGTCTTGCCTTGGACAACATGAGATCTTGGTCTGTTTGTCCCTACATAATGAAATGTGTGCTTTCTGCCGCCAAGAAGTGTTGATGTGTTGGTTTGTTTTATTTTGGTTTTTGTGTGTGTGTTTTTTTCTCCTGCGATACAGGGCCAAGCATACCTACAATAAAACTTTGCTGGAACAGGTTCAGGAGTTGGAAGCTAAGTCCAAAGAGCTGAGAAAATCTATGCTACGAGATAGTAATGGAAAGAGGTGGGGGCAAATTCCATCTAAACCGGAAGCATGCCGGATCAATTATCTCCCTCTTTTCCCCACACACACATCATTATTTTTTTAATCTATGCATTGCTGCCTGGTGGAATCCTCCAGGCTCCTTGCTACCTCGCCCGTTCACCTGCTTTGTTTTATTTGTCCAAGCTTCCATTTTTCACTCCTCTACCTATCATATGTCGATGCATGAAACCAAACTCCAAGGCTCTATATACTGCTTCTTGTATGATGCACAGTGATGCTGCTGGTGGTTGTTTAGAATGGTAACTGCTCCACATTATGATTTCAGGAGGTTTCTCCTTTTCCATTATTGCTTTGCTCATGGACTGCGAACCAGTGCTTGGGATAGTTTATTAGAAATTAAGTTATTAACTCTTTTTAACAGTGACTTAAAATTTCAGTTGTTTCATTGTTAACTGCCCACGTGGTTAAATACTGAATTACAATTTTTCGCATTCATTTTGATTATTATTTTAGGGGGTAACTTGACATTGACAGGTTGGTTAGTTTTTTGCTCTGTTTACTAAATTTAAGATTATTTTTATTCAGCATTTTAATGTTAATGGAGTCATTAATTATTAATGTAATGAAACAATTCTCATAATTCCTCAGTGTTGTAATGCAAGTAAATTACGTTTCTTTAGAAGTTTAGTATTACCACATTAGCAGTAGTGCTAAAATGTCCATGCTGTGCTTGAACTGGAAACAGATAAAGGTCCTACAAAAAATATGGAGAAAACACAGAAAGCATCAAATTATGTCTGCCTCCAATATTTTGCTCCCAAACACACATACCCAAATCCAGTGGTACCTCAGTTTAAGGATGATTTGGTTAAAGAAAAACTCAGTTTAAGAAAAGGCATTTTTGGAAATGGGGATGCCTCAGTTTAGGAAAATTTTTCAGTGGAATGCCCTGGTTTAAGCTTTTTTTCGTAACGCATTAAAAGTTGGTGTGTGATGTTTGCATGACGAAAAGAATGGGGATACCTCGGTTTAAGCAAATTTTAAATGAAATGCCCTGGTTTGCCTTTTTCCTGATCTCTGGAAGGAATTACAGTGGACCCTCGTATAACAAACGGTTTGTATAACATAAAATCTGTACAACATAAAAATTCCAGAGATAGGGGAAATTTGCTTAACAGAATTGCCTGTGGGGTCAATTTGTACAACAGAAAAATGGTCGCGATTAGGGAGTGCTCTGTTTTCAATGCATTCCTATGGAAAATTTGTATAAAGGAAAATTTGCTTAACATAATTTTATTTGGAACGAATTAATTCCTTTATACAAGGTACCACTGTAATTGGTTTTCAGTGCATTCCTTTCGGATACCACATTTTGGTTTAAGAATGTTTCACAATACAAAATGGCCCGGAGAATGAATTAATTACTTAAACCAAGGTACCACTGTACTCTGAAGCCATTTGGGGAGCTACCAGTTGTATATGTGGAGCACAGGTGTCTTAAATAAACAAATATCCTGTCTTCTACCAAACTTTGTTGTGATGACATGAAGGCTTGCTGTGAAACAAGCCTTCATGAATCTGAGAACTGCAGAATTTTGGCCAATCAAGCTTCGAGTTGATCCACTGAAATCAGGGGAAGTTAAATAATAGAGAAGAACATTGTTCGAATTACAATATTCAGCAAATGTATTAACACGACAGGCCCAAATCCATTGTGAGATAAAACACAGCTTGCCTCAAGGATTTTCACATCTGTAGTGTTTGTGATATAATTCAGAGAAATAAATGGCATGGAAAAATATGTGTATTTTTAAAAATGCAAATGACAATGTATACAATTGTCCACCCTCTGGTGAATGGAGAAAAATGTGTAAACAATGCTTACTGTAGTAAAAATGCATCTAAAATGATGCATTTGGAGGAAGCGTATTAATTTTCACATAAGTAGCCAAGCCAATATTTGTTCAAGAATGGGATGAGAACGACATAGATGTCGTTCAGAGAAACCCAGTACAGTACACTTAAGAGCCGAAAGTTTTTCACTTAGTTGAATGAAATCCTATTAATTTCTGTGTCTTTGCTCTGAATAACGCCAGGGCGGATTCCTATCCAGTCTTAACTGCCACACTGTTTGGTCTGTGCAGTAGAGTACAGTTACATCTACTTATGAGTAGAACACTTGGCCAGCAAACATCATCCCAGGGTCACTTTGCAGCCTAGGAAGATGTTCATCTTTAAGCTATATGATTAAAAGTGTGCTCATTTGAAAGGTGATTGTCCCTGTGGATCTTATGGGTCCTTCTGCTGTTATTGAATCCTTCATTGCATAGGAATGTATGTGCTCTGGAGGAACTTAGTTCTGATGTGAAAGATACCAGAGAAATGTCTAGTAAGGCTTTTTCTCGCATTCTCCCTTCCCCTGCTCCTTGGGATGGCTTCATTTCACCCCTTATTTTTTTAAAAAAATACATTGTGCCTCAGCAAATGGGAAAACTCCACAAGTTCAAAAAGGTTTTATAACTAATACTTGTGCTCTTCAAACAATATGGTGCCGCGTGACCTGCAGAGGAACTTCACAATAATTAAGCGGGATTTGAACGAACCTTCTCAACTACCCCAACCCAGTGGAAAGGGACTTCAGAGAGAAACTCTTCTGCAAGGGCAGGGTCAGGCTTTGAGCCTTTTGCATCTATTCTGAAGGAAACTAATTGCCATATTGTTGTTGTTGCTGAAGCAAGTGAAAGGGGCCAAACCTGAATGCCCGCTTCCTTAAATACAGTAACACTTTGCAAATCACAGTTAGCCATGGAGAAGTCTTGGCAGTAAGAACAGTACGGTAGTAACTACTGCTTTGTGCTTTTTAGCTTATTTGTCATAATGGCCATCAATGGGTTAGACATCTTGTGATTTGCATGTTTACCTAGCTAAACGTTTCTGAAATTCGGGGGAGGGGGCGGAATGAATTTGTTTCTTGTTTTCCTTTCCTGAAACCTGGTTGCATTACTGATTATATACTGTACACCAGAACAATGGCATGCTTCTATAGTAAATATCACAATATTAACTTATTTACTGATATGTCATTTAGTTTTTATTTCAGCATTCGTATCATGTGAATATAACTTATTCTGACTTCATAATAATTCTAGAAGTCAACTTTCATGTCTGTTTCAGAGTTTGGAAAGTTGTTTTGCAGAATCTGGAAGCTGACTCCTGGCAACTGGACTTCTTTTCTTGAAAAACTGATTCAAAACGCTTTGCTACTCATCCAAGCAGCTTCGTCTGTCTGACAAAGCTGCTTGGATGAGCAGCGAAATGTTTCGTTCTCTCGAGAAAAGAAGTCCAATTGCCAAGATTCAGCTTCCAGATAACCCCATCTGGATGACTGAGAATCTTCACAGACATACTGTTTTCAGAAGCATACATATTATGAAGGTATCTGTGATTGAGCACTGGTCAAAAAGTGCTCCACGATGCTCTGCAGCCTTACTTACAGGTGCTTTCAACAAATTGTTTTACACCTTTGTGTTCAGCCCCCACCATATCTGTAACCTGAGGGATCTCTGCTATCTAAAAGCAATTCTGTGTGTGTGGCTGCAGCTGTTCCAAATGCATCCTGTACTTTGTAAAGCCACCTTATCCATTTTCACCTTGGAGGCACCATGTGTATGGGTGTGCAAGAGAGAGATTGTACATGTGTGCCCTTAACTGTCACAGTGTTTACAACTTGTCTCAAGGCGTTTGATCAACTTCTGCCCCCGGTCCTGTTGACTTACTGCTTGGTCATTCCATAAACGTAACAGCCGGGCCTGCAGACTCGTTCTTAGATGGTATGTGTTTTCATAGCCGTTGATTTCATCGCATTCTCTTCCAAGGCTCTTTCATCTGGGCTCCTCTTTGCTGGCTTCCAGCATTCCCCAAATGCTTGTAAGCGGACAATACCAGGAATCACTGCCAGCCGCCCTCTCTCCGTTTCCACCTCCCAAAAGAGTCTCCCACCTCCCTTTCTCCACGGTCCATTGGTTTTTCCTCCTTCCTAATTGCACCCAGGTTTTTCTGGGTGGTCCATCTGTGAACTAGATAATGGCATCTCAGCCTGCCTGAAGTTGATGTGTCATGCTTAAGACGAGGCCTCTCAAGTGCCTTCTGAAAACGGTTCTGTCTTTTATCGCTCTATTTGTGCCCTGGCACTTTCACACCTGTCTGAAAACATGTGCTTATCCCCTGAAAAGGTGGGAGGAGGCAAAAGACACTGGGAATTCTCTGCTCATGCAGCCTGTCTTATTTGGCCGCAGTTTCTTTCTTTAAAACAGAAACAAGATTCTGATATTCAGATTTGATAAAAGGTAAATTTTTGTACAGCGGCTCCCAGAATCCCTCAGGCAATACTGCTGGGAGACTCTGGGAATGGAGTCCAAAAATAACCCTTGTGTCAAAAAAGTAACTTTTTCCATGTTTTGGTTGTATGTGTTGCTTTGATTTTTCCTGACTCATCTCTTGCCAATAACTATGCTGTTTTTGTTTACCATGAAATTGGCCATGGGGAGGTGTGTGATCCAACTTGGCCATGTATACAGTACCAAAAAAAGAAAGAAAGAAAGAAAAAGAAAAGAAAAAGAGTAAATGCAACTCTAAAAAGAGGACAGGAATTTTCATTATATTTGCATATATTATAGGTTCAGATGCAAATTTAGAAATGATGATGCACATTTAAATAATGGCCGGAATCCTGGTGTGCTGTTCTGCAAAAGCCATGTTTTGGGAGGTGAATTGCAGTATCTCAAGAAATCTCTGTAGGCATAATGCCCCCAGAGAGTTCTTATAGTACCTTACAAAGTACTGGTATGTAGGTTTCTTAACATTCAGCTGTTTTACCTTTAGGTCAACTGAGCAACAGGATTTCGGCCAATGTGTCATTATTCATATAAAAACACAATACCCCTTGTCTTGTTGAACAAACACTGTGACCTGCTTGACTTGTATCCTTCAATTGAGGTGCTCTGTGTGGTGCGCAACTTCAGGGCTCCTGGCTCTGCCTTCCTACCTTCCACTGAGACTTGGGGTTGGAATTTTTTTTTTTTAACATATAGAGGACTACCCTCTATATGTTAAAATAAAAGGAGCACAAATTAGGAGTGCTACTTTTTTAGTGCTGAAAAGCACAGAGTCCCTAAGCCATTTTCCAGAATTCCACTGGGGATGCTTGTTAGAGGATTCTGGAAGTGTCCTGGGTGCCTTTGAAAAAAGACAGGTAGCTATCTTAATATAAGTACAGTTAGCTTTTTTCTTCCCCTGCTGAATTTTGTATAGATTAGGTACAGACAATTCTGGTAGGACTGCTTAGGCATTCTCTTGGGATAGTTTTGTATAAATATTAAGTGTTTCTTGGTCATATTTCTGCAGGTATTCCTCACTAAATGTTTCTTGGTTCATGCATACCTGGAAGACACGCAAGCTGTCACTGGATATTCTTTTCTGACCTGATTCAGGGCACCATCTGTTCTTTCTTTTTGTTTTGGGCTTGTTGGGCTCATTTAGACTAGACTATTTTATTTATCTCATGGTAGTTCACAGAATTTCATTGGAAATTTTTTTCTTACTTCCTCTCCTGTTGTATCTTCCCACATTTTGCTTTTAAAATGATTGCACTCCCCCTTTTCCCCTTCTTTGAACTCCAACAGCCCTAGAAATGCAAGTACTTTACATCTTTGATCACAATAGAATGATTTATTTTATTTAACCGTCACTGGCCTCATTGGTCACCACATGACACATGCGATTGCCATCCTGCAATATTCCTAGACCGATCTCTGTACAGTACAAAAAGTCTAAGAAACAGTCTACATTTATTTGTAATGCAGGTCTTGCTGGAGGGACGGGAGTAGCAGTTTAAAAGACCACTAGTTCCTGATGGAATTCCATACATGTGATGTTAGGACAAGATGGAGGTTCCAACTCTGTAACCTGTTGGCAAGGTGGTAGAACTCTTGTCTGGGCTCCATAAGTCTCTTCTTTCCCAGTCAAGTGTCATAACATGGCTATCACTGGCTTCAAGACAAGAGGAAGATTGGTTGAACTGATTGCATTCATTGCATTACTGTCACTTCTGAAGCAAGGCGAATGTGCTCCTGGAAATTGATCCTCCTTAAAGAAAAAGCAGTTTCCAAAGCCTGCCAATAAATAGTACTGGAATTGCCAGAAAGTAGTGCAAAATCCCTTGCAGTGGGATTGCTTTGCTTGCTTTCTTGAAACAGGCTTGTGTCAGTTTCCTTCTCATAATGGTATGCTGAGATCATTAGCCTCCATCATGCCCCCATTTTAAGTGCTGACTATTGTTATGAAGTCGCAGACTAGCGCCTATGCAGCTAGACCCTTTAATGTGCAATGAAATCTGATGTTTCAGTGCCTCTGTATGTACGCTTCAGTTAATGCAAGCCTTCCATCTCGCTTTGCATATGAAAAGCTCATAAGAACATAAGAACAGCCTTGCTGGAACAGGCCACAGCCCATCCAGTCCAGCATTCTCTTTCACACAGTGACTCACCAGGGTATTCTCAAGAAGATGTCTTCACCTGCTTACGATTCCCTGCAAATAGCACTGAGAGATATCCTGCCCATCTTCCCAACCCAGAGCTTGTCCTTAGGCATCCATAATGATAGCCATTGATGCCCTTGTTCTCCATGAACTTGTCTAATCCTTCCTTAAAGCGGTCGAGGCTGACAGCTGTCACCACTTCTTCTGGCAGGGAGTTCCACAGGCCAGTGATCCTTTGGGTGAAAAAGTACTTTCTCTTATTTGTTTGAGATCTAGCACCCAAAAGTTTCATGGAGTGCCCCCATTGAGTTGCTTTAGACAGCAGCGTTTATGACATCCAATGCAGGGGAGCACAGTGAACTGAGAGAAACACCTATAGATTTCCTCTTGTAATTCTATGATGATTCTCAGTTATCCTGGCGAGGTTATCCAGAAGCTGAGTCATGGCAACTGGACTTCTTTTCTTGTTAGGATGAAACATTTCACTACTCATCCAAGTAGCTTCTTCAGTCTGAGGAAGGTTGATAAGAGACTCCAATTTATCTACCCATTTATCATCACCGCCCTAATAAAACCTCAAAACAAAGCCCTTTGCCCCAACTGTTTCCCTCTGTGCCACCACTATCCTCAGTTGGTGTGGCTGCTGCCTTCATACTTGCAAGTAAACCAGGTAAACTTACTCAGGAGTAATCTGGGTAAAGTTGCATGCAAGCAAACTGTCTAGACCAGCAGCCCAGAGACCTGTGCACACCCTTCTAACAGTAGAACAAACATACCCAGTGTGAAGAGAAGGACTGTTTAAGTGAGATCTAAAAGAGATCACACTGAAAACAAGAACCTTTAAGGGTGAACCAGGCCTTCCAAATTTCAGTGTCTGGACAGGCCCTAAGGCTGCAGGCTTATACTTCCTTACCTGAGCAAGGAGGCATACTGAAAGCAAAGTGTGTTGCTTAAATACCACCCTGTCACACTTAAAGCACTTTCTGGGCAGTTTACAAGTAATTATGCAGACTACACGTGGCCCTTCCCAGCAAGCTGGGTACTCATTTTACTGACTTCAGAAGAATAGAAGGCTGAGTGAACCTTGAGCCTGCTGCCTAGAATTGAACCCAACCACTGTGCCGCAAGGCTTGTGTCAAAAAGCCACAGCTCTGACTAGACACATATTGGAGTGAGCTGTTAACTGTTTTTCTAAAGGGACCAGAGGAAATTCCTTATTCCATTTTATTCTGAGAGCTGTCACCTTTACTGTCTCTCGCTCTCCTTCTCTCTCCAAAGTATCACTGCATATGTTAGGAGATGGAATTCTTTCTGTACTGTTATTAATTGTACTTTTGGAAAAGAACCAGAGGGGGACTGCAAGGCTGGTGGTGACAAAGTTAAAGTAGGCCATGTGTCACCCTGTATTTCACAGTGAAGATGTGCTTATTTCACAGAACAATTTGCATATTTAATGGAGAAAATTGCTTATTTCATGGCAGGGCATGAATAAATACAGAAAAGCCTGATAGCATTGGGAGTGGGGGGAGGGAGACCCTCGCCCGCTATGTGCGCGCATTTCCCTGTCTTCCGTGTCCATTGTATGTCTTTATCCCTGGCTGGGATAAAGCAACTGACCCCAATGGAGTAGGTAAGAGATAAGAAGCCAGAAGCGTTAAGACACCAGCTTTTGTCCATTTCACGTCCCTAGTAGATGGTAAACGACCCATCCGATAAAAATTACAAGAACTTAGAAAAATGCTTTTGGGGCGGTAGGGGGTTAGAGCCCTTAAGAATCCCTCCCACAGTCACGCTAGGCTATATAATACTGCAATCTGTAATCCGTTCCCTCACTTCCAAACTCTTAACTGTTACCCACCATGTTCTGTGCTGTGGCTCACAAAGCATGTCAGAGCAATGACTCTAAGCTGTAGTTCGTATTAGAGACTCGAAGGATAGAGAGGGGTGTGTGCGTGTGCCTGCGTGCATGTGCGAGTGGATGCACACAGTTTCCCAGGGTCTGCCTGTTCTATTAGCGAGCCACCTGCATTCTTCCTGCGTTAACCTCCCCTTCTCTCGGCGCCCTCTTTTTGCCATTCGCCAATTAATGAACTCTGGAGGACATTCTGGGTCAAGCTGCAGCAAGTGCCTGGAATCCTCATTAACGCTAATTAGTGCCTGCTAGGTTAATTGGTGGTGAAGCTCATCTTTTTTTAATTATTCCTCCACGAAAGAGCCAGTGGGACCCTGTGGTCAGCTTTGAATTATTCTGTTTGTTTTGATGCTCTTCGCTCTGAATGTGTAAAGACAGATGTTTCTTGCCAAGGCTTGGGGAGGGCTCGCCTTTCCAGGGAAGAGATGAGGAGGGACTGCAAAAACAAAGATTCTTTTTTTTACGCCTGATAATTGGAGGCTCCGCTGATGCCCTGAACAATTATTCCCAACCCAACCCACTTCCTTGGTTGGTGGGGGAGGGGAGTGCATCATTTGGAGTATAAGACAGGAAATCTCCTTATTAGAAATGATCGGTTAATATCTTGAGGGGTTTTTAACTTCCCTTGGCAGAAGCTCTCGTATTTATTTATCAAGCAATATGAGCACCAAGGGGCTGTAAGAGTAGAGTGTTTTGAAAATTAGCATCCCAACAATTTGCCAGACTAACACATGTCAGGAAGGAGAGAGACCACTCCCACATTATATCTCCAAAGTATTCTGGCCCCATTCCTGCCTTCTCCTCAAAAAACGTCCTGTCCTTGATACACAGCTGTTCTCTTGTACATATCTTTTTAGGCCTAAACTATAGGATACAAATAACCCATCATGTGCTTTAAATTTCTATGCAAGCTGCTACATGAGTTCCAGTGCAGAAATTCCTTAATTCTTGACAGCTTGTGGATTTCACAAGTGGAGCATCTCTCACCTAACACAGTTTGCAGATGAGCTGGGTGCTTTGTGATTGGTCTCCAGGAGAGAAACACTCGCTGTCTTTGCAATGGTGATTCTTTGGTCATGAAATTCTGCCTGAATCATTCCTCTGAAACACAGATGGGATTTCAGGCTTAATGACTGAGGTTTTTCAACTGGAGGAGCTTCTATTAGAGCTTCTTTAGGGTATCTTTGGACAGATTTCACTGACATTCAAAACTGAATGGTCAGCAGTAATATAGGGATAGCTACTTACTGTCTGTACACACAACACCATGTCTTCTAAGCACCCAGCACCTGATCTACCATGATTCACACTATGTAAGAGGGGATTGTGTGCTGGTACAGGGACTCTTCCACAGTCTGCATGTTGCCACATAGCTTTGTGACATTCCTGGTTCCTGCACATCATCTCTGTTCCTGCTTACCTTTTGAAGTCTGTACAAATGCTACAGGATTACACAGGCCAATCCCTTCTGGGCTTTGGTTTTCGGTTAACTTATGGGGAAAATCAGCCACAATTTCTATAAGATCCTGAGGGAGAATGAGCACGTTTGCATTGGCTTGTTTTCTGGCAGACAAATGCTATGGAAATGGACATTGGAGTGATCTTAGCATGGGTTTCGTAGATTGTTTCTGTATAGAATTCCCTGATCTTTTCAAAGAGGAAAGGAGATTACATAGAGCTACGTATTGACCTTAAAAGCGGAAAGTGAGTTCCCTTAGATCAGTGGTTCTCAACTTGTGGGTCCCCAGATGTTCCTGGACTGCAACTCCCAGAAGTCTTCATCACTAGCTGAGCTGGTCAGGATTTCTGGGAGTTTCAGTCCAGGAACATCTGGGGACCCACAGGTTGAGAACCACTGCCTTAGATCATGCCAAAGGCCTGATTTGTCCAGAATTCTATTCCCACTGTGACCACTACAATGCCTCTGCCATGCTCACAAGCAGGCCACAAAGGCCTCTTGTTCTTCAGTGACAGATGTTTGCACAGGCATACCACTTCTGCTACTGAAGATGATGTAGAGCCGTAATGACCGGTGGACATGGATATCCTTCTGTTATTTGTCTTAGGCTGCTTTTACACGACCCCTAAAATCCGAGGCAAAGGGCTCCCAGATGTGGAGCTTAAAATTGTTTTCCCACCAGCTGCGGACTTTAAAAAAAATTAAGTACGACCACGCCCACCTAAGCACACCCCAGAGCTTTTTACAAGTACCTGGTCTCCGGAGCTAAAAAAAATTCCAATGCAGATTATAAAGCTGTGGATTCCAGGCTCTCCTCGCCTTCTGTTTGTTTTTGTTGTCCTCCCACCCGTTTAACAGCCTGGAATCCCTATGGCAGACAGAGGTGAGCGGAGGTGAGCCTGCATTCTTTCCCCCCTTTTTTTCTCCCTCCCCTCACCGCAGACAGGAGCAATGGAGTGCAGAAGGGTGGGAACACAGGAAGCAGAACAAACCCCCACAGTCTCTTGTCCGAATTTAAGATTTTAGAGGTCGTGTAAAAGCGCCATTAGTCCTTTTTAAATTTGATTCCAGACTGGGGATCCTTAACAGAGCCTGGACTCAGTTATTCATAGTGTCCCTTCTAGCTCTCCAGTTCTAAAATGATGATGACGATGACGATGACGATGACGATGACGGTGGCGGCGGCATACCCATCTTAAGTCGGTGGCCGACATCTTAACATATCAAATATGACCTACTGACTAGGCACTATGTGTGCAGTGCTGTCTGTAGGTGATGTCACAGTCCATACTGAAACTCCGACCTTTTGCCTTAATTGGGTGACTCCACGTTCTAATATGCACCTTGTCATGCATAAAATGAGATTTTTTTTCCACATACATGACCTCACTACTTTTTGCAGAGCTTTGTCGAAAACAGAAAGCCTGTTTTAAAAAATTAGGAAAAATCAGTCTATCTTAACAGGATTGCATAAAAGTATAATGAAAATATTTCCATAACTTAAAGAAACCACTTTTATTATACCACAGTTCTAGAATTAGCCATATTGATGGTGGCAGTGGTGGAAGGTATACTTGACATAACTTCTCTTTCTATAGCGGTTTTGGCACTAAGGACATGCCCAACTTTGCATTTGAAATATCATAAAACCTTTCAGCTCACTTGGGGGTATGGATGTCGTTCGTGTTGCCTGTGCCTCTCCACAAGAATGGATCAGACTTCACTGGCCTGTTCTAGAAGGTTATTAGCCAAAGACTTACAGATCCCGTACCAGCACATGGCATTTTTGTTTATTTTAGTTTATTTTTTCCTGAAGGTTGATGATGCCTTTCTTAGGGACTCACTTGGTTTGCTTTTCTTATTGCAGCATGAACGAACGTGACCACTTGTTAAAACGGCTTGGCAGGAAAACCCCTCCGAGTCTCTTCCGTGCTCATTCCGTCCAACAAGGCGTCTCACGTGAGTAAAAGAGCATGTGCAGATGTTTGTTTTGTTTAAATGACAAAGCAGACAATCCAGCAGTATCTTCTAGAAGGGAATGGAAACTATGCATAGGCAAAGAATGGCTCATTAGGCCCATACCAATCTTCTCTCCCGTTTTCTAAATCAAAGACTAGGTAAGGGTGATCTAGCACGGAGGCAGGACGGCCAAAAATAGCTCATAAATTTGGAATGGCAACATGCTGAGATTTCAAATAGCATTGAATGCTTGCTAAAACATTTAACATTTCACAAGCCAGAACTACTGCAGTGTAGTGGACAGACTGGGACTCAGGAGACTTTAGGATCAGTTGTTTGCTCTGCCATGGAAGCTCACTGAAAGTGTGGCAGTGATAAAGCCACTCACTAAATACCCCAGATAACTGGAAATTCCTATCAGAGTCTCACTAAGCAGAAGGAAACTTATTAAGACACATAATAATGTCCCAGAGCTTGGAAAAATTACTTTTTTGAACTATCAAGAAAGAAAGAAAGAAAGAAAGAAAGAAAGAAAGAAAGAAAGAAAGAAAGAAAGAAAAGTGAGCGTCCAATCTGTGTCCAATCTGACTGGAGGATTCTGGGATCTGTAGTCCAAAAAAGTAATTCCACCCCCGCCACGTCTTCCATGATCCATGCAACACTCATAAGAAGAACCATACTGCAGTATTCTGGCTGCTTAAAAATGTGCCTGTATTTTAAATAGATTCTGGCTGAAGTTTAACTTATATTTCATAGAATCATAGAATCATATAAAGGTTTTCACTGAATGATAGGACCACACAGTGTTGAGTATGTGTCAGATATTGAGAATGACTAAGTCTTTGTTCAGTTTGACCGGGGTTAAGGTCAAACTCTCCTCCATAGCCCCTGTAGGCAACAGGGGAGCTTTAATTTCAGGGACACCGTGTGTACACATACCTAGGTTGCATTAGAAAACTTGTAACAGCTGCTGCTTCCACCTACTCCATATTTGCTATGTAAAGTACCTGTCCCAGTTTACCTTATGGTGGGGCCAGTCCCCTGAGCTCTGCTCATCCTGCTAGTTTTTCAGTTTAGAGATTACAGTGATCCGAAAAATCTGCAATATGCGGATGCAGGTCGGGTCAGGCCTGGGGGGCCTAGATGGGGGCTCTTGTATTTACCCCCAGCCTGGCGCTGCCCTGAACGGGCCTGCAAGGGCCTTCTGGAGGCCCCAAAAGGGCCTTCCTGCGAACCAGAAGTGACTTCCCGATTGCCTAAAATCGGTTCTGAGGCCTCTGACAGGCCTAGAAAGGCCCTCAGAGGCCTCAGAAATGATTTTTAGCAATCCGGAAGTCACTTACAGGCCCATTTGGGGCTGCACCAGTCCTGGGGTAAGTACAGGAGGCCTGAAACAGGTCCCGCGATATAGCGGGACCGCAGTATATGAACCGTGAAAGGCCGGGGGACCACTGTATTTAAGTGTAACCATATATGTGTGTTGTGGAAATAGATCACCTTCCCCAGGTCTTAAAATATGTGCAAGCTTTCAAGCTCTTTCAATGCCTTTGTCAATCCATCCATCCATCCATCCATCCATCAGCCTTTACTGCCATACAGAAAAAGAACAATACAGCACAGTAACAATAGAGATTTTAAAAGATAATGTTAAATTACAAAACTAGCGACTCAGTGCATACCCAAGTTTTTCATTTCTGTATGTCCAAGGCTTGCAATTTGCACAAATGCACATCATTATAACCAGCTGGAAAGCAGAGACATAGGGACATAGATGTATTCAGATCTGATTAGTCCCAGAGATGTCTTAGGGCAGTAATTCCTCACGTCGGGTCCTAAGATGTTCTTGGAATACAACTCCCAGAAATCCTGACCAACACAGCTAGTGATGAAGGCTTCTGGGAGTTATAGTACAAGAACATCTGGGTATGCAAGGTTGGGAACCACTGTGCTATGGGAAGCTGCTATTTATGTTGAGTCTGACCCAGGGGCGACTTTCCCATAGGCCTTTATGGTTCAATGAACCAGGGCGCCTCAACCCCAAGGGCGCCTGAACCCCCAAACCCCTCCCCCCGCCCCCACCTGGGCGACCTCCTTGAGCCAGTAGGTGACTTCGTCGGCCAGCATCTGGCAGGTCTCCTCGGGCACCTGCGCGACGCCCATCGCCTCTGCCATTGCCTTCATGGACTCCGAGGGCAGCTGCGTGCAACCGCCCGCCTTCGCCTTCTTCTCCTCCGCCATCGCCGGGACCGAGGGGCGCCGGGCAGCAGAGCGAACCGCCGCCCCCCCACTCGCACAGACCGGCTCCGGGCGGGGGGTGGGAGGGAGGAGGGTCAGCAGCCAAGGGGGCCCCGCCCGAGGCAGGCACACGGGGGCAGAGCGCGGCGGCGGCGGCGGGGAGGGAAGGGAAGGGAAGGGAGGCTGCCTCCCGTGAGCGGCGACCACGATCGGTGGCGGCCCTTTGACCGGCAGGCCCCGCTCCGCCCGCGCCCACCACCCGGTTTCCCGGCGGCCCTTGCGGCCAGCGCCACCCTCTGCGCATGCGCTCTTCCACCCGCCCGGACCCGCCAGGGCCAGGCGGGATCCGCGACCAGAGACAGGAAGCGCGGCGGGGGTTCCTAGAGCGGCACCAAGGCGGCCGGCTCGAGCGCCTGCGCGAAGGAGCTCAGCCCGTGTCTCCTGGCCGTTGGGGACCCGGCGAGTCTTCGCCCGCACAGAGGGAGCGATTCCCCGATGGCGGAGGCGGGGGGGAGGGAAGGGGAGGGGAGGTCGGCCCCGCCCGCCCCGTGGGAGGTAAGCCGCCCCCCCGCATCCCACCCCCCACATCGCACCCCCCACCCAGCAACGGGAGAGGGGGCGCGTGCAGGTGGATGCATGCATGCGCGCCAGTGCCTTCCACCTCTCCCACCCAGGCAAGGAAGAGGAGGAGGAGGAGGAAGAGCGCTCCTGCCTACCTGGCGCATGGCGGTGGAGGGGGGGTTGCCGTCCCCAAGCCTGCTTAGGGGGAAAGGAGGACTGCCGGGCGGGCTTCCTCCTGCTGCTCCCCCTCCAGGCGCCCCCAGAGTGCTGCGCCCGCCCGGGGCAGATGCACCCTCCTGTCCCTGCCCCCCCACCCCAGATACGCCCCTGCCTTCACCTGCCCTGCCTCTTGTCTTTCAGGGCGGGAGTTGGGCTTGGGGGGGGCGCCAGAGGGATCTTCGAACCACGGCTCCACACATCCTTAAGACGGCCCTGGTCTGACCATTGAGCTTCTAGCCCAATGAACTGGGAGCAGTTCTTTAAGGTGGCAGGTAGACATGGGCACGACTCGGCAAAATCCTCGTCTCCGTTCTCGTTCTTCGTTCTCGTTACGGAACGAGGAACGAGAACGACAATTACTCCGCTCCAGCTCGAACCCGACCCGATAAAGATAAATTGGGTCTGATTTGTCGTTGTCGTTCATGGCATTGCGGCGATCGCGCGATGCCAAGCAGCACAGGAAAAAAGTTTTAAAAATTTAAAAAAACCCGAATTCCCGGACATAAAAGCAGGCGAAAATATGCCTGCCTCAGTGAGGGCACCTACCAAGGGGTGGCTTCTGGGGGGGGGGTCCCCAGCCTTCCCCCCCTCTCCTGTCCTGGGCTGCTAGTACCAGGCTGGGGGGGCATTGTCATCTCCATTTGCCATGCGGTGGGGGGGGATCCAATATGGCGACTGCAATATTTATTTTTAAATCGTGGTCCAAAAACCCACCAAAGCACCACAGAAACATTTGAAAATTAGGTATTTTAAATGCCTGATTTTTTATAGTAGCAGCAGTGGGTTTTTCTTGCAACAAAACGTCTCCATTTTATTTTATTTTATTTTATTTTTATTTTTTTACACCTGCGCACGCGCAATGATGGGCTGGCCATGGGATGGGACCATGCAAATTTTTGGAGCCATTCCACCAATCGCATGGCCAGGTTTTGCTGAGACTTCTGGATGTGCCAGAGAGGGCATAAAAAGCCCACCAACCCTAAGCCTAAGCCTAAGCCTAACCCTAACCCTAACCCATACGCCAGTACACTGTCTTCTTAGTGGGTCAGAGGCACCCAGAGGTGCAGCCCACTTACCCACCCTAACCTTAACCGTTACCCTAACCCTAGCCCTTACCCTAACCCTAACCCTAAGCCAGATTCGTACGCAAGTACACTTCCCTTCTTAGTGGGTCAGAGTGGTGCATCGAAAGGTGCCTCCAACTCCGGACCCACTCCCTCCCTTGTAACCTGTACGCCAGTACGCCAGTATGCTTTCCTTCTTAGTGAGTCAGAGTCAGCACCGAGAGAGGTGCCTCTGACACACAAACCCCCAACCCTGGCTAATATGGCTAAGCTACAGCTATTTAATGGCTATAATGTTCTTAGTGAGACAGCGAAGTGCCGACGAGGTTTCCTGTCACACTAACAACCCAATATAATTGGCAGCGGCTACGCGTTACGCTTCCCTTCCCTTCTGGGTCAACTCAGAGGGAGGCACCCAGAGAGGTGACTCCCAGAGCCCACCCCTCCCCCTAAACCTGTACAAACGACAGACGACAAACGGAACGACAAATTTTTGAAAATTTTCGCGAAGAACGGAAACGACCCGAAACGGGCCCTTCCCGACAAACGACAACTCAAAACGTAATTTTTTCTGGCCGTGCCTATCTCTAGTGGCAGGCATAAGTGCTTTCATAGCCTTACCTGAAGGTCACTGGCATTGCCTGGTGTCCTCCCATCCAAACTTCCCATATGAGTTTCTCTGACTTTAACATCTTTGCAGGAGGTCTCTTTCTCCCAAAGAGGTTTGTTCAACCCTTCCCTCTTGTCCTTTAACCAGAAGGCAAAGGGCCTTCTCTGCATGCATGCTTTTGGAACAGTAGACATTTTTATGGCTGTATTCCTTTTAGTTGCACCTGCTGACACAACATAAATGTAAGTAATGCATTGCCACCAATTAAGAAGTTTGAATTTTTATCTGCACTGAGTGACGTGGCACAGAGCAGGTGCCTATGGTGTTTTTACCTTGTGGCCTTTCACAATGGAAATTTACAGCCATTGATTTACATTAGCATAAATACATAATAGGATTACCACCAGCAGGAAGGTACTTTAATTGAGTTTTAATATTCTATCCAAAGCTTTAAAATGTTACTTTTTTGCAGCAGCTCCCAAATTCACCAGGATGTCAATCTCAGAAAATCAGTCCTCTCTAGCCCAGTTAGATGGAATCCAATGAGATCTTTTCTAGCCATCAGATTGCATCCTCAGTCCTCGCTATGGGAGCTGGTGTTGACACACATTTTGATTTGTTTCCAAAATTCCAGCCTGACATCATTAATGTGCCCTGAAAATTATCAGTGTTGATCTCCCATAGCTTCCTGATGTGTTTATCAACATATGCAAACCTGCTTGCTTCTCCCTCTCTGCCCCACTTGTTGCCTATGGAAAGTTGGGGTTTTAATGAACCAGAAAGCCGGAGGGAAATGTTTAGCATTGCTGCAGTTGTAAATATTCTAATGGAAATAGATGGGATCTAGACTTTAGGATCAAGGGCAGATCCAACATTGGAACCTCCTTGAAATCAGTGCTGGTGGCAGGTTTCTCTGCTAAGTCCCATACATGGAATTTTCATTCTTAGCTGTTCTCCAAATAAGCAAAACACAAAGCAAAGGCTGTGTTTTCCTGAATATGTGAAAGCTTTCAAAACACACTAGAAAAACCTGAGGTTTGTCTCAGAGCCAAATTTGTGTCTTTGAGATGTGCAGAAAAGAAACCACTGATCAAGAGCTACACACACACACACACACACACACACACACACACACACACACACACA
This sequence comes from Phrynocephalus versicolor, assembly GCA_023846285.1. NCBI lineage: Eukaryota > Metazoa > Chordata > Lepidosauria > Squamata > Agamidae > Phrynocephalus > Phrynocephalus versicolor. The sequence goes on from JAHTLZ010000007.1 coordinate 29,832,028, forward strand.
CACACACACACACACAATTTCCAGCATCAATCAGTGTAAACCTTTTGCTCCCACCTACCGTCCCCCACACCCATCACAACTAAGAAGTACTGAGTGCTTGAACTACTCCTGAGCATGTAAGTGCATTAGAGATGGGCACGACTCAGAAAAATTGTTCGTTTTCGTTTTCGTTTTCGGCTAGGGGTCCGTTTCGGCTCGTTTCCGTTTTCGTAAGCTAATTTCAAAATTTTTCGTTTTTGTTTCGTTACGTAACGAAAACAAAAACAAAAACGAAAATTTTTTCGTTTCTTCCCATTTAGCTCCATTATGTGCTTTCCCAGTAATGAAAAACGAAAATTGGCTCAAAATTAGTCGTTTTGTTTCCGTTTTGTTCCAGTTCTGAGCCGTTTTTCGTTTCGTTACGTAACGGAAACGAAAAACGAAAACGAAAACGGAAATACCGCTAAGTCGTGCCCATCTCTAAAGTGCATCCATGCTTCTTTCAGTCTTAACCAGGTGGAATGTCTGGGATGTGTGTGTTCAGTGCATGCACATGCACAACACAAGAGACTATAAGGATGGCTGGTATGCTGAGCATGTGCGCATGGATGACAGGTGCTAGAGAACGCACTGGCCAAGATAGAAAAGGGAAATGATGCCACAGTGAGCAGAACAGCTGCTCAGGGAAGGGACAGAAAAGGGACAATATGTAACATGAGCCAGCAAGACGACCCTTCCCAGGTCCTCCTCCTCAGCACTAAGCTCAGCAGGCAAGATAGCATGTCTAGCACTGGGCTTCATACATCTTCTCCAAGGCACATAGTACCCCATGCAAAGTCTCCTTCCTTCTCTGTCATGCCCTCCTCCGCCTCCTCCAACATACTTCAGTTGCAGGAAGGGTTGGTTTAGTTACTGCTTTTCAAGCGTTTCTGTTCAGCTCTTTCAAACTCAAGGGTTTTGCCTAATGCCACCCGTGTGTCATGCCATGCCCACCCATGGGCACAACAACCATTCCTTTGCCAGTCAGCCTGGGCTTGGCTGGAGTGGCAGTGTACCCAACAACTGGCAGTGGGAACTCATTGGCTGACCCCGGGTTAGCTCTGAAAGGGGACAGAAAATGAGGGGAAGAGGCAGCAGCTCAGCCTTGACTGTATGGGGATCGGTTGGGGTTCAACCCTTCAGCCTAAAGTTATGCTGAGCTTCACAAGTCCCTGCCATCAGAATGTGACACGGCCCTGTTTCCAGTAATCTGCAGGTCAACGGTTGGCATCTAAGACCAGGATACATGGATTGACCCTTGCAGGGGAATTCTGCAATCACATCTTCCAAGGGTATTTATTTGATCTTAGTTCAAAGGAGTAGCAAGGAAGGAAAGACATAGAGGAGGGCATTGGGATTGAGAGAAGGAGGGTTGTACCCATCACCTTGTGCCATCTTCCTTCTCTGTATCCCCCCACCTTCCCCCCCCCCAAAAAAAACGGTTTAGCAGAACAATGCAAGAGTTACCAATGAATCCTTCCCCAGTCCCACTGCTCTGCTCGTCTCTCCCCTCCCAAATGTGCACTATATAGACACACAATGGAAAATCCAGTCCTCTTTGGGGCTGGGTGTGGTTGCGAATCCGATTTCACTCCTCCCAGTGCACTGGACTATTATAAGGGTTCTGCACCGAAACCTATTTTGCACCCATAGGCTGAAGCAGGCAATTTAGACTCCAGTCAGGGAGGTTGCTTTCTCTCTTAGGCAAACATTCCCCAAAACAAAACAAAAAAAATCCCCAAAAGGCAATAATAATAGGTTCCGCTGTGTTCTTTAAAATGATCCATGCAAGGCAAGCTATATTTAGATGGAGCTTTATTTCTACACTAAGTTACAAAAACAAAAGTAATACTGGGGAAAGTTTCAGGAAAATGTTTTTTAAAAAAACCTATCAGACTCAAGATATGAACTTATTTTCCTAAATAAACAATAAAAGGACTAGGTTATTCTTTCTAACTGGTTGCATTTAGCTGTTCTGCTTAAGAGCTAAATAGACCCAACACTAACTAACTGAGTCAGGCATCCTCTTCCCAAAGCAGTGGCGTTCTCTTTCAGCTGTTTAAGAAGCATGCCGTAGTCTAGATGTCAAACCTTTTGCCCTCTTCTTTGTTTGTGTTTTCTTTCAGATGGCTATGCATTTTCTCAAGAGGAGCACGGGGTCGTGTCCCAGTCTCAAGTTGTCCGATCCTACGACACGACAAAACAGAGAGCTGGAGTAGAATAACAAGGTCCTTTTGCCTGATTGGTGGCTGGAGCAATAAGATTGGGATCAATGCGCCTACTGTTAATATATCCCGGAGTCAGGTTGGCAACGGCAGTGTAAACACCAGAAAACCCTTTACCGTGGCCTTCGCCAACAAAGTTTGTTACTTATGCTTCTTGTACGGGTCGGGGGCTGGGAGCAGAATCTTCCTTTGAAGTCGGCCACCTTGCTGCGCCTGACATGTGTTTATATGTTGCTTATGAAACCCTCGGCTATGCTGTGCGAGGTGTAAAAATGCAAACACTTACAGGGGTTTCTCACTGTCTGAAAAAGAAAGGAAGGAAAATAAGCTATGTGTAGACAGTTCCAGAAAGAAAAGCAAAAAGGTTGCATGGTTCCACGCGAGATGATGCCCTTGCTTCGTTTAAGGCAGAGTGCTGGCACTTCCTGTTTTTTGTCCGGCTTAGATTCAAGTGTGCCAGGCTGCATGTCAGAAGCCTTCCTAATATTCACTGTTTATTTGACATAAATCTTTATGGAGAGCCAGGGCGGCGGGAAAACAAATGTTATTGTGCAGAAAAGATCGAGGCTGAAATATGGCTGTAAGGGCTCATGTTGCCAGCTTTTTTCAGAAAGAATAGGCACACAAGCACCAGATTTTAAATACATATGTCACCGCTGTGTCATACACACAGGAACACCCTTACCTACTTACTTCTGCCACATTATTTATTCATCCACCACCCTCGTCATCTGCATGATGGGACCATGGGTGCTGTTTGCATGGCATTCGGCTCAAGATGCTGCTCAAAGGAATGGCTTTTTAATTACCGGAGTGTATCTGAATGCTCTTCTTCCGCTTTAGGCATGAGCCATCCGAAGCAGCAACATTCCTCGTTGATACTTTTTAGTGTGCATTTGCTGCAGCAGAAATACCAACGAGGCTTGTGGCTCCTTAAAGACTGACAAGTTTTATTTGGCATAAGCTTTCACATACTGTTTTCTCGAACGCTTTCATGGCCGGAATCTGATGGCTGTTGTGTGAGTTTTTTCAAGCTGTTTGGCCGTGTTCTGGAAGTTTTTCTTCCTGACGTTTCGCCAGACTCTGTGGCTGGTATCTTCAGAGGGCAAGGAGTTCAGGGAACTAGGAGTTCTCTCTGTGCCCTGGGATATAGAATGATTCGATACTCGAGATGGGCATGAAATGAATTTATCTCATTTTTCATTTTTTATTTCATTACAGAACAAAATGAAAAACAAAGTGCCCTTTTTAAAAAAATGAAACAGAACAAAACAGGAATTTTCATTTCATTCCGTTTCATTTTCGTTTATTATTTATTTTGACAAGCGCTGATCTCGGTACTTGACAAAATAAATAATATAAATAAGCTCTGACTGGCCTCCCCATGGGCCAGCTGGTCGGCACTAGGTTAAAAAAAAGTGCTGACCAGCATGGCTGGTTGGCTGTAAAAAAACATAAAAAATAAACAAAATGAAGAACAAAATGAAAAACAAAGAGATAAATTTTTCTTTAAAAATTAATTTTGTTCCAAAATTAATGAAATTAATTTTAAAAAATGAAAAATGAAACAAAATGCCATTTTGGCATTTCGTGCGCACTTCTATTCTATACCCCAGATTTTCATTCTGTACCCCAGAGCACAGAAAGAACTCCTAGCTCCCTGAGTTCTTTGCCCTTTGAAGATTTTCCTTTTGAAGAGTCTGGTGAAACGTCAAGAAGGAAAACTTCCAGAACACAGTCAAACAGCCCAAAAAACTCACAACTGCTTTCAAGGACTATTGCCCACTTCTTTAAAAATGCTGTATTTGCATTTTTATCAAATTTTATCAAATCCCTTTGCTGTTATCCACAAAAATGTTCTCAGGTTGTATGTGAATTGCTGCAAAGGAACTCTCGAAAATTGCCTGGGTTCAAGCAGCTTGTCCCCTTTGTTCGTGTTGGTGAGTCACAACAAAACGAATGTTAAGGGGAGTGGAAACAAAAACAAAAAAAGCAAAAACAGCTGGTGCCTTACCATCCCATTTGCATGATAGGTAAGAGGTGGGTCAAGAATCTGTCACATCCTTGAGACAGTTGGTTTTCTCCGTCAAATCATTCATGGTTAGAAATTAGAGATGGGGACCTCTGGAAGTTGAGTCATGGCAACTGGACTCCTTTTTCTTGAGAGATTGAATTTTTTTGCTGCTCTTCAGACCAGGTTGACAAAAGGTCAAAGTGAACTATAAAGGAGAGGACTTGCAAATAGCTTTCCTCAGATTGACGAAGATGTTTGGATGAGCAGCAAAATGTTTCAGTCTCTCAAGAAAACGAAGTCCAGTTGCCATGACTCAGCTTCCCGATAAACTCACCTGGATGACTGAGAATCTTCCCAGACATAGAGATGAGGATAAATTGAAAAATGAATCACGTTTTCTGCCAGAGTTAGGCAGTTTGTCAAAATTCATCAAGTTGTATTGTCATAAATGGAGTGAATACAAATGGACAAGCAGTTTTTGATTTGTTAATTTGTCAGCCATACAATGCCCCCTAGGACACATAGAGGCCTCAAATTTTGGGAAGGCACTCCCTGACTCTCCTCTGCAACCCCTCTGAATTTGGAGATTGGGGTTTTGATATCTGAGTTATGCATCCTCAAATAGCCACCGCCCCCAGGAACGTTTTCCCCAGGCACTTAGAGACTGCAAATTTGCAGAGAACCTTCCTCGGACTCTTCTCTACAATTCCTCCAAGATCGTTGAAGATTGGGTTTCCAGATAGGTCTTTAAATCACTTCAATCTGTCCCCTTATCGATTCATGACTCCTTCCTGCTCCTTTCCCGCCTCTTCCCACTGCCGCCATTCAGTGGGCCAGAGTGACTTTCCTTGTTTTGCTGTTAAATAAAGGAATTGACATAGCGAAACAGCAATGCATCTACCTAGCACAGTATACATTGTCCTGCTAGTGTATCTCATGTATCTAGAAAAGTGCAGCATAAATAGAATTATATACAGGACAGCTCTAAAAAAAAAGGCAGGATAGGTCAATCTAAGTTAAAATATGTTTGGACACCATAATTTGATTAGAACCAAACAACACCCAAAGCGATCCAAATAATGAGTTAGATTCTTGTCTGTCCATCCCAGAGAAAAATGTACACAAGGCCAGAAAATTTAACAAGAATTAACTTGATGCTTAGAACTATGGACTACGATTTCAGAAATACACAAATTTAAATGTGGATGCAACATGATGATTTTCTCTATTGGAGAAATGCCATGTGCTATACGTTGTTCTTCTCATATAAGCTGTCAATGGCACAAACTCTATCAGGGGAAAAAGCTGACATGCCTAGCAAACTTTACCATCAACAAGGTCCCCTACTCATTGGGGAGTTCTCTTGGCTTTTATTTGCCTTAGCATTGAGCACTGTATAATTTCAGGTGAAATGCAAAGAATTCCTACTTGGTTAATTAGCTGGCATGCTCAATGGATCGGGCATGTAGTGGATTGTGTCCTGGAATTATGCATGATTCTCAGGGAAGAAAAACGATGAATAGAATCCTTAGCTTCATCTAGTACTGTCCTTCAGAGATGCCCTATTAAGCCCGGCTCCATGTACAGATAGCTTAAAATAAATGCTGTTGAGAACCTTACATCCAGCCATGTTACTCCGTTATCGCATGTGCTGCATATGGACCATTAAAATGCTAATACTGGTTCTGTCCTTTGGCAGTCTGCCTGACAGAATTGATTTGAGCATGTCCAAGAAAAAAGCACTCCTTATATATATGAATATTTATGTTTAGAAGACCAGTCCAAAGCTGCTATCTGATTGCCTCCCTGACCTAATTTCTCTAAAGAGTCTGAAATGAACGCCAGTGCTTGGTTGCCACCCTTTCACTGACTCCTTGATGCCATTTGGAAAAATTTAGATCCTGCCTTCCATTTGGAACAGTGGATGTTGTCATCCTTCAGCATTCTGCAGGAGGTTGTGTTGTGTTGTTTGTTTCTATTTTGGAGGATCGCAATGGGAGAACTGGGATGAAACATCTGTGCACACACTCCTATTTTCATTGTAAATAGAGGGTGAGGCGGAGGCAACGGAAACAACATGGAAAACAATTTGCCAATATTCATGGTTGTCAAGGGGCCAAATGTGTGAGTGTGTTTTATGTTCCTTGTAAGGATATGACAGAGCATGTCAGATTATGAAGATCTCAAGAAGAAAAGGAAATAATGAGTTCAAAGTAAAAAAGTGAGACTGCCATCACAAGTAAGCTATAACTAGAATTTAGGTCTGAATGTGGTGGAATTTACTTCTGAGCAAACTGTAAATCTGTTAGGATAAAAACTTCCAGTATTATATCTCCTTAGGTGTTTTTTTTTTAATTTTCTGATATGATCAGCCAATGTTATGTACTTTTACGTCCTGTTATTTTGGTGAGAGTGGGAAAATCACCATTTCATTACTATTTTCATTTGAAAGCATTTGTGTTCAACCTTCAGGGATTCTGATTTCTTTAAAGGTTTGCACTGTGTGAGTTTTGGGTTATGTTCTGACCCTATGAGAATTCCAGTGTATTACAGTTAATGAGTAGATTTAATGTACACTGTTGGCATTTCCCGATACTAATGAGAATCCCAGTGTCCACCTGCTCCCGTCAAATGACCCCAAACTATGAATAACCAGCAGGTTGTCATAGTTTTCCACCTTTGTGTCACGGTTTGCTGAAAATGGCATGCAATACTTACTGCTTGGGACAAAAAGCAGTAGATCAGTTGGGACATATTGTGCCACAAGTGGTCTTTGCCCCAATGGATGAGGCAAGTGGCTGAAACTAGAGGTTAGGTCTAGTCTTGTGTGGACCCTGAAACAAAATTTGTCCCTTCCTGGACAAAGTTAAACTATGCTAACCTCTGACGAAATGATTCTCAGTGCAAACCTGGTGAATTCAATCCTAGTGAAACCAAGCAACACAGCTGGACAGAGGTGAAATACCTGTTGCCACCTTGTTGCCACCCCCTCTCCACTCCCTCCCTAGCTATGATGCTGTTTATGCTTCCTCCATCTGCATCACCTTCAATGTCTCCCCCTCCTCCTCCTCCTCCTCCTCCTCCTTAGGCAAAGGAAAACTTTTAAGGATGCTGTATCTCTGGATGTCCCACAGTAAACAAGAATTGAATTAAACAGCATGAACAGTCCGTCCCATGATATAATTCTAGGATGCACCCTCCTCTTCTGTTTAAGAAGAGCCATGCTGGATCAGGCCAAAGGCCCGTCTAGTCCGGCTTCCTGTATCTCACAGTGGCCCCACCAGATGCGTTTGGGAGCTCATGAGACTAGATATCTGTCTCCTGATACCACTCCCCTGCATCTGTCCCTTGAAGTATCCTGGTTTTAAGCCTGGAGATTACGCATCTCCATCATGGGTTATAACCTGTGATGGCCTTCTCCTCCAGGAATCTGTCCAGTCCCCTTTTGAAGGCATCCAGGACAAATGCCATCACCACATCCTGTGGCAGGGAGTTCCACAGACTAACAACACGCTGGGTAAAAAAAAAAAATCTTTTGTCTGTTCTCGCTCTCCCAACCCTCAATTTGAGTTGATGTCCCCTAGTTCTGGTATTTTGTGAGAGGGAGAAGAGCGTCCCTCTATCTACTTATCCAGGATCTGGATGCTCCAGGACAATTCCTGTCACCTATAGCCAGCCTAGGAGATGGGAGAAGTCATATTCTAGCACAACTGGAGGCTATCAGGCTGGGGGAGGCAGATCTCAAGCCTGCCTCCAGTGAGATGGCCAATTTCTGCCACCCCTCCTTGCCAGCAAAGGGTGATGGCCATGCACATTGCAGATTGACAAAATGAAGGTTGTTGGAGGGGGAGTAAACAAAACACATTTGTTCAGGCTGGACATAAAGGAGTGATGATTTTTTAAAAAAGCAGGGTCAGTAAGTGGCTTGGAGAGGATTTGCATACATTGTCTTGTGCCCACAAGTTGCAATAAAAATCATATTTTGCTTTTAAAAGCTGGAAGCCTTTAACAAACTCCATCCTGTTATTCTCTTTACAACAACCATGTAAAGAAGGACCTGCGCTCAATGCTTTCCATCCAAAAAGAAAAGAAAAGGCATTTTCAGGACAGGCTTACAAAGCCTCTAACCTGAAACCCTGGAAAGTTTAATATATAGGATTGAGCTTGACAGACACATGGTGTGATCTTTCTTATTACCCTAAGAAATACCAGTATTTTAATACTTTAGCTGAAAAAGACATAGCTAAGAGACAGAATGCTTGGCTTACAGCCCTCTGGCGAAATGATAGTAGGGGCAAAAGAGACTCAAATAGCGAAATTCCTAGTTCCATTCTTTTTTTTCTACCAAGCTACATCAGCCAAAGGTTTTGACCAGCAGGGCAAAATAAATATGCCTGATGGTGATGGAGTAATGTTGCCCCTCTACTGTTTTGAGGTCTCAGAAATTCCCTTCAGCCTCAGTTACTTGCTTAAAACTGGAACAGTGAACAATTCTGAGGAGGTGCAATTGTCCGTATACATGATTGATTTAACCCCCAAAGCCAATAAGGGCAGTGTCATTTTGACCTGTCTTGGAATTGAGGTCAGCCAATGTCTGATTTAGCTACTCCCCCGAGTGCCCAGTGAGCATGAACTGAGATACATGTGTCAAGTGTCAGCTCAATGGAAAGTGCACATGGAATTTGTCACACAGCTATTTGGAATGCGAAATTGGGACTAGCAAGACAAACCTTTGTCAGCACTGGAAGCCCCTAATTTGGATCTGGGTTAATCTTACATAACCCACCTGGGTGCAAAACTGTCATTCCTTAGAGCTTTTCGCATCATTACCAAACATTCAGTTGTTGCCAACCCTAGAATTCATTGACTCCCCATCATCATCATGTGTGAATCAGTGGCAGACAGGAGAGCATATCCTGACCACTTTATCAGCCAAATGGAGAAAAGCCCTTGTATAAACATAACTCCAAATGCCTTTGTTGAAACGCAGAGGGCAGCAAGACCCAACTTCGAAAAGTTATGTGGAAATGTTATCAACTCCACAGGGAAGAGAAGCAGAATAAGCTGTAGATGTCTTGCTTGCCAATCTGGATTCACAATTCCATGCTGATCAAACATGCTACAGCTTGGGAAGTGAACAGAAAGAACACTGTGGTAGCTCTGTACGTTGACTGGCCTGTCAGATTTTTCTGGAACATTCTACCGTAAGGAGAAGCCCGTGTCTGTTTCCCTTGTTAAAACCAGATAGGACTTGTTCCTTTGGATCAACACAAGGTGCTGCCAAGACAGGTTGCACAAAAGATGTGATTCCTTTAACGACTGTCTTGTCACAAATTAGAAAATATGGTACAGGGGGCTGAGTCAAGCGCTGCTGAGAAATCCGTTGACGGCGCCTGTTCCTTGACAAGGCTTCAGGTCTTGCTGTAGGGAGCTGCTAGGGGAAGTTGGTAATAACTCGTCAGAAAGCAGCCAGGAATTGCTATAAAACTACTGGGTACATTAAGACCAGTTGCTAATTGGGTTAAAAGGAAACTTAGAAAATGTACCCTAGAGCCGATATGAGACATATAGGCTGTAAATTAAGACAGCAGTCTAGCTGTGGTAATCTGTGCTTTGCTAGACCACACCGTGTTTTTTCTCTTTCACAGCCAATAGCATTAAATAGAAGTTATTGGAACAGAATCTTTTGTTAGCACAGTGACATTATTTTAAGAACAAGCAGAATAGTGTTTACCAGATGATTGCTTGCGATCCCGAGTTGTTAAAACCAAATGATGGGTTGACAGAATGGTGGTTGGTCTGGAGTTATATGCGATTCCTCACTTCAAGCTACCTTCTTTTCCATATAACCAGTGTGGTGGTGTTAGCTGGCCCCTCTGCAGAAAGCTGTATTTTATTCAGCAGCACCTACAATTGGGAAGTAGATCTTCCCAAGGGAAAAAGAAAGAAACTAGGAAAGCAATATGTGGCTCATCGAAATTAAAAAACACACACACAAAAACCACGAGAGTGTCATAAAGAGAAAGAAACACTTGTGGAGAAGTAGTATTTTGTTTGTGGTTCCAATGGTCAGGTCTGAACCTGGGGAGTAAAAATGGTTATGTAGTTTTATGAGTGGCTCGATCTTCCCCGGCATTCACACACAAAGGATAGACTTCTGAGGGCATTCTGTTTGAGGAACCCAAAGTAGTCATAATTGGCTTCCAGATTTCAAGTACTATATTGCAATTTTTATTTTTATTTTTGAAAAGGGGAACATCTCCAACTTCTGGAAAAATACCGTAACTGACGATCTTCTGTCTAGTTGTCTAGTTCAAAGCCTTTTGTGTTTTGATTTAAAAGAAGCCACAGAAATACCTTCATAGTAGGTGCAGATGATAGCTGGTTTTACATGTAGCGTTTATACGAGTTTATGTTTAAATCAGTCCGAAAACAGGACATGAAACAGTGCCAGGTCCAAAAAACAACACAAGATACAATCGTGCTCAGAAAGCTAAGAGTGCTATCTCCATAAAAATAGATTAACAAACACACACATCTGAATGATTTGAACCAAATTAAATGTTTCAGAGAACCCAAATCCAGAACAGGGATTTGCGTAAGTGCTGACTGTGCAAAAATGTCACCATTGCGGTTTATTTTCACCTCCTCTAAATTGGATGTCACTTTGCAATGAATGGCACTTCAAGACACAGGGGCATTCTTCATTTGCTATTTTGACTTCTCAGTAACATCTGGATGTTAGCATGCCTTCAGTTATTATGATGGCTTCTCTCTTACATGGTGTTTGGCCTTCAACCTTGTCACCAACATCATTTCCCTTTTACTGTCTGCAGCTAGTTGCTCTAAGCCAGTGGTTCTCAACCTGTGGGTCCCCAGATGTTCCTGTACTGCATCTCCCAGAAATCCTGGCCCAGCTCAGCTAGTGATGAAGACTTCTGGGATTTGCAGTCCAGGAACAGCTGGGGACCCACAGGTTGAGAACCACTGCTCTAACATAATTCCAGGCCCCAGACATGATATAGAACAATGGTTCCCAACCGGTTCTTCTTGGACTGCAATTCCCAGAAGCCTTCACCCTGACCAGGTTTTCCAGGATTCCCAAAGTTGGGAACCACTGATCTAGAACACTATCCTTCTATTTTTATTTCCACTTTTGCAGTTTACATGTCTTTTCATTCCATGTTCAGATGCATTTACTATGTGTATATTTTTTTTTATCCACACACCTCTTTATTCCTATTGTTGTTTCATATTTATATGTGGTCTAGTGTAGCATAAAGGAACACGGTGGACTGAGGTTATATGGAAATGGCTCCTGTTATATTTCAAGTGATATTAATGGGCAAGTCAATGTGAAAAATACCTGAACTATCTGCTTCTAATGTATTATTTCACAAACTGTAATAATTTGTAATGTTTCTGTGTATAAGAGCAAGACCCTACCTGTAAAATTTCCATACAGACATGGCTTTATTATACCTTGCTGTCATGTAAATAAAAAGCCTTACCTTTATTTAATTTTTTTGAAGAAATACTGTCTTTTTTGTTTTAGTTTAAACCTTGAATGCTAGATTTCTATTGAGGTCTGCTTTCTTCGGTCTACGTTGCCACTGAAAATTCTTTAAAATTGGAGCTTTATTGAGTTTTCTTTCTTGCTTTTCCCTCCAACCTTTGAAGAATTTTATATATATCTCAGCCCTCCAGGTATATTACATGCCCCGAGACCTTTCCACCCATTAAAAGCCAAGAGAGTGTCAGGGATAACTGTGGCTTCAACCTACATAAAACTAAACAATACAGTTAGGACGGGCTTAGAAACATAGCTCTCTGAAGTAATAAAAGATACTTGATAGTCCTAGCATTCGATTGCATCACCCCACAATATGCAAATCCCCATGCCTCTGTTTTGTGATGGGTCATTAGGGGTAAATGCAGATATCATTTGTAAATCTTATGGTCCATACAAGAAACTATCTATCTATCTATCTATCTATCTATCTATCTATCTATCTATCTATCTATCTATTGTTGAATGATCTAAAGTTTTTCAGAAAAGACCTTCATAAAAGGCATTTTCACATGTAGCTAAAAAGCAAAGTGTGCTGCTTCTATACTGCCCTACAGTGCTTAAAACACTCTCTTGGTGGTTTCTAAGTAATTATATACGTTACACATTGCCCCTCCCCAGCAAGCTGGGTACTCATTTAACCAACAACCTTAGAAGGAGAGAAGGCTGAGTGAACCTTGAACCTGTTGCCTGGACTTGAACCCCAGGTTATGAGCACAGTTATAGAGTAGCTGCAGTACAGACATTTAACAACTGTGTCATAAGGCTGTTACCTACCTGCTTGCATAGTATAAATAAACAAAAAACTTTGCCAGGAAACGCAAAGAGGTGTGTGGATGAGTGGACTGGATTCAAAAGTATCTCTTTCCTTTGGAAGTGGGGTTGTGGTTAGGGAATGATGTTAACTATGAAGCTGACATCTTTGTTTTCTCTCATGCTGAGACCACTCAGTGGGAAAAACAAAGGGAAAAACAGAGACAATGGTACATTTAAGGAATGCAGGTTTTCTCATCTTAGACTCTACCCTCCTCTGCCTTTTTTTGAATACTGTACTTGATGTGCAACTGCTTTGCATTCGGGTTGGTTTTGATCAGAGTATGAAAGATTGCTTATTTTTGATGAACATTTTCCAGAATGTCCTAGCAGTTGCCTTGGGGAGCCTGGGCACTGTAGTCCAACAAGGAAGGGGATTTTTCAAAGCTCTAATTTTTATATTGATTATTTTATTATTGCTTTGCTTCGCTCACTTGGGCCTTCTTGAATGGAAAGGCTGAATGTATATTGACTACTACAGAAGAAGAAAAAGGGGGAGAAATAACTGAAAAAAGACATCTGATTTGTCTGTCACTCCAAGATACTGGAAAGTCACCAGTCATATCTTAACCCAAGGCACAATCAGCTGACACAACACAATATAACACAATCCGCTGGCAAAAAGTTGGAGAGCTTGGTCTTTAGAAGGTTCCCAATATAACTGAAGTTCTGATCTCAAGAAAAATCTAAGAGGCAGCAACTCTTTTTAATATATACACTGGCATATATTCAGCTCATGCTCCGTTCCAGTTTATTGTGACAAGGCAGGGTGTTAGACTGCACTGGAAAGGCATGCAGAAGTATTTGACAGCCCTAGCCAGACATGCTGAATTTATGATAGCTTGGCTATCAAGTCTCCCATGGTGATTTTCCACCGATGTCACTGGTTCTCCTACTGAAGAAGTCTTGCTCATACATCTAGCCCAGTGGCCTCCAACCTTGGCTGTCCAGATGTTCTTGGACTAGAACTCCCAGACATCTTCACCACTAGCTGTGCTAGCCAGGATTTCCAGGAGTTGTCATCCAGGAATAGTTGGGAACCGTTGATCTAGCCAATGGTTCTCAACCTGTGGGTCCCCAGATGTTCCTGGACTGCAACTCCCAGAAGTCTTCATCACTAGCTGAGATGGCTAGGATTTCTGGGAGTTGCAGTCCAGGAACATCTGGGGACCTACAGGATGAGAACCACTGATCTAGCCCCTATGGATTCAGGTCACATGTAAAGAGCTTGCTCACATCAATGCCTGGAAGCATTCCTGCTCTTGATAGTGCATCACCTTCAACAATCCTAGGCCCCTCTTGGTAGAAGCCTGAATCTAAGGGGAAGCAAGAATCAAATCACTATCAAGGTAAAGAGATTTTTCCCTGCTCGTGCTAAAAGATAAACTGTGTTCACCGAAGCCATATCCCAAAGCCAACTAACTGCTGGTCAAATCTTGTCACGGCGCTCGCAATAGGACAGTATCTGGAGTACATCTGAAAAGGACAAATGTTGGAGTTCAAGACGGGTATCGTAGTCCAATAACTCCATCCTTTCACACCTCAATACAGCTCTTTTCACTC
>JAHTLZ010000007.1:29848116-29868584 GCA_023846285.1 Phrynocephalus versicolor
AAGAAAGAAAGAAAGAAAGAAAGAAAGAAAGAAAGAAAGAAAGAAAGTTTTTGAATGTATAATTGGGAAGAAAAATACTGAGTCCTAATCTTGAAAAGGAAGAACACCTCCAAGCAAATTAATTTAGTGTTTTAGTCTTTAATTTAGTCTCAGTTGGGAAAAATTAATACAATCCTGCTTCTCAATTAGTTTAGACATAAAGACCACTATCATAATGGAGCTGATAAGAAGAGCTGAAGAAATGTGACAAATTCTCATGAAGAATCCACAATAAAGGGATTTATGTGTTCTTTTTCTTAATGCCTTTAAATAAATAAAGCCCCCTCCCCACCCCACCCTGGCACAAATGTCAGAACAAAATTTACCCTCCCTACTGCAACCTTGCATCCCAATGTGATCTACTCATATTCAGAGGAAAAGAATTATACATAACACCTGTCACATTCTGTGCTGCTTCATACATTTCTTAAACTATTTTTTTCATAAGCTTGACTTGGTATATGAATAAGAGATTTATATTTTATTGGGATTTTACTTTTCCTCAGAGGTGGAGAACAGGTAATATTTTGAGACACATTGTGGGTATCCTGTTTTCTTCTTTTTTTCTTTTAATCATTCGCTTAAAAGAATTTTCCTGCTCAATTACTGGCCAGCAAAGGAATGGAAAGGGTCTTATATAAAGTCAGAAATGTATCCCTCTCATGCTTCTTATTGCTTATAGGTCACCATTTGGCCCCACATTGTTCTTGTGTATTTTACTGGGAAAGATGCACAGAACCTATTGTGGATGAGGCAGAGCACCACGAGGGGCCAGAAGAGTAGGCATTATCCCTAGCTTACAAAAAATAAAATATACATTTTTAAAAAAAAGTCTTGAGACTTGTTCAACATCAGCAAGAAAGTCAGCCTGAAAACTGAAGTGTGGCTACCAAGAACCCAACCATGTATGACATACATTAAATGTCAAGTTCCATAGTCAAAATCAGAAGGTGGCAAACAATATCAAAATACAGTGATACCTTGTATAAAGGAATTAATTCCTTCCAAATGAAATTACGTTAAGCAAATTTTCCTTTATACAAATTTCCCATAGGAATGTATTGAAAACAGAGTAATTCCATTTTTATGTTGTACAGATTTGCCCCATAGGTGATTCTGTTAAGCAAATTTCCCCTCACTCCATAATTTTTTATGTTGTACAGATTTTATGTTATACACACCACTGTATGTGAAACTGGGAAGCATCTCAGGAGGAGGCTAAAAATTTCATGGCTTGAAAGGGTGACTAATGAAGCACTAAGGTGAAGAAATAAAGATCATGAAATCACAAAGCGCAGACAAGAGAGTAAGCAAGAATAATTCAGACCTGCAACGAGAAACAAGCACACAATGACAGCAGATCATTCAAGGGAGAGTCAGGGAAGTCTGTTCATGAAGGAGCCTCTTGGCTGAATGTCTGTGAAGATTCTCAGTCATCCAGGTGAGTTTATCTGGAAGTTGAGTCATGGCAACTGAACTTCTTTTCTTGGGAGACTGAAACATTTCACTGCTCATTCAAAACAGCTTCATCAGTCTGAGGAAAGCTATTTGCGAGTCCTCTGTTTTATAGTTCATTCTTGGCTGAAAGAGTGTCTCAGCTGAAAACACTCGATGACTGGTTTGAGTGCAATACGAGACTGCCATTTACAACATCCCGAGTAAGACTTGTTAGTGTTGTTGCAGGAGATGAATATATGAAGCCTGTCCAGGAAAAGTCTGCCATAGGGAAAGAGCCTACCTCTAGTGGCCTGTCATCTACAGATTGTCCCCTAACCAAGAAATATCAGCCTCATGGCTCACTCATAGCATTTCGAGGCTAGGTTAACATCGTTGTCTTCCAGCAGGCATTCATTCGTTGACTTTTATTGCAGGGGTCACTTTTTAAATGTTCTTCCTCTCTCCTAATTTTTAAATATTTTACTATGCTGATATTTTTAAAACTCTGTTTTATTTCAGCTGATTTGCTCGCTTTTCTATTGCAACATTTGCGATGGTACTGACTGTTTTGTTTTAAGTTATTTGCAAACCATCCCACGAACAGTATGCAAGCATTAGAAATAAAATAAAATAAAATAAAATAAATACAGGGACTGCCAATCTCATGGAATGTTTACTCAGAGAGAGGTGGAGGAGAGTTTGGGGGGAAATGCTCTTTGAGATGGCCTCATAAGTCAGCAAATTCTGGGAACTATAATCCCAAAAGGCAAATTTTTACAAGCCCTGCATAGGTGCACTAGTTTGGTAGTACTCATTGTCTGAACCAGGGCCACCATGCATGATGGAACTACTGAGGGTTGCCCTACCTCAGACTATGAGGCATCCCACTTATGCCAATGTGCCAACGTCAATGCACAAGGAGAATCGGCATCTGTATGACGATGTGCCGTCGGGAAAATAACCATGACAAAAGAGTCAGGGTAGAAAAGTGCCTCAGGACTGTGGGGACAACCCCTAAACAGTACAAAATGTGCCTATGAGAGGATAGGCAAAGCATCTTTTGGGCACAGTACCACATGACTGGAAAGGAGGTCTTTTCTAAATAACCGCCTCAAAACTGCCATGAGATAGCGGTCTAAGACTCAGGAGGCCCAGGTTCAAATCCCCACTCAGCCACGGAAATTCACTGAAGGAGTGAAACTTATAAAACCTCTCCTCCTATATCTCACTTGCCCTGAAAGCCCTGTTAGAATCATCATAAGTAATTTCTGATTTGATGGCGTATAATAACAAAACAACAAACTATAAAGGGCTTACAAGGGTAATACCAAATACTGAAAGATTCCTATGCACAGCAAATTTGCTTTCAGTTCCCTAGCAAATAAATAGACTGGAATCCTCCTACCCAACAGCTTATATGGTTTGTGTGTGAGAGTGTGTGTGTGTGTGTGTGTGTGTGTGTGTGTGTGTGTGTGTGTGTGTGAGAGAGAGAGAGAGAGAGAGAGAGAGAGAGTAAACTGAGGTGCATCTGGCCATCCAAACATATTTATTTATTTATTTATAACTCCGGGCGGTTTACAAAATTAAAAAGCAAGCAATAGGATAACAACAATGCAACAAAAATAATAATGATAATACGAAAACAAAAGGTAAAATATATGAAATAAAATAGATATATTAAAATGAAGGCAAAGCAAAATAGAAGAAATATCTGGCAAGATGGCGGGGGGGGGGAGAGCTATTCAAGGTCGCCAAACGCCTCACGAAAAAGCCAAGTCTTCAAGGCGTTTTTGAAGGCTGGCAGGGACTGTGCAAGGCGCAACTTACTCGAGAGATGGTTCCAAAGGAAAGGGCCAGCCACAGAAAAGGCTCGGTTGCGGGTTGAGGCTTTCCGAGCCTCCCTGGGTGTGGCCACTGAAGTGAGAGCGCCTGCGACATTCTGGTACGTTGGGCCTCAGTTGATCTCTGGAAGATCCACTCTGCCAGGTATTCAGGTCTCAAGCCGTGGAGAATATATTGTCTCATCTGCCCTTTGCGAGAGAGCTCAGCCTTAGTGAATTCCCGGTCGCTTCTCTTTGCCAGCCGTTGTTGTGACAGGAACAACATGAATCATACCCTTTGCCTTGTTAAACAGGACCTGTGGCAGCTACAGGACTTGCCAGTCCCCACTGAAAGTAGACGTTTTGCCTCCGGGTACCCCTCAGTTTCTGACAAGAGTTTCTGAAGGTAAACATTCCCTCTGCCCTGGTGGCTGCCCATGACTGTTATTGTCCCTCCCAGGGAAGCACAGCCTGGCAGAGAAAATGTTTTACAGGCAATACAGCCTGGAGGAGCAAGGGGAAAGGATGAAGGCATGAACATGTGAGGGATGTGAAAGATTCACTTCCTTCAGCAGTTCTAAACAGCAACACAACAAAAGCTCTACAGTCAGAGTGCATGGCCTGTGTTTCCAAGAGGGAGGGAAATGAAAGAGCCAAAAAAACAGGATAATTTTCTATTTTTACTATCAAACTGCAGGACCACCCAGGGCTTGTTTAAAACGGAAGGCATGGAAGAATATTTTGCTAATCCAGTAAGTACCAAATCCTGCAACATAAACAGAAGGCTAGGCTTGTGGTTTCTGTGGGATAAAGGCTTAGACCAGTACTGGCGAACCTATGGCACTGGTGCCAAAGGTGGCACTTGGAGCCCTTCCTTCACAGCCACCTGTATTCAGGTTAAATGGCTGTACTGGCACTTTGCGGGGAATGGGTGGGTTTTGAATCACATTTTGGGCACTCAGTCTCTAAAAGGTTCGCCATCACTGGCTTAGACCATGGGCCCTTCAGGTACTAGCATACAGTTAGAGTTGGCAACTGGTATCAGAGGGGCCAAATCTGCTCACAGATGTGGACAATCTAGTCTGTACCCTAACCCCTGCTTTCCAAACTTAGAGAAAAAAATGAAAAATTACTTCTGAGGCAATAGCTCCAAGAATCTCCCAGAGTTTGTTCACTAGCAAATACTCTGAACTAGACAGCATTTTAAAACATAAGCTACATTTTCACCTTGTTGTAACCTGAATCATGGAACAGACTAGTCCAAAACCCTGTTGAACCTAGAGCTAAAGCCCCACTGGCAATCAACCTAAACCTACAAAAAAGGCCACCACCTTCTGGTATCCCACAGGCTGCTGGCCAGGGTGTCAAACAGGAGTCTCCCATCACTACTTTCTGAGTTCTTCCTTCCAGGAAGGACCAGTGCTACCATACAACAGTGCCTTCTAGTCCCATTCCAGAGAGACAGGCCAGACGGATACCGTGGTCAATGGTATCAGAAGCACCTAAGAGGTCCAAAAGACCCAACAGAGACAGACTTCCCCATCCAGTTCCTGGCGTAGGCCATCCACCAAGGTCCCCAGAATAATCTCTGTCCCATAACCCCTCCTGAAGCTAGACTGGATGGATGGATGGATGGATAGATGGATGGATGGATGGATGGATGGATGGATGGATGGATGGATGGATGGATGGATGGATGGATGGATGGATGACACAACACTTTACTATGAACCATGAAATTCAGACAGAGTATTTTATAGAGCTGTCAATCATGCATATTTTATAATTTAATGAATAGGAGTAGATCCCTGACTTAATGAATATAAGACTTGGGAATTTCCCAACATGGCATGCTATTGTACATATGAAGACGTGGAGCAAGCAAGAAACAAGACTTTCCCTGTCCAATCTTTTGGGTGTCAAGTCTAGTATACTATATACAGTTCTGTGAGAGCAGGAAAACCGAAAGGAAATTAACTAAGCAATGTTTATTTACACAAACAGCAGATTAGTTCTCCATGGTGGTGGTGAGCTATGTCTAAGAGAAGACATAAATCTGAGAGGTGTGAACCTTGAAAGAAAATAGTGAAGGCAATCCAAGAGAATGGTAGTGAATGAAACGAAGCAAAGAAATGCCTTCAATTCCCTGCGCTGTAAGTCACTGGTGACCAAATTGCTCAAGATTAGTGTATAGTTCTACATGGGAATGGGGGTGATGACTTCAAGTTTGATAAATGCTAAATGTTCGGTCAGGCAAGTAGGTCCAAGTGGAATGTTTTCAGAAGAGGGCTACCAAGCTGGCAAAAAGTATAAAAACTAAGTCTATTTATTTGAGTCCAATCCCACTTTTCTGCCAAAGACCGGAAACCAAGACAGCTTAGAAGATAATTTAAAAAGCAAGTATAAGTTCTTTGATCAAAGGCTTAATATAGAAGCTTTAACATGAAATACAACATCACCTCTCCTTCAGAAATCAAAACTATAAAAACAAAAAGTTTGCATTGCTCCCATCTATAACGACCAAGTTTTTTTTTCATTAAGACAGAGAAAGGTTTCAACAACTCTTATTTTCACTGTTTTCAAGAAACCAGAGAGTGTTGAACTATGTGTATATCAAATGTCAGTTATTTTGTGTGAAAAAATGCCCCAAGAATGTTTGTTTTCAGTGAGTGCATCTTTACACAGAAAGAGAATTCAGTTTCAAACTTGCAACTCTTGGAACATGACATCACACAGATCTCAGTTTGGCTTGTTTACACCTAATGTGTTTACAGTCAAGCTGAAATAATTCTCATCAATTCTCACTGCATCTCCAGATGCATGTAGCTAGTTCTCTATGCTTAAATATTCTAAAAATATGCATTCTTTCTGGGCTACACTAGTTGCTAAACTGAAATCTAAACAATGTTTTAAAAGCCACAGCAAAACTTTTTTTTCCACATCAGGGACTAAGGGAAGGCTAGACAGAACATTTTTCCAAACATGGCAAATGATAGTGTGAGGGTTCAAATATATTTAATAAAGGCTCATTAGATGAATCAGAGACGGGATCTTTAGGTGCTGTAAAACTCATTAAATTTTTATTAAACATTTCAAACAAACATTTCTCGTTTGTTCTCTTGTCTTGCATTTCAAAATTTGGGGTTAAAACAGGGAGTTCACAACCTGGAGAATCAGAAACATTGGTTGCAGAAATATCTCCTATAAATGGGTTGTTTTTTACTTTCGGGGTGCTGAAGCTCGCGCCATCAAAGGTCCGGCACACTTGCTCCCGCAACAATGATGCTGGACCGAAGACCGATGATCCCATCCCCACCCAGGAATCCATCCGGGTGGGTTAGCTTGATTCGGGACGCTTCAGAAACCTCTTGCTCGGGATGTTGATTCTGAGGTATATATAGGAGGTCCTATCGGAGTAGGAAGAGGGAGTCCCACTTCTATCCTCTGTCCTATTCCCATTTCTGTCTGAACTCCCTTCTCTAGCACTAACATCCCTTTTTCAACGGTCTATGCCGCACACTCCCAACCAACACCCCTTCTTTCTAACTCCCAATCTGTCTCATCACGCATCCTAGTTTGTACACCTATCTCTTTAAATAGAATCCTGTTCAATTTCCTTTCTATTTGAGTTCCCACATCTCTCCCAACCTTTTCCTTTTCCATCTTCACCTGTATTCCCACGTGCCACATTCTACCTACAGCAAATCGGTCTTCCTTCTCTCCTACCTGTATACCTATGGTTCCGGTTTCCTTTTTAAGCTCAATATTCGCTTGTACCCAGATGCTCTTTCCTTGACATCACCACTCTTCAGCTTGTCTCCCAATGTCTACCACCTCCTTCTCTATTTCTCCCTTGGTTTCTGTTTGGGTCCTTTTATTCTTTATATCTTTGGTCACTTCTCTTAATTCCTTTTTTAACAGTTCCCAAGTCATAGCCCCTCTTACTACAGCCACAAACCCTTCTTTAATCAGGTTTTGTTTTCCTCTCTCAAATTCCTTCTTCTTTTGACTTTCGTTGCTGTCTTCGTCCTCAAAGAATAATTTGCCTGGTCTCTCTTCCACCGCCAGCTATTTTCTGTTTCCTTCTTCTAATTTTTACTCTCCTGCCCGGTCATCATTCTTTTCTTGTCTGTCTTCTGTGGACGGACCCACCACTCTCTTCTCTTCTCTCTCATTCTCACAGAGAGGAGTGAGAAAACAGCATGTGGAAAGATGACGAAAGATGAGCAAGGCACAGTGTTACCGTTAGGATAGTAGGGGAGCCACTTCAGGCACATATTTTGAGTGTAATTGAAAAGACAGGACATTGTTAGTCATTTAAGATCCCCATTGCGCCCATGGTCTCCCCTGAGTTGCAGTATTGGTAGCATGACCAAATGCTCCATACACAGTTGTCCGTCCACTTCATGTTCACCGCATAAAGTACTTGCCACAGTATTCATTGCTTTGTGTTGGTAAACCCGTCCCTAATTTTGTCCTTATACTGCAGAGTAGTCGGAATGTCAACATAGAAGTAAGTTACTTTCTAGTTAACATTCCTGATAACCCCTGAGCTAGTATGGCCACTCCGTAAAATTGGTCCACATAGGTATGTTATGAATTTATTTTCACTGGGGAAAATTGTGTTGACTGAATTATTTTGCACCTCATCCAACCAGCAGTAGTCCTGATGATCCTGGTTGTGATCATCTGGCAGCAGGGTTTGGCTCCCTAAGTCTTCCCTCTCTTGCCCCAAGGCTCCCAAAGGCTCCTCGGCAAAAGAGAGGCCAAGGGAGCTTCCGAGTGTTAAACAGGGGTGGGGGATAGGAAGCTTTAAATTAGTGTACATTATGTGTTTCCCATACCCAGGCCAAGTTACACAACAAGATTTTGTCCACTGTGTGATTAGACATACTGCCAGATACATATGCCGAGGCATTAGTAAGCAACTGAAAAGCAACAGATGGGAAGTTATGGAATGTTTTTTGTCTTGGTGCCACAAATGATTCCAATTCAGAAATACAGTAGTAGTAATTTCTACATCTCATTGAAATCAATGACTCTCCAATGAGTTTCATTTCAACTAACCTTTTATTGATTTTAACAAGACAGAGAATGAAACCCAGGCATATCATCTTCAAACCAAATGTTATTCGGTGGGACTTATTCTCAGATAAATGTTTGTAAGGCTGCAGTTTTAAGAGTGGGTATATTGATAAACAATGCTCTGAGATTAGGATGGTCTGATTTGACTTATTTTCAATTGACTGCATGGCATATAGTCAATGCGAATCACCTGAGATCTTTTCCCTGCATTCTGTCCTTCCCTCCCTCTCTACCTCTGAGGTCTCTATTTTTTTCTAAATTGAATGGATTTGCATCAGTTCAGGTAGTGCAATCACTTGCACTGATACACCTTCAACATCTCATGGGCTCTTCCAGCTTCCTAGTTCAAAGAGAAGCAAAGGGACACTCATGGGGGAGTCATTTCCCCCCCCCCCCAATGAACCTAGAAGACAAAAGAGAGGGAGGGAGGGAAGAAAGGACAGGGGAAAATAGTAATCAGCCTTTCCAAGACTAGCTTATAGCAGAGGAAATTCGGAATGAACCCTTGTAAATTGATAGTATTAACTACCCAGGGAATAGGAAGAGGGGGAAAAGGAACTGCATTTTTAACCCAACCCTCACATGCCAGAGATGTCCTCTACACAATCGAGACAATTTTGATACTTCTTGTTTTGAAATTCATCAGTGTCTTAACTTCTGGTTGCTATCCTGAAGCACTGATGGTGCACATGTGTGTGTGAGAGAGAGAGAATGGAGAAGGGAGGCAGAACGAAATTGGTAATGAGTCCTTCTTTCCAGTTTGTTCAGATAGCTCTTATGTACCCATGCCTCTTGCAAATGTGGGCAGTCACAACAGAGCTACTTTAATAAGCTGCAACCAGGGATCGTTGCCAAAATTCCTCCCACTCTCGTTGCTGACTTCTGTTTAGTCTTCAGCTCTATTATACAGGGGCTGTGATTTATGTACTGTACATCTCAACTAATGCCACCAAAGTTGGCTACGTAGGGCGGGGAAGCTTGTAGCCTAATAAGGCAATTTTCCCAAGCTCTCAATCAGTTCATATTATTTATATTTGAACCCAGCAGAAGCCGCACGACCTGGCTGCTTTATTCCTCAGCTAGACGGATTTTGTAAAACAGTTCATACATCAGGTGACCCCAAATATGTATTTGTGGTTTGGCCATTTCAGGGATCAGGTTATCAAGTGTTCTGACTCTACAGGGTGACTTCAAGAAGCCGAGTTCACTATGATTTCAATGCTTTTTGTAAGCCTCTCCCATCACTGGAATGTATTGGCTACACATTGGAAAGGGAACTCTCTCTATCTCTGGCTGCTGACATGTAATCCAAGTTCCTACCAATCTGGCTATCCTGTTACTAGTTATAATATAAATGCTGCACCATGAATATTCATGGTACCCCTCTTTAATGGAAACGTACACTCTCCTTGTGCTCGCTAAAATAATTATCTTGATACATTACTGTGGAAATTCATACTAAACTCAGCTTTGTTCTCCCCCACCCTGTCCGCTGCACTTTCCAGGGGCCCCAAAACATTGCTTTGAGAATCTAAGAATACAGATTTAACCGTCTGGCAGCTACTCAGCAAACGATATCATTTTATACCACCTTTTTCCCTGCTGAGAGAGGAGGGCAGAAATGGTGCGTGCTTCGGCTCCAGTTGCAGTCAGTGGCAAAATGCCCACAAGACTTCAAGAGGGCCAGGACTTGGTACTTTTATGTGATATTGCCAGGTGCAGGCTGTAATGTGAAAGATCATATGCAATTTGGATGCTGTGCAGGGAGCTACAACCCAGCAGCTTTCCATGGGAAACAGTTTAGACATTAATTCAGCAAGGAGTCCCGTGCCTGTATAATCGGTGCTTAATTGCATGCTTCAAGTTAAACTCATGCAAGGCATGCTTCAGTACCTTGGCAGGTTGAGCCCCCTTGAATGAAAGCTCTGCCTTTTGCAAAGAAATCTTATGCCCCCAAATGTGTCTTTTGTTTCTTGGCATTTGCACAGTTTCTAAAAACCTGTTATTGAGGAAGGGCTGCCTCTAAGGCTCCAGGGCACAATATACTTGTTCTTGAGAAGCCAAAGAAAAAACCCATGTTATAGTGTAAGCAGGCTGCAAAATGCCAAAATGAGGAGTGAAAAGATGAATACCATCTAAATGGTAAAAGGAATTTTCTTTTCTTGACAGGCACCCCAATGAATAATTTTAAATGGCCGCTACTTTCCAAACCATCTTCATTATTAGTTTTTGCTGAATAAAAGTTCATGGAACTAAGCTGCCTAGATGCCCTAAGCACATCCAAGCTCGCCTGGTTTCAGAAGCTAAGCAGGGTGCGTTTCGCTAGATTCAGATATCTGAGTTGGTGCTATCTTTTGCCGTTCTCAAGACGAATTCACCACATTTTCTTCCCCAAGGAGATTTGCCATATGATCCCTGTATGTATACATTGCAATTTTATAATTGATATTAATAAAGGTACTGGGGACTTGTGGGTTTTTGGCTTATTGCTATGGATCAAACCAGACTTTTTTATTTTTATTGTTAAAAAGAAACAAGAAAAGAAAAAGATTCAAGCTCTAGTTGTAGGATAGTGGCTGTGAAGTGTGGGGCTCTATATCATGTTGGAATGTGGGTCTCAGTGTCTCTAGCCAATATAGACAATGGTACAAAGGAATAAAACACCTTTATGCATGCATTTCGATCTGCCTAGATGCCCTAAGCACATCCTATCTCGCCTGATTTCGGAAGCTAAGCAGGGTCGGCCCTGGTTACTACTTGGATGGGAGACCACCAGGAAATACCAGGTGCTGTAGGCGCCTGGAGTAGGAACTGGCAAGCCACTGCAGTACTCCTGCCAAGAAAACTCCATGGACATGGGGTCACGAAGGGTCGGTCACGACTATAATGACGCAACACATGCATGCATTTATTTCTTTAAGGGACAGGGTAACAACAACCATAATTACTCATGACAAAGAACCTCTTAGTCTAGCTAGCTGCTGTCATTTCACCAAGATTCTACTTTTGACAAAATTTGTTGTGTTTGAGTATATAAATGCATTTGATCTTTTTAAAAATGGACATACTGGAGACTCAGTTAAGGATCCCATTATTTCTAAGGACTGCCTGTGCAAATATTTACAGTGCTTCTACTGAAAGCAATGGGATTTATTCGTGCTTAAATTTCAGCTTGTTCAAATTTCAGAATCTGTAGTGTTTCAGCTAGAGAATTTGAGGGATCACACCCTAAGCACAAGTGACCTCTGAAAAAATAGGGTTTGGAAAGTCAGACCCCATCTGGAGTACTGTGTCCAGTTCTGTGCACCTCAATTCAAAAAGGATGTTGACGACCTCGAGCGGGTACAAAGGAGGGTGACCAGGATGGTTGAAGGTCTGGAAGAAATGTCTTATATGAGGAGCAGCTTAGGGGGCCTTTCAGAAAGAAGGATGAGAGGGGATATGATAGCTATGTTTAAATATTTGAAAGAATGTCATATTGAAGAGGGAACAGGTTTGTTTTCCATGGCTTCAGAGACTAGGACTTGGGGCAATGGTTTCAAACTACAGGAAAAGAGATTCCATTTGAACATTCGGAAGAACTTCATGATGGTTAGAGCTGTTCGGCAGTGGGATATGCTGCCACGGAGGATGGTGGAGTCTCCTTCTTTCGAGGTTTTAAGCAGAGGCTGGATGGCCATCTGTCGGAAATACCATGATGGGGGTTCCTGCATGGCAGGGGGTTGGACTGGATGGCCGTTGAGGTCTTGCCCAACTCTATGATTCTATGATTATGACCTAGACATAATGCACACAAAAATCAAAGCAAATATGGAAAGGCTGGAAGGAAAACACTCAAAAGAGCAAAATTCACACCATAAAATATTTATTACGAAACAAAAAGATCTTTTCTTTTCACTTGTAAGAATCACTCAATTGCCCTTTTAAGAAATTTTAAAAAATTATACCAAACAGTAACATTGGTTTTACAGTATTATACATGACATATAAAACACCACATATTGCAAACTTCTTTTAATTAAAAATCAAAGCATTCCCCTTTTCATTTGTTGTAAATTAATTAGATATTTTCCATTCACCTTACTCATTTCTTAAAACAAGTCAACAAAGAGATTCACCTGATTTTCATGGAAGTACCGGGACATGTGCATGGAACAGAGTGAATTCTGAGAGAAGATCACAATCCCTACTCAGAAGTACGTCCTGCTGAGTTTGTTTGGTCTTACTCACAGATAGTTGTGTATACAATTACAGTCCTAGGGAGTGTTAAAACTTATTCTCAGATGAAAAAAAGCTAACATCGATGTTATGAGGTCATCTCTTAAGAAAAAGAAACACCAGTCCAGCAGGCCATTGAATGAGTCCCTCTGCACCTTCAGTTTCTTTCCAAAGTAAATGTGTAGCGTTCAATTTCTCTGCAAGAAGTTCCATATTGCACCTCTCAAAGTTGACAGAAAGATGCTATTAACCAAACCCAATTAGCGTGAGTGCAAAATAACTTCTTTTGACAAACAATCTATGGACAGCACTTTGAAGATGACAACCAACAAAAACAGAGAGGTGCCCTAACCAAATGAATTATTATGAGTTCCAAGGATATATTCAAGGTATGTAAGATTCTCCAGATTGAAATACCAGTATGGTATGTGTACTTGTATTTCATTATTGTGCATTTATTATTTGTAAACAGAATATTCTGGAGGAATTGCAAAACATCTGCACAGTGTTGAATCAAGAAGCATCAAGCTTCGGTAAACAATGTGTTGAATTTATTGCTACATACTGGTTTTTTAACATGAGAAAGTAAATCCTAGAGCGCTAGATTCTTGAGCCATGAAATGCATTAAAAATTAACACAGACCTTCTGTTCCTCTCAAAACATTTGGCAGGAAATTAGCTGATAACAGATGAAGTCACTCAAATATAGTGCAATATCATCTCTTGGGCTGTGCCATTTGCTTCAGGGTTTAACTTTCCCCAAATATTCAATACACAACTTTGGCTAAGAAAGTAAAATTTTATACAATGGTGGAGCCCTATCAAGACAGCAAGCTCTTTCCACATTTTGGTACTGTTACTTTTCATTTTGAATGCCTTTTAAATATTTTTAAAGGTATTTATCATATTTATCACTTCTCTGCCCACTTGGGCTCTCAAAGCAATTCACAAAGGACAATCAAATTATTAAGAACATTGTTTAAAAACAGATTCAAAATCTTCTTTAAAAGGAGATTTAAAACTTTCTCTAAAAGCCACTCTCAAAGACCAAGTGGTTTCTGTACAACCTAGTTTTGGATGTCTGTCAGATGACGAACAGAGATGGTTCTCCTTGGGAAGCAGTGATACTTCTGAGAAACCCTGGATATTTGCATGATTCTTCTAAAGCAGTGGTGGCCAAACTTTGGCCCTCCAGAAGTTTTGGACCACAACTCCCACAGTCCTTTGTCATTGGCAATACAGGCTTGGAATTCTGGGAGCTGTGGTCCAAAACATCGAGAGGGCCAATGTTTGGCCACTACTGTTCTAAAGGTAAGTTTAGTGCCCTGTCTCTAGGGGACAAAATGCGGTCTCCCAGCAATCTGACACCCCTGAAAATATTTTTTTTAGGAGAGGGGATGTCCCAAAATGCCCCTTTATGCCTTTTAGGGAAGGGGAGGGGCAATCATACCATGTTCTGCAGAGCTCCAACATCCTTGTCTCCAGAGCCACAAAATGATATCAAGGGGGCTTTTTAGTTGTGAAACATTGGGGCATATAGGGCTGTGTAAATATGTGTCTCCGCTTAGGTTCCAAGGATAACAATGTGTGACCTCTCACGGCTACCCTTCCCTGTTTTAAAAGAAACAGCTCCTCACTGGATAAACTGGAGCTTTGTATGTACCTTTTAAGAAGTCAAAGTACTTGTCCCTCGACCAACATGGGTGGTTACTTCACGTCCTTCCTCGAGCCGAGGTGAACTTGCCTCCATGTTGAAATCGGTTTTCAACACAGATCGCGAAGTGGATTGAAAAGATTCCTGAGCTCCAGGATGGGAATCTCTCACCCCGCTTGGAGCGCAGTTCAGGGGGCATGGTCGGGGTGAACTTGGATTGACCCCACAAGGACATGAGGTTACGTTCCTTCAAACCAGTCTCCAGCGGGGCTGCGAACTGCGGCGAGAGGGACGTGAAGTATCAGCCAAAGGGAAACGCAGGGATTGAACATGTGCCCTCCATATCCAAAGCATGTGCTCTGGCACTCAACTCTGGCCCCTCCCCTATGGTTTTGCATTCACAGGACTATATAACTAATGAGGATTGTACTGATCAGGGTTGTTGCTGTCATTAGTGTGATTGTCAGTTCAGCAATAGGAAGTGTCATTAGACTCCGGGCAAGGGATTTTTTTTAAAAAAAAGACCAATTCTAAAATATTATCATGTGCCATGTTACATAGGATTGTCTATTGACTGGGAAAATACTGTTGTTGACTATAAAGCACCTGAAGGGCATTTACTGGCTCAGGCATTTAATCCCTCTATCGCACACTTGCCTAGATGCCTTTTTCTATAATCCATTGCCTCTGTAAATCAAGCACCGGAATGGAAGCATTCTCTGGAAACGTTAGTTCTATGATATCTTCTTACAGGGTTTTGTTCTGTTTGTATGTTTGTTTGGCAACCAAACCCAATGACAAGAAAACTGTTTATAAATACAGTCTGACATGCATGAGCCTTCCAAAATTATTTACAAATTACGTTCAGCAAAATTTATCCAGAAGCATTTCTCTTCTGTTCACAGCCTGTCACAGAAATAATTTTTGCTCATCTGTTTTACTTCTGCGTCCTTTTCTGTGTGTCATTCCCGCCTGCCCTTGCGAAAGCTACACCGTCACTGCAGGGTACATCTTCTGTTCGCTATTGCTGTGGGGATAAGGAGACTGAATAGGCCTGTACCCGCTTTGCAGACCATCCAGGAAAGGCGGTGGCACCGGGGCCATGGGCATGGAGTCATGTTGCACCGCATATCCCACATACTGAGGGTGCAAATACTGGCCTTGATGCGGGACAATCTGCGTAGCCTGCTGGCAGTTCAATACGGAGAAATTGGTAGGCATGTTCACGTACACGTTATTCATGGTCCCTTCCGGGAGACAGCAATTGGTCTGTGACCTGGTAGGGCCGCCCCGGGCACCCGAGTTGGCACTCGAACTAGAACTGGCCGCAGTGCTGGACTGACGAGAGGAGGATCCTCGGGAGGTGCTGGCACTTGGGATCATGGGGATGGTCTCCATGATCCGATTGCCTCCAGGAGCGCGGCTCTGTTGAGGCTCTTGCTTGGGTCGCAGACATCGGCAGCAACACGCCGCTACCAGAGATCCCAAAATGATGAAGGCGACAAAAACGGACCCGACGATAAGGAACGGAACGTAAATAGGCACTGCCAAGAGAAAAGAAACTCTGTTAAAGAAATGACACCGGTGTAGAACCACGTGTTTGCACACAAAGAAAAAGCTCCAAGCCTGTTTATTGACAAGGACTGAGGGAAGGGAAGGCCCTAGGGCAGTGTGGGCGAACCTATGGCACAGGTGCCAAAGGTGGCACTCGAAGCCCTTTCTGTGGGCACTCGACATCGTCCCTTCATAGCCACCAGTAACCAGGCTAA
Organism: Phrynocephalus versicolor; assembly: GCA_023846285.1. NCBI lineage: Eukaryota > Metazoa > Chordata > Lepidosauria > Squamata > Agamidae > Phrynocephalus > Phrynocephalus versicolor. The sequence continues at coordinate 29,864,139 of JAHTLZ010000007.1, forward strand.
ATTGCTGTATTGGAACTTTGCGAAAAATTAGTGGGTTTTGAACTGCAGTTTGGGCACTCGGCCTCTAAAAGGTTCACCATCCCTGCCCTAGAGAAAGGAGACATTTAGGTCAGTTTCCTGTTTGCAGAAACACGGAAATGGAAAAACCATCATGTAAGCATCTGTTCTGTTCTTGCAACCACCCTGATATGCAACCAGTGCAAGAATGGCCACAGGGCACGGAACACACTAGGAACGGAGGGATGCTTACCTAGTTCCCATTTTGCTCTGTATTTGTGCTCCAGAAATACCATCCTTAACTATTTAGCAATCACTGAAGCCTTAGAACAGAGCAGAGAACAACAGAAGAGGGAGATCCAAGTGCAGCTACATGCTTCTAGCACCAGAGCCAGGCACCCACCCACCCACACAAAAATCCAGCAACCTTCTTTTTGGGGAGGGGTAAATAATAGGTTTTTCTCCTCTGATCACTTCTTGAGCTGATTTTCTTCCCCGAATTTTGACAATGTCCAGGCTTTGTGCAGCCGGGATGGGGGTAGGGAGCCAAAAATGTGGTCCGCACCCCCTCCATTCCTGAACTAGACACTATCTAAAGCCCAGCTTGGCCTATTTTATATGATACACTGTCTTGTTTTTATCCTCTGCAGTCCCACGCCACTGACTGCCATTACAGCAGAAGAAAAATGCACCATGTGATGAGGTAAGGGTGTACAATTTAATTAATACACATGGGGGGGGTTGCGGTGAGAAAAGGAAAAATGACACCAAGGATATTTTTTTAGAGGTGACATCATGTTTTTACTAACATCCACTTGAACCCTGGAATATATGATGTTCTCCCACTGCAGACAGCATGTACGGATTCTGCTCTAGTAAAGTGTGTGTATGTGGGCATTTTCTAGCCAGGGCTACTGGGACCCTTGGAAGTGGAAAGCCACAAGGCATTATTGGTCACAACAAGGCTATGACAACAAGGCAAAGACATTTTTTTAAAAGCTCAGTGCTACAACTCCATGCAAACGTATCTGGGAATAAATTTCGCTCAGCTCAGTGGGGCTTGTTGTGCCTGAGTAGAGGGGCACCACTTCCCAGAGAAGTGTTATAGTACAAAATAACAGAGAAGCAGGCTTTAGGTTGAAACGTCTGGGGAGGTGGAGAGCAATCCCATAAACGTTGCTGCTGTGTGATCTCTATTAATAATGGCGCTTGCTCTCACATTCGCCACACAAACCTCATTGAAATTAATGTACTCACTACAGCATGCACCACTTCCAGGAGTACGCCAGCCCTAATTATAACATAACTGCAGGCTAGTTCTGAATGGATTTGTGAACAGCGGGAAAGCTGCTAGAAAACAACCACGGCTTTCTCAAAAACAGAAGCCAAAGGGTTGAAGTTTACTTTTGAACTCTAGGCACACAAATGCATGCTCCTGAAGTTGTAGTGCGACTTATTCCTTAATACTATAGCAACAGGTTGAATTAGCAGATGGTATTAACTGACACTGTACTTTAGGAACCTTTAAAAAAAAAAGCAAAACACCTTCTATTTCTGGGAACTTGTTTGCTGAGTTGTTTGTTTCTTTACATTGGTAGCAAAGACACTTTTGCAAAATGCTAATCTGGTCTGAGATACAACCCATTTAAGATGCCTTAGGAAATGCTGCCATCTAGAAAACTAAGGCTAATCTGTGTGTACTTTCCATTAAATCAAAGACAATTTGAAGTTATCCGGTTTATAAAGCTTGAATGAAGTGCTGAGTTGTGTGCTTTGTGGCAGGGCCTATTCTCTTCACCATCAGCAGCTGTGATTGCACCATTCACTCGTGTGTTCATAAACAATTTTCTTACTTGCATTTAAGCATTATTTTGTTTCTTGTCTTAAAGGCCAAGAGCAAGTTTACCAACCGTTATCAAATTTGTGCTCTCTAGAACAGCCGGGCAATAGCTTCTGCTATCCACTGCCACCAGGGCCAGAATGAGGTTATACAAATGTCACTAATAAATGTCACTATTAAATTGCAACAAAGCCTAAAGAGACATTGGCATATTCTATAAAGTACAGGAGGATGTCAGGAGGGAGTGCAGATATTCAAAAGAACAGCAAACCTAAGGAATGTGTTAGTAAAGAATGAATTTAAAGACAGAACACCACCAGACATCCCACACATTCTGCCTGGCTCTTCCCCTCCCAAAGGGCACCATCCCTGTGGGCCTTGTGCCTCAATGTCACACAACAGAATTTCAACATCCACAGAATGGCAAGATACACAGTATATGTACCCTGAACAAATTCACCAACTGTAATACCAAAGGACCGATCAATGCCATAAGTTGTCGTTGCAGAAAACTGTATATATGGAAGGCCTCCAGGCCTCTAAGAAACAAATAGAACAGCTGAGTAATTTAAGAAATACAGTAATACCTTGGCTTGTGAGCACCTTGGTCTAAGAGTGTTTTGCAAGACAGGCAACCATTTCCAATCAGTTATGCCTTGATCAATGAGCAATGTCTTGCAATACAAGAACTGGCGCAGGTCACATGAACACAAGTGAGCCAATGATCTCTCTCTCTCTCCCCCTTCAGATTATGGGTGAGCAGGGAGAGGAGAGAGGAGGTCTCCCTTCTACCAGCCACAAACCTTTTCAAGGGGGAGTGTGCAGGTTAGTTTTATTTTTCTTTATATTTATATTTAATTTGTTTCCAACATCCTTTCTTATTTTTCAAACCATTTCTAGTCATGGGGCAGCTAGTAAAAGTGTGTATAGGGCTACAAATCGTATTTTATTATTGCCACATTAAAAACACAGAGTAAAATCCAGTTGTTAGTCCCAAGCAGAGCAGGTTCTGCAGCCAGGTACCTAAACTATGGTGTGGACTTGGACTTCTAGCCAACTTCTGTGAGTTTTGGCGTTTTGTGTGTACAGTATGTAGTCTATGGGGCCCCAGAATGAATCATCTGACCTTCCATTATTTCTCTTGGGAAAATTTGCTTTGATATATGAGTGCTTTGGTTTACAAGCATGTTTCCGGAATGGATTATGCTCGTAAACCAAGGTGCAGTATTACTGTAGAAGACTGGATAGTCCTTCTTGTCGGCCACTATATAGAATTCAACCACACTACAAGAAATTTACCATTCTGGGACTTAGTTGTGGTTCCCTCAAAGTATGAGAGATCCTCATTGAGAAGGGAAATCAACTGGATACTCAGACTAAACACAAGAGAAAAATGAACTGTAACAGTCTATAACTGTCTTGTTTTGAAATGATTTTAAATGAATCATGTATTTTTCTTATGCTTAGCTCCTGAAGAAGGCTTCAGTCTACTTTAACAATATTTGTATATACAGTATCTAGAAACTCTGTCCCCCATTTCTACTTTTGTCACCAGTGGATGGACCAATTCCCTCCGCTTTTTTTGAGAACAAGGTTACATTACTCAGTGCAAAATGACCTTGACAGATTAGAGTACTGGGCCAAAGCTAATGGAATGGGTTTCAACAGAGGGAAATGTAGGGTGCTACATCTAGGTAAAAAGAATGAATTGCACAGATATAGGATGGGAGATACTGGGCTGGAAAATATTACCTATGAAAGGGATCTGGGAGTCTTGGTGGACCACAAATTGAACATGAGACAACAGTGTGATGTGGCAGCCAGGAAAGCCAACACGATTCTTGGTTGCATCAACAGAACCATAGTGTGTAGATCAAGGGAAGTGATAGTACCACTTTATTCTGCTCTGGTCAGACCCCACCTGGAGTACTGTGTCCAGTTCTGTGCACCTCAATTTGAAAAGGATGTTGACAACCTCGAATGGGTACAGAGGAGGACAACCAGGATGACTGAGGGTCTTGAAGAAATGTCTTATGAGGAACGAGTTAGGGAACTGGGAATGTTTAGCCTTTCAAAAAGAAGGCTGAGCGAGATATGATAGCTATGTTTAAAAATTTGAAAGGATGTCATATTGCAGAGGGAACAGGCTTGTTTCCCATGGCTTCAGAGACTAGGACTCGGAGAAATGGTTTCAAACTACAGGTTTACGAAGAACTTCATGACAGAGCTGTTCGGCAGTGGAATATGCTGTCACAGAGGGTGGTAGAGTCTCCTTCTTTGCAGGTTTTTAAGGAGAAGCTGGATGGCCATCTATCTGTCGGAAATACTGTGATGGGGATTCCTGCATGGAAGGAGGTTGCACTGGATGGCCCTTGAGTTCTCTTTCAACTCTGTGATTCTATTGACATCTGTTGTAGTGTATCCCTTGGCAGGGATACATCTAGCCGTGGATTTTCTGTTAATGCCCTACACACACCTTCTATCCAATTATTTCCTAGGTAGTTTATACAGATAGGTAACTGCCCAGAGTGGCCTTGCTGCCAGATGGGCAATATAAGAATCAAATAAATAAATAAATAAATAAATAAATAAATAAATAAATAAATAAA